>JAWWEE010000074.1:14750293-14856194 GCA_035221455.1 Xenops minutus
CTCAGCTGCTCCTCACAGGGCTTCACCTCAAGGCCCTTCACCATTTTCTTTGCTCTCCTTTGGACACTCTCTAATGGCTTAATGTCTTTCTTATATTGTGGTGCCCAAAACTGCACACAATATCCAAGCTGAGGCCACCCCAGTGCAGAGCAGAGCGGGACAATCCCCTCCCTCAGCTGGCTGGCGATGCTGTGCCTGATGCCCCCTAGGACAGGGTTGGCCCTCCTGGCTGCCAGGGTACTGCTGATGCATATCCAACTTGCCATCACCTAGGACCCTCAGGTCCCTTTCCATGTCACTGTTTTCCAGCATCTCATTCCTCAATCTGCCTCTACATCCGGGGTTACCCCATCCCAGGTGCAGAATCTGGCACTTTCCCTTTTTAAACTTCATATGGTGTTGCCTTACTTGGTGCTGCCCAGTCCTATAATTTGTTGAGTTCTCTCTTCAGGCCTCCCTGCCTTTGAGGGAGGCAACAGCTCCTCCCAGTTTTGTGTCATCTGCAAACTTGCTTAGTATCGCCCCCAGTCCTGCATCCAAGAAGACCACAGGACCCATGATGGAGCCCTGTGGAACTCCACTAGTGACAAGTCATCAGTGTGATGTCACCCCTTTCACTATTACCCTCTGTGCCCAACCAGTGAGCCAAATGTTCACTCATCATATGTGTTTATCCAGCTGTGCACTGGACATTCTGCCCAGAAGGATCCTGTGAGAAACACTATTGAAAGCTTTACTGAAATCCAAAAAGATTACATCCACTGGCTTCCCTTGATAACTAGGTGGGTTATCTTGTCATGAAAGGAAATCAGGTTTGATAAGCAGGACTTTCCTTTTATGAAGTCACGCTGACTGTGAGCAGTGACAGCATTGTCTTCCAGACGTTTTCCATTACTTCCCGGAATAATCTTCTCCATAACTTTACCAGACACTGAAGTCAGGCTGACAGGCCTGTAGTTCCCAGAGTCCTCCTTCTTGAAAATCAGGACAATGTTCTCCAGCTTACCATCAGCTGGGACCATTCTGGTTTCCTAAGACCACTAAAAAATCAAAAGAGGTACTGCGATGACATCAGTCAGTGTTTTGAGAATTCTTGGATGCCTACCATCAGGCCATAGATTTGTAGGGATCCAGCTGGAGCAGCAGGTCCTGCACAATTTCAGGGTCAACTGGAAGCTGATCATTCTCGCAGTCATGGTCCTTCTGCTGAGACTCCCCGGTCCATCATTTATGTTGAAGACAGAGGCAGAGAAAGCATAAATACCTCTGCCTTGACTCTGTCCCTGTTTGTGAGGTGACTATCTTCCTTCAATAAGGGGCTGATGTTATTTTTGTACTGCCTATTTCCATTAACATATTTGAAGAAGCTCTTTTTATTGTCTCCCCCATTCCTGGCAGCTTCAACTCCAGTTGGGCTTTGGCCATATGAGTGCCAAGCAGCATCTCTATATTATTCCCATGTCACTTGGCTTTGCTTCCACTGGGTATACACCTTCCTTTTGCCTTATTTCCAAGAGAAGATTCCTGTTCTGTCAAGCCAGCCTTCTGCTCCACCTGCTTGACTTCCGACATTTGGGAATTGCCTGCTGCTGTGCCCTTAGGAGGTTATGTTTAAAAAGTGACCAACACTGATGGACCCCAGCACTTGCACCCAATAAGATTACAGTTTTAAGTAGACAGTTCCTTTGTATTCAAAAAGAAAAAGGATCTTAAATAATAATTTGGATTTCCCCACATTATCTGCTATCATATTGTAAGAATTACAGCTGAGATCTGATTCAATAAGTTTTTCAAAAAGTTTCCATAATGCTGTGAAGATATTAAAAATTCATAGCGATTTTTGAGGAAATTGAATTATGAAATTTGAATTTTATACTGATTTGAGGAAATACAAGAATAAAGTTTCGGTAATATTTGAGTAACACACTTTACTGGTTGGATTTATTTTTTTCCCTCTATTTTGCAGTGTAACTTGCACAGTTGCTGCACACCATGTAATAATGAGTTCCTCATCAGATAATCAGATAGTACCTCAGGCATCCACATCATTATATCTAAATCATATAAATTATCTGAATTGTGTTAGGCTATAATTGATTATGCAAAGTATTCATTACCATAGTATACATACCTATTAATATTTAATTCTGATACTGCCTTTCCTGCAGAAAGTTTTTAAAAATAGGGTTATTTTAGAATGAAAAGTACATACGAGCAATAGCTAAACTATGCAGTACAGAGAACTGTCAAGTGTGACTTTTGGATAAAATACTTTGAGATTTCTAGATGCTGTAGTGGCAGAAAAAGATGAATTCAAAACTCTGACTTGAAATGTCTGCCATTTTCCAGGGTCTGATTTTGGAGAACTTCACATAGTCCCCTCACAACTTGCAGGAAAGGCAGCAGTGAGGGAGATACCTTCCCATTCTCAGCCTGGTGCAGAGGGAGTCATGCCAGGAAGCAGCCTTTGAAAAAACTCCCTTTGCAGGGAGGGAGATAATGTTGAAATCTCCAAGCACAATTTCAGTGTGAGTGCTTAACAAGGACAGGACATAATTGCTGGCAAATCTTACAACCTCTGCACAAAGATAGAGTTATTACAAAGCCCATCCTGTTACCCTGGTTGTCTGGGCAAGTAACAAACTGACGATAAACTCAGGGCAGCTTTGAGACTGGGTTTCCAGTATGGCCAAACCAAGATCCTGGTTTCTTTGGGCTGCTAATGTAAGGCAGTATAAAGCATTACAGCAATTATTTAACCTTTCAGGCTGAAAAACCAGTGAAATGCACCTACAGATGGACTTTACCACCTGCCTATTCTAACTTGACTAATAAGTTGGCTGAAACATCCTTCTGTCTGGGTGGGGTGCAGGCAAGTTTCAGCAGAAAAACCATATGGTTTACAGTGGCCTCTCCTACACTCATCTACCATGCACAAACCAGGGCTGTTATGGAGAGAGAAGTGGGGAAGGCAGGACTATGCAGGCAGGAATGAACAATGCCTTAACAAGAACAAAAGCAATTTCAAATCCCACCAGTTTGTCAGATTACTTAAGACATTTGACTGGATGTCAAAAATGTTTCAATGAATAGTTTCACCACCCAGATCTTATTTCTAGGCCCTCTTTTGGGAAAAAAAAAAAAAAATCCTGAAACTTAGTATTTAGCTGGTTGATTTTCCTCAAATATGTGTTTTTAATTCCATTGTGTAAATGTGACCCAGAGCAATAGAGCTTTTAACTGGTTAATTTGAATCTAGAGAAATACCTTTCCAAGTCCAGTTAGAACAAAACCTAAAACCTCACATCCAGGTTGTGGAGACTTCCTAATGCCCCTGTTTTGCCCTGACGTTTTCACAGATGACTGCAGGCATGTCTCCCACACCTATTTCGTTCATGTCCACCAGCTCCACAGAACCGATCACCTTTCTTTCAAATGGATTTGATCTGCAGGGTGCTGACTTAAATAAAGTGTGTGATGCCATGTGTGCCATAAAGAAGCATGACAAAGTGATTCACGTGCTGCCTACAGACTTTTCACAATCTCTTTGTGTTGTAGGGCTTATACTCTCTCATATCATTTGGAGGAACTCTCAGAATAATGATTTGGCATGTGTAACTGGTTTTTCCATTTCTGTCATTAAAGCTGCTTTCAGGGCCATGTTGAAATTGCAACAAAAGACCTTCCCACATCGCAAATCACTGTGGTACTTGGTGTGCACTATATCAATAAAAAGATTAGCTTACTTATAGGAAAAGGATGACAAAGTCCACAATTGTGCAAGTCATGAGAAAAATGAGGTTCTGTTTCAACTAAACCAGCTAGTAACAATGTCACGTTATAACCCTCAGCTCCTCAGGTACAGTACATGTCTCACAAGTGGATTTTATCCTATGTGCTGTATTAAATTAGTGCCATTAACCTTCTAGGTCAGCCCTTTGATGTCAAGCGGGCATTTTGCTATTGATTTCTGTGGAGCCAGGATTTCATATTTATTTCCACTGACTATTTATTTCAAGGCATCAGGAAAATTTTCTGCTTAGAAGCCCAGAGAAGAAATGTGAAACAGAAGGATGTGGGAAGAGAGATTTCTCCCTTGGTGCAAATGTAGCATCTTCCAGTATCATCCCAACTTACAGCAATCTATGCAGACTTGGAGACAGCCCTACAGGGATCAGAAGAAGTATTTAAAATACTTACAGAAATGAATTCTAATGGTTTTCCAGGACTGGAGAGAGAAAGTAACCAGCAAACAAATGACTGAAGTTGAAGGAAACAGAAAAGGTGATGAGGAGGGCAGAAGAAGCTACACTTAAACCTAGAGCAACTTCGATATAGATCCCTATTAAAATCCAGGGGTTTAGAGTTCATCAGAACAAAAATTGACTGAGCCAGGTAGAGGAATGTGAGAGAGTAGTATTTTATATTTCATGCCCATTCACTGGAAAAGGAAAAGGACCAGGCTCCACGATTTTATTACTTAAGCTTTTTAAGGAGAGCCAAAAGCTGATAGCAAATTTCCAAAAGGTCTGGCATCTGTTATGAGAAAATGATACTCTGTAAAAAAAGAAACAGCAAGCAGTGAAAAAACATCAAAAGGGGGGAAAAGATACCTGGCCAGAGGCTGGTGCCAGTGAAGTGCACATTGAGGAGCTGCTGGTGCAGTGTTTTCCTGGACAGCAGAATGGGAGAACAACAGCAAGCCACAAGGCTATGGACATGACTACCAACATGTAAGAGTGGACCCTGTACTGAAATGGTGCACAGTAAGCCCAGAACAAAGAGGTGGCTCTTTCCAGGGGGAGCTTCCAGTCTAATCATATCCGAAAGACTCTAAATGCTCAGGGACTGGACTAGACGACCTTTAAAGGTCCGATCCATCCCAAACCATTCCATGAGTCCATGATCATACTGGAGGCCAGGAAGTCATGCTGCCCCTACATGAGTCCTATCCAAGTATGTTGAACAGCTGTTGCAACCAACTCAAAGAAGTTACACAAATTCTCATTCATGAATATAATAAAGAAAAGACCTGTTTCTGGTGAGCCTTACAGGATGATCAAGAGTGTTTGCATAGAGTCTTCTATTCCTTTTAAAGAAAAACAGTTTTACAGCCCATTTTCTTTGTTATTTCTGTAGCCCCTGGGCTCATCTCTAATTTGCAACTGTGGACTTGAATTTGCTGGGAAGGATCAAAATAAAAATTCTTATTTCTCTGAACATTTCGTTTCAGGCAGCCTACACAAACCCAAGTGCTATTCATTCTTTTAATGAGAAGGAAAAGGAATGGCATTTCAGCTGCCTGTGGCGATCCTCACTGTGCAGCAAAATGCACTGCACTGCATTCAGCCCTCAGGATCCTTGGGTTTTGTTTAGAAATGCAAATACGATTTTTTTAAGGACCAGTACCCGCTTGCTGGGAGAGTTATCAAAGGAAACTCAAGGCTCTCAGAGCAATCATACATGTTAAAGAGCAAATTGGGCTTGTCCGTCTTCCTGGCCATCTGATGCAATTCAGGATCTGATTTGCTGAAGTTCCCAAGTTCTCAGTCATGAACAAAGTCAATGCAAACTGTGCTTTGTACATACAGAATACACTTCAATGCTAAATGCTAAAAAATCAAGGTCCTGGCGTCTCAGGTAAGTGCTCCAAATTCAGCAGGTAGTCTTTCCCTAGTCTCTCTGTCTCTATCAGCCAGAAAATAGGACTATCCCCCACCAGAAGACTGTGTTGTTCAATCCAAATCAAAACTTCCTGTGCATGTTTATTATTTTCATTTAAGTAGGAAAGCATAGGCAAATGCAGCTTTCAAGTTCCTATTTACATGGCAAAAGGAAATAGTGACAGCTTTCCTATTTTTTTTTCTTGCAGAAACTATTTATTCACTTCAGAAAAAAATAGTAAACTATACTATGTTCTGAAAACGCATTGCAAAGAAGTAATTATGCATCATAAACATTTAATTTAATACCATAGGTAACATTTTTACACTACGTTTCTTAACACTGACTTCTTCAGGAGGGGCCTTCCAGAAAACGTAATAAATCCAGCAGTCAGACTGCATCCTTGTGACACTGGTGCAGTCCCCAGTGACAGCTGTGTGTGGTATGTGGATTCCAGCTGCCTGAAAAATCAAAGCATCAGTGGCAAGCCATTAGCCCTAACACGGCAAAGGAAAGTGACTGGGCATGCAGTGCTTTGCAGATGTCAGATGACTGATGAAACTGAGCAATCTCTTTAGGTTTCTCAAGGGAAATGTGCTATAGGCCCCTTGAGCCAGGGCTTGACCCTTTCTGCTTCAGTCTGCCTTTTCTCCAGCTGTCTCCTCAAGCATCTGCTGACCACAGTCCTGCTTCCCAGGACCCCATTGCAGCATCAGTCTGCCTGTTTTGCAGTCACAGCATCTCTCAAATGGACCTCCTGTCTCCATCTCTGTTTTTCTGCCATTTTCCCTCTTACCTACCCATCTTATCCTGTCTCTGTCCCGGTGTGTTTAAAGGGAGGGTTTAGCCCATCTCTTAAAAAAACGCAGAGCTGCCCCTGAGATGAGTGGTGAAACACAGGAAAAGAAAGCAGGGGAAAACAAATGGTTCCAGGGACAACAGCAAAAGTGCAGGAGTAAGGGGCAGCCCATGTCTCTCCTCCTAAGGCAGAGGATTAGCACAACAAATCATATGAGAGCAATGCCCTGCAAAAGTCCAGTTTGGCTGTCATCCAAGGACACATCACAGCAGCTTTACCCACAGCAGAAGGAAACACCCCAATAAAATAATTGTTGTATGTCATTGCTATCCTTTTCTGAATCCTTTCAATTGTCCCTGGGGACACGTACAAGGTTTTTATTTCTTTCTGCACTCAGCTGCCTGCCTGGACCCCATGGCCTGTCCTGCTTTCAGAGTCATGCTCAACACCAGGACATGTTCCTCCCCTGAATCATAGCTGTCTCAGTAGCAACCACATTGCATTGAATTACATTCTTGCTTTCAGGAGCTTTCCTGCTTCAGGGGCTTTCCTGCACCAAGCAGCACCACTGGGATGCTGGATGGTGGGATGATGTAGGCAGGTAAGCCAGGTAGGAGGAGGATGCAGAGGTCTGGGAGGGCCGGGTACCACTACAGTGCTGCAATTCATCCCACACAAGCCAGACTGAGCACAGGGGCACTGGAGTCTCAGACAAAAAGTTACTGTAGTTTGATTGCTTGTTTTATCAAGAAGCAAAGAAATACAATTTTTTCCATGACTCTCTTGCTAAGGGAGCTGGTTTGGTTTTGAAGAGATAATTCTTTTGGAGACAACAAGCCAGCTTGGGGCAGGCACCAGCAGGGAAAATTTCTGCACGAACAGTTAAAATTATAAGCATGAAAACCAGCCCTGTAATTAGGACTGGAAGATGTCTTAACAGGCAAGTGCCTGCAACACTCACCTGCCAGCCAGGCCCCATCAGGTTTGCTATCAGCCCAGCTCTTACTGCTGTTTGATTTGGGTCATTTCTTCCCCCCTGCCTCATGCCTACCTTCTTAGGGACTTTTTAAGTGAGATTATCAATGGCTCTTTAGGAAAGTCAAGTAAATAATGTCAATTAGTTTTCCAGCCCAGATATCTAGTGACATTTTTGAAGAATCCCATTAGTTTTACCAGGCATTATTAGTTTTCCATTTAGATATAATGTTCCTGTTCTGTACAAGAGTGATATTTACCGGTGCTATTTTACTCCTAAATTAGTGAGGTTTTCTGTGTTGGCAGTGTGTGAGCATGCACACTTTGGCAGAGTTCAATGCATACAGTGATGAGCACACTGTAAATACCTAGACAAATTAATAATGTAGCACTGAAGAGGAACACAAGTCAGTTAATATTAATGCTAATTTCAAAAGTGTCTAGAGCAGCAGACAAGATAATTTTTCTCTTTGTCAGGAATAAAGGGAAATCAGCAAGGGTCATGTATAGATTGCATAGGCTGGCTTTAGAAACACTAAATAACTTAAAAATAAGACATTCTAGTTCCTCTTCTTAAAAGAAATAATCAATGTTAGCTCTCTCTCTCTCTGACTTAGTAAACAAACTAGAGCTATGCCCTTAAACTAGGGCTGTCAATTTATGTTGACAGACCTTGATGAATATAATTACAGAGCACCTAACCCGAGCAGCAGTTGAGGGGGAGAAGCTAAAATGAAAACCTAATATTGGAGAGAATTGATCAGCCTACTTTCCTTTGCTCTCTGGAGCCTGCTCAAAGCTCATTTATTGGAAAGACTGATGGCAGCAGGGAGACTGTGGGACTAGTCCAGGCTCGCTGTGCAATGCACTTAAATGATTAGGGAATATTGGACACCTTCGCTGGAGTCGGCTGTTTGTCCTGCAGTCTGGGAGCTGCGCGGCACTGCCTGCCAGTCGCGCATCAGGGCAGCCCTGAGTGCTGCTGATGGGGCAGGAGCCCTCCCGGATCGATAGCCCTGCTCCTCCGCTGCCTCGGCTAAGAGCTGAAGAGACTAGTTGGTGCATATGTGATGACTAGAATTTAATTATATATCAGATTGATTTTCAATTACAAACTTCAAGGAACTGTTTGCCAGGATTTCAAGTTCATGAGAAAGGCCCCTCGTCTCCTTTCTGAATTATTTTCTCCCCATATTCCTTTGCTATGTGGAAAATTTTACAGACTCTCTACCTTCAGCTCTCTGTCAGGGGATAAACAGCTTCAAAGTTTCCACCAATACTGAGAAGATCAGCTTTATCTGAGACTGAACCTATTCAAAGCTGGAAGAGAAACTTTAAAGTTGTGGAATAAAATTAAAAGGTCTAGTTATAATGGTTTTTTCTTTTTTTTTTTCCTTTAATGAAAGTTTCCCAGTGCTGAGTTAAGAAGCAGAATCTACCTTCAAACTGAGCTTTTAGGGCTTGGGGTTTTTTTTATTTTGGACATAGCACCAAAGGGATATGAATTCAATCCGATCTGTAGAAATGGGAATGTGTGAGTAATAAAACATTCTCCTTTATAAACCCATTTGAACCTAGTCCTGGATGAAACTGAGAGTATTATGCATAGGAGAGCAACCAACTAGATCAGAAACAAAAGATTTTCATGAAACCCTCTTAGATCAGTTTTATTTGTTTTATGACTGTTCTTATGTCTGTTACCATCAGCAATTTAATAAGACTTTCATCAAAATACAATCATTATGTGAACTGTGCACTGTGTGAGCTGCATGAAAAAGTGAGCTGGATTTCAGAGGGGGAAAATAGATATTAGTTAAATTTCAGTGCTGAGACTGATCTACTTACTCCAAAATGCAGAGATAAAATCTGCCAGTAGACTGACATGGGAGAATTTTTAAATTACATAAAGCAGAAATCTTCTGAGGAAAAAAAAAAGGCAAAATTTTCAGTGGACTTAAAAATTAATTTGGAGGGGACAGAAAAACAAAATGCCTAGCAAGCGAATCAAGTGCAGGAAAACAGAAGGAATCAGAGGACTTAGGCTTCCATTTGCTAGGACTGGGAATGTCTTTCCTCATGGTGTGGGCAAAAGTGTGTGATACAGCCATCTCCACATATACCACTGGCTTTTCCAGTGGTAGCATGTGAGCTCCATCAGGCAGCCATGACATTGAGTACCCCCGCTAAGAGAGCAGCAGTGGAGTCTGCCCCAAGGGCTGCAGGAGGGGCTGGAGCCCCCTGGCTGCAAGCATGGCACAGGCTATCACCCCACTTGGCCACTGTCCTGTCTGCCCCATACATTCACAGCAGTACCAGGTAAATGCAAAACACCTTTTAGAAGGTACATCCTGCTGTACATATAAATAGGTATATGTTATACACACAAATAAATTAATCCTGAGTTCTGTAGTAAAGACTCTGATTTTCATGAAACAATATTTTAACTTGTTATTTCCAGGAAGCTGTACTGGAGCAGAGATTTGACTAACAGTAAGTGAAGGTGAAGCCATTCTTTAATAAACCTGTAAACTGCTAAATATATGCACTGTCTCTATCCATTTGAATAGCAGTATGGCTGTAATGTATTCTAATTTAGATTTTCTTCATTTTCTTTCTTCATTTTTACTTAATTTTCTTCATTTTCTGAAAAACTTGCATAGAAATCTTGACAATGTGTCAATAGAATCTAGCTTTTTCTTCTCCCCAGTCACAAGCCAGTTGTTTTCCTACAACACTCATATGGTTCACTTTGACTGTTTTGAACCTGCCACCAGATTTCTTTCATGTTCTCATAATAATCATGATTTCATTTACTATGTCATAACTCCTCTGTTACCTTATTTCCCAAAAGAATAGTTCTAGGTGAATTGCTCTCGTTTTCAAACTTTTAATTACCCTTCTTTCCATTCCACCCACGTTTTCTAGTTCTATCCTTTTTGTTCACTGAGAGAACAGGTTTGCACATGATGTTCATGATCCAGGCACACCTTTTATTTATGCTGAAAATTCCTGTTTTTCTCTGCTCCCTTCCTAATAATTTCTGATGTTCTACTTACTTCTTGTGATTGCTTCCATATAGCATGCTTATGTTTAAATAAAACTATTTACTGAAACTAACCTTCCTAAGGATTTTAGAGTAGCAGGATAGCTCAGGTTGGATTTTTGAAGGTCATCAAAGCCAACAACTTGCTCAAAGCCAGGATATACTGGAAGATTTCCAAAGCCATCTCTTCTTTGGGCTAGAAAGACCCAATTTCCAGCCTTTCCTTGCAGGGCAAGCACTCCGGTTCCACCATCCTGGTGACCCCCTGCTGGACTTACAGTTTTCAGTCTTTCTTATACTTGGGGCCCAAAGCTGGACTCAGTGTTCCAGGTGCGGTCTAATAAGTACAGGGGAAACCTCACTTTCTTCAGTCTGCTGTCTGCACTGCACTAGCTGCATACACAGTTATTTATACAGCCCAGTCTCCTGCACAAGTCTTTCCCCTGTCAGGGTTGCAGAGTTCAACTATCTCTTTGCCACCCAGTCACTCCGGACTGTGAGATCCCTCTGCACCTCACCAGTCATATTTGCTTCCTCTCAGATGATCCCATCAGTGGATACTGTCATCTCAGTCTCAGTCCATTTCTCCAGACTCTTCCCAAATATATTGATGTATTATGATTCAAGTACTATGACAGCCTGATAACTGAATTTATCCTGTTCCAATGTTTTGCAATAAAAGCAGCTGTACCCTCAGCTAGGAAGCATGATCAGCCTTTCAAAATCTCACCATCCTTCAAAATATTTACCATATTCTCTATCCCTACTCTGTGTTATAAAGTGGGCCCAGCCAGCACACAGTGTTTGCCTCTGTAGGCAGCCCCATTGCCACCATGGAGCAGCTTACAATAACCAGCATTATAGCTCATGGTAGGTGCACAAGGGGTCTACAGCACTAAATCTTTGCGGGTTGAGTTACAGCAGCGACACACAGCACCTGAGTAGGGGAGGCATGAATAATAAGAACATCTTGTCTGTGTCTGGGCTTTTGAACACCACCAGATCAGGTACACAAAGTTCACCTAATCAACAGGGTGCATCTCTAGAGCCAACACATGTGGCTGTAACAGATACTGGCCCTTTTTGTGAAGGTGAGAAAAATTCTCAATAGGTAGGACTCAAATGCACTGAAGCCATTTGGGTTGTCACCACTGCTGTTTCAGTAGCCTCTGTTATCTCTTTTGCTTCTGTTTCTCAGATTTCCCTTGAAAGCTCAATTCTGTCTTTCACATGGGGATGCTGGAATGAAAATGGAAATGTCCAATGTTTAGAGGCAGAGGTCACTCGAATACTCTTAGGAGTTAAGTGAGACAAAAGTAAAATATAAATTAACTTTACTGTGAGACTCAGAGCACTTAATGAGTCAGTTTTTGTTCTTCTCCTGAAGACTAGACTGCCCCTTTTATCCAGGATTTCCTGACATCAAGCAGTCAGGGTGTGAGAAGGGCATGCCACAGGGACTGCAGTATCAGGGCAGCAGCCTCTCTCCCAAGGGAGAGTCCCATTCAGTGTTTCAATGCTCATTAGAATATTTTCTCAGACAATCATAAATCAAAGATGAAGTGAAAGGATTTTCACAGAGAAACAAACCCTGGACAGGGTAGGCAGCTGGATGTTTTTTTACCTCATCGTGTACAGGCTCAGGACACAACCTGAGTCCTGCTGGTGTTTAGCACTCCAAAAGACAGCAGCTCTACAGTACCAGCACCCCAAAGGTATGAGTAGAACAAAGTTTAGTCTTAAGGACCAAAAGGAATTAGAGACAGATCAAAATCAAAACTGTATGTAATTCCCCATGGGCTCATGCCTGTTTGCTTCAGAGAGTCTGCTGGGGTGTAAAATGTTCAGATTGCCTTTTTCTCCATAAGACCAGGCTTGGGAAGCTGCCTGGACTTTGGAAACAGGGTCCCAGATTCCACAGGGTTTCATAGCCATCTTTTCTTCAACATCCTACAGCAAGTTGTCAACAACGATATCTACTGAGCCTTGTGCTCAGTGCAGTAAAACAAAGTGTGTTTGAGAAGGCCTTGTGTTTTCTTCTGAGAGGGCTCTACAGTTTTTTTGGTAGGTGGAGAAATGGAGAATATATTTTTAGATTCATGTTCAAAAAGCTGAAAACTGAAGAAGCAAAAGAAGTAGTGAAAGAGCAGATCAGGGAATAGACATGGGGCAGAAGGACTCGAAAAAATGCTGGTGTCCAGGGGTTCAAAAGATGAGGCAATCCTAAGATTTTGAAACTTAAGGGTGACTCCAGCAGTGGAGGGGAAAACTGCCAAAGAGGAGCAAAATATTCTGTTTCCAGCAGGCAACACTCAGACAGCACACCAACCTCTCTCCTCTTTGAGATACAAGTTGCCAGGTGAACAGGAAATCAAGAAGGACTCTCCATCATCTGTTTTCTGAGCCTTTTTATTTTAATATATTACTTTTTCTTACTGCAGGAGGCTCAGAGTCAGGAACCAAGAGCCCACATGCAGCTCAATCGCACAGTAAATGTGCTGCCATCATGGCTGGAGAGTAGTCTGAAACCCTGACATGGGTGCCCTGAGTAGAGCAAACAAAATTACCCTTTCTGTTTTTAAGAAGTCCTGTGATGTTTCAGCCTGAATCATGATTTTCTTGTGAGAGACTGAATGATTTGGTAAGGAGACAGTCATACTGTCTAGCACTGGGCAGACAATAGCCTTTGGAGAGACTGCTCCTCTTTTGACTGTATAGGAAAATTTGGCTGCTTACAGTGTCCTGAATCATCCTGCAATTAAGTGTCTGCAATGGGGAGTGCAAAAATGTATTTGATGTTGGAATATTTGTCTCTGACAAAGCTGGAACAAGTGTGGATCTGAGGAGCCTCTGTGCTTTAAGAAATTCACCATTCCTCGATGCACTGCTATGAATTAAATCCATTGGCAAAGGCGGTGGGCATCACCTAAAGCCAGCAGGTAGCAGGTATATGCCCAAATGAGGTATAACATCCCAGCATGCACTTTCATGCATCTGTGTTCTGGCTTGCTTCATGTAAAAATGACTCTCACCCCAAAACCCCAGCTAACACCACTGTCAGGTATGCATCAGGCTTAAAGCCTGAAGGTTGGCAGAGATGTCCCATGAGCCTACTTTGGGAATTTCATTTTGTAATCCTGTTTTGCCAAAAGCCTGTTGCCCAAGATCTTTGTAACTAAGTGGTTTCAGAAAAAAAAAAAATTGAAAACAGCTCAAATTCTCATATCCCACAGGCTCAAATTCAGAGGGTAAACAAATCATCACAGTTTAGTGACATGGCAAGTTTTGAGCTTGAGACCACTTTAGTGACTGACCATTTTTGTATCTCCATTTTATGTGTGCAAAGAAGCAGAATTTCCTGCCGAGAAGTTATGTGGCAGAGCTGGGAGTTGTACCCAGGCTTTTCCAGATCCAAACCAGACCTTTCTTCACTTCTGTCTGGTACACAGGACATTTTTGATTTCAGGAGTCAGTTACTTTTTATAAATTACTTGGTGGGGAAGCAGGAAGGATTGTGGGTTTTTGGTCTTGGGGGTCAGTTCATCCTAAAGATACATATGCACAGCTAGAGAAGGGCAATAGATATCCAGCTTCAAGTCCTACCCTGAGGAAGTGGAACTAGAAACTTTGCCAGAAATTACTGTGATCTGGTGGTGGCTGAAAGCTCCAAGGAAGGAAGATACAAGAACTAGAAGAAGAGATTGAATAGTGCAGCTGGATCCAATCCTGGGGAGCAGCTTCCATGGGAGGCTGAGAAGCTTTTTGCTTCCAGAGAAGAGCTGATAAAATCCACATCAGACATTTGAAAACTTTAGGATCCACCACAATGGCAAAATACAATTTTTATTGTTTGATACTGTTTTTTACACTGATTTATGATGAGTTACCAAAATGAATCCTAACCATTGTAAGACTATTTACTTTTCATGCAAGGCAAACTCCATACAATAAATGCAGTGTTTTCTTAAAGCTAAGTTCAGCCACTAACCTGAAGGAAACCATCACTGTGAATCAAATGAATCCTCTGCCCACAAGTTCCAATAAGCCTTTTTTTAAAATCTTCCATGGGCGAAAAAGAAACTTGAAAAAGTTATTTTAAGAAACAAATGCAAAGCGAGTTTTCTGTACAACTGAGAGGTGAACATTCATGGTTCCTTTCTGGGTGAACTTTTCTGTTTCTTGCCTTAACATTTATATTTTTAGTAAAAACCAGTAAGGTAAATAGGACAACTGGGACAATCAAGGCGAAGAGCTGGAAATCTGAAACTTCATCTGCAATGACCAAACACCAGTATAATTCATGTTGTACATTCTAGAATCTGGGATGAACACCAGCCTCTGGCACACAGAGGGCTGGTCTGGGGGGAGAACAGAGTTGTTGCAGATGAGTAAACTCCACCAAAGTGCACACACCAGAAACATAATGAACAAATGAGCCATGTGCATGAGGGTGTAAAAGCCATCTCTGTGCTTAGGAGCATTTGCGTCATAGGAAAAAAAAGGCAAAAGCATTGTTTATAGCAAAGCATCTTGGTTTTGTTGGTCTGTGTTAATAACGAGTGACTGGTTCTACTCTGGTGGGCTCTGCTCCGTTTGAGCTACTTTTTGTGCACAAAGTGGCTTTGGAGCACAAGTGAGCTGGGGAAGGGAATATTCTCTAATCTTTGTTATCTTGTGTTTCTTGCAGGATATTGAACATATGCAATGCCCCCTTTTGTAGCTACATCCAGCCATATCTATAATGGCTGCACTCTGTTCCACAACCCCACTCCAGAGGCTACCTGATCATTAGAGCCCTCACCTCTAGGACAACTGGATGGAAATATTTCCATTTAAAACTGGAAAGATTTTTATAGAGAGCAGGTCTCATATTTGTGGGGAATTTCTGTGAAAATCCTTCCTTTCCGCAGAAAATTTATGTGGGAATTTTTTTAATAAACCCCAAATATTTGAAAACTCTTCCTTTCCCTAACAGGATACATCACCTCCCCAAACTTCCTTGCACTGGGTATCTCCAGTCAGACTTCATTCCTAATAATGTGTGCTGAACAGGTTTCCCTGTGATTCAGAATCTTCTTTTCTAGAGGAATTTTCTGCACACCCCTCACACTCCTTTTTTCAAAACAAGTCTTCGTCCAAACTCACACCCACTGAAACCATGTGGAACCACACAGGGACAGCACCAAAAACAAACAAACAAAAACAAAAAAACACTGAACACCTAATTCATTTTCTCTGGCTCTCTGACTCCCTCCTTCAGTTTCTTTTCCAAAACAGAAGGAGGGAATCCCATAGTGTGTAGCTGTTTTTCACCTTTTCCTTTCCCTCTTCTCTGCTGAGGTCGGGAAATGAAGGAGCCCAAAGCAGTGCATGTTCCACACATCCTGATGCATCGTGGAGAGCCCTGAGGCAGGCTGAGCCTCCATGGCTCCTGCACGGTTGCTCTTCCTCGATGCCCAAGCAGGATGAGCAGGACCCATCACAGCAGTCACTGCCGAGACTGAAACAGATACCCACTCCACAAAGGGGGAAACTCCATCACATCACTTATGCAGCTTGTCTTCGTGCGGCAGCATCAGGAAGGTTCCTGGTAGGAGACCTCCCAGGCAGATCTGTGTCATAGATACATTTTTCTTGTGCTGATTTTCCCTGTCCTCTTCAGGCAATGTGAGAGGGGGTGCTGCTGACATTGCTGCTAGGCTCTAAGGCACCCCAGATCCTAGGTTTTGTGGATCTCTAAAATATAAGAATTGAATGCATTCAAGGACACAGATAAGACTTCTCTGTAGAAAGAAGGGAGAGTTAAAAACATAAAGGCTAATAGTAACAGCCAAGCATTATTTCTGTAACCGTTTTTTCACCTAGGCTAAATCTGACTGCTTTAAACAGAGGGACGTGAGCAAGCATCTCCCATGAAAGGGATTATGCCTTTATTTATCGCTGCTGCATTACTAGGGTGGGAGGCAAAGGTGGGTTTAATGGGGATTACCCTTCAGTTGCCTGTTCTTGGGCTGTCATTTCTGCTCGGTGTCAGAGGTGGCTGCTCAGGCTGCAGGACCATAGGTACCTGTCCTGGAGAGCAGCCTGGAGGCACCTCGCCATCACCCACCACAGCGCTCTGTCCTCTTTACTGTCACAAATGACCCTTCTTGCTCTGCACTTACATTAGTCTCTCAAGGAACTTTGACAGGGCCCAGGCTTACTCCAAAAGAGATAAAAGTGAAAAGGTCACACCTCTGGGTCAAAGGCTAAAAGGCAGATAAAACACTCTGCCTGCAGAAGCAAAATCCAAGTGAAATCAAATCAGCTCCCAAGAAAGGGTAGCTTGTAGGCTGAACTCCAGTAGGAGGACACAATTGCCCTTCTTTTAGCGACTGCCCCCGCCTTTTTTTTTTTTTCCAATGTGGGTTAACAAAATATATTTAAGCACAAAACAAAATAAACTCGAATGAAAGACCCAGCCTTCCTCCTCTCCAATGGCTGATTTAATGGAGACTTTTGCTCTGCAGGGTCGTCTTTTCATCTCTTGCTGAGGGCAGAGGAAAAAGTATTTTTAAACACAGGAAAGATAAAATTTGGTATTAAATGTCTTCCTTTAACCAAACAGGGGCACAGCTATTCTCCTGACTGGTGACTTGAAGAGGACATGGAACAATTAATCAGAAAATGCCAGCTTTCAGTTAGGCAGGTAAAGAAGGGGAGAGTGGTAAGTTGTGGGAGGAAAGAATAAACCATGAAAAGCAAAACTACAGATAATACAAAACATATGTAAATGAGGATCTAAGGGAACCTATTTTGCACATATAGCAAGAAACTATTAACATTTCTATAAGCAGTAGAGGCAGCTTTGAGGCATCCCAGCCAGAGTGAGCTATAGGCACACGCAAATGAACTTTTACATATTAAACCACAGGCTGAGAGAGAAATTTTGCTCAGATCCCTTTAGATATGAACAGAAGAAAACAAATATTTAACTCACTTCTCTCTGGGGGATCAGAGCAACAAGAGTGGCTGAGGTTTGCATGTCTGGATGTGAAGTGAAATTCTGCAGCAGCTCAGCAGGGATGGCGTACCCACACAGAACCTACAAATCTACATTTGCACAGATGATTCTAACATCAACATTAGGACATCAAACTTTTGCAGTTTCCCTTGGTTTAGTTCCTATTTCTGCAGTGTGCCACTACAGATAATTTAGAAGGCATTGTATGAGAGCTGGATGTTTTCTTGTGTTTACTGCTGGTGCCCAGCTCCCTGTAACCTTGTTCCTCTGGAATTTTGTGCCCATGAATGCAGGGTTCACTTCTGATAAAACCTGTAAAGATTTTCACACTGATTTTGTTTCATTTCCAGAACTTCTCCCCTACTTCAGTTTTTCATTCAGTGGAGTTTTAAACCTTCAAACTTCTCCATGTTAGGCCAACACAAGGAACGATTTGGGAAAACCAGTTTTCAGTTTAACCAGAACAACTGATGAGCCATTAGAACCTCATGTCTGGAAAACGACCCATGGATGTAATTTTGAGTTTAAAAAGGTGTTTTCTGACATTTTCCTTACTAAAGATGTGAGTTTTAAACAAAAGTTCTCCAAAATGGGTGCCCAATTGGCTGAAAAACACAGCCAAGTCATAGCACTGAGGACATCAGTATCAGACGAGGATGATACACCTACCAGAGCACTGCAGCTCTCTGCTGGGCTTTCACCTACCAGCTTTTTCCTTCTAACCTGACTGAGCGTGTCATTCACAGCTGCATCTGAGAGCAAGAAATTAATAAAACCACATTAGCCATCTCTGCTCTCTCCAGGTCTAAAGTTTGAGGCAACGAATCACACTCCTGGCTTTTAAGTTATTCTCTTCTCATCTGCACCGCATTTCAGAGCAGAGCTCCCAGGTGCCCAGCCTCCAGCTGAGCATCTCAAAACACACAGGTAGTCCTTGGGGTAGATACTGCCAGGCTATGGAAAGTATACCTATGTTTCTCTGAACTTCTGTGACAGAGAAATTCGTTCTAGGTCATAAGGAAGACTATAAAAGAGCAGGATGTAAATCTAGGTCTCTAAAATCCCAGCTATTCCTCAGCTATGGGACTTGGAGTGAAAAAAAAATACAATTTTTTAAATTTTTCATAAAAAGTAAAGGAAAAAAAGAAACCAAAGAAAAGCAGAGCTGCTTCTTAAAATATATTTTGCTGCTAAGTTCATCGTTTCAAGTTGTAAGAGAAATTTTATTTTCCAGGTGGTGAAACATTCAATCATACCTTTGACACATCTAGCATAGCTAGTCAATAGATCTGTAGAGTAAAAAACTGGATATGAGTTTCGTCTCGCAATGATGAAAATCAGAATCACAGGTAGAACTCCTAGTCTAGTGTCTGATAACACATTGTGTAAATCATTACCTTAAACAATAAGCCCTCTGGGATTCATTTTCAGGATACAGCTGATCATTAAACCTTTTTTAGCTCTTTTAAGGTTATTCTGAAGTTAAATCAATACTTAGCTCAGCTCTGCTGCTGTTCTTCATTGAATGCATCCAGAAGACATAACCCTTTTCTTAAGCAAGGGGAATCCTCATTTTGGTTTTAACTAAAAACTCTTCAATGCAATTTTTGGAATATTGGACTGTTCCAGGAAAGCTCCTGAAATAAGTACAGCAAACAGTTGCTCAACTCCCTCCTTCCCTCCCCTTTAATCTCGGGTGCTGACCTGGCCATTCATTCCATGTTTGCAGTGGTGAGCTCTGCAAACTGAGTTTCCATGGTAGCTCTAATCCTTGAATGGGGCTGGCTCCATCGGTGGTCACTTAGGACAGGCTTTGTCCTCCCCATGTCCTGTCACTGGCAGAATCAGAAGACAGAAAACAAGCGCCTTCAGTAAACATGACCTAATGAGATCCCCGACTTTGTGACGGGGGCCTGGAAAGGGAATGTGTGGGGACGCCTGCCTCTTCTGGGATTTTCCACTGAGGTCTCCCAGCAGTTTCCTGCCTGTTTTTATAGACTGTCTTATTTAAACTGCATTCCTAGTCACTTTTGCATTCTTCTTTTCTTTTTTAGATACAGATATAACTGAATGAACATGGCAAAACTATGACCTGGCTTAGTGAGAGCTGTGTTCAACGTTCTCTTCTGCTGGTGCCAGGTTATCTCCTCCCCAGCAATGTGACTGACCAGCTTCTTGATCGCATGTCCTTGTGGCATCAAGTGGTTTTGTTCTGAGGGGGTGCTGTGGGGCTCCTGCAGGGCTGAGAGCAGGGCCCTGCACTTTCAGCCTCTTGTGCAAATGAATAAAAATTAAATTCTACACGCTTCTTCAATAGTACATAACATTTCATTTTATGCTGAATAATCATAGTCAATTCATTTGGGCATTAACATGATTGCTCGTGAAACTCTCTAGGAGAATGATAGCCAAACATTTCCAGAAGAATAGTCTTTTCAAGCTGCTGAAACATTAGGAAAAAATGATACTGTATAAAAATATGCCTGAAATACACTGAAGCAGGCAAGCTATGTATGTTAACTATATATTCTGCACATTCTTTAAACTTTTACCCAGGTCTCTCAAGCATTTTTCCTTTACTCCAGGTCACGAAAGTCTTGCTATCCATCTTCTTTTAACTTGTTACGTGAGGCACAACACCAAAGGTAAACGTGCTGGGCACCATGTACTTGCATCTGGCCTTTGTGCACTGTCAGTCGCTTCCACAGTGCTGGATGGGACACAGCCTGTTATTTAAGGTCTGATTTCAACTGCTTAACCTCACGTAACGCAGAACAGTTGTCACAAAAAATGCTGATCATTATCTCCAAGTACTGCAAATACATTTCAGAGAATACAGACGGCTGAGTCCTGTAGCCCTTATTTTGGGAAAACTCCCACCGCCTCCACATAGTTGATGTTTTACCCACAATTAGCAGCTACAGTCCATGTATTTATAGGAATTCCTCTGAAATCGAAAACACAGGCAGACTAATGGGATATAAAAGAAAGAGAAAGGAAGTGACTTTGGCCATGGCATGCTTCCACCCCATGCAGCCGAGGTTGGACAGCTAAAGGACCCCTGGCCCAATGCCCCGTCAATTACCTTAATCCCAACCCGAAGAGGAATGATACTAAACACTCCACAAAAATGCTTCCAAACATTGCCACAGGAAAAAGAAAAGCATTAACCCTGCCTTCCCGGGCATGGCTTCAGTAAGGGACATCTTGCATTTTACACATGAACATAAAAGACATACCCTCCAGTGAAAACTTGCACAACCTCTGAGAGTGAACAGAATTAATCATAGGGAATAATTACAGTTTTAAACAAGAATATTTATGACATTACATAAACACCATTAAAACAAAGTGAAAGGCAATAATTTTTAGAAAGAAGAAAGGAGGAAGTGAGGCAGGGGGGATGAAAACCAATCAAAGTTTATAGTTGAAAAGATAAAAGTTCCTGTGTGTCAACCATCTTGGAAATTGTTGCTTCAGCCTTCACTTGTGCCTTGTTTACTTCCCTTAATAAAACAGGGAAAGAATTTTGTTTATAGAGTTAGCCAATACTTGGAGCTTAAAGCACTTTTCTTAAAAAGGATTTTTCAAAAGCAAGAAGAAATATGGAAAATTTCTTTCCAAAATGTTTTAACTTTTCAAGAAAAAAACATTTCAAGTCATTATCATCTCAGCAACCCTCTTTTCTTTCTCCCTCCCTTTTTTCCCTTTTTCCCGAGGCAGAGAAGGATGAAGGCAAGAGGGAGTTTTCCTCTCTTGTTACTCAATGAAAAAAATAACACAACTGCATTTTTAAAACAAAGAAAAATCGAAAGAATTGCAAAGAAAAGCACTTGGAGATTTTCTTTTGCACCATACTTGTAACAGTTTTCTAGCCAGTTCTAGTTATTTAGAGCTGGTTTAAGTCTTCTTATGTCTCTCACACTACATATTTTACTCTGAAAGTTTTGGAGCTTGAAAATTACCCTGTTGATTACTTGGGCAGCTTAGTTGGGGCTGAGCCTGCAAGGCCTGTATTGGTCCCCAGGAGACTGAGAGCTCTAGTGTCTGGCAGTAACTTGGGGGACTTTTGCCAACCCAGAAATGGCCTGGCAGATCCTCTTCAGGAGAGATGCTCTTACACTCCCTTGGGTTTGGGTTAGACATATTGCTGGTGATAGCAGTGCCTACATGTACCATGGGCACATGGAAAAGGTTTAGAATTGCTCTCCAAAAAGAAACTTTTTTGGTCAAAATGTTGTTTCCTCCATTTTTTATTCCAACTTGGACATATTCCAGCATCAAGAAAAGGATGGTAATCAACAGCACTCAGAGCCATAAGAAAAATATTTCTTTCCTTTAACATTCCCTCTTCCAAGAGCTGGCTTCTGGGAATTGCAGATCAACCTTCTCCTGTAGGGACCGAAAAATGGACACGAGGTTTTTGCAACCCAGGCGAGAAGCAGGGGACATCAGAGGGACAAGTGGATAGCTACAATGAGTAGATGTCTGTGTATATTTCATGGGCTGAAATTCAAGGTGAGGTAGCCACTAGACATAATACCTGCATTTGAAAGTTGGGTGAACCTTTGCAGGAGTGGCAAAAAAGTTTGGAAATGGAATACTGTGGCTTAATAGTGGTACCTCCCTTGGGACAAGCATAAAAATGTGCTCTACTGGCTGCAAGCTGTGGGATCAATATCAAGTCTGTGATTTGTACACAACTACTGCAATCTAATTGATACACATGGACAACAGATATGCTTTTGCAAATCAGCTGCGATTACCAGGATCCCTCTCAGGACTCAATAAACAATGTCTGGCTTTGGGGCCACAGAACACACACAGGGCTACACAAACCTCCCAAACAATTTTCCACTCTGCCACCCAGGCTTCATCAGCCAAAAGATTGTAAAAGAGCATGCGACAACACAAACAGCCTGGGTTTAGCCAAAAGCCCAAAGTACAAAATATCTTCTAGCCCAGCACAGTCTGCATCCAATTCCCTGCCTGCATAGGAAAACATTTCCCTTTCCAGGTTTACTCTTCAGAACCCTTAGAAGAAAGAAGAGATCCCCTTTCTCCCCTTACCCAGGCACACTCCATCCTTCTGTCCATCTCCTCAGAAATGAAAGTGCTGGGATCTTCTGGCCAAGCATAGACAGAGGGGAAATCACACATTGCCCCTTCCTTCTCCATTTTCCCTGGTGCCAGGCACTTCCCCACTACCCTGATTTACTCATCGAGGTGTTGAGGATAGTTTGCTCTGCTAACTTCAGGAGTCAGGCAGCATTTCCTGAACCAGAATGATGGTTTAAGTAAGGTCCTTTCACTGACCTCCCCATGACACCGTGCTCATGAATAACCAGGTCTGTCACTGCCCCTCGTGCTTGATTTTCTCTGAGGAAATCTTCTGTTAAGGGGCAACAGTTTTCCATTTCAGTGTACAGCACTACCCAGCTGCTTGTTATTTCACTTGGCTGAGCCTGACAAGCTAATGGTATGTTTGATTTGCACTACCAGTTCCTGCTAGAGACATCATAACTTTTATTACAGACGTGGTTCTTGTTAGAGACTCAGTTGTCCGCAGAAGTTAAAAAAAAAAAAAAAAAAAGGCACACTTATTTCAGTCAATTTACTGGTTAACTCATTATTTGCAAGCACAGTGCTGGCATCTAGCACACAGTCTAAGGCATTTCTTTTTAGCGTACTTCACTGTTGTTTGTGAGGCAAATGGAGAGATTATTATAGCTTATCTTTTGATACACATTCCCTTTACTGTCCTCAATCTTCTGATGTTGATCACATCTCTGATTGCTAGAACATTTGCTGTAAACTTTCTTAGACATTGTGCAGTTAAACTCAGAATTACCACAGGGGAAAAAAAATAGGTACAGAGAGAGCAAAAGCAAGACTACCTCTAATTGGACACAGTTTAGAATAAATTTTCTGTCTTAGTTTTCCTGCTCAGTGTGGATAAAGATATCAAGTGTGTCTACAGAACTTACACATCTGCATTATTTTGACGCTGCCAAAATTACTACATGTGCTACATAAAACGAATGCATTACACCTTGCAAGAATAAAAAAGAAAATCGAAAGGACTATACTATCACAGCCCTGCTTGTCTGCAAAACAGTGAATCTCTATCTTAATAAGGAGACCAGCTGGGTTAAAAAATCTGTTTCCCTGTGACATAGAGCATCCACTCAGGACAGGGCGGTACTCTCCAAATTTTCCAACACTCTGACTTGGAGTGCCCTGTTAGCCATATCTGTGTATCTCACACTGAGCAACTCAGATGGAAGGACCTCCAAACCTAAAATTGCTTATGAAAATTTTGGCTGCACTTCCCCTCTGTCTCAGTTTCATCACCAGTGGATGCTATTCACACACATCACCATGCTGCAGCCTTGTGTAAAATATGCTTTGTTAAAATACAAAATACACAAGCAAAAAATAAGTAGGCTCATACTGTTGGCTTTGGCTCAGAGTCAGAGTAGGTTTTCTACTTGCAGGAATGCCAGTGCAAGACATCCATTTGCAGTACTATCAGGGACTGTTAGTTTCTCATGCAGAATTTTCTCTAATAAAGGTGCTTTAAAGCTCCTGAACTCTTGATCCTCAAAACAGCCAGTCTGGGGAGCGTCTCTTCCAGTCTTTGAAGTTGCAGCACTCATAAAGCTGACCAGTGTTGTTTGTGGGTTTGTTTTCTTTCCATATCTCTCCTTTTCCTTTAAGACCAGACAGAAGATGACATTATTAGCAGGCTGCTCACAAGCACCTAGTAGTTTAGGGGAAGGCTTTTTATTTCTGCTTTCAAGCAGAGATGAAAGATTGTAAAAACTTCTCTTTTTTTTTTCCTTAGGGAATTACAGCTCACAAAAGTTCTTGTAACTCCTTACAGCAACTATTTTACTACTCAGGGAGGCTATTTACTAGGTCACTTTCTTCCTGCAGCAGGCCTCAGTGTTAA
This sequence comes from Xenops minutus, assembly GCA_035221455.1. NCBI lineage: Eukaryota > Metazoa > Chordata > Aves > Passeriformes > Furnariidae > Xenops > Xenops minutus. The sequence continues at coordinate 14,774,733 of JAWWEE010000074.1, forward strand.
TAAATGGTGTCTGTGAGTTACTTTATGCTCTTCATACTTTATTTTGATCTAGCTGTGAGTTTAAGGACCTAAAGAGAGTGTGTCTTGATGAACTACTTACACCAGAGTTTGCTCTAGGCCAAAATGCAGAGAGGGCTTTCTTCTGGGTTTTTTCTAACTTTTTGTAGGTACACTGAAATCTGAAAAGTGGGGCGAGCTGCCAAGGTTGCTCTGCAAGTCTGTTAGCTTCTGCTCACTCAGCATTAACATCTGTCTTCACTAAAGTGTTATTGGACCCCTGGTACACTGCATGGAGCAAGTTCCAGAGGCGCTTATAGAAAGCAGAACTCAGGGAGGGAGGGAGAGCCATGTCCCCCAAACCCCCAACTAGTAGCACTTTTTCAGTAAAATTAAGGCACAGCTTTACTCCAGAAGGCTCTCTCCCAGGTCTGTGTGCCAGTGAGCCTTAATATCAAAAACAACCATGAGGGAGAGATGGGGAAATTTTAACAAGAGGACTCTGTGCCTGTATTCTGCCTTAGCCTTTTACCCCATTCAGAAGGTATCATAAAATACAGCAAAGTTTTTTTTCTCTTTCCAAAGAAGTCAGATGATTTTACTATACAGCTCAATATTCCAGTGCAATATCCCAGGAGGTGGATTACCCAAAAGTCCTGAAATGAGGCACACAGTCATTATAACACCAAGCTCATCATGAACACACCCAAAGCAAGGCAGCACCGCATGTCTCCTTGGTGAGGTTGCACAGTATCTTTGTATTTAATCAACATCTATATGTCAATCCCTCAAAGAAACCAATTCTGCTTACGTGTGAAGTACATGAGTGTTACCCAGCCCCTCTCAGGTTCTATCAGGGAAGAGAGGGGGGTCAAATCACATAAACACCCATTAACACCTGGTTTCATGTCTCACATGAGACTTGGGTGCTCTCACTGAGGCTGTGTTCATGGGTAGCACCCAGCAAGTCAGTGAATTCAGGGTCACAACCCTGAGGTAAAAGTTGCTTCTTCCTCTGTAATGTGTGCAAAACCACACAAGCTTCCAGCATGTAGTAAACAGCAGTGCATCTCCGAAGGCACATCTTCAACACATGCACCATCCCATTTTACAAAGTAAGGTCCAGCTTTCCCCGAGCTGACAACTTTCCAAGTTTTTCTTTGTGTACTGTGTGCTTACATGCCTGCCATATGATCAGAAATGCCTGGATTTGTGGATTTATTGGCTGTGACCAGATACAGGCTAAGTAAGCAAACAGATTAATATGTATTAACATACTACATTCGTTCAAAGTTCAGAACTTGTGCACACATGTAAAGGTGGTATTTATCCATGGTTCTTACCAAGGGAGCTGATTAAAAACAGGATCCTACAAAGCAAGCAGTGCAGTAAAAAGACAGCACTAAAACATTTTTTTTTAAATTGAAATAGCCTGAATAATGGTTACCCGATTTAATGGCTCATCAAACTATAGCTCTCACATAATCTTCAAGGGTTCGGTGGTTTTCTGTTGTAACTTGCAGCTAATGCTGCAAGAAGTGAGAGTTCTTATGAAACTGTTTCTGTATCATTACCCATAAGAACCATGCCTAGGAGAAGTCATAATGTCTCATGTCCAAAAGACGAGAAAGCACAGTCGTACATCGGTCACCTTCTAATGGAAAAGGGGTCTCCAGAGTCAGAGACTTTTTAGTATAGCACCTCTTTTTTTAAGGTTTTGGCTTGTACTCTTGAAACCTTTGCCTATTTTCTCTATATATATGGTGGGAGAGTAAGGTAACTAAGTTCCCATTTTATATTAGCAATAAAAAGCTTCAGGTGTGTGTTAACACTGTCAGAGCTGTGGGTGTTAAGCACAGCAGCGTGAGCTGCCACGTTGCCCCCTGTCCTAGTGGGGCTGAGCAGACCCCTTGGCAGGGCTCCCGGCAGGGGAGATGCCTTTGCAGGGATGCATTGCCCAGGCTAAAGAGGAGGGGGGTTTAGTGTTTGCCCCAAAGAGAACTTTATTTTCTGTCACATAATTTTCAATCCAAAACTTAGGATGCATCAGGAATGAAAGAGCTCTTACAGGAGAGGATATTCTCGGAGATTCCCATTGAAGCAGGTGCCTGGCCCTCAGCCCTCAACCTGGGGAACAGGTACCTGTCCACCATGAGCCATCACTGAAACCCTGCTGCTGAGGGAGAAGATCAGTCTTCATCAGGAAAGTTGTAATGAGGAATTTCTTGTTGAAAATGTTTGTGAACAGATTTTTCCAGCAGCTGCTCAGCTGCTCTGCCATGGAGGAGGCAAAGAGAAAGCTAGATGATCAGAGGTTCAACCAACCCAAGTGCTCTGGGATATGAGGATCAAATTCTTCACTTTAGATCTTAAAAACAAACAAACAAACAAAACACAAAACAAACAAACAAAAAAACCCAAGAAAACACAGCCACTTGTTTTAGTATCTGAACAGCAGGTCAGGTCACTTGGCAATTTAGAGCTTAGGCTTTTCCTAGGTGTGCTATTTGACACGCTTCAGGAGCTGTGATTATGCTGTCTCTGCTCCTGTCAAGCAGTTGCTCAACTGCACAGGCTCCTGCAGAATGGAGCCTGTTAACCTTGCCGTTAACACAGGTATTTTAAGGAAATTATTTGCAGACTTTTTTCTGTTTCTCTTCTCAGTCTAGACAAAACTTTGTGTCTCTTTTATGGGGTTTAGGCCTGAATTTTTAAGCCAAATTAGTGATTTAGGATATATACTATCAGGTCTCCACAAGCAAGATAAGACAATAGCCAAGGAGCTGCAGCCCTCTGCAGCCAAGTGATACCCGGATCAGGGTGAGGTGCCAGTGGAGACAGAGATGCTGTGGAGGCTTTAGACATCTACAGAACTGGACAAAGTTGAAAAAGTTTGTTCTAGGATCTGACTGCTGAGTTGAAACACTTGAGGTGGAACTCAGGTGTTCATGGTGTATTTAGCCTTTACTGAGCCCAAATCTTAGACCAGCGAAAATGCTGGTCAGTGTAGCTTCTGACTGAAGTATCATCTGGAAACATGCAGAGTTTTGTTGTGACTCCATAAACAGCCTGCGACACCATGAGCACTTCTTGTCTGTGTTTTTCAATTAAGCACTTAAGAGTTTCCCAAGGTAAATATTAATACTTCAGAAAGGAAATATTAACATGCACAAAATCCTTTCCAACCTTTCTGCTTAAATAGCTATCATTTTTTAGTGAGGTCACAGCATCTAGTTTTCTATAATAAAAAATAAGCAGGATAAGTAGTTTTACTCCTGTCAAAACTTGAATGCAATTTTATGTTTTTCTTTGACTTACCCTATAAATATTTTTACTACAACATTCAAAGTTTATGAGATCTCTAAGACTTGTAAAGAGGTTGAGTAACTGGAAACCAAAGGCTAATACCTACCTCAGGGACTTGGGGATTTTTCTTAAGCAAGCTATTTATTAATATTAACAAAGGGTATTTTACTGATGATCTGTTTACAAAACTGAATATTATTTTACCTTTGCATTCCAGTGTAAACAAATCCATGAGGAGGGACAAACAAAGACCAACACCACAATGCCTGATAGTGTTGATCTTTTCCCAGGTTACAATTTTCTGACATTATCCCTTGAGCTAAGTTTCTCCAGTTGAATTGCTTCTGAGTCCAAGTGCAGCTTGGGAGCTGCAAATCTCAGCCTCACTGAACCAGAGGAAAGAACAGAGTTAGCCACTGTTTGTGAATGCCTTTGACAAGCTGTGTCCTTTTCCCTGTTCATGAGTCACTCACCTGGAAACTTTATCTTTCCTAATGCGTTTTGCTATCTATAATTATGGTTGCAACAGTTCCACCCTTATAAGAAAGTGTTACCATGCCCGAACAAGATCAGGAGGATCTGTGTCACAGGCCAGGAGGTAGAAGATGATCTGCCCATAACCACCGTGGCCACAGGAGAACATGCATGTTTCAGCTCATCTTCTGGCAGAGCTGTGGAGAGCTCTGTGTCACTGCTTCCTTCCTAGTCACAATTTCATTTCTACTTCCAAACCATGATTTACTCACTGAAGATTACCTATTCCAAAAATTTTGTGCAAGCAGGCAACCCAGCCTTTTGTGCAAACATTTGTGGATGGTCATTAAACTACTAACTTGAGTTCACCAGAGCAAGGAGTGAAAATAGTCACAGACTTTGGCCAAGTCCAGAGCCTGCCACCTTTTGGCATCCTTCCTCTGGCTGTCCCATCTCTGAATCACCTTCAGTGCCTCAGGAAGCCCACCATGCAAATTTACTCTTAGGGACAGCTGCTTACCCAGAACCACAGCTGCTCCAGACTGTGTTTAATCCTTTCCTTACAGATTACAGAATTAATCTTAACAGGGATTACACCTTTCCCAGCTGTAAAATCCAGCCTTGGATTTATCACACACTTAGAGCTACCTATCTACCTACCTACATATCTCCTGAGCAGATGGGGAGATAAATCTAATCAAACACCTAAAAAAGCAAATGATGTTCTTAACTGGCCAAAAATACAAAAAATAATCCAAACTGCCTCCCCGTATATGTATATACATGCATTCAGCATCTTTTGTAGGCAAGCACATTTGGGGTTTGTTATCGTCCTCTGATACTCATCTTCTCAGCTGGTGGTTTACTTCATCTATACACAAGATATGCATCTGAGACCTCCACTTCTATGCACTGTTGCATGTTCAGTTTATGCTGATTAAGGGATTTCAAGAGGTAATCTGACCGCTTGTGCAGTGTCCAGATCAAATAAAAATAGAGCTTCCATGACTGACTTGGATTAAATCACTGTATAAAATTGCCCAGTGTTGGGATTTTACCACTCTCCCCCAGGGTTTTGCTACCCATGGTACAGGAGAGAGATTCTCATTTTTCAACCCTTAGTTGCTAATGTTTGTTGTCTTTTACTCAAAGATCATGTGAATTCTAGGCCTGCCCTTTCCACCTTGGGAGCCTAGAAAAGAGATAGAAAACCTGCCTCAATATTCTAAAAGGAAAGAGGAGATTAAAATTATATATTTTAATAGACAAATATCATGTTATTATTTCAATTTACACTAGTTCTGTTTCAGTGATGGTCAGTGGGAAAGGACAGCCAGAGCCACTCTGAAATGGGCTTTGTCACCAAGGAAAGTGTTTGAGACTCAGCTTTCATGCCATGCTCTGATCTGATCGGTATGAATGCCATGACTGTGATAAGGGTAATGATTAATATGAGTGCAGTGCTGCCTGCTTGTTTGTGGCCACGCAGACGCATAGATTTTGGCAGCAGTTCCCTGGAGGTTTTGATTTCTTGGTAAACTGAGGAACCAGAAGATGAACGTGAGCAGACCTTGATCTGTAATGTTTTTTTTTAGTGTGGCTTCCCATCCTAGGAAACGTCTTTAATGGGGACAAGATCCTGAGCCCTCTGGACATGCCAGTCTTTCTCCAGTAGCTATAGAGAGATAGATTATATCAACTGCTTTGAAAATAGATTAAGGAGTCACAGAAAATTAACCCAGCCATTGATAAAATTATAGATTTCCTCCTCCCTTTTAGTGTTCTAGTTCTCCTTTTCTTCTGAGGTTTGCTTCAGGATAGGAGAAAACTTTGAAAACACATCCCACCTTGTACAATCCTTGATATGGGAGCAGAAAATTTTGTTGTTAGGTGGCAGCATTCAGCCAGCAATTAATTGCCCTTACCACACTTCCCAGGTGTCCTTTTGCTCTTGGTGGTGCCAGCCCAGAGCAGATCTTTGGCACCTGAAGATGGTTCAGGCAAAGGCAATGAGCAGGTGAGAGGAGGAGCAGTATTGTTGCTGAGTTGGGTGGTGTGAGCTGGGGCTTTAAGGGCAATAGTCCCTGGTGAGCAGTTTTGCCCTTCATGACATATGTAAAATAGGAGTGCTATCACTGCATTACGTTTTCATCTGGTACCTTTGAAACAGCATAAAAACACGCTATAAAACTAATGGGATTCCATGGTAATTGTTCTGCTACAAGAAACATGCTTGACATGAAATGCACTGAACTTTCTGGTTTCCCTGGTGCCCATTTCTTGACAGGGATCATAATGGGGTGAGAGAGAGGAATAATGGGAAATAACTCCGGAAAGAAAATTATCAAGATTATCCGGGTGACCAATAATTACAGGATTTGATATCATGGGGAAATTAACATTTTAAAGATTAGCCAAGCAGAAAAAGAAAAGCTCTCTGCTTTTTCCAAAATAAGCAAGTATGTCAGTGCACACCACCCTCTGCAGTTGGATGGCAGTGCCGGACATATTTATTACTGCTCCTGTTTGGAGACCACCTGGGGTTTGCGTGGCAGTCCCTGGATTTCAAGTACTTCCTCACCATATTCTTCCTTGACTCACAGTTAGCAGTGCCCTTTCCACTGATTGCCCTGAGGTGTGTACTAGGATTCTGGTGACTTTCCAGCCAGTTTTGGATGTGGACAACAAACTCTAGAATGTACAAAGATGCCCATGTAGGGCTATTGTGTTGTCTGTGAATTCACTATTTTTTTTCTCGGTTTGCAAAGGAGCATTCCCTGGCTCCCTGCCACCATTTAAACAGAGATGACATCTGGTCAAGATGACCAAGGAGCAGCGGAGGGCACCCAGGTACAAAAAGAAGCTGACAGGTATGAAGTAATGCAGTGAGGCAAGAGCGGGAGACCTGCCAAAATTAAAATAGCGGTGTGCCCATAAACCGAAAACAAACATGTTCCCTGCAAAGTGGAGCTACTCCTGGTCAGGAACATTCTCTGACTGCAAAGCAGGTCCTAGAAGAAGATGGGGTTTTTTAAGGCACCTAATATACACTGTCTTTATATTATACAGCGTAATGCTGCAGGCTAGACAGGCTTTTAGACTCTCCTTGTCCTTTGAACAGGGTCATTGAGTTTGGCCTGAACCTACTGACTTTCCTCTCTTGTGGTGTATTTTTAGAAGTCAGAAATGTGCCTGTTTTTCTCTGCATTTTAAATGCAAAAGACTGAGATGATTTGCCTCAAACACTCCAAAAGAAAAAATAAATCTCTGTGGCTTCACATTACATATGAAGTGTTTTAAGCCTAACATAGATTTGGGGGTTTATGTTTGGTGGCAAAGTTAGAAAGTATTTCAGTTCAAATATAGAATACAGTGCTCACTGTAACCTCAACCCCAAACTCCTCAAATCCAAATTTAGTTCCTGATGGACTCTATCCACAAAGTGAGCTAAATACCTAGCTATTGCCTAAGTACTACTTTGGATGGCAAAGTCCAAAATTTAGACTCTCAAAGCTCTCACTCTGCATATCACAGGAGCAAAGTGCTCTGCATGCAAAAGTATAAATTTTCTGGGTGTGCATTCCTAAGCATCCCAGTTTTCTGCTTCTCACATTTTGCCCTTTATATACAGCAAAGGAGCTAACCTGGCCCTGTTTCCCTCCCTTGACATCCAAGTACCTTAAATTCCATTCACTAGAATCAAATACTATCTTGTCTATTAAATCTAAATCAGGTGTCCATAAGAAAGAGCTACCCAGGAATAGTTCCTGAGCATTTTCACAGAAAGTGTCTGAAATGGGTTCAAGTCCCTTCAGGTTGGTTTGGGGTTTGAGCCAAGGTGTCTGGCACAGGTGACAAGTACTGACACAACTGGAGAACCAGCACAGAGGAGGCAAGGAGGAAATGGGAGGTAGTGGTGGGGAGGATAAAGCAATATTCCCTCTGCCCATTTTGTTGTTTACATTTGTTCCCATTGACTTTTCGGCATCATTGTACCACATTCTGAGATATCTTACACTATAGGCATTGTAGTTCAGTGAAGAAGAAATAACCCGAGGAAGAAATCCTGAAGGAGGATCTTTGATCTGGAATAGAGGAAGTGAAAACAGGGATTCCTTTGTGCTCAGTAAAAAAGTGTTCAAGCTCAGTGAGGGATCCAAGAAAAAAGAAATTAGTGTAGACATGTTTATTAATTTGCCTACATCTGCATATTTCCTGTGTTACCAAAATAGCAAAATTAATTTAATTTCATAGATTTTAGAGTTCTTCTGGTTCCCTTTAAGCCTCCTTACCTGTGTTTGTTCAACAAAGCAGCAGCTTCTGAATTCAAATTGTCCATAAGACTGGTGGTCCAGCAAAAGGGATGACTAAGCTACTATCTTAACTGATGAGGAGAATAGTAAAGCAAATATGTGGATGCACAGCTTTAGAAGAGTCCTTTCTACCAGGCTGATCATTAGCAGTAGGCACAGGCAGTCATGCTTCCCCTGCTCACCAGGCAGCAGCATTGCCTCCTCTCTGGCACATTTCCAGGTTGCAGGAAGTCCAGTGTTGGTTTGCAGAATTGAGACTATTTCAGTCTGTTGTCTAAGGTCTCCAGGTCTTACAGTGGCACAGAGAATTTGTCATCAGTTTGAAGACAGAGTAAAAAAGGCTAGTGCTTGAATTGTAACAATATTCACTGAACTACCAGAGTCAAAAATTAATTTATTAGGGTATATGCCTGCCAGGTTTTTAGTATTCATATAACTCAGGCATAGACTCCAACAGCAAATAGAATAATAGTATCCAGAACACAAGCTCGGCTTCCATCTCCAATTGATATGTGATAAAGGTCACATCCTGCTTCCCCTGAACTCAATGTGAAAATCCTAATTAACGTCAATAAAGGGCAGAGTGGCTCCAAAGACTTAGCAGAAGTAGGATATAAACCAGAAATGAAATAAACTCTTAATAAAAAATTATGTCTTACAGCCAGAGCAAGCTCTCTGAAGTTGTGCAGTTCAAAATAAGAGCAGAATTTCAGCCTCTAACATTCACTGATACCATTTCAGTTACAAATTTTGTGATCTTTTCAGTGCCAGACCCAACACATTCCAGTGTGCATAACATTTTAGTTACTTATCTTCTATGAGTTGCAGGGCATAATGTTTTTCCCTGTTTAGAAATAACTCAGCTCTGAGTCACCACTGAAGAACCCTGTTCTAAATTGGGCTTCCCCAACGAACCTGGACTGTCTCAATTTGAAAAGTCTGAAGAAACCACAAAACCTGCTTTACAGCCCACAGTTTTTGTCTACTGGGAGGAAAGAACAGATCAAGGCCATGTAAAGGTTTGGGTACCCCAGGGATCCCTGATCTGGCAGAGACAACTGCACTGCATGGGAAGGGGCTGAAAACTTATCCATGCTCTCAAAGTCATCACTGTCTTCCCCACCTCCCGCTATGCAGCAGTGCATTTCCAGACTGAAACCCTTGTCATTGATTTCAAGGCAGTCAGATTCCCACTGACTTTCAAAAAGCTCTTAGTTTTATCTCCCACTATGCTTGTCCTCAGCACTGTAGTGTGACACGTTATCCAGCAGGCACTGACAAGAGCAAGAAGGTTTGGGAGGCAGACTTGGGTTTCCTGGATGCTGCACAGCCTAGTACTTTAGCTAAAGGACAACTGCGCAGGACTTATGCTAGAAAAGGCCTGCACAGCTTTCTTTATTGCGTTTCGCATTCTAAGTAAAACACATAGCAAAGACGTGGCCACAAACTATCCTGTTGGTGTTCTTTTAAATGGTGAATATTTCTACCAGTACAGGCAGTTTTCTCCATAAGTTTGTTCGTGCTGTTACTTTTGTGCCTATTAATTGGAAAATCCGTGGATTCAGATTTCACACTTCCACCACCACTTTCACACCTTTACAGGCAGAGGGACTGGAAAGAATTCAGGGAAAGTTTTGTACTAGCAATGCCTTTTGTGACTCCTGAGGAAGCTGAGTAGGTTGAGAGTGCACTTGCTGAGGCATAACTAAGACGAGGTTCCTCATAGCACTTGAAAGCTCCTGCAAAGCCTGGGAGTACAAAAAGCCTTCAAGACATAGACCACTCTTGAAGCAAAGAATTTCTTAGTGTTCTTAATGTGGAACTACCAGTTAGATAGAATTGTAAATCTTTAATGTATTATCGTGGGAAAAGAGTAGCAAATACAATATTTGAGGGAAAGCTAGGAGGGAAGAAAAGGAACACATCTTAACTAATTTATACCAAGGCAAACCCAACTCATTTTGACAGGTTTCTGAATTCAAAAGTTTGTTTAGCACAACTGTAAATAATATTCCAATAGAATGATTAAAGGAGAAGCATCAGGTCATGTCTGTCCAACCTGAAAATTTTATTTTAAATAAACATTGACTAAAATATCAAAAGAGATTTACAAATGTCATTTGACAACTCAGTAGGCCACAGTGTTATTGGCTAACTTAAGCAATTAAAAGTGAAGGTCTCTGTACCTGCTTTTAAGAGCTAGAGATACATGATTGGATTTTTTCTGTTTGGGAAGTGATTTGCCATTGTGCCACTGCTTCCTTTAGCATTTTGTGAGTGTTGTTTCTTATTGAGAAGAAGACTGTCTTTCATGACAATAATTTAATTCTTCAAGGATTTTTTCAGACTGGCAAGCCCTTTGAAGAAAATTTTAGTTTTTAAATTTTTTTATTAATAATTCATGTTTTCCCTTAATAAAACATATATATTCAATGTGAATTAAAAAAAAAAACACACACAAATAAAGAAACAAACAAAAGAAACAAAACCAAAACCAAACCAAAACAAAAACCCCCAACCAAAACAGTTTTATTGTGACAATATTGCATAGTTTTTAAAAATTTTCAGCAGCTCAAATAAGAATTCATGAATTAAGAATGCAACTCTGCCAATGCCAGCATGCACTGTTGCAAGTCCTAGCTCAGATGGAATTAAAACTTCCAAAAATTATGTTCTACTGAGCACCAATAAAAAGACTTTGTATGACTACACTGCAGAACATAGCTAAAAGCATCCAGTAAATCTGTGATACATCAAATTCCATTCTTCCTCTAGCCCCCCCCCCTTCCATAAAAGGGTAGCAGTACTCTAGGTAGGGTTTCACAGGAGCAGAGTAAATAGGAAGACTCACCTCTCATGACCTGTTGGTCACACTTCTTTTGATGCAGCCCAGGATTTGGTTGGCTTTCTGGGCTGCAAAAGAACATTGCTGGGTTTTATTCAGTGTTTTATCCAGCAACATCCCCAAGTCTTTTTCCACAAGGCTGCTTTCAATACATTCATTGCCCTTCCTGTATCCATTTTTAGGATAGCCCTGACCCGGGTTCCCATTGGTCCATTCCTCCAGGCTGCTGAGGTCTACAAGCTTGGCTGTTCTTGAGGTTGGAGGAGATGAATCTTGCAAATCAACCACCTCTCCTGGACTCCTCTTCCTTACCTGTGTGCCTGTGTAGTGGTGGTCGCATCTCTTTGCTTGTGTGTTTGCTATGAGGCTTTTCCTCTCCAGTCCTTCCCCGTACTCTTTGCTTGCCATCCTGGTCTGCCACTTCATGACTTCTTTGTGAATTGTGATCTCTCTTTTCTGTCATTTGTTGTTTGAATGTTTCCTCAGGTTAGTCAGCCTGTTGGCAAAGATGCTTTGCCCTGCTTGGTCATCTCTTCCTAGGAGTCCTCAATGATCAAAGTCCCCTGGCTGTAAAAGTCATATCCCTATTCCCAATGTCATCTGTGCAACCAGGTGCTGACCTCCAGCATCTGCCTAGCCATCCTCAAGCCCTTCACCCTCCATGGCAGGATTAAGGAGAAACCCACCTGGTCCTTGGGCCCTTGGCCCAGAGCCCTGCAGTCACTTTTGTTATGCTTTGCATAACCATTCAGGCCAAAACAAAAAGGTGAAACAAATGAGTCCATTTTCTGAAGCTGTTCATATTTCAAAGGAGGTGTAAGAGAAACAGAGACAGGAACATGGATTTCATTTCCTTTCCCGTGCTCAAAGATTTGACATTTGCAGACTCTTCTATTAGGTTTGCAAATCTTCTCTTCTTGCAGCCCTCAAGGAAAACAGAAAAAGAAATGTGAATCCACCATTTAAACAAAAAACATTCCCCATCATTAGCATTTCTTTGATGATCTTTTGGTTTATTGTTGTGCATTAACTTCTGTATAATCACATAATTGCTACAACATTCATATAAATAATGCATTTGGAAGAGAAAGTAAACAGCGTGTCACATTCTATTCTCCAGCGATTTTAGTGGGACCCTCTGGCTTGACTGCAGTGCTAAAACTGCTTTTTTTGTCTCAGGATAGCTAACGCCTGTTAACAAAGTTGAAGTAAACAGGGAAAATAAAAGTACTTTCATTTTATCGTGAGATAAATTTGATGGGTTAGCCCTAGGCCTCTCAGTTGAATTTACTCCATGGCAAAATTAATGTGTCTTGTCTTCACTGCATTGGTACCTCAGGGGAGTGGTGTGTAATAGCTACCACTATCAGAAAAGACAAATGGCATTTGTAGCTCCCCCTCCTTCCCCAGGTCCTCTTGGGTTTTTCTTTTATGAAAGTTTCTGGTAAAAGCTTCCATGAAGTCACATAAAGAGTTGCCCATGTCTGCCAGCTGGTTTTTTGCACTACACGAAAATATTTCTCAAGTACAATCCTCTCTTCTCTCTCCTTTTCAAATACTTACAGTTTAAAAAAGCCAAAACCTTCAGTATCTGGCACAGTTTCAGTTTCAGTTACAAGATCTATAGCCAGTTTTGAAAACTGCAACTTCTAATGAGCTAATTTTACAGTCAGAAAAAGTTGTGTCACTTTGAAAGAGACAGATACAGCTGGAAAGGAGACAACTGAATTGCGCACTAAACGTACGAGGATTTTTCCCACATACTTGGGCCTGGATTTTGCCAGTTTTTTATGAACAGGAATTTCAAAGTTTTCTTACAGACTCGGTGTGTTCAGAGGTGCATTCTGTTTTAGTCAGTTTCAGAGCATAAATCCTCAAAGACACACAGGAAGGAGGGTGTATAAGAAGAGGGCAAGAATACAAGTCCATAGATATGTGAGGTCTTTATTTTGTCAAATATGTTTACAGTCCTACCAGTCCATTAGACACACAGGTAAGATCTGTCTCCATACCAGTTTCCCAATGAATGCAAAAGGAGGGAAAAGATTAACAAGATTTAGAAGAATAGCAATGGTCAGGTTCAGTGCTATTCTGATCCAGGTATTTACTGTCTGGTGACAAATTGAGTGACTTTTCAATGATAATTCAGACAAGGTTTCCCAAAGGAGAAGGATAAAGCAGTAACCAGATAGAGAATCAAGAAACACAGAAATCAGGAGGATCCTGAGAAAGGGAAGCATTTCCCATGAGAAGTGCTGGGGAAGGAAAGCCAGTGGGCATCAAGAGCTGGGATGCCACATGCAGGTACGTGGATTTTCTGTGCACCTCTCCTGCAGCAGATAGAGGAGACCAGTGAAGCAGTCTGATGCCTCATTTAAGCATCCTGCCCAGGCAGGGCTATTCAAAAGGGCAGACTTGGGTGGCAGAAAGAACAGGCAGCTCTTAAATCTCTGTGCCTCACCCCACATCCCCAGCTCACTCTTTTTACACATCCCAAACTCTGCCTTTCCAGTAGAATCGCTTCACTCAGTTTCCAGGACATCAGGATTCTCTGAGTTTCCTGGGCAGCAGAGCTTTATCTGTCCCTGTGAGTCTGGTCTGCTCAGAGCTGTCTTGCTGTAGGCTAACAGAAGGTTTTTGGTCCTCAGGCAATTCTGTGGGTCATGAGCACAGTGAAACATCTTTCTGCCTGCAGTCCAATACAGACCATACTTCCACATGTCATATTGTACTGGGACACTGCTTCCTGAGAAACATCCTGCACATCTCAGAGGAAAAAAGAAATTCTCACTTTGAATGCAAAATCACTCAGTTCATTCAACCCTGGTCTTAAGTGCTTTCCTACTGCAATGAGACCAGAATCGACATGTATTAATATCTAAGACTTCCTATTCCCTAAACTTGCCTTTCAATCAACTCCAGAAGTAGCTCCAGCTGTTACTGCCCACAAAGAAACATAGTTTCAATAATCTTCATGATGCTTATCCTAGATAAGTGTAATAATGACTAATGGTAATATGTAGGCAGATACCTGGGCTCTCCTCTACATTACTGTTTTCACCACTACAGTCAGTGGGTGGGTGGGAAAAGCCTAACACAACTGCCTTGTGTATAAACAGCTTGTGAAGGCATATGTATAAATGCAGTTCCTCTAAAGTTTTCTACCTATTTTTGTTGTCCAACTCATAGTATCACTAGACTTTCTGTTTTTGTGAAAGCACAGTTGTGTCTGTCATCAGCTTTGGGTGATAAGATCAGATTTTGAACTTGGATGCGAACCACATGGTAATTCCCTGCTCTATAAAGAAAAGAAAGACAATAAAAAGCCCTCAGTACTGGTTTTGTTTCCTCAGAGCCTCATTAGGCACTTAGCCAGTGACTAGTCAGGTACAAAGGGGCAAGGCCTCAGAAATGGGCCTCAGAGGTCCTGCCTTCCATCTGTGAGGGCTAAGTGTGAACCGTAAGCCAAATTCATTTAGTTCCTTTTACATAATTGTCAGCTTTACTCAAAGCGGTTTCTTCTCCTTGGTTGCAAGGAAAGACAGTCAATTGTTGTTCTATTCACATCATCACATAAACCCATCTGACAGGCATGACAGCAACTGCTTGCTAATTATGGAGCAAAATTTGCAGTGCAAGGTTTGTTGTGCCAACGGTCCCCAGAACAATCCTGGGATTGTTTTATGAGAAGATTGGGCAGTCAGGGTTGAGCACTTTTGCTTCAATTATCCCCATGTGCTGTCATGGCTTGGAGCTGCTCTAGTGGAATGAAGAGAAGAAAATAAATGAGCTCTGCTCCAACCCTGGGAGCAGTTGCTGAACCCTGAAGAGCTCAGTTGGTTGTATCTTTGTTAGTTGCTATTACGGATATTATTGCCTGGTACTGGCACTGAATCTGAGGGCCCATTAGCACTTCTATGCTGTGCCCAGGGATTTATAGCTCCACTGCAGAGACTTACTCTGGAGTGAAACTCAGCATGTGGGAGCAGCTAAACCCATCTCCCTAACTTTATTATTCACTGCTTTGGGTGACCTAATAAAGTTCAAATATTATTGGCATTGGATGTAGCTGGTTTGCTGATTTTATCAAGAAGAGGAATTGATTTGTGAGTGGGGTGTTACTAACAGAAAAGTCCATCTCACTGGGTGGAATTAAAAATGTATCAAGGAATTAATTGCTTAATGTAAGAATCAGAATGATGTGCAGACACCTAAAATTATTATTCTAAAAGAAGGCATGTAGCCAGCTGGCCATAAATCAGAATTATCCTTTCCCTGAATATTCCAAAAGAAAACTAATCCCTGCTGAAGTTGCTGGGCTCCACCTCCTCAACTTCGTACATGACCTGGATTTACAAAGCACCTTCATGAGCTCCATCTGTTTACGTTGCTCGAGAATTTCCTCTTTGTGACATGAGTACACTTGTGTGTCTGTCAGTTCCAGCAGAGATTCAGTAATAAATTGGACAAAACTTAGTGAGGGACTATGTTTCTTTCTTGCAGCCAGTAAGTTTCCTAAAACATGCCATCCCCTTGCAAAAACCAAGAATCAAGGTCTCTCCATGGACTTCGTCAGATACATAACCTCCATGTCTGTCTAACCCCAGAATCAATTCATCAAAACCCCCTTCCACCACAACTCCTCCTCCCCCTCTACCCTCTGGAGCACTGATCAGGTCACAGCAGAACCAGTTTCACTTACAAACCCAGCAGAAAAGTATTCCATCCTTCTGCTGAGTTAGTTTCTAGCAGGTGGCACATTGCATGAGCTCACCTGGCTGTCAGACAAGCCATAGCTGGAGGGCTCTCAACTGGGGACAACTGCATGAGAATGCATTTTGTTTGGAGCAAGATATGAGATCAATCCTCTCAAATTTTAACCACTTCCTCATGTCTCTACAGATTTACAGCATGGATTTGGACTGCAGGGATGAAAAACTTTTGTCAGAGGTTCATTAAAATTTACCTAGAGCCCTTCAGAGTAGCAGAGCAGCATAACTACAATAGCAACAAATACTCTCTCCTGTAAAAACTGAAGGAGCTATTCTTCTCTTTCATGGTTGTGAATCATGTGACACAGGCCATCTTAACAACAGGCAAGCAGGATATTCTCTCTTCCACAGAGATTATTGATGTTCCCATTGTAAAGATTTTGGAAAGATGGGAACAACTGTAGAAAATCTACGGTTTCAACATATTTGAATTTTGTAGCAGAACTCTCTTTCTACCCATCCCCAAACCACCATACCCACAGATACAACCTTTTCAGAAACATCTTCCAGAGGTCTGTAGTATCAATAGAAGACAGATGAGAGAGAAGAAAGAAATAAAAAGGTGTAGTGATGAACCCATGCCTGCCATCACCCTAGAGGGACCTTGACTGCTAATGGGGCAGGCCAGACCTTCACTCCCCTCTCCTCCCCACTCCTCTGGGTCTTCCCCTCACCTTTGCCCTTTGTACACTGTGTTATGAGTGAGCACAGAACCAATCTGGCTCAGGAACAATGCTTTTGCTGTGTTCAGATCAGTTCACTGCAAGACCTAACTACATCGATGTTGAGGCACCACAGAACAACCATCAGGTCTGGAGAACAGGGAGCTCTGACTTATTCTTGTCAGATTAAATCAACCAGAGAACTGAAGACCAGGTACTTACATGAGGTTAAAAGAAAACAGTTAATTGTTCTTTAATCTGGACATCAGAAATATGATGAAAGACAGCAGCTGGAACTTGTTTCATATTCAGGTTGAGAGTAGGATTAGGTTCACTGGGGTGATTCGGTATTCTGCAATATGCAACTCATTCTCACCCAGTTAACCAGTTATACTTTGTACAAAGTACTTGAATATTAGGGGAATTCCTAATACTTTCTGGCCCATGAATGCTTAACCAGAAAGAGTTATGGGAGCATCTGAAAATCCTGTGGTTAGGACATACATAAGAGATCATAACTCAAACCTTTGTTCCAGGTGAGGCAGAAGAGGAGCTCCAACCTGATCTCCCACACTTCCAATAGGGACATTAAAAAGTTACTGGACAGCAGGAAGAAAGAAGTGGGGTCTCTGTGTTCTTGTACGATCATGCATGTTACAATCAACTCCAGAGACAAGATAGCCAGGGAAGTGCATGGTACACAGATCTACCAGGGCTTGGACATGAGTCTGAACAGCCTGTTGCACATATCTATATGGACCTTCTCTACCAGTAAAACCCATAAATATTAACAAGTTTAGGAAGCAATGGATCGCTGCTCTGGAAGCATCAGCATGTGCAGATCTTAAGAATGCAGCTGGCATTTTCTATACTGACGTCCCCCACAGGAATCTGGCCAAAATCATATTTAGTAGCTTTTGTTTTTAAACACACAAACACAGAAAGCGTACAGCTGAGTATTTCAACAACGTACCTACAGCGGATGTGGACTGTGTGGGCTGGGGGGTCTTAAAGCAAAAGCCTGGATTCCTTTCTGAAAGGCACACTCCAGTTCAGCCAGAGGTTATAGGCTTCATACAGAAATTCCTCAGCTACAATCTGTGTTTTAATGCTGCAGGTCAAACCACCCTCATAATAGTACCTCTTGTCTTGTATAGATTATATGACATTTAAGAGAGGAAAGGGGGCACTCGAAGCTAAATCTCAGGATACTCCAACGTCTGTTGGTGTACAGGTCTGGCAAATGGATTTAGACACTGTTAACAAGAATACTGCAGTTTTCAGTCAACCTCTAACTGTTTTACTCCTGGTGTGAGGTAACTTCAGGGTTAGCTTTCCCCAAAAGCTGACCCAAATAGGGTTTTTCCCCATACAAGTTAATACAATTTTTAACCTAAACACACCCTGAGGTGTAGATCAAGATAAACACACCATCCCTGAAGACCACTGGGGTATTTCCCCAGAAGGTTTCCCAAGAAACTAGCAGAGCTATTGGGGTAACAGAACCCTCTCCCCACATAGGAGGCAACTCTGTGGTGGGATGTTAAAGGGAATGTGATGAAATGTGACAGCTGGATCAGGCAGATTTTCTTAGCTCTAGGATTAAGGTATTCTCAACAGCCTACCAGATTTACCCCTCAGTGATGGTGTGGAGGGAGGATTTGAAGCAGGTGAGGGGGAGATAATTTGTTTTTTTTCCAGGTGATATCTGAGAGCTCCCCAGGGTGGGCAGGAGAATAGAGCAACACACATGAGAAGGATACAAGGAGAAACCATGATAATGATGGTGCAACATTTCAGGATCTGAAATGGGGGCTGAAATACAGTGTAGGGCAAAGCAATAGACAGTCTCACAGCTACAGGCATGAAGTTTATTTTGCTCCGTCTGCAGCTGGCATCTGCACTAACATCCAGAGAAGTGTCTACTATTTCTGAAGACAGCTAAAGTGTCTTGATGTTGGCAAGTTCACATAGTGCTTGTGCAAAAAACTGCAGTGGTGCAGAGCACAGCACAAGACTCTGTACTCAGCTGCCATCCTGGGGAAATGCCCCTGCAGTTAGTTTGGCCCTGATGTGCAAGATGGTGACTTCAAACTAAGGTGCATCACTGGTGCACACACACATAGAAAGAAAAGAGCACTTCAGAAAACAGCACCATGAGTCTATCCCATTCTTTATGTCTGTTTGGAGTTGTCAAGACCACAGAGGTTGCAATAATTAAGGCATGAAATGAAGCCTTGGGCAGAAGCTGAGTTGATAGTATGTCATAAGGTCCTTTTTCTGAGTTGTTTGAATAGCTTACTGTTTTCCTATAGTTATTGCTTTTTCAAAGATGATTGTGGAATTATTTCCATGAGTAATTCTTGGCCACTGTATCTTTTGCAAGCAGTTGACTGCAGTCAGTCAGCTGATAGCTGAAATTCAAGACTGGTCAGACTCTGTTCACATAGGTCACTTGTACTGCTGAAATTAAGAAATTGCTTCACAGCAGATCATGTCCCAGGATTGCCAGCACCATGTCTTCTCACTCCCCATGGACCAGTACTATCAGGTTGGGACAAAAGAACAAGTCCATTGCTGTTCCCTGGCCACACAAGTGTCAGCACAGCATTTTGGAAATGTGGGATGGAGTTTTCCAGGGTGCTTTTAGTAGCTGCTCCAAGCTCGTGCTTTGGATGAGTTGTCCAGCCAGTCAATGTACTTTGAGTAGTTACAAGAAAGACAAGCACCATAAGATGCCAGCAGAATCCTGAGTCATGGCAGAATCCAGTGTCAGGCTCAGGCAGCACAGGACAGGATCCAAACTGAAGTCAAAAGTTAACCATGCTATTCAAGCGAAGCTCTGTCAGCTTCCCAGGCTCAAAAGTGTGAACAAACACATGCATGTGAGAACTGCAGAATTAATTGAAGATAACAGCACTAATGGAAGACAGTGTAAAACAAGATCAATATACACAGACAGCAGATACTGCTTTCAGGCTCCTTTCACAAAAAGCTGGACTGTTTTAAATAATGCTTCAAATATACCTAGGTTGTCAATTGTAGCCCACATACTGTACTATGAGACAAATACAAGACCTGTGTGTTTCAAAGCAAGGAGGAAGAATAAATTGCTTCAGTGTGGAAAAGTATCACTATTAGATGATATAAATAGTGTGTTTGTTTCCTCAGCAGCTTTTCCAGCTTCTGTGCTTTGAAGTGTTTCATTTTGTAGTCTCAATTGCACCCTGAAACTCTGAAATTAAACCATCTTAATGAACTACAGAACTTAAAATTATGATTTTATTGCATTTCCTATCCTGGTGAGGTTAACTAGAGTCTGGAGAGTGCACACTGCCCATGAGGGATCATTAGGAAAGCATCTGGAAGTTACACAGCTTCCTTGGACTTTTACCATTAATAGTTCCTTTTGTGGCCATTTGGAGGAAAAACAGGTTTTCTTAAGGAAACATAAAACTGTTTGAATAAATATACTGTCTATGACAGCTCCACTAGTACTCTAAGGATTTCCAACTCCTTCTCTTCCCCTTACCTTCCTATGAGTCCTTAAAAAATTTTATACACCATTATGCAGGCTGTTAGTGGCATCCTGGAAAGCAAGACCAAGACCAGTTGCGTAAAAACATGGAAGAGACTAGCAGGCACCTGGGGAGACTGGAAATGTAGTTAACTTTGTTCTGTTATTCTGTTTCACCTGCCCTTCCTTGCACTACATCTACAGCCCATTCCTCTCTCCATAGTTGGCACTGGGCTGGCTCCACCTACCAGACTTGTGCTCTACTCCAAGGGTGCTGAGTGACCCACTGTCACTGCCTGGCAGCCTCGGTTGAATTCAGCTCCTGTTGGGAGCTGCCTTGCCAAAACCTTTTCCACACTATGATGGAAACCAAGTCAGAAATAACTCAGGAGTTGGCAAGATTTCTCAGGGCTTTCATTTTGTGAAGTACTTTGCTGCCAAGCTATGTTATTCACATCTTCTTGGAGATCTGTAGGATGATTTTTTTAATGCATTTCGCTCTGAGGGGGATGAGCGATATAAAGTCTAACACTTGTAAAAATCTCTGTATTCCGATGTAAGAGTCAGCAAGCTAAAAAGTATGGTGATTAGGAAGTGGAGCTGTCATCAATCATGTCATGTTCAGGTATGTGGGATGAGCCTAAGGCTTCTGGCAAGGTCATGTTCAGTGCTCCACTCTTCTATGGCTGCTGTGTCTGGAACTTTGGATAACCAGGTAGGAGCAAGATTGCACTTTGCACGTTTATCACACAAGGTTCATCTTTGTTGTAGCTAGACATGAGACAAAGGGACCAGGTCTCCAGCGTAGTGGCCAGGGAGGTTGTACAACATTTAGATCTCCTTCACTCTTCATATACATGTCCTAGAAAGCAAATTCTGCAGCACAGGTTTATTACAGACCATAATTGGTGACAGGGAGACCTAATATCCATTGTGGGCCTTGCATAGCAAAACAAAGCACAGCTTAATTGGCCTCTATGAAGTGTTCAACAGCAAATAATCACCACATGAGAAGAGGTTCTGTGTCACCCAAAAGCAAGATCAAAAGTCAATCCATGATTATGTGGACAAAGCCAATGCTTTGTAAAAATACAAAGGAATCCTTTCTCTCAAGGTCAGAGAGTGGTGTAGCAGAATCAAAGGAGATCCTCCAGATATGGTTCTTTATTTGGGGGAGGCACCAGCACAGACATCAATCAGGCTGCTATTGATCCTTTCACTGGGTTAGTGCTGGCCTGGGAGAAGAAACATGGACTGCTTCAGATTAGAGAGTAAAGCAGACAGCTAGAAACTTATGTTAAAAATATGTATATAAAAATCTCTGCCACTGATTGTTTATCCATTAATTCCTGGCCAAAAAGCATTTTCAGAGAGAGGCTGTCAGATGTGTTGCTTAGGGACATGGTTTAGTGGTGTATTTGACAGCACTGGGTTAATGGTTGGTCTCAATGATCTTAAAAGTCTTTTCCAACCTAAATGATTCTACTACTCTATTTTATTAAAAAGTCATATAAAATTGTTCTCAGAGAAAGTTAAAAAATAAGTGGGGGGGAGGAAGAGGGGCTTGGAGATCTGGTCTTCACAATCTACAGCTATGTGTGGGCAGTGGAAAAATACTACTGAACAACTAATTACCAAAAGCGTTGGGTAACAAAATCCTGATTTAAATACTTGCAGGAGGTAGACAGAAAGGTGCCAGCCTGAAGCTTGTAATTGCTTTCATTTCTGGCAAGAATCAGATATACTTCTAGTAATAACTATGGCACAAACTATTAGTCAGAAAAACAGGGGATACTTATTCATTCCCAGCTGCAGGGGAAAGCAAAGTAGGTAGGAAATGTCCTGATGTGGGTGCATCAAGGTAAAGGGTGGTAACGGCAGGGGTGGGACTTGTGCAATGCAGTGTCACTGGCAAGGCAGCCCTGCCCTCAGTCCCATGGCAGGGAATGTTCCAGGGCACCTCTTTGCCCCTGGAGGCAGCAAGACTTGCTGAAAATTTTCTGTAAGGACATTGACTGTGTTCTTCCCTCTGACCTGTGCCTGCAAAGCTTGTGATGATGATGAAGAGAGGGGTGCATCATCCCTGAGGGACTAGGGGACCAGTCTGCAGCTGCAGCAGTGCTAAGTGACTTCGTGGTTGATGCCACCATAGGGTGGGTGACAGTCCCTTTGCCATGGCAGAAGGTTTCCCTCTCCCTAGGGAGCTCTGATCTGGGCAGTGTGTTTCACTGCTGTGACTCTTCCCACCTCATCCCTCACACAACCCTGATTTTTGGATGGAGGCTTTTCTAAATACGGTCATGTATAGACTGGGTAGACTGTGGCAGATCTGTGGTTTGTGGCAGATGGTCACACCCTGGCCTGGCCACCACTGAGCAGGGCAGAGGCTGAGTCCCCACCATTGGCACTTCTGCTCAGAGACAACTCCATGTCACTGGGCTGTCCTTCTCTGGTATGGTCTTTTGCCGGTGCTCTGCCAGGACCACATGCAGCGCCTCCAGCCTCCCTGGCTGCCCCGTCCATTGTTCAGTTTCTCTCCCACTGCTACCAATGACATTTTTTGAGTAATTCCATTTCTCCGCCGCAACATTCTCCTGTCAGCTAGTTAACATGGTAATTATACAAAGAGCACACATCAAAGTAAAGCTGTCTTGGTACAGCAGTTTCCATATGCTGCTTACCCTGCGTGTCCCACAATCCTCCTACTTCCCCACCCCCCCATCCCTTTTATTTCTGCAGTGTCCAACACAGCCACTTTGTTTGTGCTCAGTGCTCTTCCACATGCCATTGGTGACACACCGCACCACCCTGCTCACCATCGACAGATCCCTATTTGATTTCTGAGGCATTAAATATGTACACTTGCGCTGGCACATGAAGTCTGTGACCACATTAGCCACACTTCCAAGGTTAGGAAAATCCAAACTGAGTTATGGTGGGGATATAAGTTCCCACATCAGCTGAAGAGAGTCTGAATTAACTGGAACACTCACAGGCTTAGATTTGGTTTCCAAGGCCTTCCCAGCCCACATCTCCATCTGGACTGCACTGCTGTCTGTCCCTGCTCCTGCCAGCAGGAAGCCTCTGCAAGACATGAGGCTGCGTCACCAGCGCATTTTAGGAGTATGACCATACAGTGTCTTCCCCAAGCTTGATCTGGATCACAGATTCAACCCAACCAGTGTGCCACTTCTTTGACTTCATTAGGACTAAGTAACTATTCAGCCATTACCAGGAAACCCATCTACAGAGACAGCCAAGACATTTCACTGTTCACCCATGTTCCTTGTACCAAGACTGAGCTTTTTCATTCCTTATTCAGTGGATGTATTTTGTGCCTATCAAAGACCCACCTTTACAACTCCAACTACACATATGTTACAAGAGGGTGAGTTACTGCACTGCACTGCAGCTTCCCAGACAGAGCGACACCAAACTGCTGCCGAACAGGTTCATATCTCACAGAATGTAGGAAAAGAAGGAGCTGCTTTGGGCTCTCGACAGCACCCCTGGCTCCTCACCCCACTCCTGGGAAAGCATGTTCCAGCTTTCCATATCTCTCTGCCATTGGCTTTTCTGGATATGCAGTAGGTCTATCCACCAGACAGGAATCAGCCTATAACCTGTTTCAGGCACAGTGTGCTCTGAGCACCAGGTCCCAGGAGGTGAACTCCTCCCCAACCACAGCACCTGCTGGCTGGGCCTCACTGAATACCAGAAAACGGCCCAAATGCAGGGATGTAAGGCTAGAATCCATCAACCTTGCACAAGAGCCATATGCAGCACAGGTATGGGTAGGAAGTAGAGCAGGTATATCTGTGAAAAGGCAGTGAGCCCAGGTCCCCCTTGCCAAAGTGCTGTAGACACTTTAGGAAGTCTGAACAACTTGCAGACAGTCCCAGACTTCACTGTGGAAAATCCAACAAGTATCTTGGTTTTTCCTCAGACATAGATATAACCCCATGAATCAGAATCCAGCATACCTGGATTCCATCCTTACGTCCCCTTGCTGTTCTTCAGACACAAACCATCTTTTATCATGATGCACAGTTTACAACCACCTCTGGTATTCTTGTTGACCTGCTTCTTCCATTAAAGGAAACAAGCAGCAAAATCAGCAGTCTAGTGCTTAGAGAGGCTTACTATGAATTAAGAGAACACCCTCTTTGAGTTTTATGGTCCTTGCAATCAATAGCTTAACCCTGAAGTTATTCATTTACATGACTCTTGGCATAAGTCTCATCAGTTCTCCAAAACCAGTCACAAATTAGATCCAATCCTACGCATGGAGCATACAAAAGACAGAGGAGGAAGTGTAATTAGGAGAAGCACAAAATTTACAGTGCAATTAGATACCAGAGTACAAAAGCCCTCTGCTTTCAGAGCTTGGCTAAAAAGCACAGACACCAGTCTCTCCTCCCGCTGTATTGCACCAGTCCTGGGTTAGACTTTGCAAACCTTTGGACAATGACTACATTAGCCCTGGGTTTTGCTTAATTTAGCACCCCTTAAGGGCAAGATTGCCAGCAGGGTGTAAGTAGTTCAGCATGCTTGGGGAAGATTTCATTTCTTCAAGTTACCTTGGAAAGGCCCAAGTTAAAAACAACTAACTTTTCCTAAAGGTAATCTTCAGTATTTTTCCTCTAATATCTTAATATCTGATGTGTTTTGTATAACATCAGATTCATATCCACTCTGAATTCCTTAAAAATGTTTGAACCTGTCTGTTCATTTATTCCTTTAAAACAACATATCACCTATCGGAAGGCTAAAACTAGACGGCATAGCCAAGACATAAGCTCTGCACAAGAGCAATAGCAGATATTATTTCAGGCTGCTTTCTGAGCTATGTTTCTGCAATTCAAAATGTCTAATGAGCTTATTTGATTGTATCCATGCCAACAAAGAGATATAAACAGATTTAATCACTGTTTCGCGTTGCTCTTGACCCCCTGCTTGGCTTCATTATTTTCCTTTTAGCCACATCAAGGCACAACACTCCAACTAAATCACTCAGCCACTTGCTGAAGACCTGTCCATGTAATAAGATTCTTTTTTATCATCTTACGGGATTTTTTTTTGTACTGCTGTTTAACAAG
Organism: Xenops minutus; assembly: GCA_035221455.1. Taxonomy (NCBI): domain Eukaryota; kingdom Metazoa; phylum Chordata; class Aves; order Passeriformes; family Furnariidae; genus Xenops; species Xenops minutus. The sequence continues at coordinate 14,799,718 of JAWWEE010000074.1, forward strand.
CAGCAGCCAAGCTGGGTGTTAGCTCAAAAGCAGCAACTAGGTAAGGAATTAAAGTCAATAGCTCTTGCTTGCTCCTTTATTTTCAGATAAATTTCTAAATTTATTACCCTAAACTGATTAATGTCCAGAGACAGGTAGCAGGTTACAGCTTCTGGACTCCTGTTTTGTCACTAATGGTGCTGGAGGAAGAACAGGACAAGGAAACAAAGGAAAAAGGAAGCGTTAACAGTTCAAGTCACAGTAAGTGTTGGCCTGCTTAAACTAATAATATCAGACAATTCTCTATAGTCTAAAACACCCACAATCCTCCTACAGAGCTACAAGCACTCCATGATCAGTGAACCATGTTTTAATGATACATTCTGTTGCAGAGCTTAAAGGTTTGAAATATTAAATCTTTTCTCTCATGCATGCTGACAGCAAATGAATCTGATGCACATATATTAATGAAGTTTGTATGTCTCTTGATCATTATAACGAGAGAATTAGCTAGCATTACTCCCCCCCTCAACTTTTTTAAATATGAAAAAAAAAGAGAATGTCAAGGAGCACACCAAATGTGACACATAACTACAAGTTCAAAAGGTCATTGAGGATTGAGGTCAGACAGCATGGAGAAAATCTTTTCCCCTCTTAAAAAGTAGGTCATTTCTTTCAGACCTGCATGAAAAAAGGAAAAATCCTGACACATATGTGCAACCTTTTTTCTGTAAAAGAAATAACTTGAAATTTGCTTCCTTTTTGAAAATACTTTTTTTTCTTTCCTTATTCTGAAGTGGTTCTTCATGGGTTACTGACACATTCTGGGAAAAGGATCACAGAGCCATAGTATGTCTAATTTGTCTGACATCTAAGTCTGTTGCCTATTAAATACTCTGAGTGTCAGTGACTTCTAGAATTTTCTAAGGCATACGTTTTTCTTTCTACTTCTTTTTTTTTTTTGCTTGGTTTCATTAGAGTGATCTGGAAGTCCTGGCTGGTTTTTAGGCTACTTGGTAAGAGCACTGTGGGGACAAAAGCACCTGCTCAGTTCCACAGGGCTTGCTCATGAGCAATCACTTAGTCCCTCCTTTGCTTCCAAGAAGGAAAAACTGGTATCTGACAGCATGAAAACATCATCCTTCTGTGGCTTTGAAGAAGTTCTCCAATACCTGTGCTGTCTCTTTCTTATTGTAATGCAGGTCTACTATATATATATTATCAGCACAGGCACAGAGAACAGATTATTTCCTCTTCCCATTCCCCAGTTCTGCTCTTCTTGAGGCTGAATAACATTAATTGATTTAATCCTTTGTCTAGCTCATTTTTGTAGACTTCATATCATTCTCCCTCTTTTTCAAATGTCCACGCTGTCACACAGTGCTGTCACTGCAGCTTTACTGGTGCTGAGTGGAAATTTGTGAGTGTTTCAGGACATGCACATCAATGCACATCCTATAGAAGCATTTTCTTCCGTCCCCACAACAGAAAATCTCCAAGTTGAGGACTCTCGGTGGCAATTGAAGCTTTCCTGACTTAATGAACCTCTTTGAGTGGAAAACCAGTTTTGACTCCTGACTGGCAAGCGAGACTTCTGCCACTTTTTAAGAACATACAGAATTGCAAGATGCTACATAAACTGATGATCACTGTGTCTGTACTCATCACCTTCTACTCCCTCAGACAAAACTCTGTCAGTATATAAAAGTTATTGTTCTTAATGAAGAGACGTGGCACCCCACTTGCAGACGAGGTTGCTCAGCCTTCTGGCACTGCACATTTAAAATACCATGCTTACTTAAGGTAGTTTCAGAATAAAATACTTTATAACAACACATTAATGGTCTGGTGTGCTCCTAAATATTTTTGTTGCCAGAGTTAATAAGAAATGTTCCCTCAGTGACAAGCCTTGCAGCTGTAGTTATGATGGGATTGTGCCTGCAAAAGCCCCATTGTTAAACCTAATCTGCTGTTAAACTGCTTAATCGAGAGATTATTAACATTTCTGATGAAATACTTAGCTAAAGTGCAAAATGTAATCTTGGGACTTTGCTGTCTGGGCTTCTAGTTAACACCATAAGCACCACAAGCACGCTAAATACCTCAATAGTGTAAAGGGTTATTAGCCTAATCCAATGTGAGAGCACAGGCACTCCCTCCCTTTGCTCCCTATACATTTCATCTTGATGAAAACATTGTAAGTGCTTTTGCAGTGCAGCAGCTAAAGTGACCGAATAAACACTGCAGCTGTGAGGCTGTTTCAAGGTAGGGCCCTAATCCTGAGCTGTGATGGATATCCATCCCTCTCGATGCAAACTGTGGTGCTGTGCACTCAGCACGGCTGAGGATCAGAACTGGTGGCCTTGGCTATGCTTCCAGAGAAAGTTGGGAAAGGAGGGAAGAGAAGGAGATAACAGATGAATACCAAAGCAGACCATAGAGCAAGGACACAGCTGGCACAATTTCTAAACATTTGCAGTCTTGAAGACCCAAAGAAGTGGGTATATTTCTGCTCTCTTCCATTTCTACAGAGAAAAGGAACCCTTTCCTGTCCTAGGATGCTGCCCTTTGTCATCAAGGCAGAGCTGGTCTTGCCATCAAGAAGAGTACAAGTTCTCTCTGGACTGGCCCACATGGCATTAATAGGGTCATCAACAGTTTGCTATAGCCAGCATATCATGTCAAAATTTTATCTTATGTCTAGATTTTCAAAAATGTTAGACATTGACTTGCACGACCTCTTCTTCAAATAAAACAAATTATTCAGGCGCATGTAGGTGAGATACCTGCAGATTAAGCAAATACATTTTGGTCCTTATCTAAGTAAGCCAGTTATTGAAGCATGGAATCACAGAATGGATTGGATTAGAAGGGACCTTAAAGATCACCTAGTTCCACCGCCTCTGTCATGGGTAGGGTTGCCCACTAGATCATGTTTCTCAAAGTTCCCATCCAACTTGGCCTTAAACACTTCCACATATGGGGCATAAGCAACTCTGGGCAACCTGTTCCAGAGTATTCAGGTTTCATTTCCAGCTAGGAAAACAAAAATCCTCTGAACAGAAGTTCATCCCTGACCCGCTCAGGTGCCTATTTCAGCTGCATGGGATTGCCTTTCAAAGGTGCCGGACTCCCTGAGACACAGGCAGTCCAGAAAGGTTGTTTGGACTGTGCTTCTATGAGGCTAAATTAAGTTCCAGTGAATCTCATCTAACATCTCCCAGCAATCCTGCTGAGTTAGGACACAAGCTGTCTCACTCAAAATTATACCATGCATAAGTGACTGCCTGCATTGCATCCTGAACCATTCTTTCCTGGATTTCACAGGGGTTAGAGGTAACCTTGGTGTCACAGACTCATCCCTCGTAGCATTAAATTGGAAAAGCTTCAGTTCAAAACTTCATAACCACAAGAGATTTTCCTAGCTCAGAACAATCATAACCTCACCATTAGAAACAATGCAGCAGCATTTCAAAATAAGCTCCAAGCATTCAAATCTGGACTAGAAGATACCTCCCAGAACAATGGTTTTGCTGAACTCTGCTTGTGCTTTTTGAAAGCAGAGCTGCTTTTGAAATAATATAAAAATCAAAGCTCTTTAGCTGGGCTCTGACTCGCTCTTGCTTGGTCTCTTCCTCAAGTCATCATTTAATTTCAAATATGTCCAGCTTAATGAAATTCTCTACCTCATCCTGTTTTGGTGTCACTTTATTATTATCCATTACAACCAATAAATAATTCTTCCTTCTGTGACTACAGATACATGGCAAAAAACAATCTACCCCAGGCAAAGCAAATGAAGTAAACAGAGCCAAGTCAAACTGGAATGCCATGAGAGTATTAGCTAGATTAAACATTAACAATTACTTTTCTCCTTTTGATCACTGAAGTAGCAATGAAGCAGTAGAAGGAAAGCCTAAGATGTTGACATATTTTTTTATTATCTTTAGTCTTCTTTTTTGAAGTCTTGGAAACAGGCTCCACAAATACTTCCAAGGTTAAAGGCAGAGAATCATGTTATTTATTTCAGCAGTGAGAAGGCTGGGAAACTTTACTAATAAATATAGTTTGGTTTATTCTTTCAAAAATTATCAAGAAAACAATCATATGAAAACTGCAAGGAAAAAATTAATTCAATTTTAAAAATTGCTAACTGAAGATCTAGGTGGATTAAAGAGAATCATACATAAGTGCACAACAACGGTATTTCAGCTAAGCTTTGTTTTACTTGCTTTTCTCATTTTTTAGTCATTCCTGCCTGTATTGGTTCTGCCAGGACTGGGAACAGCTTCCCTATAGCTTATAGTGAAAGTGTTCATTCCTGTTACTTGTCTATGGGTCCTAAGAGAGACTGAGTGCATCCAATCCTTTCTTGTTCTGTGTTGTAAAAAAAGAAAACACAAATCTGAGGCAAAACTCACTCTGAAACAATTTGCTGTTATGGGGTATGTAGGCTGCAGAAAACACTGACGTTCACAGGAGGTGCTAATTAAACTACTCCTGATCCATCCTAAGAGTGCTTCCATTATCCCTAAGTTTACTTTAAAAATCTCGAGTAGCACAGGTTTTTATCAAGAAACACACCAATTTATGATTTTCTTTTCCTTCCCTCTCACATCCACACCCAAATCCCACCACCTCCACCTCTCTTCATGGTAATACAAACTCTGGTGTAAATGCCAGGCACATGAAGACCCAAGACATATCTGAAGACACCTGTAGGAAATTGTGGGCAGTGCACAACCCACTCTAGCAATTAAGTACCAATGCAGTTATGTTGGATCCAACCAGAAGTTTTTCGGTCTGGTAATTTCCACCTTTTTTATTCTTTCCAGTAATTTAGTGTATTAATATGGTTTACACATGCCCTGCTTTCCCTCCTCAGTGTGGGACATTACCTTGGTAACGGAGTGCCAAGGGTACAGCATGGACAATTCCCAAGAGGTTCAACTATACATATATTTATATATCTGTTCCAGGATGAAAAAACAGTGTTTTAAATTTATTTCTATCTGTGGATCCAAAGTTTTACAGATAACCACATACTGTAACACAACTTTAAAATCATGAGTCTCTTAAAAACTCATGTTCCTAAGACCAGTGTTAGTGGATTTGTCAAAAAGCAGCTGCAGCATCCTATTGCCAATGAATCTGGATGTCATTGACTCAAGGGTCATCTTGTCAGTGCTACCAGATGGACCTTGCCTTGTTAAAGCTTGCTGACAGCCAGATCAGCAGCAGCTCCCTTGGGAGGACCAGCAGCCACAGTCAGCCCAGGTCCCACTGGGCCTGGTTCCAGGCAGCCCTCCCAGAGCCTTGGAATGGAAGGCACATTCTAAATGCTGTCTTGAGGAGACACGAACTTAACACAAGCACCTGCTTCCTCAGCAGAGACCTGGATCTTGTATCAATACTAGGAGTTATTGAATCTGATTTACTAAGCTTCCTGCATTTAATCCACCTATTTAAATTTGTAAATTCACTTCTACTTCTTGAGTGACTGAGCTTTTTTCCTTTACAAATTTATCAGAAGAGTAAATGTGATACAGCAAGTCTGCTTATCATCTCCCTTGACGAAACCATAAGCACCTCTGAACCAGCACACCCAGCCTTGACATCTGGCTGCTCCCCTTACGAAAGTGGAACCAGGTCTCCTGTACAAGCACATGTTCTAGTGCTGAACCTCCTTAGGAGAACAAGAGAGCCCTTGGGTGTAATCAAGAAAGAAGAGTGTAGTTACAAGCAGTTTAAGCAACCAAGTCCTTTTCGGTATTACAGACTTGGCAACCAAACTTTGCTCAGGTTTGGAGAACTCAGATAAGAGATCAGTCAAGAGATCAGCCTCCAAAGCTGCCATAGTATTTTGTGAGGCAGTAAAACTGTTTTTCTTTTTCTCCCTCCCTTCTTCACATGATTAACTCGTGTCTGATACAAAAGCAATGAGAAGAAAATTGTCTCTGAAAAATTTATTGTGAAAAGGCTTACTTATATTTCCAGATGCGCTTTTATGCAAACCATGGGGTGTTTTGCCACTGTAGTGATTTCACAGTTGTTTATGGTGTGGTTCCATCACAAGCTTATGCCAAATATGAATGCTGCCATGGGCTGGAGGATAATGTGTGATCTCTGCAACCTAGATAACACAACAGAGTCTTGCAGCTGCAAGGGCTGTAAGACATCACCTCAAGCAGCCCTGAGCCAAAAATTATGTCTCCTGATGACATTTGAATTCCTGCAGATCTCCTCTGACAAAAAATGTCAGTGAATGTCTCGCTCTGAGTCACAAAGCAGGTCTACAGAGAAGACGCAACTCAAATCACAGTGATGCCTGCTGAAAGCCCTCATCTTCTTGGAAAGCAGAAACCCCAAAATTTTAGTGTTTGGGACTTGGAGTTGACCAGCAGCACTCTTAATATGAAATTAGGATGAAAACACATTAATGAAAGAAGTTAAAAAGCAGATATAACGACTTGTTTGGGCAAATCATAGTGATGAAAAAACTAATGTATGGAAAAGCCTGTGCAATTACTGGACTGAAGCATGGGTACAGTTTTAAGTTCAGACCATCTCCAAACCATTCATATTTATACAAATAGATGTTCACAAAGGAACGGTGGGAAGAAATGCATTTGTTAGCATTTATATAATGCCTTTAAATTGTTGGGTGGAACTAAGTGACAAGGGGCCATCTTATTAGTTTGGTACATGCTCTCTTATCATGAAGAAGACGTTTTTCAATATGAGTAAGCCCTGCCCATTCCACATTTGAGATGCTGTAATGAGATAACATCAACTTATTTGTTACATGGTCATATATGAAATGTAGACCACAGATCTGTAAAACAGCTTATGAAATAAGCTCTTTCAACCAAATTAATAACAACTTCTGGGATAATGAGAAGGTATATTATTTTAAATTCATTATGAAATATGTATTTTGTAGCTCATTTTAGAACGGGATGATTTTCATGGTTTAGATTCTCTGTGTTCATCATTTCAAGGTAGTATGTACAGAAACAGTTTCAAAGGGCAAAAGTAAGGAAAGGAGCTGACAATTTAATGTTTCTCTATAGACCCATGTAATAATTTAGAGAAGAGGAAAATGCCTCTTCAGGTGACAGTGAACTTGAGGAAAATAACTAATGATCACAACATAGCAAGGAGTAGAAATATATATAAATAATGGTCATTAGTTTGACTAGGTTAGAAAGAAATAGAATGACGTGTATGTTTTCAAAAGAAATGTTTTTGACTTCATAATCTTCAAGTATGACTTCAGTTATCTTCAATTTGATTTTCCTTTCCAACTTCCAGCAGCATTTTAACTGTAAATGTCCTGAATAAAAACACTGTCATAGGAAAAATCTGGTATTACTTTGTGAAAAGAGAATTGAGTTTTTGGTTTAGGGATTTTTTTCAAAGAATGGGCATAAATGCTTCCATGTGTTGACATGTCCCTGCTAGCAGTTAACTGTGTCCTACTGCTTCACTGAGTGCTGGAGGCTGGCTGGGGAGCTCTGCCATCATCCAAGTGGGCAGCTCAGCTAGTGGGCCTGCTTGTTTGCTCACCTTCCCCCAGCAAACATTCCTGACTATCAGCTCCACATGTTTACGGCTGCAAAAGGCAGAAGTGCCAGTGCCAAACCCAAGCCAGCATCTTTCCAGTGAGCTCTAAAAGTTCAGACCACAAAGCACTGGCACTGGTGCAGCGCTGCTTGCAGGATGCCCTTCTAAGATTTGATGAAACCAAGGAACTGCAGGGGAGAGAAAGAGAGAAAGAAGTGAAGAAAGAAAAAGGCTAGACAGAAAACAGGGGATGTGATGCAACACTCCCATGTTGGTTCTTGGGCCATGGAGCTGAGCCGGGCCACCGGCATGGCCGAGGAAGGAGGTGGCAGTGACTTCTCCTGCTACTGCACTTCTCCAAGGTGTCTGACCAGAGCTTTGGTGGATGAGCATCTGCTGCGTTGGGCTGATCTTTGTGGGGGCACATGTGGTGAGCCCTCCCATCCTGAAATCCCCATCATGATAAACTCTGCACTCAGAAAATGCATGCCATGGACTGAAACAAGGGCTGCTCCCTGTGCAATGCCAGGCACCAGCCCTTTCATGTATCACCAAAGCTTTGGGTTCTGTACAAAGGACACAGGAAGTGCAATGACAACAATTCAAAAACTCTTCTTAGCTTTTCCCTACAGTCATTTCTTTGAGCCTCAAACTATCCATAGTTTCAAAGCTCTGTGTCTGAACTGTTGCATCCCAGAGGACACACAGCCCTTAATGATTATTGCGCCTTCTGTGTCCATATTGAATTACAATCTTGTTAACACCAAGACACTCAAAGTTCCTGGGTGTTTTGAAGCTCTCACTGTTTTTCAAAATAACCAGGGGCTTCCCCTTTCAACGCTGCCTGTTATGATTCCTAATTCCCAGCTCTTCCTCACAGCGTGTGGGCTGCATCTTTTCCCTCTCTCTGAACAGCAAGCTGGGGCTCCAACTCCATCACAAGGTTTGTAGGGCTGGAGGCTTCAAGGACAAGACTGGGAAATTAAAAAAGAGAAAGTTGGTTATGTTTCTCCATGAGGACAAGGAATAATTTGTTTGAGCTTCTGAGTTTCAGACAGCACCAGCAGCAAATTTAGCTAATGCCAGCATGTCCAAAGGGGTACAGTGGTGCTGCCAGTGCCTTCCTCAAGCAGCTCCAGGCACAGATCAGCATTGAAGGGACTGTTTGTGCAGTGAAAGCCCACGTATATTCACTCAGACTTTTCTCACAATCTTTCTAACTCCTTTCTCCATCTGCTGCAAAGTCTGTGAGAAGGTCTGGTGCATCCTGCAGGGCAAATCCAGTCCCAGTGAGAGGATGTCTTAGGGCAGTGAGGACAGGAAGCTCTGAGGCCAGTTTCTCTCCATGCCATGGACCTAGAATTTGGCCTCAGAAGGACAGAAACATTGCCTCTCTACTGCAGAAACAGACCTGCCAACACGGGGCACCGGAGTAATCTGCATGGGAAACAACAAAATTCAGCAGCAACTGTACAGAGAGAAGGTTTAGAAAGTGCAGAACCGACCCTGAGAAGGTTCCAAACAAGTTTTTGTGATAGTAGGACATCAAAAAAATCTGACCTCTACAACGAGATATTTATACCCCAGCAAGGGCAGTAACTCCCTCCTCTTCTTCTAACCCTCCTCACCAGCATGGGCAGTAGCTTCCCTTCCGTGGACTGTCTGGCCATGAGGCTTCTCTGCTCATGCTGAGGACACTATCCACTCCCTTGCCTTCTCTCCCTTTTTGTTTCTCCCCTCTCCTTGTTTTCCCAGACATGTGCTATCTCCTAGTCAGGTTTTTTTGTTATTAATATTTCCTTCTTCTATTCTTTTCATTTTGTTCATTTGTCTCTTAATTTCTCCATAGTCTGGAAAAGCTAAAGATGCACTGTCAGTTCTGCCTCCAGTATGGACTTGGGGAGCCAAAAGTATGAAATGTAAATTAGCTTTAAAATAAAAAGTTATTTCGTTAAGTCACATGGCTGTCTGCCACTCAGAAAAGTCCTCTTGCAACATACCCTGGTGATCACATAGGCGTGTGTTATTCACTCAAAAGAACTGCATGACATATTTGAATATTGCCTTTTAAACATTTTTGAAAGAATAAAACACCTTAAACCATATTCTGCAACTTGAAACTGGACCAAAAAATAACCTCTGATTTGAAACAACTTACAATGCAATTTCTTGCCAAAAATGTGTGTATTTTCTGAGTTTCTTTCTACACACATCTTCTGTTTCAATATAAATTATTCTTCAGAATTCAGTTGGGCATATTCAGTCTTACAACAGTGTTCCTTCTAAAACATGAGGAGCACAAAAACCAATGCATGTGTTTTTTCAGAGTCTGCAGCGTACTTGGCTGTCCAATGGTAAGGGTAGAGAAAGAAGCAGGTCGTACAGGACCAAACTGCCAGCTCAGGCTGTGATTGAGGGAGGGGGGCTGCTACACATAAGTTTCATGCTGTTATAACAAACAACTTCCTAAGAGCTAGAGCAGGCTCCCCATGGCTCCAAGCCTGACAGAGTTCAAGAAGTGTTTGGACAATGGTGTCAGGCATGTGGTGTGATTTTTTGGGTTGTCTTGTGCAGATCTAGGACTTGTACTCAATGATTCTTGTACATCCCTTTCAATGTTATTGTTCTGTGATTCTAGCTAAGTATATATGAGATTGAGTAATAAAAGAGAGACCTTCTGGATATTTTCTGTCCCTGTCTCAAGGGAAGATAGGAGTTGTGTGGAACAAAAAAAGAGTTTCACACAGCAGCAGAGTGTAAAGCCAGTATGTCGTCACAAGGGCGGCCTTGGAGAGTGGTCCTTTGGTGAAAAGATGCTCAGCTCTGCCCTGAGCACTATTCCTGCCTTGTTGTCCTGCTTTCCCCACCCACCCAAGGAATCCACCAGCTCCTGGTGCAGCCAGAGGCACCCACACCTCTGGCTGTGAGGTGCAATACACATCCATGGGGGGTTTGTGTCAGCTGGAGCACAAGCTGAGTCTAACGAGAAAGTCCTTCTCGCATGTGTCCTATGGAGGCTCTGGCTGTGCCCCACAAATGGTCAGTCATCCCTTCACCAGCTGTCACCCAAGGGATGGGAAACATGCCTGTCCCTGAGGGTCTGTGCCTCTCATCACAGATACCTCTCCTTCATGCTTTCCCACATGATTCAGAGAAACAAACATCTTTATTTGTGATGGTGATGTGATGTCTCCCTGATGTATATACAAGCTTCATCATGGAATCAAAAACAGTGGTTGGTTCTGCTGCCCCACTTGAAAGACATGAATAGTGGGAAATGTGGCCTTGTTATCACCATTCTTGGAATCACCTTTAATTTTCAATGAACTAACTGCAAGGAAGTGAAGAGTTTGCATCAACTCTCCCAAAGTTAGTAGAAAGACTTAGCTGGGCACTGGATTTGTTGTGGATGAACCATAACAATCCTACGGGTTATATGTTGACTGCATCAGCTGCTTACTCTTGGTGGTATGTGCCAGCTCATCGCAGACCCACTGAACCCCAGACTGTGCCCAAGCAGGGTTCTTTCCAAGTACATGTGTGTACTTGCAGAAACAGAAGGATGACAGATGAGAAAACTCCTGTGGTTTGTTTTTCCATGTAAACAAAAATGTTTTTTCATAAACACAACCAAGGATGCAGAGAGTAACACCAGAAAAACAATCTTAGGAAAACTACTCTTGGCTGCAAAGTTTATTCTCCTTCCTCAGAAACCTTAAGGAGTTGATACTTAGCACTCAGCTCCTGGTGTTCTATTTGAGCTGCACCAGAGGGGGATGTGTTCAGAGATGCCCAGGACACTTCTCACAGTGATTCACTAGCTATAGGCTCCTTATTATAGCACAGGTTAAAGTCCCTACGTTTGAAATCCTGATTTCCCTCAGCAGTCCAACAGAGAGAGGTTTGATCCTTCAGAGGGTACTTGTGTTAGATGTGTGAAGTTCACTCATGTGAGCAGTCGCTCAAATTCACTTACAACAATAATGGAAAAGAGTTGTGATTCACCCACAGTCAGCTATTATCCACACAGGCAAGTGCAAGCTGTGCATGAAAGTTTTGCAAAGCCAAAGGGCTGTAAAACATCCCAGCAACAGGATGAGGGACTCTGAGGCCTGGGGGAGAAAAAAGTTAAATTACATTTGAGTTGATGATTCCTGAAGGCAGTTACAGCAGCGCTGCAAAGCCTGGGTCTATGCTCTCCAAGGCCACCTCCAGATACAGATACTGGCAAATATCATATTAGAGAGCTGGAGAAAATCCTCTTCAAGCTGTTTATCTTCAACAGCAGAAAGGTGCTGAAGACTGGGAGTTGCCCTCAGTGGTGGCAGAGATGGGGCTGAGGCCATGTGTGGCAGTGCTGTGAAGATGTCCCCATCTGTGCTTTCAGTGAGCATCCCTCAGCCCTCCTGCCCAACACAGGATGCCATTGCTGGTCAGGTCAAAGATTCGATAGCCCGCTATTGGGAACGTATGACAGGCACTTACCACACACCCTAAATATTCTTGATCATTGCTATTTCTGAGACTCATGCTCCTTTTTAACACCCCAAAGCTCTTAGAAAAGGTTAGACCTCCATATTGGAAGTGAAGTTTTACACTTTCCACTAGCATTTTATATAACATTTTTATTGCTGATTGTAGCACAACACTTGCAGTCTCATAGGGCCCCTTGCACTTTGTAGCCTTAAAAACAGATATTTTTGTTGAGGGATGAAAATGCTTATTAGGATATTTAGGCACTTCTAGGAAAAAAAGCCCAGTGTTTCCAACTGGCTCCATTTACTGATTAGAGTTTCGTTAACCATGGTAATAGTATTCCTGCTAATAAATACTTGCTGGAGTATTTACTTTACAATGCTAAAGTATTGCTAGAAAACAATACTCCCTTTGTTTTCTTATTCCAATAAAGTTACCATAAGATTACAAAGGAGTCTGATCCCAGTGGAGGTCTACATTGGAGTTACATACAAACATACATATATACACACGCCTGGATTATCTCTATACATTTTCTCATTCACATGATTAACAGTCATTATTTAACCAACTTTCTTCTTGTTTTTACATAAACAGGAGATCTGCCTATATAATCAAAACTTTTTCTCCACATAGCCAGTATTCTCATTTTGTGACTGAGAGGGTCAATATCTGACCCAGAACTGGAATTAACCATTTAAGTTTTGAAGAGTAATAAGGAGTAAAGGTAGATCTTTTTGCATGATCCAAAACAAGTGCTTGGGAATGGGCAGTGGGAGTCTGGCAGGACCGGACAGGGGCAGACAGCAGGCAGTGGTTTCCAAGTCTCAGTGTTTCCAGCAATTTTCCTTCTTTGTTCCATCCATCTCTGCATCTCCCTGCACATCTATAGAGTCCTCAAGCACAGCCTACTCTGCCATTATAGCTCCATTTTACATCAGTACCTTGTTAATTCAAGGCTTGCTCCTTGTTCCCTGAAATCCTTTTATTTTGTATCCTGGGAAATTTGTCTACAGTTAAGAGCCATCTGTCATCTCCTGCAGATTTCTCCCTTTTGTAGTTCATCTGTCACTCTCACATCTGCTAGGGATTGAGCAGAAATTAAACAAGGCCTGAATGTCTCAGAAGCTTCCCCTATAAGACAAGAAAATAATACAAAATCATTGTATGGTTTCTACTGGAGCAAAAATTTAACCGGAGTTTACATCTCCCTGCCTTTCTGAGGTCTCTTCCCAGGCTGAGCATGTGTTTATCTACACTTTGAAAGGAGTCCTTCCTTTGGAGACAGTATCCCTCATTCACTGAAAAGCACAAAAAATTATTTATGAAGATTACTTTTTACCAGAAAGTTACCTCTGCTTGACCCTACTTTTACACAGAAAATACCTACGCAAACACTTTCTATGTTGATAACTGTATTTGATATCCACCAAGGGCATGTTCAAAATCTGCCATGCCACCAAGGGTATATGCAAGGATGATTAAGTGTTTGGAAACTTAACAGAACTGACACTTCCACTGATTGAAAAAAAGGGTATTAATTTTAAAACATACCAACTTATGAAGAAAGTGCTTTGTTAGGGATTTTTCTTTAAAAGTCTTGCTGAGATTTTTACTGACAATAAACATGCACTGATAGACTGAATTAATTTCCTGTGTGATCAGAACACATGATGTGTTTGATAATACAATTACAGAACACGCTGCTCTCATAAGGAGGTTGCTGCAATCAAATATTCTCTTCAAAGTCTGGCACAGCTGGCATTGAGTGTGCACATGATGGGGGAGAAAGGGGAGAGCAAGATGCATTTGCCACGGGACAGGATGGGAAGCCAGGGAAGGAGTCAGCTGCAACCATGGCAGTGGAAGCTGGTAGGGGAGGGGTGACCCAGACAGATGAACAAATTAAGGGAACAGGGAAGAAGAGAAAGTTGGTGGGATTTTGTTGTCTGCACCATCCTTGCTGTTACCTTCTCACGAGCAGCAATCCTTATTCTGACCACATGACAACAGGCACACAGAGGAGAAGTCTGGATCTCATTCTCACTGAGATAAGATGCAACCTCTGGTACAAGCAATAAAATTAAATGCAGCGACAGCAGCCTGTGTCTGCAGGTACCTAGTCAAGGTGTGCACTGTGACACTGAGTTGCAGCAGCTGGGCAGGACCCAGGCTCCCAGCAGGTCCCTGTGGGACATCCACAACTGAGGAGCTACTGGCTGATGAGTGCACCTCTGGCCATGTCTGAGACAGCAAGCAAGCCCCTTCTGGTGAGCTGGGCATGATCCAGAGGTGCCTGACACAGCATGAAAAGAAATACATTTGAACAGCCGAGGTCTGATTTTTGTCTTTCTCCTTCCATTTTCCCAGATGAAAGGTGAGCCACAAGTACAACAGAGGGCTTAGTTTATCATCTGTATTGGATGGAGTCACCAGGAATCAGTGACCCCAAAGTGAGTCTCAGACAAGGTAGATCTGACTGTGACATTTGGTCATTGCAGCTACAGGACCAAGGAACCACTCTAGCCACCCAGCCTTTGGCAGTGCTCTTCAGCCCTCTGTCTCCTGGCAACATCTGTGCCCAACCTCTTATCCAGTAGCATCCCTTGGCAGTACGGCTTCCTGAGGCACTGTGATACATTAATCTTTTCCTATTGGGTTTATTGGTAAAAATAGACAAGCCTAAAAGCTTTCTACAACTTCTGAATTTACTGTTTTCAGGAAGCCCTGATACCTACACATGGAAACAAATAAACCAAAGCCCCATCTTTTGGTGTTACCCACCGTAGCTTACATTCACACATTTTCCACCCTAAGACCAGTCAGTGACTTCCTTCTAATGCACCTGGAGAGAAGGACACCTTTCCAATAGCCCAAGGAACAGTGAGAACAGCAGTTTTGCAAAAACAGCAGGAACACCTGGGGCTTCGAGTGCTTTTCAGTTTTTCCAAGATACATTGTCTTGGAGACTGTGACAGGGACAGATGACAAGTCTTTTTGCTTTGAATTTTATAGCCTGTATTCACTTACCAAGCTGAGACAACCCTAAAATGTGTATTCATCTTCCATTTATTACACTGTGCACCACTACCTTGAGTTAAGATGCTATTTATGTCCGTTTACTATTTTTGAAAGGAGACAGACATATGCATTTTAAAAGCCTCCTTCTCAGTTAATCTTAGCCACTGACATGCCTTTGAAGATTTGGTTTTGAAGGGATGTAGTATCAGTGATCTTGACAAACATTTGAGTTTGCCCACTGCCATCCAGGGACTAGGCACACAAGTTTGCTTTTACTAACTGCAGAAATACAAGCAGAACAGACTTACAGTAGGTATATAAACAAGAAGGTCACAAGGTTAATGTTTGACTCTAATCCTAATGACTTTTTTTGAGCCACGCACAAAGCATGACACCAGAAAGAATTCACTAACAACAAAGTAAAGATAAACAAGTATGAGAGCACAACCCTCTCCTTTGTACACCAGCTTCAGAAGTTGTACAAAAGTATTTAAAGTACAAATAAAAATACCCTAGTTTTATAATAGACGTAACTTTATCCATTCCTTTCCATTAAATGTGCAATAAATTGCTCCAAGGTGCCAATAAATATATCAGAGGAACTTACTGGTTTATAAATAGGTTGAAAAAATAGAAACTATTGCTTAAATAACCACTGTATAGAGAAAATAATCTCCCACAAAATCTATTAAACTGGGTTAATGAACTAGCAGGAAAATGTTTCAAACCTTTTGCCCCAACATCTAATTCAGAACAATTCTTTCAAGCTGAGTTTCAGACAAAAATAATGAGGAAAGTTGCTGAATACAGTCATGAGTGAACAGAATTTAAGTCAACTATTTACAGAAATGTTTGCAAGCTGTGACAAATACATTCTGGATTGTTTAGTTATGTGCAAGGTGATTCAAAATACAGTGACTATATTATGGTTGTTACAAAATTTAGCAAGATTGTTAGGGGCTCTTGAGACACAGATAGCAGACACAGGCCAGTAAACAACCCCCAAAAGAAGTGCACATAGTTTACAAAAAATACAAATGTCACCAGCAAATCTGTTCACATTTCTTTTCACAGATAAACGTAAAACTTTATCAAAAGCTTCTGCTTCTGTGCCCAAAATATTTGTTCTGTTTTGGGACAGTTTACTTTGGCAACTTACTCAACTTTGCAGCTGTAATTAAATGATGAAGATGAGACAACGTGACTCTGGAGAGATCATAGGAAACTCCATCTTATCTCTTTGCCTTTTATTTACAAAACTCTTCATGTTTTGGCCTCCCTAATGCATTTTTCATTAAAAAAGGAGGGCAAGTTTGACACACAATCTTTTCCCTCAGTGCACACAGCAACTGGGATCCAGAGGCAAAATCTAGCATTTTCTACCACCTCATCTTCTCCCCATCAGCAGTTTTTACATGATTCCCTCTGCTCTGGAGAACAGACACATCTCCTGGTGCTGCCTTGTTCCATGGTGGGAAAAACATTCAAGCCCACTTCTGGCTCTTCAAAAGGAAGATCTCAGTGAGTGTCTTAGAATTAAGTTGACATCTTATTCAATATGAGCATACATTATTGCCAACATGGGAATACCCTGCTGTCAAACACTGCCGTGCTATGGAAGACCCTGTAGATCCTTGACAGTGTTTTACTGTCAGTCCTTGAGAGATGTCTCTGCTAATCCCCAGCTGAAGTATTTGCTCAGAGCAACATATGAACTCCAATGGAGGACTGGGGGCTGGAGATTTGGAGAGCTGGAGAGCTCTCAAATGGTGATCAGAGGAGTGACCATGAACTCTGTGTTGAGGATGGCACTGCCTTCTCCAGGAGACTCTCAGGCCCAGAGGGACAGTGGAAAGTTCACATGGTGACACCTCCAAGAAGGCAGAGGCAGAGCCCTGCTGCCATGGACCACACTACAATGAGGCAACAGAAGAATCCTTCAGTTTCAACAACAGATGGAGTGGGATTGAGTTCATATAACATCTGAAAGGTGATGGCTCAATCTGCTGGGGTCATCTTGGCTACCTCTGTGGACAGTGCAAGGGAGGACTCTAAGATAGTAGAGTGACCCTCCACTGGAGTGACCCTCCACTGGAGTCACCAGTCTCCCTCCCCTGGAATGCATGGTTAACTAGCTCCAAATTAGTTGGGACTTAATCACAGGATGAATGTCTGTCTCTGGATGAGCTACACTGAACTTCTCCCACATGCTTCCTTCCAACCAATGTACCTACCTAGAAGGACCAATTTCTCTAATGAATGATAAACACAGTTTGGGGTACCTGAATCAGCTGTAAACCTCAACATGGCACTTACTATAACTAAATAAGGTGTATCCCACCATTACTGATTTGGTATTCAGATGTCCTGGGGAAACCACCACACAGTGCCTACATGCAGGTACCATGAGAAGGAGGTCCTGCACTAGAGGGAGAGAATGACTCTGCAATTGTCTTGACCAAAGGCAGGTGTGGAGGTGACTGTGAGAAGACAGGAGATCATGATAGCTCTCAAGGTACAGCCATTTCTGAGTGAACTGCTCAGGCCTACACCAGGGAGGAGTTTGGACCTCACCCAGTTCACTGGCATCAACAGACGATGTGAAGTCTTGGGCTGTGAAAAAGGCATGGTTTGATTTCTTGTCCATCAAAATCAGTTCATGGCTGAGTGTAACACTTCATGACAGCAGTAGTGTAAACTACCTTCCAGCCAGGAGTCTTCATCTAGAGGGCTCTTTTTTTCCCCTCTCTCACCATTTTAACTGTTTCTCTGACGAGGAGATATAAAAATCTTCATACTATCTGATCAGCAAGCTGGAAATGTCTCAAAACAAAATGCAACCTCCACAAGAGAAAACATCATCCTAAGTTGCAGAGAGATATGAAATATTCCTGCTGGGATGCAGTGTGGGAAATCTGTTGGTAATAAGGACTGCAACAGCAGGCCCATAAAACATGCTTACCAGAGCTGAGATTCACTGGAACACAAAAAAGCTGTGCACTGATAGATGTGCATTTCAGAGAATCAGTGATCTCTATGAAGACCCCCCTGCTTGTGACAAACCCCTTGGTGAGAGGGCGAGCATGGGGACCGAAGGCTTGGATCTCACAGGAAATTTAAAGAGCTGTTGCACCTCCCTCCCCTCTGCCTCTGCCCACCACAGCCCCAGCACAGTGCAGGCAGCCCGCTCCCACCAGCACCCCTGCAGCCGCTCAGGGAATGGTGGCTGTCACCAGCCTTGGTGGAGCTACAGAGAGAGGCATCTGTCTGGTTGATACTGATGGGTCCTCTACACCCAAACTGCACTCCAAATGTCTCCAACTGCCCAGTGAGCAAAATCCTTCCCTGCCCTGGGAGCACTGCTGTCTGCCCTTGCCTTTGCTCTTGCAGGCTCAGCAGGAAAATATTAACTCGAAACCCAGAGTAAAGTGCCGTAGAAAAGTAGCAAAAGAACATAATTTCTGTTCTTCTGCTGTGTACAAATTTTTTTTCTGTTCTGAGGCAGGTGGAGATATGTTTGAAAACTAGATCCTCTTCAGAGACAGGAATTGAATTTCTCAAACATTCTTGTGACAACACAACACAAAACAAAAACAACAAAAAAAGCTGAGGGTTTGTCTCTCTGCCATCATCAGCTGTGTCGAGGATTTTTGCTTCCAGAATCAAGACAACTTGGCAGAAGCATTTTCAACCTGCAGAATAAATTAACTGGTTTTAAAACAAAATATAAACTTGTATCACAACTGACAGACAAGCTCTGTCAGATTGGCTGCAATTTAAAACTGAGCAAGTATCACCAGTACTCCCTCTGGGTTCAAAGTGATACTGCTTCAGTTGTATTCTTGGCTCTTTCTGTCCTCCTGTGAATACCCTCCACCACACAATTGTGGAAATCTGATTTTAAACTCATGCACTCAGGTCTTCCCAAACGTCATAGATTTTGTATGAAATGAGAAACTCGTGGAGCTGCCAGGAGATGGTGTTTCTAGGCTCTTTAACCAAAGGCAACTAAATAACACAGGATAGGTCTTTGCACACTGGGGGAAGAAAAAAAAGTAAGACAGGACACTGGGGAAAAAAAAGAAGATCAGGACACAAGGTTTTCTGATGTGTCTCTCAAATCATGAGGTGCAATGTGAACTTTACAGTCAGCCAACATGTCTTATAACTGCACAACAATGTCTAAGGATGCAAAAACTGTATGTATGTAGGTTAGAAATGCAAGTTTAAAATATTTGCGAAAACTCTTCAATCTTGATGTTACTCTGCTTGTCTAAATAGTTTTCTTTCCCTGGATGCTTGCAAACCCCAGGAGTACCTTTCAGCTGGCCTGGGAACTGGATAAGGGAATCCACTGTCTCAGCAAACACAGCACAGACTAAGAGACAGGACGCCACATAAGTCAATTCAAATGAATGTGCTGTTATTCAGACACATAAAATAGAAAGGGCCTTGCCACTACTTAGGTTGTGACACAGAGGCTCTGACATGAACTTTAGAGGAGTAAGTGGCTGAAAAAGCCCAGGCAGAGGTGTGGGCATGTACTTGGCGTAGTACATGCCCTGTGTAGGCTGTGAAAGGATGAGTGGTATCCTGAAAAGAGCATCTCCTGGTTACACCAGGTTCAAAAGCCTGGAGGACAAATTTCGCTAAACAAACCATCTGGTTAGCCCCATACACACACTTATTTTGCCCAATTTTAGTCAGATTCAAATCAACAAACATTTTTCAGAGCTCTGACCTTTCCCAGTCTGCCCATCTCTGGCTTCACCTCTAATTAACAAGTGTTTTCTCCTGAAGTATTTATTATGCATCTATTCTAAGCAAAAAATAAACATACAGAGGCTGTTCCCATCCAAAGCTCATCCCAGAGAAGTACCTGTGGGATCTCTGATGATAAACAGCAACCTGCCGTTTGCTGCCATTTCCACAAGGTCATCAGCAAAATGGAGAGTTTGCTTCTCTTGTAAACTCCTCACATACTGCCAAGGCAGAACATACACCTCAGTATCCAGACCAGCAGCCTCAGAGTGCACCAAAACAGAAATGCAGAGAGCACTGAAAGGGAGGATTCATTTTTTCCCAGTGATGTCAAAAAGCCCTGTATCCTGCTTCATGATGTGGCCAGGAATGCTGGAAACTCCTAAGAGGATAAAGACTTTTCTTTGCCTTAGAAGAAAGAGTGCAGATCAGCTTGGCAGAGGTAGTGGGTTCCTGATGTAAAACATGCAACAAAATCAGCTCTGTGTGTTTTCCTGAATGTGTTGTCCATTCCCACTTCTCATTCCGTCTCTGGCACTGTATTGCACAGCCCCTGACTCTGCCAACACCACTCTTCCTGTGATAAACTCAAATACAGATTAAGAAGATAATTCAGCTTTAAAAATGGTAGGAAAAAAATCTTTTTTTTTTTTTACTTTCTAAAGCTGTATTTTCTCTTAAATGGCTCCACAGCACAGCCTCCAGAGGGGGATCCAGCACAGAAGAGGAGATGCACTGGGCAGGAGTGTGTATGAAGGATGTGGGCAAAAGATAGAAACAGTGCAGAGGACATTTCCACCCAGCACTGGCTGCAGTGAAACCAAACCACATCTCTACACAGCAGCTCACGCATGGTAAGTGCAAGGATGTCAGTGTTGTCAGGAGCTCCTTATTTCATGGCTGGGCTTGATAAGCACAAGCTGTACAGTGGAGTGACAAATCTATCATGCATGGAAAGGGAAAAGAAGCTCACAACCTGTATGGTACCTCCAGCATCCACTCCTTAGCCAGGCTTTCAAAGGTAACATTGGACTCCCCTCAACATCTGTGTTCCCACAGGACCATATTGATGTGCCAAGCCATTTGCCATTTTGTAGAGTGGGATGAGACCTATTTCAGGACAAGATTCTCAGAGCAAGATACTGTACAGAGGCTAGGAACTAATTTTCACTCTTTCTGCAGTTCAAATTTACCAGTCAATAGTCAGAAAAGGGACCCAAAGCATAAAACTGTGTGAAAATCAAAATCGGTGTCCACAAAGAACAGCACCCAGCAGCAAATGGGTCCAATGTCTGTGCAGTGACCTGAGCACAGTGCTGTAAGAGCAACGAGGAGTTAGTTATCAGAGCAATGGATACTCCAGATACTGTCAACAAAAGGATTCAGCCTAAAAGCCAGTGGGACCATTATTCATGTTAAGCTATTTCACAAACCATGCCATTCCCTGAAAACCTGATACAGAGCAAAGCAGATAAGAAGGTGAAGAAGGTTTCCAGAGGAGATCCAAGAAAGCATGTGAAAAATGTCTGCATGAAAAAAGCACATGAGAAAGGGCACAGTTTGTAACAGGACTAGGGGGGAGAAAATGCAATGGTAAGATGATTTTTTGAGCTGCAAGCTTCCACTTTGCAAGATACGTACAAGCTAAGAGGGTATGTACTGGTTGTAGATACACTTCCTCAAGCATCTGACAGCTGCCTGCCAAAGCACCTCCTAAAGGAGATGATCTGACAAAGTCTTGTCAGCTCACAGACAAAATGGAGCAGGATTGCCCATGTCACTTCTGCAGATGAGACATTGTAGAAAGTGTTTGTAGCCAAAGAAGACCAAGGCAGAATATTCCCAAGCTCTGTGAGGAAAGTCAGGCAAAGTCAGGAAAGCCAGTGCTAGGTGGGTTTTGTTTGATGGCATGGTGACCACATCACCAATAGAGAATAATACTTTGCAAAGGGTACAAGGAAGCCAGTTAATGATTAAAATGTCTCAGAAAAGATCTATCACTAGGAAACTCTTATACTAGGCAGTGGAATTAGGTAAGACAATAAACGTTACTGCAGATGTCAAAAACATATGGGCCAAGACAGGCTCATGTGAGTGAGGTCAAGAAACTGTTCATCTGCAGCAATGTAGGCACAGAAAAAATGAAATGCTTCTTGTCTTCTGAGCTGTCCATGCTAACAGAGGCTGTATCTACGCAGAGGATTATTGATATCCTACCTTTCTTCACTTTAGTACTTGCCAGAGAAGCAAACACTAGTTAGTGAAGTGAATCCAAACAATTTGTGATGTTAGTTTCACTCTAAAGGAAGAAAATAGCTACTGTCACCTTACATTCCCAATCAAAATGAACCAAACACATAAATAAAGCCTTTTCTGATACCTTCTGAAAGCAGGTCTCAATGTTTCTTACAAGAACTGCTCCATCTCATCCCTCTGTTATGTATTGCATATGTGGAAGTCAAAGTTCAAAAACAGTAAATGAATTTTGTAAAGCCTGCAGGAGTATTGGTAAAAGAGACAAGATACTATTTCTGTGTCCTACTTAATAAAAAGAAAGTAACTTGCCTTCTTTAATTGGAGATGCCCCCATTCCTTCTCAAATCTATACATCAACAGTCTTATCCTCTCTAAACACTGCAGAATTTACTTTTTGTGCCAATTTAAAGGAACAGTTTCTATTTTTATAGCTGTTTTTATAGCATGCTTACGCATACCACATAAATTGCTTCATAAACATCACAATATCACAATGCAAACTTCATTAAGCTTTAGTAGAAGTAACTACATTGTCAACTAAATACATGATTAAGAAAATGGCAACCAACTTACTTCTTGGCTCTCATACCTTAGAATTTGATTACTATAAATACATACAATTGCATGCACTGCCAAATACTGTGCTTCAATGTTTGTCCATAAAATGTAATTTGACATGCATGTAGGATGGTACACTTTTTGTAAAAGGAAGCTATTATCTGTGATAAAAGCAATTGTTGACATTAGAAATACAAACTAGAGTATTCAGACAGGAAATTTAATTTAAAAAAAAAAAAAACCAAAAAACAACCAAATGTAGAAAGGAAAAGGGAGGTTAGCAATATGGCAAAGCAAAGCCAGATGTAGCAGTAAATATCTGCCCAGAGGCAAACCTGGACTGCTACCTATCAGAGTGGCAGCACAGCTGGTTTATTTTTAATACTGGACAGAGTAAGTAGGCAGACAACAAGCAAGTATGGACTTAAGCTGAGAAAAAGCCAGGCTAACCTTACATTTCATTCTGACATATTTTAAAATAGGGAAAGACCATTTTGTCAGGTTGCTTTTTGGGTTTCGTTTTATGTTTAAAACAAAAGCTACTACCTACATTTCATCTTAGCAATTGTCCCAGTTGCAGAAGTGAGTGAGAAAGCAAGGGAGCCAGGAGCACTGAGTCAGTGTGAGCTTTTCTACAATGTCAAGTGGGCTATAGGAGATGCACCAAAGCTCTGCAAGTCCTGCCCATGGACCACCTCTGCCTGTGCAGGGCTGGAGTGCTACACCCAAATGAAATGTGCTTTTCTTCCACTTCAACTCTTCTTCCAGCATGCAGAACATGCACAACAACAAAAAAGTGCTTTGAAAACTGCAGAAGGCACTGTCTGTGCATCCAGCTCAAGTACACTTGCCCAGGATAAGAAGGTTCAGGAGAAAGGATAATTTTCTTGGTGAAACTCACACAGGGAGTCAGTGACATCACTCAGACTAAACAGAACCTTTGCATAAATTAACTGTACTGTATAATGATTTTTTTTCAAATTGAAAATGTCAGAGAGAGGACATTACAACAGAGTACAAACTAATACACAGAACAAGCTGGCTCACATTACTATCTTCTGATTTTTTGTTTTCTTATTTTGGTCATGTACCCTGAAGTTGTATCACTCCATAGTAACCACCTGCTGAGTGAGAAGGGGATTTACAGTACTTTTCTCTGGTTCTTAAAGTATTTTCATCACATAGCTGCCATTTCAGAGTTAAAGGAGAAGTAACCACACAGTTTGGACTGACCTCACCACCTTCTCCCTTTTTTAAAGGCAGATTTTTTTTGTGACAAATGTGACAGAAAGTATGTTGTGTTGTGGGAGGGAAGCAGTGTCTATTATCCAAGGGTACATCTGAACTAAATTATCATGCTCTAAAGATTGGACTGATTTTTCAGTTAACAAACTGTTATCCCATATTCCTTTAATTACTGGAGAAACAAGTTATCTGTCAGTGTTTCTCTGCCAAGAGTTTATACTGATCATCAGCCTGACTACAAAGCAGGACACGGCAGAGGGGTGCAAAGCCTATGACTGGGAGTTGGTACCTGTACCTCTGAAGTCAAAGTGGGGAGGAATTCATGTTCAGAATTGCCAACCACAAAGAACAGACACGTTAACCTCCACAGAGGATTTTATCCCTGTGCACACAACTATATG
Organism: Xenops minutus; assembly: GCA_035221455.1. Lineage (NCBI taxonomy): Eukaryota > Metazoa > Chordata > Aves > Passeriformes > Furnariidae > Xenops > Xenops minutus. The sequence goes on from JAWWEE010000074.1 coordinate 14,823,981, forward strand.
CTACCACTGGAACTCTCTGCAACAGGAGCTGGGCAATTTCAAAATTTAAACCACATCTTCAGGAGATTCATGTGAAAAACCCTATCTTGGTGCAAAGGCATAACTCCAGGGTGCACTGGAGAGGCACAGCCAGGCATGGCCCTGACACGTGGCACTGGACTGCCCTGCAGTATGGATGTGCCCCTGCCACAGGGGGACCTGACTGGTCATGGCTAGCAGGGACTGCACACCCAGGGAGGACCTGACAGGGGCAGGGGTGAGGGATGAGAGTGGAGAGCACCAAAGAGACCTAAGTTGGCTACAGGCAAAGGGTCCCACGCACATTCAAAATAATAACTTGGGAAAGACTGCTCTTCTCAGCATTATTTTCATCCTGTGTAATTGGTGTCCTGAGGAAAGCACCAGCTGCCAGTCACGAGTGGGGAGAGGGGATGTAAAGGCACTGACAGGAGGAAGATGTGGCACCATCCCTTGTGCTAACCAAATGTTCAATGTCGATAAAGGAGAGAAAGAGCAGTGGTGAACTGGAGATGTGTGTGATCACAGCATCGGTGCCCATGAGCTGGCACCCAGGGGATGGACAAGGGGCATTTGGTGGCACCTTGCTCAGCTTAACTACAGCAAACCACTTCCAGCATAAGCCTTGAAACCCCATTCTAGAAACGTTTTGAGTTAGAATGAAAAGGCTTTTCCAGCTCTACTATGTGTTCAGTCTCTCAACATTATGATATGCTTTCTGCTTCCCTGACCTTTCATGTGGCAACAGGGCTGGGCTTCCAAGTCACAGCTAAAATATCTGAGTACACAGAAAAGAAGAGGCAGCTGGAAAGTAAAGGTGGAAATAAATTTGGGGTGATATTTTCCCTCACAAGGAATTGGGATGATAAATTTTCTCCATAATTTTTTGTTGCTTAGAGTATTGAGCAACTCAAACCAGTGAGAAAAATTATCAGAAAAAGCAGTGAAAGAGGGCCTTCCAGACTGCTGCAACTAACCCTTCTGGAGTGGACTGCCCCGGCTGAGGCACGTAGCCTTCTAGCCCTTTGCACACTGGTTTCTGTATGTAGCTGGTTTTACGAATTATATTCCCAGATCTGATACCAGGCTTGAGATCTAGAGAGGCTGGGGATGCTAGAAACTCACCTACGGGAAACATACTGTAAGTGTTGGAGCTGTTTGCCATCATGTCTAGCACTGGGAGCTGAAATGAAGCTCCTTGCAAACAGAGCAAGCCACTGCCTGGACCCAGCACTCGCCCTCCTCTTTGAGGAGCAAAGGGTGGACAGAGTGAAGTGACAGGGGTTGGCTGACAAGGTCTTTCACTGTAGAAGCTGAGAAGTTATCTCATGACTTGTGAATGCTGATCCTATGCCCTTTACACAACTCAATGAGAGCTTAAATTATATGCTGTGGAGAGTCAAGACCATAAATAAAAGGGAGGGCTCCTCAGATAATGGCATTCCAGTAAGCTTACAAATATGCCTCAGTTGGGAACATATTACATTATGATTTTGGACTTGTCAAATTATCTTCTGTTCTATTTATTACCAGCAGCCTTGTATCAGACTCATAGTTTAAGTTCTTAATTTGTGCAACTTTTGTTCTACTTCAAAAAAAGGTTTTCTTTAGCCCCTTCATCTCAATGCTCTTACCACCTAGGAATCAGAATTGACCAAGGACATCAGGAAAAACCCTGACATACCCCAACATTTTCCCCCAGCTTCCCAGTTCAGGAACCACTAGTGCTGCAGCATCACAATCAGCCCCATAGCAAGAGATTCACCTTTGCTGGCACTGTCCACCTTCAGGCTCATGCTTCAGAGGTCAACCTTTTGGTCCCAGGAAAGCACTGGCCAAATAAATGGAGTTTTTACATAAAGAAATACATCAAGGACACCAAGTACAGTGAAACAGATGCGTTCTGATGGCACATGTAGGAAGGCTTGAATTATGCAGCACAAATCGGCCAACCCAGTTCCATCGAAGTGCTCTGAGGTCCGCTCAGGATTTCAGACATGCGTTATGAGGAGCAGCTGCTGCTTCAGGACACATGTTCCAGTCCAGACAGGACCAAGTCCTGAGAGTTTCCGGCACATGTTTCAAAGAAATCAGCCTCAGCCTTAGGTATCCAAGTTGGCAGTTGTAAATATTTATTCATTAAAGAAAGGTCTTGTTTGCTCCTGGTGCAGCTCCATGGCCTTCTAAAGGCTCACGAACAAGGGAAATGTATGGGCAGGGAAGGGGAGGGAGGAATTTCTTCCCTTTCCTTATAAGTTAAGTAAAAATTACAAAACCAGCTTGCCTTGTGAAAAATAAACTTGTCCAGTTTTGTATACATGTGTTTACTGTACAAACTTTCAGTGACTCAGATGTAAAATGTACCTCAGGTTTGTTATGAGTTTTGTTTAGTTTTCTAACTATCCCTGAGAAAACATGGGCCACAGTTCAGGCTGATGTCTATCCCATCCAGTAGATTGCAGGGGATGCACAATAAAACCCCAATCCTTGTGAGTGTTTGTGCATGCATGAATAGACCTGCATTCACTGAGCTTTTTCATGCATGTAATCATCTGCAGGATCAGGGCCTCAGGCATAGCACATAGTGGGTTCCTACATTTATTTGGGGCATTATTTTGACATAAACTGTTCATCTGATTTCAGAACTCACTGCTGCGTTCATGCCAGTTTTCCCAACTGAGCAGGACTGATTATAAGCAAGCTCTAAGAGACTGCTGATCTCCTTTTCCTTTCCTGCAGCACTGAACTCCGTCAGATCCAATGTGCCTTCTTTTTAATCATCTTGCTTCTCCCGCAGCTCTCTGATTAGGTCACATTTCAATTTGTGCCCACAGAGTTGCTCCCATGTTAGTGGCTGGCAACATTACAAATGCAATTTCTTGGCATTCATGACTGAACCGACTCAAAGACCCTCAGGTAACTTCAGAGAGCTGGAAACTGTTTCATGGGTTTGAGATATTTCTGCTTCCTTGTGATGCATAAAGAAGAACTACAATGTGGTTGATAAGGTGCATTTGATTGTTGGAACTACTGGGAACTACCTGTCTCTCATTTTGCTTGCCTTGAAAAATTTCTTGTGACTTTAGATGCTTTAATTGAGGGCCTGAGGGTGTTGACCTTCAGCAGCAGTCCCATCTATTCTTCACATCCATCAGTCATTGAGGTTAAATAGTGTGTGGCGTTAAAAAAAAAAAAAAAAGAAAAAATCCCAGTATTTGGTAGTCCCTTGGATCAAGTAGTTGATTTCATTAATTCAGTAGCTAGCAATGGGTAGGGAGAAAGGAGTCCTCTGAACCCACCTGCTGTCAATCTGGGCATTTGGGATGGACCCCAGAAGCCGCAAGTGAGTAGTACTAGGCAGCTTGGGAGTTAAGACTTGAACTGTATTTTCATTTTTGGGCTTCTGACCTTTTTTTTCTGTTTGTGATGAGAACCCCCCTTGGTGAAATAAGTCTTCACCTCAAGTTATGGTCATCTGAGTGAGGCTGGCAATTATGGGGCAGTTATCTGGACATGGCAAAGCCAAATGGAGCAGGGAAGACCAACCCCAGGAGCAATGTTTTGGACCTCCAGATGTCAGAGGAAATCATAGAATCATTTAGGTTGGAAAAGAGTTTGAAGATCATTTAGTCCAACTGTTAATCCAGCACTGCCCAGTCCACCACTAAATCGTGTCCCTAAATGCCACAGCTCCACATCTTGCAAATACCTCCTGGGACAGTGATGCAACCATTTTCCTGGATAGCCTGTTCCAGTGCTTGGCAGTCTTTTCAATGAAGAATTTTTTCCTAATATTGAGTCTAAATCTCCTCTGGCACAACTTGAAGCCATTTCTTCTTGTCCTATCACTTGTTACCTGAGAGAAGAGACCAATTTCCACCTTGCTACAACCTCCTGTTTTTAGGAGTTTTAGAGAGGAATAAGGCCACCCCTAAGCCTCCTGTTCTCCATACTAAGTACCCCCAGTTGCCTCAGCTGCTCTTCATCAGACTTGTGCTCCATTCCCTTCATCAGCTTCATTGCCCTTCTTTGGACACAGGAAGAAACACATGCGAGTTTCTTTCCATCCTAATAGGGCCAGAGGGGAAGTTACAGATACCAAGCCCTGGCACATTAAGAGGAGATCTCTCTGACTGGTGCATGGTTCTGTTAGGACCTCCATTCCCTGCCAGGCACAGGAAATGCAGAGGGACCCTACACCTCCAGGCAAAGTCCTGAGCAACACTTGCACTGCACACAAACATTTCAGTTACTTGTCCGTTTGTGAATAGAAATGCATGAAAACGACAATCCAGTTTCATGGGCTCTTGGTAGCATGCTGTTTATTGTTCCCAGAGGAACAATAAGGATTCTTAAAAGCAGATGGACTCAGACACTCTGGTGATTTGCTGTAGAAAAAAACAATAGGTCAGATTTTTTAAAAATAGAAATAATACTAATTGCACAAGTAAACCCCACTCTCTTCTATGCACAAAGTGGGACAAGATGGACAATGTTTTGCAGTAGTTTTTGTGGATGCAGCTGAGTAAAGGGTTTTCCTGACAGAGTAATCATGGAAAAATCAAACTTGAGCAAAGACTTAAAAATTAATAAGAGCACAGAATCACAGAATAGCTGAGGCTGGACAGAGCCTCTGGAGGTCATCTGGTACAATCCCCCTGCTCAAACAGGACCACCTACAGCCAGTTATCCAGGACTGTGTCCAGACAACTTCTGAATATCTCCAAGGGTGGAGACTCCACCATTTCCCAGTGCAACCTGTACCAATACTCTGTCATTCTCACAGTTAAGTGTTTCCTGATGTTCAGAGGGAACTTGCAGTGTTTCAGTCAGTGCCCATTCGCTCTGGTCCTGTCACTGAGCCCCACTGAAAACAGTTGGGCTCCATCTTCTTTGCACTATTCCTTCAGGTATTTACACACATTGATAAGATCGCGTCCTACCCCAGTTTTCTCCAGATTATACAGTCCCAGGTCCAATATCTTTCCCTTAGAGAAGAGACCCTCCAGTCCCTTAATTGTTTTATGGTCTTTCATTGGACTCCCTCTAGTACGTCCATGTCTTTCTTGTACTGAGGAGCCCACAACAGGATACAGCACTCCAGATGTGGCTGCACCAGTGCTGAGCAGGGTGGAAGGATCACTCAGCGTGCTGGCACTGCTTTGTCTCTTGCAGCACAGAACACCACTGGCCTGGTTTGCTGCAAGGGCACATTGCTCACTCAAATTCAACTTGATGTCCACCAGGACCACCAGGTTGTTTTCTGCCAAACTGCTTTCCCATGGGGTCATCCTCAGCATCTACTGGCACCTGGGATTGTTTCTCCACAAGTGAGGGATTTAACATTTCCCCGTGCTGAATTTCCTGAGATTCCTTTCAGCACATTTCTCCAGTCTGTTGTGGTCCCTCTGGATGGCAGCACCACCCTCTGCAATATCAACCACTCCTCCCAGATTTGTTATCAGCAAATTTGCAGAGTGTGCACTCTGCCCCATAATCCAGATCACTAATGAAAATGTTAACCAGGACTGCATTCAGTGTTGATTCCTGGGGTATACTACCAGTTATTGTCCTCCAACTAGACTTCATGGCTCTGATCACAACTCTCTGGGCCCACCCATTCAGCCAGTTTTCAATCTAATTTGTCCACTCATTCAGCCCATACATCAACAGTGTCAAAGGGTCTACTGAAGCCGAGGTAGACAGCATCCTCTGCTCTGTTCTCATTTACTAGGCCAGTCGTTTCATTGCAGAAGTTTATCAAGTTGGTCAAACATGACTTCCCCTTTGTGAAGCCATCCTGACTACTTCTGATGATTTTCTTCTCCTAAATGCTCCATCACCTTCCCAGGAATCAAGAAGAGGCTGACTGACTTGTCTTCTTTGGGTTCTCCTTCTTGCCATACTCTTGAAGATAGGCATGACATTGTTTTCCTCCAGTCTTTGGGTACTTCTCCAGTTTCCATGATAAAAGATTATCAAGAATGGCCTTGCAATGACATTTGCCAACTTTCTCAGCACTCGTGGGTACATCTCATTGGGGCCCAGTGAAGTCTGAGGCAGAGAAGGCATTTAGTACTTCAACCTTTTCCATATCTTGTGTAATCAGGTCCCCCACATCGTTCAGCAATGGGCCCACATTTTCTCTAGACTTCCTTTTGTCACCAATGTACCTAAAGAAGCCCTTCTTGTTGTTCTTAGCATCCCTGTCCAGATTCAATTCCATTTGGTCTTTGGCTTTCCTAACTTCACTCCTTGATGTTCAATGTCTCCAAATCCTCCCAGGTTCCCCATTTTTGCTACCACCCTCTGAATGCTTCCTTTGCAATGGAGCAAAAAGAAGATGCAATAAAGCATATTCCCTGCACTTCATGGAACAGTCGCTGTCAAAAATTACCCTGAATAAACTCAGGCTATTACCAAGATTGAGAAAATATAAAATCTGAGAAGAATTGTTATAAGCAGACAATCCCTGTTATTACTCCACGCTTCCAGAGAAGGCTAACAGAGAACATCGGGTAGCCCAACCAACCTCCTGTAGGTCAGCACTTCACCTGGATTGAAACCAATGTATATGCATATACACACATCAAACACATATATATATACACATCAAACTATATAACTGAAACCAAACTATATAATATAAATATCAAGTATTATGTAACATGTAAAATAAGGCTTCTCTTTTAAAGGCTAGTGGGGCCTTTACTTTGATGAGTGAACATATTTTAGAGGGTGTGTATCTGATTCATGATTAAAGCTTATATATTTCTAGCACCAGAAGAAATTAAACCAATTTGCTGATCCTGTAGGTAGCCTGGTGTTAGAAAGAACAGTTGTTTCTTTTTACATGGTAAACCCAGTAATCATAGGTGGAGGGGAATTAACCCACATCAAAAAAAAGAACCAGTTTTCCTAAATGAAATTTTGTAATACGAAAGAAACACTTTAAAGAAACTAATGAAGACTAAATATTGCATCATAATTTGTCCTATTAATGTTAGTGTCATTACTTTAAAATACATGTTACTATAGATGTTATATTTTTCAGACATCTAAAGTAGGGCAAAAGGAGAGTGCCATAAAAAACAGACAGGTTTATGTCAGGGTGTATTTTCAGATGGAGAATTTTCTTGTGTAAACCCCAGGTTCACAATTATATATTCCTTATAGAGTGCAAGGTCTGTGTTTGAAGCTGTCAAACACCTTCAAGAAAACTAATATATCTGCTTTGATTTTCATGAAATTCATAACATAGAAGATCGAATATGCTCAATAACTGATGCTAAATGTTGATAACAGACCAGCAGCAAGGAATTTTTTTCCACACGAATATGGTATGAATGGAATGTGTTGGGAATAATGTCATTGCCCACAACAAGTCCTTTTCTCAAGAGCACATCTCTCCTAACAGATGCTGAAAATGGGCAGTACAAGCCACCCCTCTTCCCATTCCATGCTTTGCTGTGCAATCTGTACTGTTACCATCTTTGGGGCATTTGGGGCTCTAAATTCAGGATTCTAAATCCCAGCTCTTCCCTAAAGGAATGTCTTAAGTGGTAGGGTGCACACCTCCCAGCAACACTGGGAGAAAAATCTTAAGTGTCTCCAAAATATGTAAATGTGCCATTCCCATCTACCCATGACCCTGGGACCCAGGTCCTGCCCTCCTTCCCCCTCCAGCCCATGCAGCCTACATCCAAGAGACCTTATTTCATATCACTCTACCCCAAATCTCAACCCTGTGTCATCATGACCTTCACCACCCTTGTATTCCACAACCCCCTGGGTCTCTCTGGTGCACATCACCCTCCTCCTACACATTGCCTCTTTCTCATATCAAGGGTACATAAGGAACTGCAGTACAAGTCAGGCACTGTGGCTTGTACAGCCAGCATTGGATGGATGCAGCATTTTTAACTTTCTAGAAGTGTAGACCATATTTGATTCCAGTTTGTCCTTCAGACTGGCCCCAGTATCCAGGTTGAAGTATCTACAACTTCTCAAATGTATGAGAAAGGCAATTGTTTGCCATCCCTCTCTTATCCACTCCTGGCAACAGCTCTTGACAATGGTTTTCCAAAGGGCTGCACCAACATGCTGCTTGTCCTTGCTTTGTGCTAATTCAGGACACCGCCACTGTGCCCTTAGATGAAGTGAAGAGCTAAGAGGAGGTTGAAGAAAGCTTCCAATTGAATACCACAAGTTAGTATCCTCTCAGTAACATGTCTAAGCTAGAAAGAAGACCGTCATAGATGACATATTTGCTGATGTAATGAGCATGTGCTTGCATTAGTAGTAAATAACTTATGCCAAGTTTTCCAAATGCACTTGGTGATTTTGCATACTGCAGTTCATATTTTTCGCGTCTTGGAAACCTGCTTTGAGGAAGAGAGGTGCAGCCTCTCTGGAAAATCAGACCAACACCAAAACAGGTGGTTCCCAACATTTTTTTTTTTAAGGACTTCTGCCCCACTTTCATAATCCTCAAAGGCATCCTGGGCACCTGTGAAAAAAAGCTGGAACTTCCTCCTCATAGCCAAGATGTATGATTCATCCCTGTCAATACTCATGTGTGGAGCAGCAGAAGTAGGTCAATGAAGTGTGCATATTGAGCACTGATAAATCAATGAGATTTCTAGAAGCATCAGCAGGATAAACCTGCAGTCTCCTGCATATGTATAAATAAAATAAAAAGCCCAACACCGCTCACCTCCCATGGGAATTTCACCTATTTGCACAGACATTTGAGCCATTTCACTTACAAAGGTACACATCTGACCACCACCAACAAAATAACCAGCCAATTTTCAAAGAGAACAATTGCAAGTAAAACTTGTTACCCAGGGTGATGATTTCTTGTCCGCTCAGAGTACTTTTGACAAGAGGGAAAGGCCCATCTGCCCCCGAAAGCTGCCTCCTTGTAAACCTGGCCGGGCAGTTACAACCTGCCCCCCAAGCACTCTGGTGTTTTAACTCCAAGCAAAAGCTTTGGCAGCTGTAAACTTAGCACGGGCTCGTTTTAAGTGATGAGAGGAAACAGGCTGACAGTGAGCTGATTAGAAAGCTCTTAGAGCTCTCTCAGCTGAGTGGAGAGAACAGGACCACTTTCTTCATGTGTTTCCAGAGAGGGGACATGGGGGCTGCCAGAGCTTGGCTTGCTGTCCTCAGCAAGATCATGAGGATGTGGGAAAAGACCATTTCAGGGAGGCTGAGCTGCCCTCGCCAGCCTGCCCTTTCCTAACAACCTCTGTTCTGAAGATAACAAGGGAGGAAATAGCAAAACACTATGGTAGAGACTCGATGAATTTGCAGAGACAACTGCAAGCTGTTTCCTGGCCCCAGCCTTATCTGGAGTCCCAGAAAATAACCCTTTCTCTGTGGCCAATAAATAACCCATTATGATTGGGGTGAAGTATCTGGTTAAAGTTTTGCTGCTGAGGGCTGCGTAGCAGGATGTGCTTTCCACAAAGAGCAGGACTGACTGTATTCCTAGCTGTGTTTTGGAGCAGGGAGGGAAGGCTCTGCAGAATCCTCTCACCAGGGGTAGGTGGGTTAAGTTAATGTTGTTTAAACACATGGTAGAAAATGAAGAAGAGATAAGACAGGAAGAAAGGGTTAAAAGGATGCACTCAAAAAGTCATGTAGAGGTTATTGAATGAACAAAGCAGCAAGCATTAAAAATAATTCAGCCAAAAAATAAAAATAAATACTGGAGGAAATTACTTCATCGCAGCCCACACTGCGTTATCAGTACGAAAGCTCTGGGAGCTGCTTTTCTTTCCAAAATGGCAGCTGACAGCTGATATAAACAAAAGGTCGTGAAGACAGTGAGAGGACAGGAGGGAGACTCAGGGAGAGGATGGACAGAAGATGCCCCAGAGCAGGAAACATTTAAGGCCACAAGCAACCACAGGCAGCACCAACCACAAGGACAGGCAGCCCCCTTCAGCACTCTGCAATGAGCCCCTAACATCCACCGGAGCTGAAGATGTGTCCTAGTTCAGCTGTCATCTCTGACCTGTTGCCCAGCAATGCCTCTGCTTATCACATGTCAGACTTAAAGGCTCAGCCCCCACATTGCACCAGGAGGCCACTTCCCCCTCTGCAGCTACGGCCCCACCACAGTGCCAGGGCAGCATTCCCTGCAGCAGTTTCCCAAGGCTGTGTTTGCACAAAGAGGTCAGCAGAGAGGCTCTGAAAATTTCACACTGAAAATTTCACACAATTTCAGTTGGTTTTGCATTTTCATTACAATTTTTATACAGCTGTAAGAATACAGTGAAACTTGTGTGAGCGTTCACCACATTACGTCCCTACCTGGCTTAAAGGACCACCCCTAGGGTATCCTCAAATTTACTAGCTACAGCTCTACTCTACCTCTGCAAGAAAACAACCTCTGTGAAGCAATCAATTTTTTGCTGGTCCCCTGAGCAGTCAAGAAGGCAATTTACACTGCAGTTCATTTCTGCTACCTTTGCAAAGAAAAAAAAAAAAAGGAAAAACTCCCAACTACAAAACCAGTGAGACAAAAATGCAGTTCAGCTGTATCTATAAAATCAACTATCTGAGATGTATGTTTGGTTTGGGGTTGGGATTTTTTTTTTCTTTATAGTGAAATAACTGGGAGTAATAGTCATAAATTCTTTCATTGAGTTTCCTGGGGTCTGAAAGACATCTGGGAGGATTATGGGAGGAATACAGAGTGCTGTAGCTGTTCTTGAAGCAGCCTCAATTTATGGCTCCATCTATAACTGCTGCAGTTTGCCTGAAGCAGACAGTGAAGTTGTCCCTGGAGCTGAGTGACAATGATGTTATAGCTCAGGAGCCAAACTCCATACTGAGACAGGCCATGGTCTGCTTTACCTTTCCCTCCCTTTGAACGAGTCCACTTTATCACTCCCTAGCTCTGGGTGCAGCCCCACTGGGATACAAGACCCCTAGCCCCACAGTCACGCCCGAGGGACATGACTGTGTCTTGGTGACATTTGGAAGTAAAGGTGGCACCAGCAAGGTGCCTAGCTACCAGGGCAATGGGCTGCCCTTCCCAAGACAAGAGGAAGCACCACCAGTCCCTGTTGCAAAGTGTCATGGAGAGGGTGAGCAAAGAGGACACAACAACACAGCTGTGTCTTATAGCAGTGAGGTGCTTTCTTATCTCTTCACCTAATTTGGCTCTTTCCATACTGCAGCCTAATGATGCTAACAGAGAAACCGTATCAAAGTTTTGTTGGAAAACAGTCCTATATTTAGCAGGGATCCTGGAAAAAGTTGAAGAGGGGAGAAGGAGTCATCAGCACAGACACATTTTTGCGGAGGCAGATGAGGAGTTCTCCACAAAGCATCCAGAGCTTTCATGGTTTTCCCAATCAGCCTCCATGCCTCCAGCTGTCTTCCCATAAAAATGTTGAAGGGTCTTTGATCTCAGAGTACATGTCCTTATGAGAAGGGGAGGGGTAAATTTGCAGAGGTCAGACAAACACTTGACAGTAGTGACAGCAGCTCCTCAGACCCCAGCCAGCCTTTGTGGTCCTATGCCAGAGATCACAGATTTGGTTTGATCAGTCCTGAGTTGAAAAGGCACAGAAGAGCTGCTCAGGTCAAATTAGATGCTTAACTTTGTTTACGTTTTGTGGCGGGTGAGGAAGTTCACTAAAAATTAGGATAAGAAAGAACAACAGCAGAAAAAAAAAGGCTAATGGGAAATTACATATTGAAAGCATCAGCCTCCCTTGTTACACATCATCTGAGTTTGGACATCAGTTAATGGCTCAGCCAGGTTCCCAACTCAGCTTACTCAAATTATCTAAAAGTGGCAAAAAATTTGGAAGTTAAATGTTTCCTTGGAACACATTATATCCCCAACTTTGCAGCCAACACACATAGCACAGCTTTTGCATCTCACAATCTATTATTTTTTCTGATGCTAGAACAGAGCTCTGACCCTGGAAGGGATGAAGTTAGTCCAAATGATAACAGCTTAAATGGCACTAAAAATAAAAAAAAAAGCTCATATACATATTCTTATGTCTCTGACAGAAAGTCCTCTGTGAGAAAAGAATTTCGGTCTTTAATGGAGGAGTCAGATCTTTACTGATTCCAACCTTCTCATTTGACTCAGTGCTTATGGATCATGCATATAATGGGTTTTTCCCCTGAGAAATTAAATTTATCCTAAAACGCCATGGAATTAAAGTGATGGACTCCCCTCCTGCTTGCCTCGCCAGAACACTCCTCATGTTAACAGCTCTCTGCAGCAAAAGTTAAACAAGCTGTCCACTATCATCCTGACTGTATGAAAGAGAAAGAGCTTTTCTGTGCATTGGGGCTTGTTATTATCTAAAGCACTGGAGTTATTCTGGAAAAAGAAATCACACATTGAGAATCTAAGCAGAGGCCTGAATAAATAATTTGAGGCTGATATGAAGGCTCACATGAACTGAGAAATGTATAGCTGAAAAAGCAGTTGTTTGGTTCCCCTCCACCAACCCACCTCTCGGGAAGGTATATGAGCCAAAATACTGACACCAGGTACTTAGGAGCAAAAGAAGCATGCTGCAAATGGAAACCTGTAGGCAGCAGACAGTGCACAGTAGACTTTATTGTCTATTAGCTAGGAGCCAGAAGAATAAAATGTATAAACAGAAGCTATAACCTGGTGATGGGCAACACCCCACAATTTCAGTCTGGAGACAAAATCCCAGGTTACTTTGAAAATTTTCCCTGGAGCTGGGGTGATAATCTCTTCTGAGCAAACATTTCTAGTAAGAACAGACCTTTCTGGACCAGACTCTGCAGGAGCTCTACCAAGGAGATGACTCCTGTGAATCCCAGTGCATCTCCTTCCATGGGGAGTGCAGTCTACAGACTGATGCTCAGCTTTCTGCAGAGCCAACCTCATGCAAAGACAATTCACCATGGATTATCTGGTAGCTCAGATGAATGTGGAAGACAGGGAAATGCCACTGAGTCCCAGTAAACAGATTAATTTGCAGAAAGGACAAGTAACCATTAACCCCTTTTCTTGAAAGAAGAAAAGTGGAAAGCTGGAGCAACTGGGGGATGTGATGGACAGGGTGCAATAGAAAATTACTAAAGATTTAATTCCTGGCTGTCACTGCTTTATGTGTCCCCATGTTGTGAGGTGTGGAAATACTGGGACCATTTGCGTGACAGAAGGAAGAAGAGGAAGACAGAATAGCTGCCATGTTTACTAGGAGGTATATTTCAGGACCGGTTTGTCAAATATGCTTTGCATATAGATTTAGCCACAGACAAAAGGAAGCAATTCATTCACCAATTCCTGTGGTGAAAATTACTTCAAGATTTATTCCATGCCCATGTGCCAAGCATAGTCCTGATGCAAACCCTACAGTTACACACCCATACACACACAGGGGCACACGCACTCCCACATGCAGAGACATCCCATCAGTGGCACTGAATAACTTATGAAAATGGTTAGTTATGTTTTATCTGGAACAAAAACTAAATCTGGATCTTAAAATACAATAAAAAAAAAACATAATGTTGCGAATCCTGAAACAGGAAACATCTGTCTGGGGAGAAGGCACCACCGACCCTGACACTGAGACATGGTACAAGGAGGTGTGTGCCCAAACCACGACTCTCTGCAGAGGGCTGGGGACACAAATCACCTCACTTGACATTGTATTTTCCCATCTTTATCGCCCTGGAATACTATACATGCATGACTATTTGTACCGTGCTCTGCATACCCCACCAGGACTATCATGCCCAGCCGAAACAGAGACAGCTGAAAATGAGAAGGCTCAAGGTAGTTATTTGGGACCTCCACCAACAAAATCATTATTCAGCTTGGGAAGTGGTTATGGTGTTTGACTGTGGTGACACATTTGAGCTGATGGGAGCTGGGCCTTCTAGGTAGGCTACAAAGAAATCTGGTCTGCAATGAATGATTCTTCAGTTTATCACAGGCAATGGGAGAAATGGTTCATTTGAAATCCATATGGTTTGGAATGCCCTCAGCTCAAACCAAGGCTTGTCAGAGTCTATTTTCCAGAGGTTCAAAGAACATAAAACAAACAAACAAACCAGAAAAAGAAAAAAAAAAGCATAAGCAAAGGAACAAGAAGAACATGATAGAAAGCAGAGAGGAAAGCTTATGCTGAAGGAAATGGACAAGTTGTATTTTTGGCTGTATGTTTCACTGTAGAAAGCAAACACAACATAATAGACACATTAGTGATCCAAAAACCACATCTCAGAGATACTATTAGCTCAGGACGTTCACAGCATATATAAGCTGAAAAAGACAAATATATACTTTGTGTAATCATAGTCTGAGTAAAGACTGCAGAGACCATTACCATACCAGAAGGATAACCCAGCCAACCACAGTCTCATAGGTTATAAAAAACTGCATTCAAGAGAGTCAAATAGGCTCCACAGAGTTCTTGAAATGACAGAAATCACAGGAAAGCGAAAGCATTTCTGAACTGAAGGGACAAATCCTGACCCACCAGTCATACAGCACAGTGTGAGCTATGCATAATTATCTGAGGATGGAGACATAGAGAACAAGAAAATAATGCTGTTTAAAGCCAGTAATTGTTTCCTATGGCTTCACAGAGCTGTGCTGAATAAAATGCATTTGTTACATTATGACCGTGGGTCACAGAAACCATAGTAAGGGAGGAAAATGCAGGAAGATTATATGTTGCAAGGAGACATAGCTGCACTAAAGATGAACATAAAAAGCAAAACTGAATAGAGATCTAGAATTTCTAAATTACCCTTGGCCCAAATGTCTGGCTTACTACTGAAATAGTATAATTATAAAGCTGGCATAAAAAACAGGACATGGATCTAGTTACTAATTTCTTACTAGCAATAGCAGCAAAACAGTTTCTGCCAGTAGCGGGTCTCTTGACAAAAACCTTGTGTCTTCTACATGATGTGACCTATAGGGAAAACTGGTTTTAATCAGGCAAATCTATAAATGGTATGCAGTTGTGGTTGGTCCTCTCAGATGTCAAAAGGAACACAGGAGAAAGTGTGGGAAAGGGGGGGTGGATATTCACTGTAATTTCTGGTTTAACACTTCACTTTCTCTGAAATGCACAGTGGAATTTTGTAGATTTAGGAGGCTGCCTTTGTCATGCAGGCCAGTGATGGCAACAGTGTCAGCTCACAAGCCAGGTGAAAAAAAATACATTAAAAATACCCCAAAAACACAAAAAAACCCTCTTTCTAGTAGTATTGTTTTATCCCCTGCACTCCACTTCAGCTTTCACTGCAAATACAGGGACCTTTTCATTGCTGCAGTTCTGAGCTCAGTCACTCTAATCTCTGTTTTCCAGCACACACTTAAGCCTAAGCACATGAGCTACACCACTAAAGTCAATGGCACAGTTCCTGTGCCAAGATGTTAAGCATGTGTTCAGGTGTCTCACTGGGTCTGTCCAAAGAGTTTGGACAGAAAATAATTCTAAATAGTTTTCTTTTTCTGTGGAAGGCGTCCATGAAACAGCAATCAGTGGAGTGGTGTCAGTGAAATAACATTTCAATGTCTTACACCATATCATAGCCTATAAATAATTCAGGTTGTGTAGAGATTTTTGTCTTGCCTTTTTACCAGTGAAAAGTTTTCTTACACAAAACTGGACCTTTTTGCCATGTTTCTGCTTTTTACTGAGGTGTTTGAGCTTTTGACAAAAATCTGAACTCCTGAAACCCTAATAGTTTGGCTGCCCTGAAAAATGCAGAGTTTATGGTTAAAAAAACCTTTTTAATCTTCTGATGAAAAGACAAAATTCTGTGGTGAGCCAAATCCAAATCATTCAGCTATTGAGCTGAACACATTTTCTCAGGTAACACATGACACTCAGACTAGTATTAGAAAGGCATAGTCCCTTTCACTTCAGCCAATCCAGTTCTAACCACAGTGTTGTAAACCTGGGATCTCTACTTCATATTTTAAATGTCATTTATTTATGTGTGTGTGTGCATATTGTGTATACATATTTCCCTGGTTTTCTGCCTTGGGTATGTTGAGGGCCCTCCAATGCACAAGAGCTGCCAGAGTACTTAAGCATTTATGACCTGTGATTCAGAGTGGGTCTGAAGGTCATCAAAGCCTGGATGAGGAAGCGGTTCGCACGACAGCCAGTTTACCATGATTGATTCCTGTGCTGTAAAATATTATGAAACCTTCCCATTAACTCTTTTTCTCTGCTTACAAGCGGTGGGGAAGTCCTTGAGCAGCTGTGTCCGAGCGTGGGCACAGGCAGCACTTGTCCCTCGGGCTTTTCCAAATGGTTTTCTGAGTAATGTCACAACAGTGCTGCAATGTTGAAATAAAGGTCACCAAGGATGACAGATAATGAGTTTCAAAAGCAAACAAAACCCATGAGTTGAAGAAATGTTTTTGCTCTTAAAAAAAGTCCACATGCAGCTCCACAGCCATGCAATAAAAGGGATCATTGAACTGTGCTATGCTAGATGATGTTATCTTGCCAGGCTCACGGACAAAGGTGATCCATGAGCACCTCCTCCCTCCTGCACTGAACAAAACAGATACAACAGCACTGCAGAGGTCCATTGATGATCACTCCATGCTGACTGCATGTCTCATCCCATCCTGGATAGAGTTTTTCAGAAAAGATGTATTATTCCTTCCAGATATTACTGGCAGAGTCTTGTTCTAGTGGTGTCCACTTGCCTGCAGCCCAGGACTGTCCTTTTATGCTGCACCAAGGCCACAGCCCATTCCATATCATTCTTTCTTCCAAAAACCCTGAACCTGTAGCAAACATGCATCCAACAAACAATAATAAAGCAGGCATCACCCAGCACTTGACACAGGTGAAAGAAAGAAACTTGCTTCCATGCCTCAGCACATATTTAGACATGGTGTGCCCAGCAATAAGACCTCACACATGTAACCTATTGCACATACATATTCTTACCATAAGACCAGAAGTGTACTGTAATGTAATCAAGGGTGTTTGGGTTTTGGTGACACAATAAATAAACAGCTGTTTGCATGAATCCCAAAAAAAAAATATGGAGGAAGGAGGAAAGGTTCTGGCGTAAGTCTCAAGTATCTCCAAAGGGGAAAATCCTGACCAGCTGGTCCTCTCTCATATCTACCCTAAAATAGAAAAATAGGCAACTCTGTGACCCTGTGATAACTCCTGAACTGGAGCACAAACAGCAAGAAGACCAAGCAGTTCTTTTCTTTATACAACATTGATCCCTTAATTCTTACTACAGTGTTCTCCCATCAAATCCTGCCACACACTTAAAGACCAGCAGTTTAACCCCTGGCTGGTCCCACTCCAAGTTGCTGTCCACCTTCAGGCATAGTCCCAAAGGAATGAGCAGGATCACCCAAAGAGCAAGAGCATTTGTGAAAAAAAGAAGCAGAATCTAATCTCTAATACAGAACTCCCAGATTCATCTGCTCCCTCTCACGATCTCAGTTCTCAAGTTTCCAGTATCTATAAAAAAGCCTTTTCACTCTCTCATTTGTTTGCCCAGAGATATCATTCACATCATCGCAAAGACCAGGCTCGGAGTCTTCAAAGGAAAAGGTTTATTTAAGCAAAAAGACATCTTTTTTTGTCTCATGCTTTCAGCTAAAGTGATTGACATTTTTGACTTCTCCTTGAAATGGAACTTCAAGTCAGGGAAAAAATATTATAGAAAGCAAATTCCAGTCAGTTTCTAAAAGGTCATCTTTTTATTTTTAAAACAAAAGTAACATTTTACTTTTGCCCAAACCTGGCATGGAATCATTCTGTGTAAGAATAAAACCAATCAGACAAAAAAATACTTTCTCTGACAGAGTTGGAAAGTAAATTCGGCTCAGCAAGAAATGTTTGTTTCCACAGCTTTGAGCTTTTTATAAGTTACATTCAACCATCCCTCTCCAATTATTATAGACATAAATTACAAGGTGAGCTAAAACATGTAGTACTTTTTTAGAGGTAAATGCAGGGGTTAGTTCTCTTGGTTTCTGCTGAAGAATAAATTATATCATTATAGCCTTCTTCTGGGTCTTGTTATTCTGACTTTTTGACTCTCACTAGCTGCAGTCTATACAATGCACAACTGTATTTGTTCACAAGGAATGCTTTCGTTCCTTTTGACTTTTTCCTTTCCACTTCCTAATGGTTTACATGTAGCAGCAGAGCTTTTGAAAAATTACCTAACACATACTATGTTTAATGAGTACATTTAAACATACTTTAGCTACAAATCTTATCAGCTGATTATTTAACCTTTGTGGATAGGCTAAATATTTTCTTCGACGCTTAAATAAATATGATACATGGTTCCCGTGGAAAGCCTAATGAGAAGGAAGTTGTTTTTAAACTTAAGTCAAGACTTCTCCTTTAATTTATTTTATCAGTATTTTTTTTCCAAGTGATCAAAGCAAGCAGTTTGCATGGCAGACCTAAATTGCTAAAAGAAAAATTAAGTACTAAAATATTAATGCTGCTGGACTTTGTTTGGGGGATGGGATGGGACTTGCATGCCGTTTGGAAGGACAGTCAAGAATTTGCTGTGCACTATGAAACACAAGGCGGGAAGTCAAAATCCTGCTGTCTCTCAAGATGGATTTAAATAATTAAAACCAGGATGTGTGCATGTCTTTCAGATTTCAATAACAATAAAACATGTCTATAAAATGCCTAGCAGTTGTCCTGGCTCCCCTGAATGCGTCACAAACCAAGCCTCACTCAAGAGCATCAGTCTCCATGCACCAGCCCAAATGACTGGGAGCGGGCAACCAGTCTGTCAGGATCAGATAAAAGGTACGTGTGCATCTGTGGTCACTGGACAGACGTGCTGCAGCACTCTCAGACACCTCAGGTGCAGCATGGAACCATTTCATCCCTCCTGGTGTGCTGTCCTAGCCTGGAGCAGGGCACTTGTGCTCCACACACTCATGAGATGCAGGTGCTGCAAGGTGAGGGGCTAGCTCAGGGCTTTTCCTGTCCCATCTCTGAGACTTCAGCACATATGATAAATGTGCTCACAGGTGTACAATGCCACATATACCCACACAGTGAATATCCAATAGCGCTCGCTGCAGCAGGAGAGGGATGGCTTAGGGCTACCCAAAGTAGGGGGCTTTTTTGGGCCACAGGTCCTTAAGTGGGGGTTCCAAGCCCTGCTCCCCACTGCATCTACAGGAATTATTAAAACCACCCATGTCATGGATCACCTTTGCTTCTTAAGACTATAACACAACACACACATGCACAGGAAATCACTCAGAAAGCGTGCAGGAGAAAACTTGGGCTTTATTCTATGACAGCCTGAAAGAGAATGTGAAAATGCACTGACGTCATGAAAGAAAGAAGTTGAATAGGTCAAGAAGCAGAGATGTGAGCTTAAGGAAATGGCAAGGCACACAAGAAAAGATAAGGGAGACTGTATAAATAAATAAGCACACAGAAAGGAGCTGAGAGCTCTGTGAACAAAGCCTTACTCTTGAGCTAGAGTTCACAGTCCCTTTTCTGCCTGAGAGCCCCTAGAAGGTTTGAGAGGAGGAGCAGACCCTTTTAGAAATTTCACATAGGGAGATCACTCTGTCACACCCACAAACTTGTTTTCCTTTGTAGCCTTTTGCAGATCAAGCAGAGGGGACCTGCAGGCATCCCCATTCTCCCCCCCAGGTTCATAGACCCTCAGCTGGAAGGAGTCTTACTTTCATAATTAAAAATGAAAATAAACAAGACAGCAAAAAGGAAAATAAACAGTACAAGGAAATCTGGCTTAGCATGCCTTTAGTACCCCAATCTTTTCAGAAGAGAGAAAATAGAGAGGTAACTGAAGTAGTATTAGTTTAGTCATTATTGGCAGCATGTGTCCTCAGGTCAGAAACTGAAAATTAATGAGCATACTTACAGAGTTTTAATTACTGTTCTTAACTCCTGAGTGTAAACTTCATCTACCCACAGGGAATCTTCTCTTCACTGCTGGAGATAGCTGTTAGAGGCATGTAAAAATCATGGAATAGGTTTACATCTTTTCCACTGCAGTTGCTTTAATTTACAGTGACATTTATTAGATCATGTATTTTGAACTACAATAATTTTTACATCCTGTGTGCCAAAAGCAGATACATACATCATACCTGAAGCTAGGATGGTGGTGCAGGCAGATACATCCCACCAAATCCTTATACTCACTGTGCTTTATGATTATACTGAACCTGATCCAAGGAAGTATATTAGAAGCCAATTCATGTTTATTTATGCTGATCATCTGAAAGATGTGACCATAGAAAAGTTAGCACAGGTTCTACAAACTCACCAGTGGCAGGCTGTGTTGGTGGCTTGGTGGCACATCTGTGTGCCTCCACATCTCCCTGCATTAGATGAAGACTGCTCTGTGGACAGTAAAAGGAAAATACAAGTGTAACAGCCTAATTTGCTCTTCCTAACTTAGAAAGTATGATGAGGTGCAGAAGTGATCAGTGGGTGGTATTCTGGGCCTCCCATCACTAGTTCTTGATGTTCACTCACAGACAACAAGATCTTCATGTGTCCCTGGGATGAACTGTCAAGCTGGAAACACCGATCAAAATTCATTCTGCAATGATTGCAGGCTCATAGAAGTAACCAGATATGTTTCAGGTATATGGAAATCAACATCCTGATCTTAGTAGTGCTGGGGTGGGACTTGCGCAGCAGATTTCCATTGTCTCTAATTTGAGACAACCTGGGTTCAAAAACTGTCCTCTTGTAGGCAACAAAAGAGGTTATGTGTACTGTAACTGTATTTCAAGCTCTATGGAGTAAATCACTGGTTTGGAAGTTTTTTGAGGGAATGAAAACTTAAAACATAGAAACAAACTAAACCTTGAAGAAAATGCAACATAACCCTAACAAAAGCAGCTTCTGCCTGTCTACCAGAATACTCTTATCTGATTTTACAGACAAAGGAAGTATGGGAAGATGTCATTTATCTGGACTAGAATGAAGCATTTGATACTCTGCCAGATGGAAACTATTAGTTCAAGTAGAGAAAGTGAGGATTAAGATAAGAATTGTAAAGTAGTTAAGGAATTGGCTAAAGGGGAGGTGACAATGGGTTGAGCTGAAAGGAAGAAAATCACTAGCAGAGTTTAGCAAGAGTCAGTATCAGTCCTTTTTTTATTTTAACAATTTTGGCACAAGAGTGTCTAATGAAACTTTCTGATGACTGAGGCTGAGGATCCTTGTTCATTTGGACAAGCAGCAGAATTTTATCTAAAAAGACCCAAATAGTCTTCAGAAACAATAGACATGGAGGGAAATTTTATTATTTAAAGTAAAATAGTGTGCACTTAAGAAATCATGAGTAGGAGCTTGTGTCAGTCATGTGTCCAGCATTGTGGCCTGACCACTGGAAAAGGTAAATGTCACTTAGAATGAAGTAAAGTATTTCCACTACAGGAAAGAAAGCATTCCTGAAATCAATAAATGCTAGGCACTGGCAGACCCTCATCAAGACCAGGACTAGTTTTGGTCACCAAGGCTCTGCATGTGCTGGGGACTGCTCTCTGGCTTGGAGGCCATGCAGCATGGCACAGAGCATGCTTAAACCTCCAAACCACCCCACCTTCTCAAAAGAGTCAAGCTCAAATTGCCTTTTAGGAATGGTCCCCAGCCTTTCCCAGTTCCAAAACTAAGCCCAAGTACTGCCTTGGAGAATGATGATTGATACACGCAAAAGCCATGAGGACAGTAAATCATGTGTGGGCATCTTTGGCCTAATCCCTTGCTCTGCTTAGTCTTCTGGGATGGACAAACCCCAGCGTGCCCAGGATTTTGGTTGGAGAGGAAGGCTACTAGAATAAGAGGAAAACTGGGGAGCATCTTACAAGAGGAGACAAAAAGCACTTGTATAATCTAGCAACACCAAGGCTGAGAAAGAAGATGAGCAGCATAAGTAAGGACTAGGGAAGAAATATTTATATCAAAAGACAGCACTTGCCATGAGTAGCTTAAAAGAGACATAACAAACTTCTCCATTCACCCAGCAGAGCAGAGTCCATATCCTGGATATGTCCTCTCTCTTCAGATTTCTGTGCTGAGGAACTATGTCCATAAATCCAGCATGGAGCAGAAACACCTTCAGGTTTTTTTGAGAAGAATCACTGAACACAGTATATCCCCATTTAAAAAAATTGTTTCAATAATAACAAAAAAAAGATTCAATGAAAAAAAAATCTTCTAACTGCCAGATTTTTTCCATTGACCTATAAAACACATCAGGAAAAAAAATTACTATATGACATTTAAGCAAGAACTCTTTCCTTGTGATGCACTGTGGTGTTGTTACAAGGGCATAGTCAGACATTTGCTAAGTAGGCTCTAGTTCCAATTTTAATTTCCTAGTGGCAACATTCCCCTTCACCTCCCCCAAACCCAAGTCTCCTATATGGCAGTGTCATGGGCTGTTGCCATGCCACCAGCCAGCCACTGATCTTTTTTGAGAACAAATGTGTACTTATTGGGAAGATTAAACTGGTGACACAATTTATCCACATCCCAGACACTGAGGGTATAGCATCCCCATGCTGCTTTTGCATGACATTAATCTGACCTGGCCTGACCACAGTCTTCACAACAGCACAGTTTCCCCTTGGCCAGAACCAGAGCTCAAATGAATTGCACTTTATTCACTATAAAACCCTGAGCCTTCGTCTCTCTGCACAGAACTTTCTGGATATTTCCTTTAAATTTACTAAATATGTCTTTGTTTCCAGACACAAAGCAATTGCTGGGGAATGGGGAGGGGAGAGGGGGAATCCCTGTGGTGGCAGGGATCACTCTGTAAGGATGACTTCTCAGGCTCCGTAAGTCTGACCTAAAAAGTTTTCAGTCTGGGAGGTCTTCCTTGAGACAATGGATCTTGGACCTGCACCTCATATTGTTAACTGTGGAAGAGGAAAAAGTCATTGCTGAAAGTCATTGCTTGACTAACAGAAAAAAGTAAAGTGCCCTAACATCAGAAAAACATCACCCGTAGGATACCTCAGGACCAGTCTATGTGATGGGGCAGAGCAATGTTTTTGAGCAGTTGGCACGTGGGGGCTCGAAACTCCCTTTGGAAGGGAGAAAGGACAACAAACCTGATGACTTTCAGTAGACTTTCTTGTTCTCTTTCAGTCCTGTTGTCAGGTGTGCCAACTCCCTGCTCCTGAAGGGTAAGCACAAGAGCAGAGGCAGTGTATCTCTCCCTCCCCTGCCTTCCTGCTGGCTCCTGTCCTTCCCCTCCCCAGGATCCAGGGTGTTTCTCCTCGCTGGCACAGGTTTTGCTGGCACCAGAACAAAACCTGCACCTTGCCTCAGTGGCCTCTTTCTCCTTTGTTAGAAGGGCTCCTGGTTCACACCATCTCTTTCTCATTAGCTTTTACTGCAATCCACAGAAGATGGGGCAAGAGGAAAAGGAAAGAGGGAACAAGCCAAGTTTTGTAATGCTTAGATGCAGTTTCACATCCAGGAAATGTGAGATCCTCCAGCCACAGGGCTGACAACATTACAACAGAAGCCATGCATCCTAATACAAATGTTAAACAATGTGCTTCTCTGACCTAACTTTCCTTCAGTCTTCCCACAAAACCACAAAAAGTAGGAGGAGAAGAGTTAACACATTGTTTTCTAGGTTTCCTTTAACAAATGTGACAGCCTGTCACTGACTGATAGGCAATTAGAAGTGTGATGGATTGGTTGGAGAAAGCCAAGCCCTGTATCTGTCCTGTCTATCTAGGTCCAACAGAGCATCTCCCATACTAAAATCTGTATGGAGAAGCCTTATCTGCCACAGGCAGCAATCGCAAACGGGCTGAGTGAACTGGACATGAAGCAGCACCAGCGGTCCCCAAGTCTGATACTACATATCTGCACAAGAAATCACAGGCTGGTTCCTCCTGCCACCAGGGTGGAAAGGAGGAAGAGACATCTATCAAAGCCCTGCAGAGAGGAACAATGCACTCCCTTGGCTGCTCTCCGTTGCCCGTGCCTTGCTGGAGAAGCACACTCGCTGCTGTCCCCACCAGTCACTGAGGGAAGGGACACGCCAGTCCACAAGGTCCAGCCTTGCATGCAGTATCAACCTCAGGAGTTATTTATAGTCTCTGGGGAAGTGACAGGGGCTGTGGATGTGAATGGGAGGGAGATTCAGACCAGATGTCTGTGGGGCCTTTCCAAGGAAGCCCACATAAATGTGCAGCACAGCTCACAATCGGAGCTGCGTTGTGTCAAACCGCTGTGGTTACACAAGGACCAGTGTGATAGCGTCGAGCCAGCACTGAAAACAGGGGAAAGGATTCTTGCTCAGTAATTGAATAGAAGCCTCTACCAAAGGAGAACAATGCACGGCGCTGGGGCAGTGGGGCTGCATTGTGAGAACCTCTGTGAGAAGCGGCCACGCTGCCAGTCGCATTGTTCTGCACTATCTCCATCTGCTCATGGGCCAGAGCTCCTCACCTCTGCCCAGGCCAGCCATACACATCTGCATCCCACAGCTCCACTGCCCACCTCTGCCGAGGGCGAGGAGTCCTCACCAGCAATGCTGCTGGACCTGGGTGCTGGTGGAGGTAGAGCACTCCTTTGAGCATGGGATGTAATTCTTGTGTTTCCAACATTGCCAGTGAACCCAAAGCTCTTACCACAGCTTTATTGTTGCTGTTACTATGAGACCAAGTCCATAATAACTGCATTTTTCCAATGCTGGTTAAACAGATGCACTTTGCCAGCAAGGATTTTGGTTTGTTTTTTGTTTTCTGTTTTTGTTTTTGTTTTTTTTAAAAGAACATAAAAATGTTGCATGTGTTAGCTTTTGCTCAACGGAATTAGAGGGAGGTCATCAGATGTTGAAATCAGAGAAATATCACTGAAGTCAACAAAGTTCAAGCTCATCTGTGCAGCTGAACCTTGGACTAGAGTTTTACTAACGGGAGCCTGATCAATATACCATTAAACCAATCCCAAACTTGAAGCCAAGAGACCAGTTTCTTACTAATGACAGCAAAGAGGAGCAGCAAAAAAGTAAAACAGGGAAAGTGGAGGGACCCAAAGGAAGGGAAAAGAGAAGTCTGCTGAAATAGAAGAGCCTGAAATGATTTTTCTAAAACAACCCATAAACAATGCTAAAGAAACTCCCCCAACATGCAGCTCTACCACTAAGCTCCTTGGTTTTTTCAGTGAATCCTTATCCCTGACCCAACTCAGCTGCTGAGCACAGGCTCCTTGGGCTGGTAGGGATGCCATGAGGTGAAGCACTGGATGAAGAGCAATTGCTCAACTGCACTGGCTCAGAACAATGAAGGACTTTCTGCACCATTCAGTTACACAAAACCAGGATCCTGGAGTCTTTTCCAAAGACATGGCATTTACCCATCTGTCACAGTTTCAGGATCTACTGGAAAGCTCAACACCTTGAGCTGAGAGACTCTTCAGATAAAATAAGACATTTAGCAATAAAATAAGACATTAAGAGAAATGGAACTGAAAATTCAATAGAATAGGAAATGTTGCAGAGGTTTGGAAAATTCCATCTGCTTCATGGTCTTTTCTAAATTTTTATGCAGCTCTGCAATGCTCTTTTAGCCAGATTCAGAAGCAGAAATCTCACAAAGAAATCTGTTACTTCCCAGACAGATTCCAGGTAGTAAAATTTAATTTCTAAATTTATTCAAAAGTTTATCTACATTTATTACAAGCTAAGCCTAATTTTGCTTCCCTTTGAACAAAATTATTTCCTTCCTCTAGAGTAGCCTTTGCCTATACCCAGGACTAGGCAGAGATGACAGTTTCAGCTGAGTCTTTGAATTAATTCAAAACTTATGTGAAATATCAAAAAATGTAGATAAACAGAGACTTAAAAAGTAAAGAATTAATGCTCTTTGCAAGGAAGCAGCTTCGTGTTTTATGCAAAGACTCTGAGGTTCCCCCTTCCCTATTGGTTATGCAACCTGGTTTGAAGAAATAGACCCAGGCTTGCAAGGAGATGGTTTAAATAAAGTAGCTCTCCACTTGCAGGTATTACCTCTTCCTATTCAGGTTTTTCATTCTTATTACTCAGAGGAAAATATCAATTTTCCTGTTGGATAAACCAAAAGCCCAGATAGTGCCCAATCCTGTCCAAGCAGGATCTGGAGCAGGTGCCCCCCAGGTGAATGCTGGATTCCTGGGTAGGGGGACCCAGGGGGAAGCAGCAGGACACCCCACTGTCAGGTGATAACAAGTTACTCCCTTTAATTCTCATACACGGCTGCTCATATTCATTTCCACACTGACTGTCCAGATCCAAATATTTCCATCCTAGATAGTCTGAGAATCCTCTGGAAAACCTAATCCTTCCATGTATCCTGCTAGCTCTGCAACTCCGCAATTCCTTAGAGCAGCAAGCTCCAGGAGGCTGAGTATCACTTTTGTACTGAAGTTTTCCCCCTGTTTTACGACGGTTGTCCTTCAGTTTAATGGAGCACAGTTGATCTAAGACAAAGCAGTAAAATGGGAGTGAACTAAGGAGGGGCCACAGATGGTCTTCACTCCAAATACAGTCTAATCATTTTTTCCTCTTGGCCTCATTCTTTTATTTCATTTACAAGCAGAAAAGGTGAAAGCCCACCCGTTCTTTCATCCTCTGCTCATGTTTAGAAACTGCATCCAACGTAATGCTTTGTGAAGTGACCATTCCCATATTCCTGTTTCCTTTTCCCCACAATTGTTTTCTCAGAGGTCCATTTTACATTCAGGGGACTCAGCTACCTTTTTCCTGACTGCCTGTTTAGAGCAGTTGTAAACCTAAATTGCAAAGGGACACTCTCCAGCCACTGAGCTTCAGCTTTCTGCGGAGATGTCACGGACTGAGACCTCTGCTCCAGGCAGCTTGTGCAGCCACCTGGGGAACCAAGCTGAAGGGAACATAGGGTTGGGGCAGGACATTACACACCAGATTGTCATTTGGGGACAGCTGGTTGAGATGAACAAGCTCCATACATTAAAAAAATGCTGTAAGGAGAACTTTTAATCTCAGGTTCCTGTTTACTGATGCTTTCCTTCAATTTCTTGCTGGCATTATCTCTCTTTTACCTAACAAATAAAATAATGAATGAATCTTTCCTGTGTGTAGCCCCATCAGCTCAGTACACAGCATATTCCCCAGTTATGTTTATCCAACTTTCCCTTCCAGTCCCATTTGAACTGATACTTTCATTCTTGGAATAACAATTATTAAACCACTTGGTGCCTTTCATGGTTAATTATTTCCTTTCCTTAACACGGTCTGCCTTCAAACTGTAGACTAAGTCTTGAACATACCTCAGCATTCCCATTTTCATTTCCTATGAGAGTGTTGAAAAGTCCTTGTTGTTGAACTATAGAATTTTGTCACATTAATTTCTTCCCAAAGTTTCATCATCTAGCAATTTTTAATGACCACTATAAGAACATTTTCTGTCTTTTGGACCTGCTTTTCATGCAACTGATGAAGGTAAATTTACTTGGTTTTGCTACATTTCTCACATACAAAAGTTAGCAGGTTACTGGATTGAATTTCCTGTCATATGACTGATAAAGGTAGGATAATCATATTAAATAAATAACGGCTATGAAATGTACAAATTTTGAATGTATTTTTGGCTCATACTTCATTATTTTTATATATCATGTACTATTAAAATCTAACTTGTATTTACCACTCCTGAAAAAAAAACAAACAGAAAAAAACACAAACAACAAACAGAGGACTCTTTCAAAAAATTTTATACAATATTTTTCTACTTCACCTTCAAATATTACAAAGAAAGAACCAAATCCTGTCTTAAATTATCTCTGTGATACAGAGTAGCAGCCCATTCCTTAAGTTAATAAAATAATATTGATAAGTACTGAGATGGTGTACCTATTTTTACAAAGTTATGCCTAAGGCTTTGTTCCATTTTAGTTAGATAAAGTGTGCCACATTAATGTGCTTAAACCAACAGACCCTGTTCACATTTCCAAGTTATAAGAAAGAAACTTTAGTAGTACAGAGCATGTTGTGATAACTGCAGACATAGTCCCAGAGACACACACAGAACACTCAAGCTAATGAAAAGACTTGTGACCCAAGTTATTGCTACTACACGAATTATGACACAAGTATTGCCCTATGTGATAGGAATAACAGGCCAATCTCTTAACCACTGGCCAGTGTATAGTCTGCAGTGGGAAACAAGGATACACTTGTCAACCCAGTATAGTGCAAAAGTTACACAGAAAAGGAAAAACTGGGATGAGTTATCCAGCATTTGAAAATAACTCTAGATTCTGTTCTAGGTGTATATGCTTAGTTTCTGCTCTTCATCTTGTTACCTCTTCTCCTACTATGTGCCAACACTAATCTTTCTTCTGTAGGAGTTTCATTTATCCCATAAACCAAGATGTAATAAGAGAGGGGGAAAAAATATATCTGTATATTTTATAACCTCTGCAGCAAGACTTTAGGAGACACTATTCCTCACTACCTTTAGAAAGAGGAACTTACTGGTGTGCTATATCCTTCCCAGGGGATAACCCCATGCCAAGGACAAAGGTGAATGCTACAGAACATCACACCCATCTCTGAATAGAAATCATGTGTACCAGCCCTTTTCAAAAGGGGCTGCCTGACAAATGCACTTCCCACCATTGCATTTCTTCAACTTCTTCATATCAGAACTTCAAAATACGAATTTCAGCTAACGACTTTCCCAATAGCTACTTCACCTGACTCCAGGTGTTCACTTAGAAGGTGCTTAGCACCTTTTGGTCACAGAATCCTTCTGACAATAGACTTTTTTCAGCTTTATTTCACAGACCACCTCATCAAAACCGTTTGGGAAAAATAAAATTGACAGGACAGATCAACATACCAGCAGAAAATTCAGCTTTCTTTCCTGGAAGCAGTCAGTTCAAATGGGTCACTGCGAAGTAAGGATCAATCTGGCAGCCAACGTTTGCTGTCATTCTCCAAAAGCAAGGGGTTGTGTGCCCTTCAAAGGAGGGAGTTGTTTATAAAGAATCCTGCTAATGACACCTAGGATAATCAGTGCAAACAGGTCTTTCTACTCCTGGGCTCCATGCCATCTGCTCGTTCAGAGGTCACATAGCTGAAGGCAGGGCACTCGAGGGCTTTGCTGCTTTGGGAAGTTCAGGTGGGAATACACCTCGGGGATGGGAGGGTTTATGATTACGGAGAGTGATGCAGCCTTTCATTTGAAAAGTGTGAATTTAGCAAACTTGGACCCTTTATGGTGGTGTATGTTAAGTAATGACTGGCTCCAATCCTGAATGTCTTATGAAGATTCCCCTCAGATCTTTCTAAATGAGACCTTGCCTGGGTGCTAATGAGGTGAAAACTGTATGATGGTCCATTTCTACAGCTGAGCTTGTAAAGGCCCAGTGCAATGGGGTCCTGACCTGCTTGGTTGGTGTTTCCACACCATGTGTTCCTACAAACAGGCTCCCTTGTCCATGTCCAGTGAGCTGGGTGCTCTACAGAGCAGTGACCGTGCCCTCAGCGGCACTGCATGCCACGTGTCTACAGGGCAGTATGTCCTCCCGAGTGATGCTCAGAGCCTCTCCTGTCACCTCATGGCCACTTATCTGGCACCATGTCCTGCAAAATGGTGCCTCTGTGCTGCAGAGTTCAAAAGAACTGTATCTGGACACACAAAGGCTCGGAAGACTTACTGGGGACACTGGTTATGGGACTCGTGAGTCTTTGAGTTCATGCTCTTAAGGCAAATGAACTGTCTTTAAAGAGTTAGTAAAGCATTTTGCTGCAAACAGGGCATGGAGAAAATTCCCAGTAGTGGAGTAAAAGGTATCCAAGATACAGTGATATCAAGCAAGACAAAAGAATATCTTAAGATGGGAGTTTAAGCCCTGAATATCAAAACCCTAGGAGAAAAATAAAAATAAAAAAAAAAATAAAAAGCAGCATAGCTGCTCTTTGGACCTTCTGGAAGTGTTTTACTGAAGAGAGCAATTCCAGACTGCAGGCTATATCAGAAAATCCTGACCCTTCAACTAAGCTAATTGACTTAGTATTTTGGCAACGTGTTTACTCCCCCTTTCCCCTCTTTTACTACCTTTTCTATTTCGATGCTGTAAAAGTCAACTAACTTCTAAAAAACAAATTCACTTTTTTTTCCAGTGTTTGTTAGACCTTCTCCACCTACTTAATGACTGGCTGGAACAGCAGCAAGGCCAGGAATACTTCATGCTCTGGGCACTCACTAATTGGGTTGTTAGCAGACTAGAGAGACAGGAGGAGATGAGGAAAAGCACTGCTATTATAAGCCACTGAGTGTGAAGAAAAAGAAAGTGAAATAAATATGGAATTGTTATGTTAGGGAAATTACGGTACTTAACGCCCTATTTTTCTGAAAAAAATAGCTCCCTCGGGACATCTCGCAAGCACTAAAAGCAAAATAGACCAGAAATATAACTGGCTTTATTTTTTATAGCAAACTCGGGGGGGGGGGGGGGGGGCAAAAAAAAGGCTACACATTTTCTTTTATAAAACAAATCGTCTGCGCACCTCTCATTTAGAACCACTTACAGCAACCAGGCTCAGCTTGCCTTAGCTGGGAATGCTGCCCAGCAGAGTCCTCACAGTCACAGTGCCACCATCATGTTGTCTGCACACTCTTGCCTGTAGTTCTTGCAGGCTGTGACACAATGCAAGGTCCAGCCGGTTATTGCTGCGCACCTGAGACTCAGTGACATCTCAGGTGAAGGGGCCATGCTCCTGCATGTCACCCAGGGTTGTATCAGCATCTGCATGTTCCGCTGCAGGAGCAGAGTGTTAAGGTCTTTGGAGAAGGGGCCACAAGAGCCTGCAGTTCCAGGGGTGGGTGAGATGGGTGCAGATTTGCTATATTTGCAAGCTGCCTGCACAGTCACTGTGAAAGCACATCAGCCACAAGCAGGTGCTACGGGCTCCCCACTGGCACTGCTGGGGAGACACCAGACAGGACACATGTAGAACTTCAGGAGTAAGACAAGGTGACAGGTTGGTTCATGCCACAAAAGCACACAGCACCACGGTCCTGCAGGGCCAGCAGTCAGAGCCACTGAACCCCCCTGCCCACTGCACACCTGGAGCTGTGGTCATAGAGTCATAGAATGGTTTGGGTTGGAAGGCACCTTAAAGATTATCTAGTTCCAACCCCCACTGTCATGGTTACCCCCACTAGACCAGGTTACTCAGAGCCCCATCCAGTCTGGCCTTTAACACCTGCAGGGATGGGCAGTCCACAGCCTCTGGTCCTTTGCACTGCAGGAGCCATCCCTGGAGCAAGCCATGCATGGCCAACAAAGCAAAGGCTTCATCCACTCCCCATCCTTCCTCATCACCCAGCACCAGGAGGGCAGCAAGAATCAGGACTCATTCAGCAGGAATCTCACCCGCTCACCCCAGCCTTCCTGGAGCTGCTGCACAATGAGCTTTGTACACATGTGTCTGTGGAGTTTGTGTATCTATAGGTGTGTGTGTCTACAGATGTGTTTGTATGGGCTTGTGTGTCTATAGGTGCATGTGTGTATAGGGACACATGTTTATTGCCAGCCTTCCTTGGCCCCTCTACAAGGTGTGAATTTCACCTCAGGTGAATTATTTCTCAGGGGATTACATAACAAAGTGATTGTGAAAATACCATCGTCTGTGTTATAGAAACTTAACAGAGCCCCTGGAGTCTTTAAATTAAAACATTGCACTGAAGTGCTTTTTGCCATGTATCTCCTCCTACACACAGCTCATTCTAGTCTGAAAAATAAAAGGGCAGGACAGCTTCCTACAGGCTTTCAAAGAGAAGATCCTACCCTAATTAACTATAATCTTGTTCAGACGGCATTTTCCTTCAAGATTCAAAGACTAGCAGGGGGCTGGGGCTAGGCAGAAAAGGAGATTATTAAAACTTTAATAACATGAGCCTTTGAACCTTTCAAATTCTTTACAATTTTCTCACATCTCTAACCCAGATGTCTGCATTTAAAAACTGTGCCAACAAACATGAACTTTTTGTTTATGCTTTTATATCTTTCAATGAACAGCCTTTTTTAAAATGATAGGAAACACCATGCTTGCAGTTCACAAGGCCGGATGACAAGGCTAAAGATTAAAAAAAAAAAAAAGAGAAAAAAAAAAAAGAAAAAAAGACAAAGAAGGTTT
>JAWWEE010000074.1:14856294-14879206 GCA_035221455.1 Xenops minutus
TTTTGCTTTTTTATCTTTCAATGAACAGCCTTTTTTAAAATGATAGGAAACACCTTGCTTGCATTTCACAAGGCCGGTTGACAAGGCTAAATATTAAAAAAAAAAAAAAAAGAGAAAAAAAAAAAAGAAAAAAAGACAAAGAAGGTTTTGAAGGCACTGTTTCCAGAAGGTGAAGCCGTTCCAGGAGGTACAGGCAATGCCTCCACAGAGCTCCAGGCAGAGTTGGAACAAGAAATGGTTTTCCTGTTCGGTAAACAATTTTAAGAGTTCAAAAATGTTCTCATGCTGCATCAGAGCAGAGCTGAGACCTTGGGAATTTTTTTTTTTTTAAGGAAAAAAAAAAAAGAAACTCTCTACACACGCCTGTGAAAAAAAGTCTTATAGAAGTCAGCACAGTGTAAGAAGGGCTGCTGCAACTGAGATGTTTCTCCAGAGTCAGGATAAGCCCTGAGATGTAATCTGGGCAAGTTTCCCTCTCTGCAAGACTTTTACTGCTTACCAAGGGAAGAGCAGCCTCAACAGCAGAGCTGTGGAAAGGCACCTTCAGTGGCCCCAGCAAGACGGATCAGGGCCACAGCCCTGTCCCACCAGAAAGCCATCAGTCCCACCCCATCAGCAGCATTTCTGCAGAATGACTTTTGTCTGAGCTGGATCTGAGATATTTCCCTGAATGGAATTTAGTCAAAATTGGCATGCTGCCATCCAAAAGCTTCTGATACAAGGAATAAAAAGGCTTTTCTGTCCAATGCTTGCCACCAATTTCAAGGGAAGGACCAGAGTCTCACTCCAGATATGGTTCCAAACCCTGCAAGATCTCACCACACCTTGTAAGAGAAGAATAAAAATGGCAGCTATCCTGACAGCCACTGCACTGCCAGCTTTTCCAGAAGCCTAGGAGGGAAAAAACCCTTTTATTTCTACAAGGATTGCCCTGGAATCCACTAGCCAACAAGTTCAAGTCATCACAATCACTCCAGCTTTTGAAAACAAGTAGTTGTTCAAACACAGGTATTTGTTATGACTTGCTTCCCAATCCCACAGTAAGAGCAAGGGAACAAGCTATTTACCAGCCAAAATCTCAGGGAAGCCTCTTAACACTGATAGAGCCCTGCTGCTGGTACTACCTGCTGGTCTGGCCCCAAGTGGCCAGGGTCTCCAAGACTTTGCTGAAAATGAAGCCAACAATCTCAGACCTGGAAAGTGCCTTTTCTTTAGGCCAGGGATGGGAAGTTCAAGTGAGGATCCTGGAATGGGCTCTTAGAACACATCAGGCTGTAAATTCATCCTGCTTTCCCATGCCCACAGTGGGATAAGCATCGACAGGCACCCTCCGAACTCCTGACTAGTTACTATGCTGCTTCTGTCAGAAACACTTATTGCTTCACCTCTCACTTCTGTTTCTTGTTGTTCAAGGAACAATGATTTTTAAATCCAAAAGGTCCCTAACAAAAGAACTTCTTGGCAGAGCATATGGCCTGCAGGCACAGAGCATTTTGGCCCAAGGAAAGCTGGAAATGGCAGAAGTCACCAATGTTCCCAAGAAGAAACTTCAAATGGGCTTCAAAAAAACCATGCCCACATCCAGATAAACTGTTCATTTATCTCCAGTTTGGTGGTATTTAATAATTCCTCCCTAATGATCATTTTTCAGTTGTCTCTCTAAACTTAAAAAAAGTGAAATTGTTTCATTTTACTGTTTTTTCTCAGAATATGATTAGTCAAATATATCTGCCAGTTATGTATAAAGATATCCTTTTGTGATTTCTATGCAGATAAACCAAACATGCTCAGGTTAATCAATGCACCCAAGCAAGACTGAAGTGGGAAATAGAGGCTGAGTGCTACATCCTTTCGGAATTCCCTAAGCAGGTGTTATTGAACTGCACATGTACTGGCACCCAGAACTGTAGCAGGGGGTTGAAAAAGAAGTGTTGTCACTTACATCTCTGTGTTTGGACCATTCTGAGTTCAAATCCCAATAAGCAATGCAATAACTCATGGGTGCCAGCTCTAATGTGGAAACAAAGTGCCATTGCACTCATCCCTCTGTACCCAGGATCCCCAAATCATGCAGCTCAACTCTTGACTCCACTGTTCTGCCCCTAAATTTCCCCTCAAAGGAGGGATAATAGTACTTCTGTCCTTAGGACAGGTTTACAAGGAAAAAGAAGTTCAAGACCCAGATGAAGTGTTCAGTTGCTACAGTGATGGGGCACTATACAGCCCCCAGAGATCATTCTTTCTTTCATGTGCAAGACAAAATATGTTGAGAACTGGAGGGCCACCCAGGAGGTCATGGCTGGTCAAAGGGTGCTTTATTTCTCCACTTACTGCATGGCTGCCTGTGGTGAGACCCAGTTACCCGGTGCGCTTGAGGCACAGGGTCCTTTTCACTCATGACAGTGGGTGCCAAGATCAGTGGCAAAGGCAACTTGAAGGTGACCCAAATGATGTCTGAGTTGCAGCCAGATTGTGAATCAGAGGTGGCCCTTGAGCACATCAGGAACATCAGTGTTTGCTCCTGCCATAGCTTCTTCCTTTCCTTTTCATCCTGCCATAGCTCCACTGAATCAAAAGGAAAGAGAAAATACCTCTATTCTCATGACAGGAATACCTGACCCTGCTGTCAGCAAGAGAGGTGTAGGGCTGGGAAAGTCCCAACAAGAGGATTTGACTGAAAGCAGGAGCAGATTGTTGCAGCAGCTCCTTGTGAAACCCCTCTGGAGACACATGGCCACCCTAGCTGCCCAGGAACCTGCGAGCCCCTCTGGACCCTCATCCCACAGGGCAGGAAGGGTAGAACTGGGAAACACCCTGCAGAGGAGTGAGAGCTTCCCATGCACCCATCCAGACTACAGAAGCACTGACAAGCCTTAAAGCAAGTGAGTTTTGTTCTGAATTTACTGAAGGCAAGCAACTGCCCAGGAAGCATAGCTCAAAAGATGTCACCTGGCTCCTCACCCAGGTTCTTCACCCAGAGGGTGGTTAAATACTGGAACAGGGAAGTGGTCAGGGCACCAAGCCTGCCAGCATTCAAGAAACATTTGGACAAGGCTCTCAGGCACATGTTGTGATTCTTGGGATCGTCCTGCGCAGGGCTGGGAGTTGGACCTTTTTTGGGGGTTTATGTTGCTACTGGATATTACACCACTTGGTCCTGAATTCATTACCTCGGGCTTTCACTTTAAGTGGCTCTTCCAGGCAACCTCCCAGGAAAAAGAAAGCTCATTTCTCAGATAAAATGCATGACACGCTCACACCAGCCTACCCCATTACATACCATATCCCCCTTAGTGCGAGACATTAAGGCAGGGACAGACAATCTAGTCCAAGATTTATTCTGCTCTAATCAGCTCAGGCTTTAAGAATCTCCTTGTGGATTTGAGCCTGTGTTCAGTAGCTCGTTGACTGCTGTTTTAATACCAAAGCCTTTCCAAACCAGCTGCAGTAATTACCCCCACGGAGAATGAGGAATCTCAGTTATAAACTAGCTGGCAAACTTGCAAAAATATGTCTCCTAGAGGACTTCAGGATATTTCTTTCTGAAGTTAACCCTGTTAAATCATTCCTAAGCTGTCTTCAAATAAAGAATGAACCTTTGGAGTAACCCTTACTTTGGTTTTAAATATTCTCTTTTCCCTTTTTAAGTCAGCTGATCTTTGGGGCCTTCACATCTATCAAAGCTGTTTCAGTTAAATAATCTCTAGTTCTCCTGAAATGGTGCAAACATTCAACAGGAAAACTTAGGAGAGACATTAAGAGCTGTTAGACTCTAAGTCAAAGCTTAACAGAGCTTGTGCAGAGAATATGTCCTGTTATACTCAGCCAGATAGGATACTTCTGCTTGGTTTATATCCGAGAAGCTTTATTGCACAGCAAAAATTACCTCAAAGCCTTGGCCAGCAGATCCAAAATCAGCTCTTTGCATTCTTGTTTAGCCAAAGGTGGTGTAGGTCTAACCCTCGGTAGAAATGGCACTGAGCTGTGGAGCCTCTCTGCCTCGCCTGCCTAAGCCCAGTCTGGCTCAGAAGTGACTGTGACCCATTTGATGACAGCCCCGAAGGAGCTGTGGAAAAGAGAGATACCTAAAGCACAAGCAGCCAAGTGACTAAAGCTATGATACAGCTAATACCCTTCTTGTTACTGACAGGGGAGAAGAAATGGGTGAGGAAAACATACCTGTATGATAATCTGAGTCCTGCAGTCCTGGAGAGAACTCCGTTCAGGTAAGCACTGAAACCTCCCTGGATAGCAAGAGGTGATGCCACCCAAACTTGTGTTGTGCTTCTTCTGCAGAAGCAGAACTCTTGAAGGCAAATGCTACTTAGAGATGTGCACCTGGCCAGCTTGCTGAGAAGGAGTATGTTGTAAAAGGCAACTAGTGCAGGACTTCCTTCAGTCGTGATTCATACTAATGAGTTTTTAAAGCTTTTTTGCTTTGAGTGAGTAACTGAAAGTTAAACAGTGTGGTGCCACCTAATCCCATTGCTGGGTCTGGTCCTTGCATATATGAACTTGACTAGACTGGTAAAGATCCTTAAGCATTCTGGGCAGTCTTCAGCAGGAGGCAGTGGGGGTTCAGAGATGCCCAAGGAGAGGGAGACACAGTACAGGGTTTCACTACCACAGACACCCATTAGGAAAGAGCTGGAGCTAAAATGTCTTATTCCTACTCAGGCTGCTTTTAAATCCAGGCATGGTAAGTTTGGGCAATGATCTTTTCAGGTTGTCATACAAAGAAATAGAAGCAATTTAAAATTGCTCTTTTTGTATTTCTCCAAGTGGAAAAAAAAAACAAAACACTCTTATTTTCCAAAACATACCAGTTAGTCACTACTAGGGCAAATTCACTAATATTCAGGCCAGGTAATTTTACTGTCTAATAGGTAGGCAATGTTATTGTCTTTCCGAATACACTTTCTTAAGCTCAGCCCCACAGTAATCTCCACAGCTGCCCTCTCTGAATTTGGGCAGACTCTATATGGACCTTTGGATGTGTTTTTCCCATTGGTGGACTCTACAGAGAGCCAAGGATGGGATGAGCAAGCAACAGGGGCACTGGCACCACTTGTGGGGCAGCTAAGGGGTGAGGACAGTCAGGGCCACCTGTGCTTCTTACAGACCAAATTCAGACCTGTCAGGAAGTCTGAAGACTTTTCCAAAGCAACAGAACTTATCAAACTGCAGATAAGTTGATAGAAAAACTTCCTGAAAGATGATTAAACTCTTACTTTGTGGGGTGTCCAGCAGCAGTTATCAAAGCTCTGTAGCAGACGGTGCTGCTGAGACTGAACTAGGGAGATAAGTCACCACATCAGTCCCAATTAATTATCTTGGCCCTGCAGTTGCTTTTTGCTGAAGTCAGGAAAGTTTAACTCAACATGCCAAAAAACCCTTTCTATGTCAAAGAACATCTATCCTGACCTGAAGGGATGATAGGAAAGGAAAGATATTTTTCAATTAAAAAGTAATAATTAAAAAATTCATATACACAAAGCAAAATACCTTCTGTATGAATTAAGCAGTTCCTAAGAGACATCTTGGAGCAGCAAGGGAGCTGGGTAAACTTTAATAAGGGAATTCTTTAGAGACTGGAGCTTTGCTTTGGTTGCTGGCTGCCTCCTGGGGAGAAAAAACACTACGGAAATGAAATATGACCTTGCAATGTTGTCAGAGAGCATTTCCAGTTCTTTCCTTTGCCCATGTGAGTAACCTTTCCTTGTGTAAGGAGCCCTATTTAGCAGTTACCTGCATGGCAGGGCTTTGCCACAGGTGACGTCACTGCACTCTTTTGTCTGGCACACACCAAACTGGGAGCTCTAACAAAACTAATTTTTTACCTAAGATTTGAAGGATGAAACCAATTTAACAGCATTTGCTCGTGGCATCAGAAATTTCATGCAAGTCCGAGTTTTGAGACAAGGCTCTGCACTCTCTCGCTACTCACACATGCACTTTCCAGTCACTCCTGCTTGGGATGTCCTGCCAGAGCCAGGATGTACCAGGAGAAGGGTCTCACCCCCAGCCAGCCCATGTCCATACTGCAGAGCTCACCCTGGCACTGCAACATGCCCCTGCCCATCTCTGCCAGGGCAGCACTGGGACCAAAGTACCCAGCCCAAAAGAACAGCCTGGTGTGGATAGAAACCCCCACCAGCACACCTCCCCAGCCTTCCTCCTGATACAGCAATTTCCAGCAAAGTGGTTTTCTTTTTTATTTTTCAAATCATCCTGTCTACAATAATTAAAGGGAAAAAGCATTCCCCAAATAAAAATTCCAACAGCATCTGAGCTTCCCCACTTTAATCTGTACCCCTCTGACAGCTGAAGACCTTCCTATTAGCACTGTGCCAGTGTGTGATTTAGTTAAATGAATAGTTGATTGTAGAGTAATTGCAGCCTTCCCTGGGCTGATGCTTTTTTTTCCTGTTTGTTTTAATTTCAATTTCCACAAATGGTGGGAAGTCCCTTTTTTGTTCCTGCCTCATTCTACTGTGGTCTTTTGCTCCTAATCACAGATTTTTTTCCCCCCCGGTTAAGGGAGGGTTGGATAACACTTAGGTGTAATTCCTGCCCCAGTCACATGTAATTTCCTACGGAATGAGTAAATGTGCCTGTAATTTCACCATGCAGCTGTCTACCGTCTGCACGGCGGCACCACGATACCGTTACCTGTTTACCTCCTGGAGGTACAAGTACTGCTGGCAAGCCCCTGCCCATCACTGTTTATGTGCAAGGAGTTAATACCATAGCATTACAGTGCCCCATGGTGAAACTATAATTAGGCAACGGTTTTATTTTACTGCTTGTGAGCACTCCCTGACAGCACAGCCACTGGGTGCTTTCCAAACTGCTCCAGTTTCAGGTCCCAACCTGAAATTCTCATTTAGAGGATGACTGTTACTGCTGCTAATCCCTCCTGTACCTCTCCAAGGCCTTAGCTTGCATGGGGGTGCTGGGGCACAGGGTTGGACTGGGCAGAATTGCAAATGACAGGGTGAGCCTCCCCGCTCTGTCGGCTGTGTGGTGGCAGGACAAAGCACTGGAGGGACACGGCGATGCTGGTGGACGGAGCAGGCAGGGCAGGGGGATGCAGTGCCCCAGCAGCAGAGTCCAAGCAGCCTCCCGGCCCCTGGAGCCAACAGGCTGCTTGGGAGTGTTGATATGGGCACAGGAACTCTGTGTCCAGCAGCACCAGTGCCTGTGGGAGGAAAGGAGGAGCAGCTGAACAGCAATGCTCTTTTTAACAGGTGAGCTATTTTAAATCATCTTCCTTGTGGGTAGCCCTTTTGGCTCCCAAGTCTGTCTGAGGAAGAGGTGTAAAATACATTGGGGGGCAGAACACAAGAGCAGCAGTCCAAGAGGGCAAACACAATCTGTCTGCCTGAACACAGGCTTGCACAGGACTGAAAGGTACATGCACGCTTGCTTATCTGAGACTAAAGGAACATACATATCCAAGGCTTCTGTAGTTACCTCAGAGCTTCTGTTATTAAGACATTTATCTGGGTTTTTTCTTCTCCTTCCAACACCAAACACCCCTGTTCTTGCACAATCTCCACGCAAACCATGAAAAGCTGCATGGCCCAGAAGGACACGGACTCAGAAGAACCTAATTAAACAGCAACTGCTCCAAACCACTGCATTTAGGACTATACTCAGATGACAGACAGATGAGCAGAATATAAGCAGATAGGGAGGAGAGTTATTGGCAAGAAGAGCATCACTAAATCTTTTGTTCACAGTGATAGGGAGGAGGAAAGCCAAGAGCAAGTCAGGGACAGACCCTGGAACTGCAAGAAGCCCTGTAATCACAAGGGTTACCTAGCCTTGGTGAAGAACTTCTGTCTTCTCAGTGGGACTCATGTCACCAGCTGGGCATCTAACAGCCCCTGGCGAGGGCCTGGAAGTCTCTCATGATGAGGAACAAGGGCTGGGAAGTCGGAGGGGAAGGGCAGAACTGAGCCCTTGAGGGTGGGACAGCTGCCAGCCCAAAGTACTGCCTGGGGAGCCCAGTCTCCCTACCCCACAGGATGCCCATGCCAGTGGGAGATCTGCTTCCTCATGGCACACTGGGCACTCTAAGCCCTGACATTTTAAACTTAAGTGAGGTTTAAACTGTAAGCTCTGACAGGGCACAGGACCTTCACACATGGCAGAGGGGTTAGAACTAGATGATCTTTAAGGTTCCTTCCAACCCAAACCATTCCATGATTCGATGGTGTAGCCCAGCTTCAGGCACAGTCAACCTCATGGCAAGCCAATTCCCAGCTTTCAAAAGCCTGTCAGACTGCATTTTCTGCATGCATTCACTCATAGCACTGACTTACATTTTTGGTATATGGGCAACATTCCTGGCTGTCCCAATAAAATATGTCTATGACTTCCCATCTTCAGCAAAGAGCAAAGGCACTTCCAGAGTAAGGCAGAGCTGCAGCAATTTCTGCTTAAACTAACATTTCATTTCCTTGCTACAGCTCACTTCTATTGTCATCACTTTCATGCCTCTAATTAACTTGCATCTGTTTCGTGTTTGAAGTTTGTAACACTTGCCCACTTTGGCTACAGTAGTTTATAACCCAATGCTAAACATATGTTTATGTTTACTGCACACTAGCTCTGAATCCTTTGACTTAGCGTTGTATCAGTTCATTATGCCACTAATGGAGAGCCTCTGAGACAGGGCTTAAGCATTTAGTGACAATAAATTGGGGAATCATTTGGAGGTGGTTGAAGAAAAGTGGCCAGTGAGGACATGCCTGGCCTGAGATCCAGAGGTGCTGAGCACTTGCCACCCACCCTGTAACCACTGGGATTTTTAACACCTCCAAACATGAAACCACAACAGCTTTCAGCAAAACTGTCATCTGGATCTCAAAGAAAAGACTTAAATCTTTTGCCATCTTTGCTCCAGAGGCCTTCAGCACATCCTACCTACCTATAAACTGTCCATTGACTTTGCATTAGGGCTAATGAGATCTTCAAAAGGATTTCAGATGACCGGGAGGGAGGTTGTATAATGCATCATATTAGAAATATAATGTATAGCATGTTGCTAAGTAATACTTAACACCTGCCATAGCTGCAAGGTAACAGGCTGGTGTTCTGGCACCAGCTGAGGTGAATATTAAGGTCTAGTTGCCCATTCAAACCAGTTTTATATGCATTAGCATCAGCAAAGCTTCTTCTCTTTTTCAGCAGACGTGATAAATCATGCCAATATCTGGGTGAAGTAAGCACACCATCTCTTCATAGCTGGAGTCATTAAGGTGATGCCTAGATAAATATGTTTATTTTTCATACAGATAACAGGATGCTCCTTAGAGTTGATAAGTATTTACTTTTCCTTGCATTGCTATTATCTCCCTCATTGAGAACTATAATTAACATCATTGATCATTTGTGTAGTTTGCCTTCTAATTTTTTTTTTGGTGCCATGGTTGACTGAAACTTCAATATGCATTAGGTCAATACATGAAAAATTATGTTTAATCTCTGCCTTTGCACTGGAGTGATCTACCTGGGAGCTGTGCATAAGATGTTCCTGTGACACACCACAATATTTTACACTGTACCTCCATGTTAAAAGGGACTATCATACATTTTCCATGCAACGAAAGTATCTTGCCTCCTAAGATTATCATCAAACACAAATTAGCTGTTTCTGCTTCTCTCATTGTTTCTTGATGGGGATAGGCAGTCAAAATCTGAGGTTGTTGCTGGAGCAAGTCTCTATCACCAATCCAAAGGGTAAGTGTCATGCAAATATGGCTGGGGACCCAGAGGCCAAAGAACCCTCCCCTCACTCTCCCTCTGCACAGACACTGCTCTCAAGAGGTGGTTTTAGACAGGACCTTTCCTGCAAGACTGTGATCTTTGTCTGACAACTGAAAATGCCAAAAGAGTCTTCCTGTTATTGACTACGTGCAGTGAGGTTTAAACACAGCCACAGCCATGACACATAAGGACATGCCCAGTCACAGAGCCTGAGATGCAGAGATCAGTGCTGTCCCGCTGAAGTCAATGCCACAAAGCTGGTTTGCAGCAACTCATATCTGACCAAGCATCTCCAGGGCTGCTGTTCTTCCTGTTTGGAAGAAAGCATCAGTTTACAGACATCTACGTCATCTGTTGTTTTATTTCAGACAGCAAGACACAAATAATAGATTAACAATAATAAAATTTGTGCACTAAATTGGCCTGGAAAGTAAAATACTCTGCACAGTTCTTAATTTTTTGTCTGGTTTCCATACACTCACATAGGTGTGAACACAAGCTGAGAGGCACCCTGTGAAGAGCCTCTGCTTTCCAAAGAGACTCTGAGGAGAAAAAACATTCCTGTCATGAGAGCCATTGCAGAAGGACCTCAGCATCCTCAAAGCATGGCTGTAAAGGACGTCAGCTCCTTCAACATCCCTCTGCAGAAAGGGCCATCCTTAGAGGCCCACCAGGCCAGTCACAGCATCACCTGATCAAGGACAATCTAACCTAAAGCAACTAAGTCTTGCCTTCCCTCTGTACCTGGCTGCATGTGCCTTACACATGGGCTGCTTTTCAGTAAGAAACAATCTCAGAGAGTCATCCCAGGTTTTGCTACCTCCGCCTGCATTACTTCCTAACCTATTAGAAATCTGGGATGGGAAACACTCCTTATTTCTTTTGGTTTGCTTTTCTCTCATCTTGTTGGATAGGAAATGCCCAGACTCTTCCCTAATTTGGCATAAATTCAATTCACCTATTCTCAAACCTTCAGAGTGGAGAAGAATCCATTAAGCTCATTTCCATTTGTTCTAGCAACAAATCAGTATATGGAGACATGAAGAAAATAATTTTGAATTACTTTTTCCATTATCTAGTTCTCACATCCTGCCATTTACCGTTTGCCTAGCCTGGCTTCTTTATTCTCCTTGCATCCAGCCCATAGCAATTATCTCAATATCTAGGAAAAAGCATTAGGTTTTAAGATCTCAGACTCCATTTTGACAAAGGCTTTGCAATCCAGAGACACTAAAGGGAGAGGATTAAACTTCCATCTGTTTGCCTTGAGGGGGTAAAGCAGAGAAATCAGAGAGAGGTTTGAAAAGATGCTCGCGTGATAACATTGCACGCTCACTAGACAGGAAAGTATCAGGTAAGACATATCTGCTTGGGAGTCATCCCAGCCACCAACAGGAACAAGTTCTTAAAAATTCACTTTAGACACAGCAGGATGGAAAGATTCCTTCAGGTCCCTTTCTCTGGAATGCCTGATTGCCTCTCTAGACCTGTACCATCCGCAACTGCAATTTTTTGGGCAGCAGTGAGAAAGTGGCTCAATCTTGCATGCTGCTGAAGCTTGAACTGAAGCACCAGTGTAGCTATGCCCAGAGGGAGCAGAGAGATCCTGTGGAGGACCGATCCCATCCCTTCATACGGGTGAGCATCCCATGGCACAGGCAGGGCAGTAGGTGGTAGGACCGCTACCTGGCCCCTGCAGAACCCCAATCCTAGGGCCACTGTTCCTGAGAGGGAATGCAGGAGCCATTGTGGTCTGTCCCCTGCACCGCACACTGGCACTGACCTTTCTGGGGACAGAGCTGAGTGGGGCTGTGACTCATCTGTCTCCTCTCCCTGACCAGTGGCTGGTGACTAATGGTATTTAGTCCCATTCTTCATGTTTTTGGGGAGAGCAAACAT
Source organism: Xenops minutus (assembly GCA_035221455.1). NCBI lineage: Eukaryota > Metazoa > Chordata > Aves > Passeriformes > Furnariidae > Xenops > Xenops minutus. Next base: position 14,867,971 of record JAWWEE010000074.1, read on the forward strand.
AAACAGACTTAGCAGTAATTGTCGCTACGTCTCTACTGTTTCCTCCTCTGGCCGAGTAGGGGTTTTCCCACATAGTCACAATTTCAGGGCAGCGTTTTAAGTACTTTTCCTTATTTTTAAGAAATACTGTGAACATTTCTTGACTGGTGGGAAAAGAAAGGAGGAAACTTCAAGGAATAATTTCTGATTTGGTGTGGACTCTGGAGAAAAAGTTTCTCTAACCTGTCCAAGAAGAGGGCTGGTTCTCTCTGGGCACCAAGTATTGCCACAACACAATGCAAATTGCTTCCCAGCGCCCTGGAGGAGTCCACTTTGGCTCTGGAAAGATCAGATGTAAGGATGACTTCTCTAAGGACATGGCCTAGAAACACGGTGCCCTCTGAAACAGGTCTCCTGGGAGGAACACTGAACATCTTGAAGGCTTATCTGGGGAACTGGCTGCTGTCGCACATGCTTGCCTGGGAAGTGCTTAAATATGTACATACCCACACACCTGTAGTTCTTTGCACACACTTGTACATATGCAGGCATCACTGTACACAGATATATTTGGTGGAAATCTGCTGCTCATGTGTGGAATGGACCCAAAAACTCCTTGAAGGGTGAAGTCTTCTCCCTAGCTAGAGAACAGCCAGGCTGGCCAGAGGAAGCAGGGAGAGTGTGTAGTCAAATGGACAGGGCACTCACATAACTCAGGTTCTATTGGATATGTTAATTATACAAAACCATCAAAAAATTGTAAAATAATTCGTATAGTACCAATATACAAATTAATTACATAATCTTCATCCTCAGCCAGAAGACTAAGGCAATTCTATTTATATGTTTTATAAACACATATTTTTATGCATTTTAGAATATGTATAACCCAAAACTTAGCCAGTCAGATGCTTTCCTAAGAGACAGGAGACCTTTGGTCAAGCTTTCACTTATGCAATACCCAGAGACTGTTTAGTGACAGCCATGGCAGTGACAGGTGACAGTGCCCCGGCAAGGCAATCTGACCCAGGCTGGCCCTGAGCACAGACTGCCAGCCTCTGCCACCTGCAGTTAGGTGTTTAATTCAAGGTTTGAGCTTATCCGTGTGCTCTGTCTGCAGGCGGATCTGTTTAAGGAGCTGAAATCTTGCTGCTAGACACCTGTCTGTGCTGTGCACCCAGTGGCTGCCACTGCTGTGCAGCTGGCCCTGGTGGTGGCTTTGCTCTCTGGGAGCTGTGAGCTTCAGGGCGGTGATGCCAGCTGCAGTGACCGTGAAGCACAAAGCACCATGAGGTCCAAACTCACCTGATCCACAGGCTGTGTAGTACACCATCACTGAAGAGCTGTGTGTAATTGAGTTGAACCCCATACACTTCTTTATGCTCACTGCAGCCAACTCATCAGACCCTTGCCCAGTGCAGTCATCCACAGGCTGCAACAAAAGCCAGTTCTTCATGCTCCATGGGATCACTGAAGGCTGGAAGCCTACTCATCCATGTTGTGGTTGGGATCATCATCAGTGCTGGGAGGAGTTCATCTCTTGCTTTTTCTGTTAATTTTATGTAACATACTTGGCTATTTTCAGGGTAGAAAATAGATTTTTGCATGCTCTGATCTTCCCTTCATGCCAAATTCTTCCACCTTGGTCCAGGCAAGAACTCCACTCTCCTGTTCTGAAACCTCATGTTTCACAGCTGTTATTCTCCAATTACTGCTATTCAACTGTACCAGACTTTTAGAAAGCTGTTGGTGAAATACAAAAAAACTAATCAAGGAAAAATGATCTATAAGCCCAGGTCTATGTGGCAAAAACCCACTGAAAGTATCCCCAGCTGTGAATATACAGACACCAGGCCATTTGTCCTGCAGTAGCACTTTCCTCAAGAACAGACGACTCAGAAAGCCCAACACTGGCAACTACATACTTAAAAATTTGTCATATTTCATGAAATAGTCTGGAAATGATTTGTGAGCAAACAGTTCCAAGAGTATTTCATTACTCATTACCAATTTGCAAATTGCTCATGAATGATCAAATATTAATAAGTAGATAGGGTGCAGTACCAGAAGGGATCCACTGTTTTGATAAGAGATTAGCCTTGTTCAGCAGGCACCAGCTTGGTGCTGTCCTCAGGACTGTTGTACCAGACTCGTCAATTGCCATCTAAAAACAGGAAATGTCACTGAATATTCAGTCGCATATTGAAGATTACTGGGGCATTATAACCTGCTTGCTAAGATGTTCACAGGAGAAAGTCAAACCCCTCCCACACGTGGAGAGCTGCTGAAGCCCTCGGGCAGCGGGTGCACTGGCTCCAGCACGTGTGCAGCCTCGAGGTGGAGCAGACTGTTTTGCTGATACCATGTACGTAACACTCCACCCAAGCCTCCCTGTGTAAATAAAAAATAAAGTCAAATTATCCCAGTAAAGAGTGGATTACACTGGTCACTGGGAGTGCTTGTGTATGTTCAGCCATAACCTGTGATAAGGTGCTTGCCATAAAATTCCTCCTGGAGGCTGCAGCTCTCCTGGAAGCTGCAAGGTGCCAGCAGAACCACCAGCATTTTGTTTCACCCAGTGGGGACAGCAAGGGGGGCACTGAGGAATGGGTCAGAGATGCAGAAGACTGCACAAGTCCTTGGGGCCAGGAAAGGGTCCTTCTCTATTGCAGGACAAAGACAGGAGTGCTGACTGCCACCAGCAGATATAAGGGGACGAAGTTCATTTCAAAGAGGTAAAAGGTGACAACCTCTCTACAGACAAAATTATCCTGCAGTCAGGAAAGCACAGCAGCAATCAGGACAGATAGAGCATGTAATGAAGGCAGAGATTACAGAACTCCACAACCAATCTGTCCTGCAGCAAAAAGCTGCTGGAAAGCAATTTTAACCCAACATACAAACACCACTAGAAATGCTATGCTTTGGTGCATAATGTTTTTAAAAGCAAAAACCATATGACAAGTTTCATTTGCACTATAATAAATAAATAAAGGTCTGAGCAGGTCCCAAATTTGGTGCATTTTTTTATGAAACAAACAAAAGGATTTATTTCTGTACTCTGTTGATGCAGAAAAAAAGTTATTTCCAGCTTCTGATTCTTCCAAGAGTGTGGTTTATACTTTTTGCTTATGAAGAGGAAGACCCCAGTGTTTGGACCTGTCCCATCCTGAGAGAAGTCCGCTAGTCAGTGGAGGTGGGCTCTGCTCATCTACCTAGAAGCCCATCCTGAGGGAATCACACTCTTATCTGCTCTCCCAGTACTGAACAGGCAGGTGGATTGGGTTGGAAGAAACATAATTGTGGCTGTCCCTACAGTCCCCTAGGGGGAAAAAAAAATCAAATAAGGGAAAGGTTATTGCAGACTGATAACAGCTAGGGAGGCTGGGAATGGTACCTGTTGCCAGGGAGAGTTTGCTCCAGTGTAGGCAGGGCCCCCGGCACCTCTGGCCCTGTGGGGAGAGGTTGAGGAAAGGCATCCAGGGGAGGGAGACCTGGAGTGGAGCACTGCTGCAAGATGAGGAGCTGAGGAGAGATTGCAGCCAGCCAGGCCAGGGCCCAGACAGTCAGGGAGTGAGATTTGAGGGGAGGGTTTTGTGGAAAAATCATTACATGTATTCATCTAATTAAAATGTTCGTCATCGTGCACTGTGCATGAAAGAGGGGGATCGTGGCTGAGCGTGCAGATTTGGGCACTTGGTAGACTTCAAGAGCTGGTGTTCTGCAGTCTTAGCAATCATGCTGTGCTTTCTTGTGTGCAAAAGCATAAAAGGTTTAGGTGATGGAAACCTTTTGCAGGGAGACATGGAAAAGAACAATCCTGCCAGCAACCAGACTGCTGCACAAGCATCCATGCTTCTGCACTTGCTGCGTTGTGCTGTTCTTGCTTGTGCCATGAGCATGCTCCAGACCGAGCCCAGGGCCCCTGCATGGAGGTGCAAGAGAATGGAAATGCATCACCTCATGGCTCTGGAAATTAGTCACCACGTCTTGGCCTGGGGCTCACGTGCCAGTGGGGTGCCCATAAGCACAGGGCAGGGATGGTGTGGATTTTCTGGGTTATATTGCTTTGGGTTTGGGAAGCTAAACCAAGCATTACTTCAAAATCTGTAAACCATGCCCCTCCTGAGCACAGTCTCACTGTGCAGTGGAGCCAGCCCAGCTCCCCTGAGCAGCCCCCTCCCTTTTGCACTGTCGGGGTGCTCCTCCCTACACTGCCTGTGGGAAGAGCCAGCTGCAGCCTAGGACAAGGCTCCTGAGCCAGCTGAGACGCTGCCCTGACAAACACACATTCACACTAATTTGGACCCTGAACTGTGTCCAGCATGGGCTTTTGCTCCTGCCAGCCACAGCCAGGGCAGCCGGGTAACCACTCAAGGGAAAGCATCGACTCGATGGCCACCAGCAATGTGACTGAACCCTGGCATTAACTCTCAGCCCCCCACAATGCTTTAGCAAAGCAAATGCCATGGCAGGAGGGGGTCCCCCAGAGCCTGCTGCAGCCCCCCAACAACAGGTCCCCTGTGAGTGCAGGTACCCAGCACAGAGCTCAGTAAAGCCCTGCCAGCAGCTGGGACAAAACAGACCTTGGGACCGGAGTGAATTATGCACATCCTTAAGTATTTGCAGGATAGAGGCCTTAGTTCACTGGGTTAAAATACCAGAACAATATAAAACACCTCTGCCTCTGGAACCCACTGCACTTCATAAAAATGCTGGGGACCCTGCTGGAGCTAAGCCATTGTCGATAGCCATAAAAAATTGGTTAATAAATCTTCTTCCACTGTTGAAATAGCTACTTCACAGCCAGAACTAAACAAATTGAGCATTTCAAAGCAACCTGCTTGACACAAGCCCTGATTTGCACACCAATACAAGCATCCCCAGTCTGGGTAGGACCCTGAGCCCGCACTGTTCCTCCCTCCCCGTTGTCACAGCCAAGTGCCAGGAGGAGATTTAGTGCACCAATATTTTCCTCCCCAGTGACAGGAAAGGGATTTACATCTGCAACCTGCAGGCCTTTGGAGGGAAACGATTCCAAAAGCAGAGACTAGCCTGGCAAACAGCAGCCACACTGGCTACCCCACTGGCACTTGGCACTGGCATTGCCTCTTGCAGACAGATGCTAGAAATTCATCATTGTGCCACTTTACCTTTTTTTGATTGGAAAACAGAAATGTTAAAATAAATGTTAAGAGAAAGGCAAATGCTCGTTGCCTTGCTGCTGCACAGACACTATCCTGAAAGTTTAATCTAAGAGGTAAAAAAGCAATTACAGAAGAAACTCCACTCTAAACAAAGCTGTTGCAAGTCAGTATTTTCCAAATGCAGCCGATAGCCAAAGGGAGTGAAATAATATATTTAACTCACTTTTCTCAACTGCATGGCCATTGATATATTTAAAGTGGGATAACTAGAAAGAGAAAAATACTGTAACACTTCAGTTTTAACAAAATAACTTTAAAAAAAATTGAATCACCCTAAAATCATGCCACTGTGGTTTTTATGAAGTCAGAGCTGACTCCTTCTCTTCCCTCCTGCCTATAGGGAAGAGAGCAGGGCTGGGCCTGCAGGCAGGACCTGCTTCCAAGCAGAAATATTTATTCAGTGAAAAGTTGCATCTAAATATTGATGTTTCAACAGAACTTACTATTTGTTTAACTGAATGTTATAGATTTGCCTAGAGAATCACACTGGGAAATAAAACCTACATTTTTACGTCTTTTTAGCAACACTGGTTGACTTTGAAAAATTAAGGATTTTCTCATCACTGTTTCCAAGCCATGTGATTTGGGATTCAGATTTTCTGTTAAGTTATTAGGATTTGGGTTTGCAAGACAGGTGTTTGGCATTTCTAACTCTGTGCTCCCTTTAGGAGACATCAAACTGAGCATTAAACTCCTGCGTTCTTGAAAGTTCAAGTCAAGGTGGGTTTTGTTTAGCTTTTCCCCCTGAAGGTCAGTTCAGGATTGAATCCTTTTGTCAAGGTTGGCTGGAGAGCAGAAGGCTCTGTTAATCTGCAGGCACTGCGGCTCCCTCCTGGCTTCCTTCCCTTGCAGTTTGTTTTACTTCAGGATTCACCCCCTGGGACTGTAAAGGCTGCAGATGAGGGTTAGAGGTGAAACAAAGAAAACAAGGTTGGTTGTTTATTTAGAGGGAGCCAGAATTCATAATGTTGGAGACTCTGGGCCCCTCCCAAGAGATAACCATAATTTTACAGCACCTCTCGATTTTTTTTTCCCAGAAATAAAATACAATGACACATCCAAAATACCATTTCTCCAAGTAACTGGTAGAACCAAAACAAGGAAGAGTGTTTTCCTGCAAAGCGACCAGACACTGGAACAAAACAAACTTGCTTCCAGTGAGTGACCTCCACTTGGAAAGCATCCGAAAAAAGAAATAAAGGTAATTTTGCCTTCTTCAGAGACATTCTTCTTTTATTCACTCAACTTGCGCCTCATTACGGGGCTGGGGGCGGGGTGGGGGGGGAGCTTGACCATAGATTTTTTTTTTCCTTGGTAGATAATCTTTTTATCTCCTTCCTTTTCAATGAGAAGGCCACATTTTGCTTTCACTTATTTGCTGTGGAACCCCACTGATCAGTGGCTAACAGGCACATCCCACCCCACACAGACAGCCCGCGAGAAATTGTCCCTCTTCGTACCTTGTTTTAACAACCACAACAGCAGCAAGGAAAGGTGCAGATGCATCCATTACACTTAAGAAACAACCTTGCTCTTTTCTCAGGCTTTTTTGGGTGTTTGCCCTTCAGGGCATCATCCATTTGCAATGAGATCCCTGGATTTACAACAGAACGAGGAGTTCTACAACAACAAAAACTGGATTCCTTGGTCCTGATAAGAGAAGACAAGCATCCTACCACCAGAGCCTGACCAGTCACCCCACCACTAATCTGGGTGAATCAGCTGACGTCAGTGGTTTTATGCTAAACACACACTGGGGTGAAAAATGAGAGTGGCGCTGAGCTCCGGCAGCCCAGCCCCAGCGCCCTGCTACCAGAAGTGGCTGCTTACTTTCAAGCTCTCTGCACAGCCTGTAATCACTCAATATTGAAACCAGATTTACAAGCTCTTTAGAGGAGAAGTTTGTGATTTCCAAAGCAGACGCATTTGGTATTTCAGAAAAAGGTCAAGCCCCCTGTGGAGTAAGGGGTTTTTAATAGAATCAGTTCAGCAGGAGTTAAGAGGAGACATACCAACCCAGCAGCTCGCAAAGCCAGGAGAGGCAGAGACATAAGAAAAGCCACAACCATTATTGTTCTGAGGAAAGAATCAGAAAGAGAGGCACGGGGTACGCTAAATTAAATCTTGGACATTTGATTTCATTTATTCCAATCCGAGAGACTTTCTCAGTTGGAAATAGAGAGGGCTATCCTTCCTACGCTCCTAGGCTTGCAGGGGTTTCAAAGAAAGGAGTGTTTGTTATTGTCTGCAGGGGAAATCCGAGAGTGGCAGCACAATGGTGAATCCAGGCTCTTAACTCAAACGCGTTTTAAAAGGATAGCCTTTGCGTACTGTCTCACGTCTTCAGCCCCTGGCCAGGCTCTTCAGCTATTAATATTTGTTGTAACACTAGGTTGGGTGCAGTGGGTGTCTAGGACTGCCTTGTTCCATGCTGGTACAGCGCCCAGCAGGCAGGAAGCCCCGGGAACATCACCCAGGACTCTCCTTGTCACGGGACTACCCGTTTTCTAAATAATGCAATGGAAAGCTGGTGTTCCTGAGGGGTGCAGGCTGCATGAGCAGCCACTACAGAAATACTTTCTAGCAAAGCAGCTGGTTGCTGCTTGCCCTGACACTCTTTGGGCTCTGCAGCCAGTAGTTTCAGTGAAAAGATTTGGGGCTCATTCCATAACTCCCTTTGCTGCCAGACAGACACCAGAACTCATAACATAGTTTCCTGAATGCAGAGGCTTTAAAATAAATCGGAAATCCAGATTTCATACTCTGCTGGTTTCAGCTGGGATAGAGTTAATTTTCTTCTTAGTAGCTTAGAAGACTCATAGCCCAGAAACTTCTAGGCCATATCAGCTACCACACCTTAACTACATGTACACCAACAGGTAACAGAACAACCCCGGGAGACCTCAGCTGCTAATCCAAGCCCCATCCCCAGCGACTCTGTGGCACTGCTCCCATGACTGCAGGGGATGGCAAACAAGCTCTTTTCTTCTTTAAAACATCTCCACAGCAAGGGGCCAATTAGAGTATCCCGGTCTTACTAGCCTTTTAATGGCAAGCATAAATAGGCCCTTATGTATTCAAATCAGCAGCAAATGAGTGGTGAAGGTCACAGGATGCTTAAATGACTATACAATATGCTCCCTCCGATTTCTGGAGAAAGCACTTGAAAGGTTTAGCCATCAGATCTAACTTACCTAGTCATAGTAACTACTGATGCAGCTATGCCTGACGGACAATATTTCAGGTTTATCTCTTTCAGCTTCCAGTTCCCAGTCAGCCATTCCCAAAAATAATACCCGTAGTGGAGCAGACAACTGCCCTAGACTTTCAGATCAGTGCAAAGCAAGGACAGAGCTCTTACAGGAAAGCAGCACTTGGAAAGGTCAGCCAGAAGACCACAGGCCAGATTCCAAGAGAAGTCGTGGCCATGTAATTTCTTAAACTTTAGCAGCAGAAGGAAGTAAAATCAAAGAATGTAATTCGCTGCATTAAAAGCAACTCTGCAGGCACTTTGAGGAAGATAAAAGGGTCAGCAGCTTAAGGTACACAGATGCAACTAATCCTTCTGAACTGCACTTTAATATTGCAAATCTGGGCATAGTGGGACCTTGGCAATCCCAAGGCTCTCACTGCACTTGGCTGGTATGAGTGTAAGTTTGCAATATCAATACCTCTGTTTGCACAGCCAAGTGACCAACTTATCTCCAACAACAACCCTACCACAAAGTTTAAGTGTACTTTCAGGAACACTAGCTTGTGACTTAGAGGGACAGGTTTTCCTTTCCAGGCTGCACATCCCAAAGCAGTCTACTACAGTACACAGTTCTCAGGATCAGAGCATTGGTCGTAACTCCATGTGTGCCATCCTCTTGTCACTGCTGGCAACAGTAGGAGCTCAACGTCACAGCCAGAACAGGAGGCAGAAGGGCTTCTAAAGCTGTTTAAAACACAGATGAATACTAGACTCTGGCCAAGTTTTATCTTCTGCAGCAGTATTTTGGATGCTTCTTTCACCATGATGTGGCATCAGCCTTTTAAGCAAGTCTACTGTAATTACTGCAAAGTCTAATAAAGCAAGAAAAATAAATAAAATAAATTCCTTGAATAATCCAGAGCTTGTTTGTTTTTAGCAACTAAGCATCGACTAAACGAAATGATCAAGTGGAGCCAACTAGCTGAAGGAGTAAGAAACAACTAAGTGCACAAATTTTGGCAGGGAAGAAAAGCCACCTATGTGAGAGCACAAAGGAAGAGACAAGGATTAAAGTAGACTGTTGATTCTTCAGTCCCACATAAAAGTAGCAGCATGTGATACTTAGTTATACCAAGAAGAGCAAGGCAGAGGCTTTCCACTGTGCCCAGAGGGGCTATAAGCATAAAAAAAAAACCCAAAAAACAAAAACAAAACAAAAAAACAAACCCAAACAAACAACAAAAAAAACCCAAACCACAGCTGAATAGGCAGCGTAGTTTTGGGGTTTCCCTCTTCTCCCCAGAAAAGTTCGAGTGTAAAAGGTACAAAAGGAAAACAGACCATAGAAGCCAGAATTGTGAGACAAGGGAGGAAAAACAGCTATGAGGAATTAGAAGTTACTTTCTGCGATGTTTTGTACAGAGAGAGGAAGTCTTTGTTCATTAACAGAGAGAAAGGAATAGTTATCACAGAAAGCTTCGGAAGAATTCACTGAGGTTACAAACAGAACTTAACAGCCAAGAACTGAGGATGTGGGTTCACTGTTACTTGAAGTATTAAACAATACAGCTGCCACCTTCTTTCTGGAATAATCACCTAATTTCCTTCACAGAGTAGGAAAAGAGCCTGTTTTCAGAAACTATTTGTTATGCATGGCATTACCATGCATACCACCTTGATTTGTTTCCCACTACTCCCCCCCAAAAAACCCCGTTTTCCAAAACAAAAGCCACAAGCAAGTTTCAGACAAAATATATATATATTTAAAAAAATCTTTACAATAAGTCAGGAAACATAGGAGCTTGCACACAGTTTATTATAATAATTCAGTTCTCAGCTCCCTACAGTTCAGATAACCCTGGTGACAGTGTTTACAACTTCTAATTTTTGCTTTCATAACTTTGAAGCAAACAATACAATTGAGTGTATTTTACTCTGTGCAAATAAGACAACTTTTGGAATCCTTCAGAAGAAATATCCAAGATTCTGTTTGCAGAGGTCCTTTGTTTCTCGAAGATGATTTATGAGAGTTTTTGTTTTAAGATAAAGTGCTCCTGTCCAGCAGAACCCAAAGGCCTTCTTCAAGAGTTCAGAGAGCAAGTTTAGCTCAGATTAAAAAATAATTGGTCATACAAATTCCAGCTTCCCATGTCCGCTGTACATTCCCCAGTGGACTAGTGAAAGAATTTTATCATTGCTGAGGTCTGAATGTCTCATTTTATCACAGGTCATGCAGCAGTTCTCGTGACCAGTCACAGGCACCATGCATTCCAAGTCCAATTTTGCCACCTGCCCTTTTTTCGAATGATGTCCATGAAAACTATAGTGCAAACGGGAGAGCATTTGCTGTCGTTGATCTTGCAGTCTCTTGTTTTCACTCCTGAGCATCCTCAAGGCCAGCATGATAAGGAGCACCAAGATTAGCCCACCAGCTATAGGAACAGCAATTACAGCTGCCCTAAACCATAACTCCTTTGAAGAAGTCAATTCCTGCACCTTGGTGATGAGATTCCTGCTGCTGTCATGTTGATATCTGCTCCCTTGTCCTGAAAAGGGGAAAGATGTGAAGCTTATTTCAGGATTTATATATACTGGTTTACATGTAAGCAACTTCCTTAAATCCTACACTGACAAGTTTAAGAAGCAACAACTACGCTCTGCAGTATCTGCACAAAACACTCCTGTGAAGAAAAAGATGAGTTTCTAAGGCTGCTTATAACATGGAATTTCTTACCCCAATAGCCGATTTAACTATGAATAGCACTGCCACTGATCCTCAGAAGCAATGTCAAGTTGGCAAGAGATATTTCCAATATTAATGCAGATAAAAAAGCTAATTGGGCAGGAATGGTCCTCT
>JAWWEE010000074.1:14883454-14903188 GCA_035221455.1 Xenops minutus
ATGGATGGATGGATGGATGGATGGATGGATGGAGGGATGGAGGGATGGATGGAGGGATGGATGGAGGGATGGATGGAGGGATGGATGGATGGAGGGAGGGAGGGATGGATGGATGGCTGGAGGGATGGCTGGAGGGATGGATGGATGGCTGGAGGGATAGATGGAAGGACGGAGGGATGGCGGGATGGCTCCTCAGCCCCGGGCTGTTGGTGACGGGCAGAGCCGGAGCGGGACGAGGCGGCTGCCGAGCCCTCCCGCCGGTCCCGCCGGTCCCGCTGCCCCGGCCCCGCCGGCCGCCCCCGACCCCCGGGCCATACGAGGTGCAGGGGTGCTGCCACAGCGGGCCCATTTCGCTGCAGCAGGGGCTTTTTCTTGCAGGGTTATGGGAATCCTGCTTTTGGGCTTGGTGCGGCGCGGAGCCGACAGCCACCGGCCCGAACCGGGTGCAGCGGGATCCCCATCCCTGGCCCCACGCCGCTCTCAGGCACCGGGATACACGCTGTGGCTCCAGGGGCTTCTGTGCCTCCCGCGCAGCCCTGCAGGGTCTTACCTGCTGCTGTCACAGCCACGCAGCAAGGGCAGACCCCTGGGACAGAGCCATTAGCAAAGATACCCCGCAGTAACTCTATTCTCTTTCCAGTATTTCCTTTCCAAAAACAGCTGGTGGGGATGGAACCGCAAGGTGATGTTCTGCCACTGAGCTCTGACACAGCTCTTTCAGGTCTTTAGCTTGGACAGTTTTCTTTCACGTGTTAGTGCTGAAAAAAATCGTGTGCCTTAATTAAAATTTCTTTGCTTAGTTTTCTTCCTTCTCTTCTAACTACATTTTATAAGCCTTGATTTGTACAGCACTGTTTCCCATTTATGGGCAAAATGCTTTAAATTTTTGGGTCCACTGCTAGAATTAAAACCACTGGATGACATGTAGATAATAAGTTAATAGCAAAAAATTACTTTAGAATTGTAATTTGAAATATTTTTAGCCTTTAAAGACATTTTCACTAGAGGACATAATACCTTGTGACAGAGACATTCTTCCCTGAAAGAGAAAGGAGGAAATATGAAATCTGAGATTGAGATAACTCCAGTTTACTTTGGCAGAGAGGAACAGACTGGATCTCCAGCTAATTAGTGCTGATGCCATCACATGTTATAATGGTTTTACTGTGAGTCTTGTGATTTGCATATGTATAAGACAGATACACGTGTGCTGCACCGCAGTCTTTACACTTATGTTATACATATTTGCACTCCACCACAAAGTAATTTCCTAATTCTTGTTTCTGTTTAGAAATTACAAAAACAGCCAGAACAGCCAAGCCGTATCTCCCACTCTGGCACCACCTATCAGACACTCATTTGCAAACATACGAAAATATCATTCATTATGACTTAGAATCATTACATAAACATGTGCAATTCTGTTTCTCCTGTTCCTGCCACTGGTGACAAGCGCATTTAGCAGATCTCATTTGTTACATGCCATACCGACAGACTGGAAATGGCTTTTATTCGTGGAGCCACATTACTGCACTAAGTAACATGAGAGACTCCCTGAGTATTATAAACATCCTGGCCAAGTGAGCACAGACAGACTAACCAGAGGGCAATGTGCTCGAGATCAGGTTTGAACAGCAACTCTCCAGAGTTAGTTTCCCCCAAAGAAATTAAAGGCCCTTTTGGAACCTGTGGATCAAGTCAGGATGTCAGGAGGGTTTGACTGACATACTGTGTCTCATCAATCGCTGATACTCTGCTCAGAGAGCCCTACAAGGGTTGTGTGGGGTCCTCTGACAGACCATAATGTAAACAAGATAATTCAGCTTCTGCAGTGATAATTTGCTTTTGTTTTAGAAGCAAGAGCCAACAGGGCCAGATTGGCCTGTAAAAAAGGGACAGGAGACAGACCCAGCACAAAGTAATAATAACAACATGTTCTGCAACCAGAAGGAATGTGGGATAATGACTACAAGGAACCATCAAGGAAAGCGTCAGAAGCCTGAGGCCGCATTACGTGTCTCCAGCAGCCATGGGAGAGCAGCCTGGAGCCTCCACTTGAACGGACTACACAGCCTGTAGTCAGAGCCTGCAGAGCACAGGGCAGCTCCCTCCCACCAGATACGGCAAAGCCTTTTGAAGCCAACATGAACAGAAGGACCTGGTTGCAAAAGCAGCCTCTGGGCACCTCAGGGAAAAGGACGGCTTTGGGAAGCATCTCGCAGGAGCACGTTCTCCTCTGCATCAGTTCAGAACTCTGTCACAGATAAAAAATTTTGTCTTTAAGAAGATGAAATTGCCAGCTAAAAGAAGAGGTCTGTCCAATGAGTCTTTGCAGGTCACACAATTGCTGGTTTGGTTCTTTTACTTCATTTCACAAGCCAATAGTTGCAATGCCAAAATTCTGGGAGGAGGGCTTCAGAGCTGATGAGTCTTTCTAAAAGATGAATTCGAATGAGCATCAAGGGTCCTGAACTATTCCAGACCAGGATTTCTCCTATCTGGCAAGCGGCTTCTAAGGACAGACCCTTCTCTACCCTACAATAACATTCCAGAAAACACTTACTATATTCTGTCAGGAGCATGTGAGCAGTGCAGCTAAGCAAGTCTCCTTCCCAATATCAGCTGGTGAAATGCCTCCAGTGAAGTGCCAAACCACATTCACCTCCTCTAGAAGCTCCATGTGCCTGAGAGCCCCAGAATAGGCATGAGAGGATGGCTGCCATGAGGGATTTAGGCCTTTTCTGTGTCAAGAAGGAAAATAAGACAAGCCAAGACAGAAGTCAGCCTGGCAGCACATTCTGAGTAATAATTTTGAACAAGAGAAAAAAGCTCCACTCTGGCTCTGGGAACCCAACTTTAGAAATTTCAACCTCCTCCCTTTGTATTGCTTCTTTCATATATGCCCTTTATCTTTTACGCGTGAATTGGTGTTAATGCTTGTCCCTGCTGCTACTGCCTATTGTTTATGAACCACTGCAGCAGAGTGCCTGCAAAACTGACTAAATTAAGTTAAAACCTCAGCCTGCAGGTGCCCCCAGTTTAAGTAACTCATCCTAGAAAAACAGTTTGGAGTGAAAAATAATTCCTTCATCTGGCAGCTTTGAACATTATCATGAATTCCTCACCCTTCTGTAAACTTGCCTGTCATGATGGCAACTCATCACCATTTCCCTCAAGTGATTGGATGCAACCCTTCCATCCATCTCTAACAAACAACAACTGTGTTTTGCTTGTTTGAACCTTTCAACCATCTCCTGCCCCTACCCCCCACCAAAAAAAAGGGCAAAAATAGAACTAGATAACAGCTGTAATTTGGAAATCCTTCCTCCATTCACCTCTACAGTCAAGGCACCACGGCAGCCGTGTCCTGGAGAGACTCACATTCCTCAGGGAGATGAGTATTTGCATACTGCTGGATGTGCACATCGGCATTTGCCTGTACTGCCACATAAGATGCTCATTTCACTGGCAAGGAAAGGTTAATACTGCCGCATTGGAGTAATCTCAAATTGGTGTCAAAAACAACATTTGCACACCATATCCATTCTTTTTTGCACCTTGAAATTATAATTCGGCTGAGAATTTCTCATTTGGAAATTATATGAAGTTATAAAAGTACTGGGACTGTTTAAAGCATCTCTGGAACAATATTAATCACAGTAGTTTGGGTCTTTTGTTAACCGCTCAACAATAGCCAACAAAAAACTAGCTTTTTCCAATTATTTTGCTAGCATTTTGGATATGATACACACAAGGTAATTTTACTGAATTACTTTTACTTATGCTGATTATTGCCTTTTAAACATTAATTAAAGCTTGAGCTAGCATAGCTCGGCATAAAGCCCAAGGGGTAGGGAACATAATATGACTCTGTGCAATCCCTTTGGCTTCCCACTTCTGGGGCTGGCCATGAATTTACTGAATCAAGTAGCCATTACAGGATCTAAGGCCATGCAGAGCCCAAGGCTGGCTCCTTCCCCAGCCGCTCCCCTGGGACAGACAGGCTGTCGAGCAGGTTCCCACAAGGTTAATAACTCTCAGGGAGCTTTATCCCCATAACTGGGGCAGTTCAAAGGGCTGGATGGAGGGCTGCACACCATTCCCTGCTCACTTTCGGCAGCAATTAGCACGTCCCCAGTGAAACTCAGTTACCTGCAATTGAAGGAGGGCAGCTGCATTCCAGAGATGATCAGTGATACCCGCTCACATAAGTAAGAAACCAGGCTAGTGTTCGTGTGGCAGGACCCACCTCTCCATGCCTGTGTGATATATCATCCAGATGGCACCGATCTGCATCCCCCTCAGACACAGGACATGATAAAGAGACACTATTTAAGAGGCCCAGAAAGTGAAGCATTTCCTGCCATGCTCATCACTTTACTTTTTTCCATTTAAAACTAATCCTCCCTCCCACAAACGAGCTGCACTCCTACTCCTCCCAATCAATAGGACGATTTGCATTTATCCTCCTGGAGGCATCGCTCCTAGGACCGGGGCCAGAGCGATCCAATCGATAGGGGGAAGCTGGAGCAAGACTGGAAAAGAAGCAGCAGAGAGATTTCCCCCAGGGAGAAATGCAAAACACTGGAGAAAGGCAACAATTATTGTAATTGAAGGTAATGAGGCCGAGGCGCCAGCTCCAGCTCTGCTTAACATCATTCAATACAAAGTGAGACACACATGAAGGAGACGGGCCGAGCCCGGCCGGCCCCGCGGCGGCCCAGCCCGGCTCCCGCACCCCGCACCCCGCACCCAGCCCCGCACCCCGCACCCAGCCCCGCACCCCGCACCCAGCCCCGCACCCCGCACACAGCCCCGCAGCCCGCCGCCCGGCTGGCTCCCCGCCTGCAGCAGCAGCACGGATGCTCCCGGGACAAGCCTGTCTCCTGCGCTGATGTATTTGGGAGAGACACTCTGGATCTGACTGCTCCCGGGGTCCCAGAGTCCTCCGTGCCCTTTCCATGCGAGGCTCCCGTGTCTGTAGAATTCTCGGTGTGTTTATCCTGACTGTGCACTGAAAGTCACGCCCTGAGCACCGAATCCCTCGGCCAGGGACAAACCTTGTCCTGCATGGTGGCAGGACAAGCTCAGCCCCAACGCCTCAAGCTTCAGCGCTCCCCTGCAGACCCCCTCTCTCCCACCGCAGCCCCCTTCCCCGCAGCTCCCCGGGAGCAGAGAGGGGATGCTGGCGAGAGGCTCCCCCTGCCCTGCGGCTCCGCCGAGGCACGGTGCAGGTGGTTCAGTGTCTCTAACCCTGTGCCCGGCGGGCTCGTTCTCTGATCCTGGAGCGGAGCTCACACCGGCTTTGAGGCGAGGGGTCTGCACCGGACACATAGCTGCGCCTTCGCCACGGATTCCTCAGGCACAGAACCCCCTCGCAGCCCCGGCCCCCGGGGTCAGTGAGGCTCCGGCGCCGGGACGGGCTCACTGACCCCTCCCTGCGATTAAGGCAGCCGGGGCCAGCGCGGAGTCGGGGAGGCGGAGAGGCGACCGCAGCCCCGGCGCGTCCCGGCCGCGCTCCCCAGCCCGGCGGCAGCGGGGGCTCAGCGCGGGCACCTCTTGCCCTCTGCCGGCAGAGCCAGCCCTAGCAGGAGCAGCCTCTCCTGCAGCCCCTGAGGAACCCGTCCCGTCCTAGGGCAGGGTGAAAAGGCGCTGGCTGGAGGAGGCACAACCTTTGGACCAGCAGGATGCGGCTGCCCGCAGGTGTACGGATGAGTAATCCCGCTGCCTGAAGAGCCAGAGTGGTGCGGGACCCCGTGATACACCGGGGCTCACATCAGTTCCGAGCCCCAGCCACATCGTGCATGCTGTCGTTAACATCCAGGATTCAGCCATCACCTTCTGAAACATCCACGTGAAGGTGTTACATGTCAGAATTCATAAACGGTACCTAAAAAGTCAAGCACCACCTATCAGATCGGAGTTATCAGGTGCCTAGAGGTAAAGTATGGCAAATATTAGGAATTCCCTTTAGATTCCAAGCATTAAAAAAAACATAAGTTATGTCCTGTCACAGCATAGTGTGCAGAAGAGGAGAGCCAGCACCGTAGTCATGATGTGGCCAAAAACCCCTGGAAACAGCATCACTGTAGCAGGACAGAACATACAGTTCAAGCAACATTTCTTACAGACAGCTATAGTTAGGGTATAGGACATATATTGAAACAGTCACATTTGCCAGTGAAACCAGAGCCTCTTCTGAATAAGAGCCTATGGCCTAAGCAAGAATTTCAGGCTCATATTTGCACATTCAAGACAGACTGTCCATGAGTCTGAACACAGATGTCCATTCCTTGGAGGACTTAACCTAACACTTGGAGGCTTACACTCATCTGGCAAACCCTGTGTGCTTGGCAGGGCCTGGGGGCTATATGAGGTTGTTCTCCACTCTTGCAAATGTATTCTCAGCAGCCCCCCAACAACAGCAGCAGCTCTAAAAGCTTTTGATGCAGATAAAGAAACTCTCCAGTGATATGTGCTCAGTATTAGTCAATATTTATTGTTCAAGCTCTGTTTTCTGAGTTGCATATTTCAGAGCCAAATGCCAGAGACAAGGCAGTCAATGGAAGTCAGGAAAGCCTATACACATTGTAACAGACTGGAGTTTTAGCTACTTAAGTAGGCAGCACTCTGCCAGATTACACCAAGCTCCAGTTCTGACAAGCATTTGCAAATGCAATAGAGAAAACCAAAGGCAGGACTAGATCTCAGAGCAAGGGCCAGCAGCTTAGAGAAGATGGATATGTATCTTAATAAGACTTTAATAATTCAGCCCCAGAAAGCTGCTGTTTGAAACAGAATTCAGCAGAACATCTAAGCACAGATGTGCAATAATAATAAAACCATAATTCTCACTTTGCCATGAAAAGCAGAAGGGACAAGAGTATTTGTGAGATGGGACGTGAGGAGCTGTGAGTCAGCAAAGGCTGTGGACTTGCTTAAACTCTAGCAGCATGAGATGGTGTGCTGGGAAGGGAGAGTGTGGGCACTTCTCTCCCCTGCTCTATGGCAGAATCAGTAACTACGTCAGAGGCAGCTTGTAATTCTGATACCTGTGAGTCAGAAAAACTGTAAAAAGGACAAACAACAGGGCAAGAGGAGCTCTAGTGAGCTTTGGTAAATATGTAACAAGCTGGAGGCACTGAATGCCCCAGACGCTGGGCCCAGCAGCATCTGAAAACTTAAACCCACCACCTCTAGTGGGTTTAACCCAGGAGGGTGAAGGTAGTGATATCTTCAGTTTTCTACCAGCACTCCTTGAGGGACTCCCACCCTTGTGGTAGGGACTGCAGATAGGATCACCCATCCTCTTCATCCACAACGTGGCAATGAAGCACCCAAGAAACAAGTTTGAGCACTGTCCTGCCACGCTCTGACCAAGAAGACAATCTCAGGCAGAGGAGAAGAATGCACAGCTCATTGCCAGTAACACCTCGAGATGCCACGGGGGTTCATCTATAGGAGTACTGTGAGATCAAAGGCAAATCAGGCAGAGGAAAGGATGGATGGAGAGAAGCAGAGTGTTGGCAGAAAGTGATACCATGTGCAACAGAAATTCACATTCCTCACAGTCCAGGCTTCTGAATCAGTGAAGAGACAGGGGAGCTGAGTTGAGAGACCTGATAGTCCTGGAAGGGGGAAGATGTGTGGCCCCTATGTTTTCATAACCATGAGCGCAAGACATTAGAGTTACACAGGACTAAAAGCAAAATTAAGAAATCCCAGAGTAAGAAAGCAGTCATTGTTGTTCTCAGAGCATCTTTTGTCATGAAGAGTATTATATAACAGAGCAGGACGTTAAACTGAGGTCTTCCTCACAGGTAAAGGTTTTCAAACCAGTAGTGAAACATGAGACTTAAAACCACTGGAGGTGGGGAGCAGGAGAGCATGCCCAGAGCCCAGAGCCAGAGCTGCCAGGCAGCCGCTGCCGAGCCTTGCCCCCAGACTCCAGCTTCACATGTCTCCAACTGCAGAGTACAACTGGTGTTTGCCTCCTCCAGGCTGCCATCCTCTTCCTCTGCTATACCTCCAACATGCTGCTCTTCCACCTTTTTGTGTTTGCTACTGTCACACGTTTAGGGAGGAATATTTTTCCTTTGCTTAGACAGAAAAAAGTTTAAAAAATGAGGTAGTGAGAATGGCTCTGTTACAGTCTGAGAGCCAAAGTGAGATGGGCTGTGAGGATGAAGCTCCAATGTACCAAAAGCAATGAAGAGACTAAATTATGACCTTCAGCAAAGATACCAGTCTGCCATAGAACATGACCATGCTGGCCAACTGCTTTGTCTTATTTTCATTGCCTTTGATGCTCATGGTAGTGCCGTGCTGCCAATGCCTGTTGCAGCCCTGTTTACCACACACCTCTCTCCCAGCAGGCAGGATCATGTGCTCCCAGTGGTACATCTGTGAACATCTCCTTTTTCAATCAATTCAAACATAACCTAGTTTTCACTTTTATCTTCACTATCAAGTCCTAATGAAAGACAACTCTGTCAATCTCTAAAGACATATTCAGCTTGATATTAAGTGTGTCTCTTTAGGTCTTCATGGAGATCCTGGCAGGAATACTGATAAAGCATAGAATGTCTGTTTCCCTCCCAAATGTAGATTTTAAATTCATCTTGTTCTAACCATGGGAGTAACAGAAGGTCTGGTATTAGAAGCCCTGTCAAGGCAAACTGCTTCTGAATTAGCGACTGAAAGGCTATTAGCATGATAGAAATCAGACACAACAATCTGCATTAATTAGTATCTCTGTTGTTAACCATAGATACTTGCATTTCTAAATAAATACAGGTAATATTAATCTGAATTGCATTCTTGTGAATAAAGCTGGACTCAGGCTCTGTGCCAAAGGAAGGAGGACCCTGCAAGCTGCTGTTTTCAAAGCAGGCATGGCAGAGGGGAGCACTGGCACCAGCTCTGCCCCTGTGCCACATCCAGCCAGCACTTTCATTTGGCCAGATCTC
Source organism: Xenops minutus (assembly GCA_035221455.1). Classification (NCBI taxonomy): domain Eukaryota; kingdom Metazoa; phylum Chordata; class Aves; order Passeriformes; family Furnariidae; genus Xenops; species Xenops minutus. Next base: position 14,892,424 of record JAWWEE010000074.1, read on the forward strand.
TTTGCCCTTCCTGAAACTCTCATGTTAAAACAGCGTTGGCTAACTCATGATGCAAATGCCAACTGAAACACTTCTATTTCCAGTAGCAGGAGGTACCACTTGATTGAGCTCTGAGGAGCCTGACGCAGGATTTCTCTGTCTGTCTGCTGGCAGCTCTGCCTGTCCCCTTTGCTGCAAATAAAGATAGCCATCAGATGCCCAAAGTCGCCTTACATGCACTAGGCAACATTTTTGTACCATTACAGCAAAAGGGGAGCTCAGTAGAAAGGTAAAGGGGAGACAAAGAGGGGAGAAGCAGAAGGGAATGTCACTCATGAATATGAGAGCAGTGCCAGTGTGGGCTGAAGATGCTTAGGGGCTGCAGACAGGAGGCTGAGCATCCTGCCAGGTGAGCCTTCCTCTGGAGCACTGCACACCCCCTCCTCCTCCCATCACTTCTGGGGAGTTAAAGGATCATTCAGTGTTTCATTCCCTACATTAAATGATTTACTATCCAACTACTCCTTCTCCTTTGGCCTTCTAGAGAAGAAGTTTCTACCCTTGCATCTTTCCCCCACCCCTTCTCTCTCTGCCTCCAGAGAGATATATTGAAAATGCATACTGGGACTCCTGTATGAGGAGTGAAGCTCTGTCTTGTGAAGCGGAGTGTGATATTGGTGGTGGCTGCTTCCCTGTCACATGGGGGCTGCAAGACATGCTGGCCAGCACAGGCAGTAGGGTTCCAGGGCTTCATACAGCTCCGGGGCTGCTCTTCACTCAGTGCCAGCCTTGTGCCCTCACACTTAGCAGAGGGTCTGGGGAAAGTGATGAAAATATTGCAGCAGTGGCAAATGGCGAGGACCTGAGAATAACTACCCACCTGCTTCCCTGTGCTGCTGGGCACTCCTATATATCTCTGCTCTTCACATACAGTCAGCACCAAAGTTGCTCAAGATCACTCCTACTGACATTCTCTTCAAGTCTCTCCCCAAAAACCTGAACTTGCCTTTACCCCTCTCACTCACACTATTTCCCCCTGTATTTACATATGAAGCTAGAAAGAAGCAACAGGAAGAAGTACTAAGCTTTTGAACAATGTGGGGTGAAAACAGACCAAAATGGAGAGAAGTCCAAAAAAGCTACCAAGGAAGAAGGATGAGAAATGAGCCACCAGAGTGAAAAGCAATGAATAGATCTGAGCACAAACCCTGCAGTGGGAAAAGTTGGTCCTGGCACCGTGCTTAGGGAACAAGGTGTGATGTGCCAGGAAAAAGAGATGTGGTAATGAAGGCTAAGGACATGTTGACTGACAGAGACTGGCACCACCAAACACCCACGTGTGAAAAATTGTCCTTACTGTCCTCTCAACTGGTTTGTAACTTGACAAGCCCAGGAGCCCAGCTGGCACTGAGGTAGTGCTTATAAGAACAGGGGACAAGGGGTGAGTACAGGGGGAGCACAAAGAGGCTGAGGTGCACCTGAAGTCTGAGGAGCAGATGTCTGGCAGGAGGGCAGAAATCTTCAAGGACACCCCCTGTGTGGGACAGTGCTGTCAGGATCCCTCTCTCTGCTGAAAGGGCCACTCTGCATCCTTCTTGGCAAGTCTACAATGGCATTCATACTTTCATTTCTAGAACCTCGCACCTTGTTCCAAAGACAGATTATTATTTTCAGCATGCCAAGCTCATGATTTTTCACTGTGCCCAGAAAATGAGTCTCCCCATGGCCTACTCTATCCCTGACTGCCCTGCAGCAACACTTGGGTGAGGAATATCTCACCATAGCTGACTGAGTTTTTCCTTTCTGATTTCAATGATGTAATTAGGAAAGCACAAATGACATGGCTTTTTCAGAAGGCATGCTCCTTCCCTCTTTGCTGGCACATCTGGAGCAGTCCTCCTCAGTACATTCGTGTCGGAGATTTACTTCATTTGTGTTGAAAGAAGGGCTTGTCAGAAATCTGGAAATGGAAACTGTTCCAGGGTCCTACCTTAATCCTTAAAACTACACAGCTGCCTCAGACTCCTTCAGCACAGATTGCTTAAAAATGTGGTGGTATGCAATGACTTACCACCAACAACCAGCAGGGACTGGCACATAATGTGTCAGGAGATACCTTCAGCTTAGAAAGCATATTTCTTATAAAAGATCCCCAAAGCCCAGTATGAAAAACAGCCAGCCAAAATGATTAATTCTTATGATATTTGATTAAAAGACCTGCACCATTTCAGCTGTGGTGTGGGTGAAGATCCTGAATAGAAACGCACATGCCAACTCTCAAACAAGAGAAATAAATGTTAATTGATTCTCCATAAATTGGGAAACACGTAATTCTGTCACCAGCCCCCATGGCTCTTATCACAATATTAAACTTCACTGGACCATTACCAAGAACAATCCTACAGCTGATTCAGGAAGTTCAATAACTCATTCACAGGCTTCTTGTTTCTTCCAACCTTAACGATTAAGGATGGGATTCTTCAGGGGAGTTTAGTGATGCTAAGCTCCCGTTTTCCATAGAAACGCTCCTATGTATTGCCACAGAGTGATGGTTACAAACCAGGTCTGAATGTGGTAGACATGGGAAGCAGAGCAAATTGTCAGTAAAAGCAGTGCAGCAGCTACAGCCTGAATGAGTCAGTGCCTTTGCATGCCCACCAGTGACACTCATTAAAGTATCCCCCTTGGAAAAAGCACACTTCAACAGATTGTTTTCCCTCAGCAGAAGGCAGTATACTGTGGACAGTATTACACTGAGGGAGTCCAGTAGACCTCCATACAAAAGACCTTCTTTTCTCCTGGCTTTACCTTGAACAGTGCCCTTACAGAAAATCTTTAGGAAATACTAGGCATATCCCTGTGGAAATCATCAAAGACCACCTCCTTGGACCCCTTAAGAACAGAGGAAAGAAACAGAAATTAACTGTATTTCTCAATCCAGCTTCAGAAATAATTCAATTACGCAAACTGCTGCCCTACCCCACGCTAGAGCCTTGCTTCAGTACATAAAATAATGTGTGAGACTTGTTTAGTATCCAAAACTGAAGCCACTGAGTTCTACAGATGCTGAAAGGGCATTTATAATCATTCAGAAATGACAAGGAGAGAGTTGCAGTTTGCAATAAACTATCCCAGCATACATAACCACTGCAGAACCAAAACAAAATAAAAAAAAACAAAAAACAAAAAAACAATAGTTGATTAAAAAAACACAAACCAAACATAAATATATAGGTCTAGGAAGGACCTTAAAAGGTCATCAAGGCCATTCTCTTTCTCTAGAGCAGAATCATGTCTCCCTACAGCAGATTCTTGTCCCACTCAGTGCAGGGGCCCCACAGCTGTCCAGGACAGCTCTTCCCAGTTATTGAATTACTATAAACAGTAACCCAAGTCTTCCTTGGTGCAGCTGTAGCTGCTCATTGCTTGTCCTACCTGCCAAGGACACAGAAAAACTTACACTTTTTGCAACAAGCCTCTATATATTTGAAGGTTTGCATATTGCATGGTCCTCTCTTTCACCCTAAGGCTCCCTCAGGCTAAGCTCCCCCTGTTTTTATAACCCTCTCTGCTGTGTCATGTTTTGCAGAGCATTGTCCTTGTTCTTCTCCAGATTCATTCCAAACTGCAGTCTACAAATACAGACTTCATGCTACACCTCAGACCCTCCTTGTCTGATTTTGCAGACTGGAACATAATTTATACCTCTGAATTTGCTGCTTTTCTGCAACAGCAACACATTGAGACATATCCTGAACATCTCTCTACAAGGAAGAAGCTAATCTCCCTGTTGCAAACTTAGAGGCTACTCCAAAGGATATTCCTGAAGAGTTGTCTAGCTAAAGCAATCCAAATTTTTATGTAGGAGATAACTCTGCTGGTTGGAAAGGAAGTTTGAAAAGGCCGGCATCACTACACGAGGCATGTCTGACATACACCACCAGTACCACATTCAGCTTGTGATACACAGACAGACCCTCAGACACCTTCCAAAGGGCTACTCCCAGCAGCTGCTCCCCAGCCATGTTCCTGCGGTAGGTTCTCCCAAATGAATATGCACATTTGTTCCTTTCACTGAGGAGTTTCATCCCACGTTTTTTCAGAAAAAAATACTTTTAACTTTCTTTACACTTCTACCTTGTGAAAGAAGAAACCACACTGTAGGCAGTATCACCTCTTACTGCTTTTTCTTTCCTTGGTCCCTGCCAGAACCATTTCTTTTGGCATTCTTGGGACTTGTATTTTAATTATTTAAAGGAATTACCAGTTCTGCTTAACTCCTTTTTCCTTTAGGCTTCCTCCCTGAAATTACATACTAATCCTGATTTTACTCAAGACTTTCATCTATAATTTGATCTTCTCTCAATTTGTATCCCTGAACAGTAAACACATTACCTTTTATCTTCATAGTCAACCTGTTTCATTCTACTAGTTAGAATCAAACTTAGAATTATTTTTTTTATTACTTTTTATAAATCTGAAGAATGTGAAAAACAAAATCATTTTCCATCTCATTCATATAGGAACATACACATGTGTAGGAAACTCATTATGGCAACAAGTGCTGGAATTTCTTGCCACTTTGCATCCCACTCATCCTTTTCCAGTAGACATGCAGATGACTGCAGCCCTCCATGACTGTCACACTCGGTGCTTTGGATGGCGTTGTTGGCTGCTGAAAGGCAGCCTGGTCCACCCAATTTTCCCAGTATGGTAGCCTGCAGAAACTTGTACAGCCACAGTGCTCTTTCTCCCCCCCATCATCATCACTGACAGAGCCAGTAACTCTTGTGAGAGCAGTGAAGGGGCTCCCAGCTTTTGCTTCTTCTTTGGTGCAACAGCCACAGAAGTTAAGGTGTGTGATGATGTTCAGTTCCTACTTATGTTTTGGCAATGCTCTAGTCAACCTTTCCTATTGAGGAACAGGTGAACAGAGACTGATTTCCCCTTGCAGAGCAACATTTCCTCTCTCATTAGCAGTGTTGCTGCAAACCTTCATCTTCCTAGCTTTTGCACTTTCAGGCCGCTACACTCACTCTCTCTGGGGCTGTGGGATCATGGTCTTTTCTCCATCTGACTTTTGCTCACTCAGCTCTTGCAGTATGCTTCTACAGAAGTTTCCCCAGCACTGTTCTCCACACTGGAGGATGTTGTTCTCCTCACCCTCACCACCAGACAAAATGTGGAGTTCAGTCCTCGGTAACCCAGCCCAGGATCCAGGCTGAAGCATGGCATATTTGTGGTGATCATGTGGGCCTGGCCCTCATGGCTGCAGGTCAAGGAAGGTCTCAGCTCCAGCAGCACTGTGTCCCATCATCCCTGCCTTGCAGGCTGTGTGCCATCCAAGCTGTAAACCCCTCCACCCTCGTTATCTTCTATTCACTCACAGGTGCCGGGGCTGAGGGATCACAGACCCTCTCCCAGCACAAGTGCCTCCTGATCTCTTTACTGGTTTGCAAAAAGAGGGCAGAGATGTTACTTATTATTAAACTGATGTGGCTGGGGAAGCAGCAGCAGATGGCTCTGGCTGGAGGGATTATATGGCTGTGCTGGGATTCCCTATAAATTCATCTCAATACAATAAGACCAGTTTTCTCATGATCTGGAAAGGCTAAATGAGAAAGAGTGAGGAGAAGGAGCATCAGAGCCATAACAAACCCCTTTCATCTGTTTCTGAGCAAGGATATTGCTTCTGGCTGCCCGTTCAGCTTGTCTTGCACAACAGAAACAGGACTGGCTGCACCAACTATAGAGATCAGGTCTTTTCACTACAAGACTGCCTTGTCAGAATGAGTGCTAAGATTCAACTAGGTGAGCTGGTCTCTCCTTTAAGTAGTCACTTGTGTATGTGTAAGAGAAGCCCAGTATTTGTGAGACCTGTTTTTAATTCAGTGTGCACACCATCAGCTTTGTCAGCTGTTAGTATGTGTGTTAGATATTAAAAAATCTAATATTCAAAAGGAGCCTGGTAAAAGTTTCCCTCTGTGTTAGTTTAGCTATTTTTCTTAGTGTTTATTTTAAATATCTCTGAAAACATAACGAGGTTGGTTCTTTCGGTGTTGAGCATTATGAAAGAGATGGTAAATATGTCTCCCCATTTCTTTACAGTCTATTCTTCAGAGGGCTTATGTTTTGACCTACTACAGGCCACCAAGTTTCTCCAGTTTCAGAAGGACTATTAAGATCAAGGCTGTACTTCCCTAGCCCAAATGTGGACAGGTGGCTAAGCAGCAAACTTAACAAAACTTGGCTGTTTTCAAACTGTTTATCAGATGATGCCTTAAAATCATTGCCAAAGAAGCGGGAATAAATAGGCAAGTTTGTGTCCCATATTAATGTTGAAAGAAGCATCCCTACATATTTAAGTCAAGAGATTTCTGCAAGCCTCCACATTTTTTGACATCTCCAGAAACACTTTTATGTTTGCTTTTTTGGTGTTTTTGTTGGGGTTTTTTTTTGGTGGCTTATCTGAACTTCTCCATGCTACCCAAAACTGCTGTTTTGGTACCTCAGCTGCAGGACCTGGGACCTTAGACCTTGGAAGGGCTGAGGTCTCATAAGCTCTCAGAGGCAGGGATTGCTGGGGGATGAGGGTGGTATAGGAAAGTGAAGGGAGTTTGTCAAATTGTTCCTGATAGGTAACTTAGATAAAGCTACGTAGTCGTGGGGGTGTCAGCATACTTAGATTAGGAAATCTATCACAAAATTCATGACTTAGATGCATGCAAATGATAGAGGGAATTTTAGACAAGCTAATTCATCTAATATGCTAAGTTGTTGCAGATAGAGGTTCAAACTGAATAATAAACTAAGATTTTCTCCTTCCTTTCCCAGTATGTTTAGTGGCTGTCAGTGCATCTTGCTTTATAACATACTGGGCTGTACAGTGTGAGGGTCATTTCCTACTGTCTGAAATGCTCCATGTCCTTTTTGGGATTCAGAAGCAACTATTTCCTATTCTCAACTAAAATGATGAAGGCCATTCCCATAATTCCTCCTAAATCTAGGCAAGTTTACACTCAGCCTGAGCATCCATCAGCTGTTGACACAACTCAACTGCAGAGAAGACCCTTGTGACCCTTTCAGCTGCATGGCTACATTTGACCCATGAATGAACAAGTAAGGGACTTGATCTCCACCCAGGTCACACCCAGGGAAATGTATCCTTAGTGCAAGATATGGGTTTGTGGTACAGAGGAGGTATTTTGGCAGAGACCAGTCTGTCCAAGCAGATTTGGGAAGTCTGACATACAGGAGCCAAGTCTGGGGTCTCAAACTAAAAATCAATCAATTACTCTCTTAATCATCTCATTGCAACATACTGTTTATGCTGCCAAGCTGGACTGGTCAACAGAATTTGTTTTCTCTCCAATATACCCTGGGACTAGAAAAACAGGCTACAAAATCCCACGCCTTGTGGGAGCTGCCAGGGCCTCTTCCTTTGTGAGGATAGACAGATGCCAAATCAGGGCAGAGAGCAGAGCAAAGAGAACGGGCAGTCACAGCATTCCCATCCTCTTGTCCAAATTTTCTGCCTCCCAAATTGTGAAGGCCTGAAATAAAATGAACTTATGCAGCCCTATAAGAGGCGAGGGACACTTAGGCAGAAATGCAGAGGAGAGCTGGAGACATGGAGAAACAAGCTGAGCTAAAGAAGATACATGCAGGAAAACAAAGCTAAGGGAATAGTATTGCTTTATACCCAGTATGAATATTAATCAAAAGCACTTTCAAAAGCACATATGAACCTTCCTTCAAGAAACAAGCATAGCCGCTCTCCTCCATGAATTGAAGCACATTGTGAAAATGTCTCTCTGGAAGTCACTCAGCCTGAAGTCCCCCTCACTTGCCAGCTTTGCACTGGGAAAACACCTCCAGCAAATGCCAGCAGGAGCCAGGGCCTCATGCCAGCCACAGTCTGCCTTCAAGTTCAAGTTCTAGGTTTTAAAGCACCTCAGACATCAAGTTTTCACTGCACAGAATGCCTTTGGTACAGGCCTTTTACTACTGTGAAAGGCATTATTGTGTGAATTGTCACTGCAAACATCAATTAAAAAAATTAAATAAATCAGATTGCAAAATTATACCTATGGAAGAAAAAGGAAAGAGAGATTTTATTTCTTAGGTGGTGTTGCTCTGAGTAGAGCTCTTAGTCAAAAAACATTTGGAAGAAAGTAGCTTTGGAGCCTGACCCTGCAAGGTCCTGAGTAGCATCACCTCTCCTCAAAGCCGAGCAATAAGCCATAGTCTCAGTAAATGGCACTTTGATCAAAAAACCTTTTGATTCCTCTGTCTCTACATACCTTCAACCCCACCGTATATCCTCTCATGGTCAGAAACCATTAGCTTCACATCACTGTTTTTTGGCATGACACCTCTGTAAAGAAACAGGTTGCAGCTGTGCCCAAGCATTTGGCTTAGCTCAGCACAGCAGGAGATGCTGGAAGCAGGGGGTTAACATGTCAGAGTAACCACAGCCCTTCAACTTCCCCTTGCAGCCAAACTCAGAACCTGCCAAGTGCTGCGTTCCAATAAAACGCAACTCACACAATCTGTAAGTGCAATAAAATAGCTGTTAACAATTCTGTAACTCTCTCTCTTTTAGCTTGTAAAAGCCTGAAGGTCAGCTGGAAGTCAAGCTGCATTTCTTTGGGAAGAGGGCAGGCCAGTCCTGGGTGACGGGTTCCTGTCCTTTTACCTCCTCCTCTGGGGTTTCTAAAGGGTCAGCGCTTTACCTGGAGGGGGGTCTTCTGCCTTATTCCCCCTACAGGAGAGCAAATGGAGCAGAAGGGTGCATGGCCAGAGGGGAGGGGGTACCAGAGGATTTTGCCATTTCAGGGCTGCTCAGATCTGCCTTTAATCAGCAGTGACACTGAGTAACATTTCAGTTTGGTGGTTTGGGAGAAACAAGCTGATGTTTCCCCTTCTTTGGACTTGATGATAGAAACTCTCAAAACCCATGGGGTGAAAAGAGAAGCAATTTCAAATCCTGACCCTCCAGGTAGGAGCAAATCTTTAAAATCACATGGTGACCTCCAGGCTGGCTGGGGTTTAGGCTGGGTGTGCAACCCAAACACAGTGCTCCTGCAGTTGAAATATAAGGTCACCACCAACCAAGGGACCAAAGCAGCTCTGCCACGTATGAAAGTGGGGTAGTCAGACAGATGTGGAGAGGAAGAACAAGGGTAAAGGAGGCAGAAAAAATTCATCACAAGACACTCCATTTCTAGTTTGGCAAATCAAGTGAATTTACTTGTCATCTCTAGGGTCAAAAGCCTCCTCAATTAATCAGCAAGATTTGGAGGGACAGAATATGTCAACACTTACAGTAAAAACAACTAACATGAAAACAATGTTTTCCCCAGTAATTTCCTGGTTTTGTCCCCAAGTATATAAAATTCTTGAAAGAAAGAGCATTCAGACAGGACAGACAGAGTGCTGAGCCACACTGCCAGAGCAGCCCCGGTGAAAGCTGCAGTCATAGCAAAATGGCATAACCCACTTCAGTTAATTAACAGTAGTGAGAGCAAAGCCCCATGGCTGGATCCTTTTATTGTTTTAGCAAATGCTATGCTATTGTATTTATATAAAATGTTACATTAAGACACTGATTATTTCAGCTAAGAAAGGAGGGACTCAAAGTGGAAAAAACCAAAGTGCACTAACCTGCAAAACCAGTTCAAACACAGGCTTTAAGATCAAGTGTTTTTTTTCCAGGATGACATAGGAGTACCCAAAGCCCTGCTCTTCCTAACAGGCTTTTGCTTGCCATTACTTCACAGTAGCTGAGGGCAGGCTCTTCAGGGGCAGACTCGGATGAGCAGTGCGAGGGAGGAGGAAAGGTGAAATGTGGTGAGGCTGAACATCATCTGCAGGCTGAGCATCGCCCTTCCCTCCCGGTGCTGTGAGCCCCTGTGCACGGAGCAGACCCCGAGGGACAGGCGTACCTGCAACCCTCACACAGACCAAGTACTGATTTTTAAGGCTTTTTTTTTTAAAGAAGCACCCTTTGGAAATTCCATTCACCAGAACACCTTTTGCAGAAAGGCACAATGGCACTTTAGGTAACATTAAGAAGCACAAGTAGCACAAAAATAACGATGAAGCACATCCAGTTTTTCACGCAGCCTGGTGTCTTCAGCTCAGCTTTAATCAGGGAGAATGTATGGGTCCCCTGGGGGTGTGATTACAGGAAACCAGCTGTAGCACTGGATGAAGATGGAGCTTTTCCAGAGGGAGGTGCTGGGGTTGTGTGTGGTGAAGAACTACGTAAGTTCAAACAATTGTCCTCAGAACGAGCCTCCCTTCTGGTAAACCCCATGGAAATATGGTTAAGAGGTGCGGGGGGTGAAGAGAAGGGGAAAACCACACGTGGTCCCAAAAACCAGCCCCGGGATATGCGCAGCAAGGCTGGCACTGTCCCCCTGCTCGGCCGGGCCCGGCTCTGGATCAGCCCAACCCACCCCGCTCCTGCTGCTGCTGCGGGGGAGAAACCCACCCCGAGCCTGGAGGGACCCCGGTGCTCGGGATCCTGCCGGGGATCCCTGGTGTTTGGGATCCTGCTGGGGATCCCTGGTGTTTGGGATCCTGCCGGGGATCCCCGGTGTTTGGGATCCTGCTCGGGATCCTGCTGGGGATCCCCGGTGTTTGGGATCCTGCTGGGGATCCCCGGTGTTTGGGATCCTGCTCGGGATCCTGCCGGGGATCCCCAGTGTTTGGGATCCTGCTGGGGATCCTGCTGGGAATCCCCGGTGCTCGGGATCCTGCTGGGGATCCCCAGTGTTTG
>JAWWEE010000074.1:14903288-14968004 GCA_035221455.1 Xenops minutus
GCTGGGGATCCCCAGTGTTTGGGATCCTGCTGGGGATCCCCGGTGCTCGGGATCCTGCTGGGGATCCTGCTGGGGATCCCCGGTGCGGGGTCTTGCCGAGCTGGGGCCGCAGGAGGGGATGGGGACGTGGGGAGGGGGCAATGGGGATGCGGGAGTGGCGATGGGGGCACTGAGGGGGCCATGGGGGCACTGAGGGCACTGAGGGAGCAATGAGGGAGCACTGAGGGGGCACTGAGGGCACGGAGGGGGCACTGAGGGCACTGAGGGGGCACTGAGAGGGTACCAAGGGAGCACCGCAGGCACTCCCTGCACGGCTGGGCCGCCCCGGTCGGGCAGTGACCCCGGCGGGTCCGGGGAACAGCCCTGGGAACAGCCCCGGGAACGGCCCCGGGAGCGCTCGGGGGGACACTGCGGCAAGGGGGCCTGAGGGGCTGAGCATCGTTCTCGGGGCACCCAGCCCCTCGGGTGGGAGACGGGGCCGTGGGGAGGATGAAGCCTTGGCAATCCAAGGGGACACGGTCAGCAACCTGTTACAGCAGGCCAAGAAGGCCAGTGGGATCCTGGGCCATGCCAGTGGGATCCTGGCCCGTGCCAGTGGGATCCTGGCCCGTGCCAGTGGGATCCTGGGCCATGTCAGTGGGATCCTGTCTCGTGTCAGTGGGATCCCGGCCCGTGTCAGTGGGATCCTGGCCCATGTCAGTGGGATCCTGTCTCGTGTCAGTGGGATCCCGGCCCGTGTCAGTGGGATCCTGGCCCATGTCAGGGGGATCCTGGGCCATGCCAGTGGGATCCCGGCCTGTGCCAGTGGGATCCTGGGCCGTGTCAGTGGGATCCCGGCCTGTGCCAGTGGGATCCTGTCCCGTGTCAGTGGGATCCCGGCCCGTGTCAGTGGGATCCCGGCCTGTGCCAGTGGGATCCTGGGCCGTGTCAGTGGGATCCCGGCCCGTGTCAGTGGGACCCTGGGCCATGTCAGTGGGATCCTAGCCTGTGTCAGTGGGATCCTGGCCCGTGTCAGTGGGATCCCGGCCCGTGTCAGTGGGACCCTGGGCCATGTCAGTGGGATCCTAGCCTGTGTCAGGGGGATCCTGGCCCGTGTCAGGGGGATCCTGGCCCGTCCCAGTGGGATCCTGGCCTGTGTCAGTGGGATCCCGGCCCGTGTCAGTGGGATCCCGGCCTGTGTCAGTGGGATCCTGGGCCATGTCAGTGGGATCCTGGCCCGTGTCAGGGGGATCCTGGCCTGTGCCAGTGGGATCCTGGCCTGTGTCAGGGGGATCCTGGCCTGTGTCAGGGGGATCCTGGCCCATGCCAGTGGGATCCCGGCCTGTGCCAGTGGGATCCTGGCCTGTGTCAGTGGGATCCTGGCCCGTGTCAGGGGGATCCTGGCCTGTGCCAGTGGGATCCTGGCCTGTGTCAACAGCGTGTCCAGCAGGACCAGGGCAGGGATTGCCCCTCAGGGGAGGCCACCCCTCAAATTGTGCGTTCAGCCCCTCGCTACAAGAAGGACACTGAGGGGCTGTCCGGAGCAGGGCAACAGGGCTGGGGAAGGGTCTGGAGCACAAACCTGATGAGGAGCAGCTGAGGGAGCTGGGGGTGCTTAGCCTGGAGAGAAGGAGGCTCAGGGGGACACTATGGCACTCTACAGAAGGGTGTGGGCAGGTGGGGCGGCCTCTTCGCACAGGTAATGAGGGACAGGTGAGAGGAAACAGCCTCACCTTGCACCAGGGGAGGTTTACACTGGATATCAGGGGAAAATTTCTTCATGAACCAGTGGTCAAACACTGGAACAGGCTCCCCAGGGAGGGGGTGAAATCACCAACACTGGAAGCGTTCAAAAGACATGTAAATGGGGCACTTGGTTTAGTGGTGAATGTGGCAGTGCTGGCTTAACAGCTGGACTCAATGATTTTGGAGGGCTTTTCTAGCCCTTATGAGTCTACATTTCTATACATTCTCCACTGAGAACTCCATGGGAGATTTAACCACAGGAGGGGTAAGGCAATTGCCTTTAAACAGCAGAAGGACACTGACCAAAGGAGGTGAAGAGCAGCAGGAAAACAAAATTAGGCAGAGGAAGATGAGGCCATGACAGTCAAAACTTCAGCATCAAGATCGTAAGACTGCAGCGTATGAAAAAATCCTACCTGGAAGAAGAGAAATTGCATGACTGAAATATCACAGCAAGAGCAAGACACTTTTGGTGTAGGTATGAAGAGGGGACACAATCTCTGACCAAAGATTAAGATCACTGTGACAGGATGTAGTAAAGAACTTAAGAGACATAAAAGTGAGGCTGAGAAGAAAAACAAGCATCAAATATTAAAAAGAAAGGGTAACATTTCAAGTAAAATGGCCTGGATAGTTCAAAATGGACAAAATTACCAGGTTGGTTTCTCAGTTCAGGGAAATCTCTAAAGTCACTGCAGCCTACTTCTGCATTGATTGAAATGCATTCATAATCTCCAAGTTTTAGATTAATATTGAAAAGCAGATTAAACTGTTTCCCATAGTTCATGAATGCCCTGTCACTCATCCCAGGAAATTCCACGAAATGGAAAAGCACACAGAAAAGATGGTATTTAATGAAATTGAATCCAACTTCACTGAAAACTTCAAGTCTGCACATAACTGTGTAACAAAATGAGCAGGAAAATCTGATTTAACTTTTTCCTCTCTTCAGCAAACTAATAAACTCTCATTTTTTTTGGAATTTGGGGGGTTTAGGATACACTGTTTATGAAGACACTTCTCATTTATGCATGCTTTGCTTGAAAAAAAAAAGATGAAGGCATTAAAAAGCACATCAAAAGCATCACAACTATGCTAGGTTCTCATGTAGAAATACTCTCTCTTGAATAACTCTGTATAAATGATCTAATCACTCTAGCTCTAAAGAGAAAATCTTATAAACTCTGCCATGAAGAAGTACAAGATATGAAGTTATATTAACATTTCTACTTGTCAGTCTGGGACACCATTGCTGGAAAAATGTGATTAACAAAATTTCCCTTGTGATAATACAAATCCCACTGGAGTTGAACAAGGCAGTACAAAAGAACGGAACATCATTAAAAATATGAGGGGGTTTTTAATGACTATGTAAGAAATTAATGGAAGGTTTCTTTTAGGAGGTCCTCATCTAAAACTATGTACCACCACACAAGCCTGAAGTAGGCTTAAGCCTCTCCACATCCCAATGTTGTCACACTAAATCTTCCAAAATCTAGTACCTGTGGGTGAGCATGCTGGATGTGAGCATGTTAATCTTGTGATATTAATAGCTTTCCTAAAAATAGGAGGACCTTTGGGATAAATTCTTGATAATGAAAACCTGCTTTCAGATTAGAAAATGCAGAATAATCAATCTATAGCATGGCTGAAGCAAAGTCCCTTATTAAGTACTATCCAGGAATGATGTGTACCAATCCCACTCCCCACTGCAAAAGGGAGACTCTTGTGAGACTCAGACCATCATGCTTTATCAGATCATCATAACGCTATGAAGATCAGTCATGTGAAACTGCAAAAACATGTAGCAAACACCCATAAATCAGCTACCAGAATGTTGCTTTCTGATCAATAAACTCTATAAAATTAAACCTCTAATCTCATGTAGCTTGGAGCAATAGCTGACATTTCAGATTATAATAAATCAGTCAGAAGACTGCACCTAACTCCACTTAATCTTATATTGACCAAAGTTGATCAGGACTGAAACTGCATGCTAGAGAATTAAACAAATTCAACTATATTAACAATTAAGAGAGAAACCCACGCATGTTAGCTAGAAGAAAAATATAGAGATTTAGGGGTTTATATCAAAGATTATTCTAGGTGAGATAACAGAGCCTCAAAATTGATGACATAGATTTTTAAGGAAAAGGAACCTAGTTTCCAGAGGAATAGGAATTTGACTTAGCACTGCCAAAATTAGATCTGAGTTGGCCAGTGCCCAATGCAGCTCAGGTGAGCACTGACCCCCTGACATGCTTTTCTGAATCCTTGTTTCAGTGATTCTTTTGCTCCAACCATCCAGAGCTGGATCTTTTGCGTGTGCCAGAGAGATTCCTGCATCATGGATTTTCCTCATCTACTACAGCTGAAAATCTCGGATTGAATAAAGAAGTGCCTACTGAAGCACAGCCATGCGCCAGTCTGTCTCTGCTGAGCCAGGAGCAGCACTGGATTAGCTCAGATACCATGTTCCCCCTCCCAAGCAGGCACCAAACAGTTTCAGCTGCCACAGAAGTGAGGCAGATCGTCTGGAGAGTGAGAGAAAACACATGCAGAGAAAGAGCCTGTGTCTTTCCATGTACTGGCTCAAGGGCAGAGGTCTGCCAAGCACCCGAGCTGGCCCCTGAACCGTGGGAGCTCCCCAGCCTGGCAGTCTGCTCAGCACCCGTGGTGAGGGCATGTGCTTGCTCACAGGGCTCCTGCAGGGGAGCCTGCAAAATCCTCATGGAACAACTAAGGAGTTCAGGAAATAGTCCACACTCATCAGATGGCGGTGAGGACAGCCAAGCTGATCTTCCCCAAGCCCTCCTCTCTGCATATGTACCTGAGAGTTTTAAGAGCAGGTAGTCTTTACTGTTCAAGCTTACTGCTCACCCAAATGTTACTCTGACCTGCCCTTCGATGCCAGAAGGTGCCAGCCCTGCCCTTGCTTGGACCCTGGTGTGAGCTCCTTCAGCCTCTGAAGTCAGCGACATATTTACCAGGCAGGTTTCTGCTCTGGCTTTGCTGCCTGAAGTACTTCAGGGCTGGCAAAAAGGAGCACATCACCTGGAGCAAGGAAGCAGTAAGGAAGGGTCTGTTCTTTTGCAAGGAGCTGGGTGTCAGAGAAGCTCTCCCAGTGTCTGAAGTTTCATCCTCACCAAGCAAATCTTTCAGTTAAACCACCTGTAAAGCAAACAGGACTCCTTCCTTAGAGATCTTGTCCTATCACTGTGTTACATATATGGCACTCTGTGCACAGCCTCACCTCTGTCCCTAATTGTTCAGGTGAAGAGGTGTCAGAGGACATGAGAATAAAATATACAACAAATTAATTCTATTTTTTTAATGAAGTGAAATTAAGATACGATCCTAGGTCAAAGTGAACTCTGAGAATTTCTATCCTAAAAACAGAGGAATAAGTTCAGTTATCCGTGCTTCTACTAGCAATGCTATTGCAAGCAGAAAGGCAGTTTTATTTAGCAAGTGAAGACAGGGACATGCTGTCAGTGGTTTAATAGCTTTTCCATTTAAAAAAAAAGAAGACTTACTGTGACATTGAATCCCCAACAAGAAAAGAAGTTTAATGTACATTTCAAAATGTGGAAAAAAAGCCTTTACTCCGAGGATGCAGAGCAGCTAAAGGGACCTGAGTTGAACTGACGGACAGCAGAGCCCCTTGGCACCATCACATAGTCCAGACCTGCTGACAACACATTCACCTTCTGTAGCACCATCTGCCATGGCTCTGGTCACTTTACCAAATAACTCTTCCAGTACAAGCTTTCTGCTGCTAATGAGGATGCATCCAGCACAAGGACAGGAAGCCAAATCAAACTCCAAGAGCATCCCAATTACACTGAAAAAAGACCCAATCACAGCTTTTTGCCCAGAGAAGTATGTAAGACCTTGTCAGCAAATCTGCCTGGCCAGGCAGAAGGAAGCTGTCCAGGCTGTCCAGAACTCTGAGCCAACACGCTAACTGACCTCCATGTGCCAACTTCAGAAATTCAGGAGAAAGAGAGGGAGAGAAGCAATTTAAGTGACTTGCAGCATTCTAGCTGCTGCTGCAGATGACAGTGACAGTATTATCCATAATTAATTTTTTTGCAACATACAGTGAAAGGGAAAATGAGCCTAACAGATCATTCTGAACTTCACTGTATCAACACACACTTTTTACTCAGCCCAAATTCTGAGATTTCATACTGGAGCAGAGAGATGGATCTTTGAGCACGACGCTGCATCCAGGTGTAGACGGCACCCCTTTGCAAATGCTCTCTGCCACGTGTGACTAATGGGGTGACAAAATACTGTCACACGTACTAACTGCTGGAAAGATAAGGTTGTTCAAACTGCGTTTGCAAACCTGCTGTGCAAAGTCTGGTATATGGAGCTATGTACTGCAGCTGCACACAACCCAGCAGCTCCAGGTAGGATCTGTCTGGGATGCAAGAAGACTTGCCAGAATGTTCCTAGTTCCCATGGGAGACAATTCATTCTCTAGAAAGCCCTAGATCAGGTGCATTCGTGTCTTTATTAGGGAGGAGAAAAGTGCTCCAGGGCTTCCAGATTCTTCGCTACCTGGAGCCCTAAGCGGTACGGCCTACCTCAGTCCTTTCCCTCAGTTAGGCTCTTAAAACAAAAAGCCATAGTTGGGAAAAACAGGAATCTGTATTGAGGAACACGTAGGAACAGTTCCAGATAAATTAATACAGCAGCAGCAACACAGGCATCCAGGAGGGTTAGAAGAATAAAGCTGATGCCTACAGCTATGAAAGACTGAATCTTTTCAAGCATCTTTTGTAGGATACCAAAGAGACAGAAGATAGAGGAACTCAACAGGTATCTAAAATGAGCAATATTTAACTGGAATCTGAAACTTTATCACAGCTGACAACAATCTTCTTTGCAGAAGAAGCCAACATATGTATGGATCTCAATTGCAAATGAAAGCTTTTACTTGACTGCAGGAAAACAACTGCCAAAGAAAAAGGCTAGGCAAAAAAACAAGTTCCTTCTACGTTCAAAGCTCTGATTATTAAGAAATAATACAAAACAAATACAAAACAAAACACAAAAGAAACCTCCCACATATCATTAATCAGCAGTGATGGGCAGAAGATGGGCTAATGTCAATGAGATGGCACTTCAGCTCAGAAAATTCCTCTGTAGGAAATTTTCAAAAGTCAAGGCATTTATTTTTACAACATCCAGAACTGCCTATTATCTTACATCTGTAAATGAGATTGCTTCAGTGAGGACAGAATATTTTTCCAAGAACAGCAGAAAGGATGACATTTTTACAGAAACATCCAGCCAATTCCAAGAATGGACTTGGTATTTAGCTATATATACAGTAGTCATGTGGCAATTTAGAGCTGGAGTAAGTGACTGCTCCTTACACGCAACAGACTCACGAGTCCCCTGAGGCACCATGACAGGATGCTCAGGGCACATCACTCCTCCCTTGCAGCAGAATACACAGTATTGGCCACTGTAGCCAAACTCATAGCAACAAAGGACTCTGCTCCGGGAAGTTCTCAGGTTGTCATCACAGGCAAGGTGACACTGGAACAAAAGGTAAGACAAGGTTGTCTTTGACCCATACGCTTAGGAGACATGACATTACACAACTACCCAGTATTTTCTCATGTGTCTTTGGGGATATTCCTGCAATGAAGCTGCTCCAAAAAGGAACAGATACTTTTTCTGAATTGCAACAGTGAAAACAGCACCAGTGTCCACCAAAAGAAAAGATGCTCCTACCAAAGGAGATAAAACTAATAAACCAAGTCTGGAAAGGAGACTGCAGGTTGAGCAATTGACCACAGCACCTTTGGATCAAGGCCAGTGCAAAATGGGAGTCCCTTGGAGCAGTCACATGGGTTTACAATTGTATTAAGCTCCTCCTGCTGTAGTCCTTAAGCATACCATCACACATGATAAAATACTACCCCAATGGCACTACTTGCAGGCTCAGACAAGCTCTTCAGTAATTCTAAAGACCATTTCTCTATTATACTAAATAGTTGTTTAGCAATGCATAACAAGGAAACCATAAGGAATATATGGAACAACAGTTCTTTCACTATATTAAGCCACTAATGTAGAAAACACATTTCACAGCTCCAATAAAGACCTGCTGTACACATGCCTAGGAAAGGTTTGATCCATGGGAATTTCATTTGACTTACAGGTGTAGACCAATTCAATAAAGCCCCTTTCATTAAAAAATGGGAAAGATAGGAAATATGGGAAATATGGGAAATCCATAATTTCAGTATGGATTATTAATGACAAGCTGGTAATCTAGTAACACGCTTCAGTGCACCTGCACAAGTCTTTGTTGTCCAGCTTCAGAAACAAGATCTGATAGGAGGGAGAAAAATCGGTGTTTCTCCCCCACCACTTACAGAGTGCCAGCTTCGGCTCATCACTACAGAAACTGGTTTCTCTCCAGAAATCACTCCAGACCACACAGTAAGGCCAGAATTGCATTCCCAGTGTTAGTGAAGCCATTTTGAAGGACTTTAACCCAGACCCTGCCCTTCGGTTAGTGCCAACTTTAAAGCAGTGCCTGCAATCCTGTTCCCCAACTTCTCTAATACTGGTGAAAGTTTGGCAAGCTGTGCTTCCTCAGCCAAAACCAGCTCCAGGCTTTGGAAGGGTGTGAGGGATGAGGGAGGAAAGCTAATGGTGAGGAAATATAGAACCCAACAAAGTGTCAGCATGCCATGGGATGCTGACAAAGCATTGCCTTCATTGCACTACTTAGAAGGGCATCACCTGCAGAGCGTGTGTCTCGGTGTGATGCACATGAACACGTGTTTTTAAGGGGTTAAAGTGGCACACAAATCCTTGTTACTCCCAAGTTATCTGTGATTTTATGAAAGCTTTCAAGTGATAAACAGACTAGCAGTCTTTAGGCTGGACGTGAGACTCTTCTGTAAAACAATGAATAATAAGATCCACAGGCAGTAGATAAGCATAAAAAATTAATTCAAAACAGATTTTCAAAAAATAATCTGAAGTAATTTTCTACACGTAACATTAAATTGTGAAGCTCATTGATACAGAATGTTATAGAGGACAACATAAGAATCAAAAGGAAATAAGCTTTTTACCTTACATAAATTAAATATATTAAACAGATGCAGTGTATCTATTAAGACCAAAGCAACCTTTGTCTCAGCAAGTAACTAAACAGAAAAATGCCTGAAATAAGGACAACCACTCATGAGAGATCCCTTGTACATCCATGCATTTCACATGCTATTTCCCTACGCCTGGGAAACCTCAAGATGATGAGCATCACATGACACAGGATGTGAGGGAAATACAAGTGCGTTCAGGAAGCCTTGTGTTGCTCAGCCCTGGGTCTTGAAAAATGCAGAAGCTATTTATGTTCAAACTAATTCATTCAAGATTACTCCCATTTTCCGAAAAAATAGTTGCATGGTATGAAACACAACAGCACATTTTGGGTTAAAAAGTGAAGAATGATTACAAGTTCATCTATCCCAATTTCCCACTGTTGTTGTTAGTTAGGTATTTCAACTTGCTCCATCTGCAATATCTTGTCAGGTCAGAGCATTCAGCTTCCACTGATGAAAACCTCATTTTAAAAATCAGTCCAAGCTCACTCAACACAAAAATCAAGTAATGGTTCTGGTGCTGAAAGTATTTTGTAGGAGGAAAACACATAGCATCACATGTCAATGCCTTTAACATTTTCTTTTTTTTTTTTTTCAATCCATCCCCTACAGCCTTTCCTACTTAACAGACTGCTGTGACATATACACCTCTGCAAATATTAAACCAGTACTGCTATCACTATTTCTGTTGTTTTTAAGCAAAGAAAAAGTCACATTTATTTTGTAGTAGCAATAGTTTCTTTTTTATTTTTAATATACTTTAGGAAACAATATACAAAGCTGAGCTTTGCCACCATTTTCAAACAGTGGGTTGCTCCAATTACACAAATTCAGCGTTTTGTGATGGTTAAGAACAGCAGTCAGCACCAGACTTAAACAGTTAGCTACAACACAAACATCCTTCGAAATGAAATGTCATAATATCAAGACAGGTAAACCAGGAGTTAACATATGACAACTGTTGGGGAGGTGTCTTAAATCATTCTTGTTGAATTTTATATTTCATTAAATATTTTATACACATTTTCCTGTTTACAAGTTTTAAACAAAACCTCCCTTGAGGAATTATTTAAGTACAAAAATGTTCAACAAGAACAGTTCTAATAAGGAGTCCCCAAACAGACCAAATTTCAATGTGTTGACCAAAGGAAATGAAAACCAGTGTTTCTTTGCTTTAACATGTTTATTACAACAGATACAATTCACATCTGACTAGCTTTTTTTATCCTCTTTCCCCTCCCACAACCATGTTAACATGTTCATTGGGCTATTTCCTTATATTTGAGCAAGTAATGTACTTTCAGCACACATGCCCAGCAGTACTATAAGTCCATTCTTACAGGGTGCAAATGGAAATACGTTTCAATAATTTATACAAACAAGTGGGTTATGCTCAATCACTGCAATTTTAAGCTACTGTACACAGGAATGAAAAGATTATAGAAAAAGTGCCATAGCAACAGTGCCTTAAGAAAAGAGAAAATTAGAAGCATTAAAAAGCTGATAAAATCAGATTTAGGATTTCACGGGGAAATGGAACACAGAAGATGAAAAACATTTCTCTGTAAAACAGAAATGGAGAAGCACTGCTCTCGACTCGGTGCAAGTGTGGAAACAGTTGTTTCGTGGTATTTTGTACATTGCCCAAACTGTTGCAGCCTTAGACACAGATCGCCTGGCGCTTGCATTGAACTTTAGGAAATGAAAGATCTTTGAACGATAAATTAACTAAAAAAAGAAAAAAAAAGAAAAGAAAAAAAAAAGAAAAAAAGAAAAAAAAAAGCTACTTTTGCAGACAGGTTTACATGTAAGAGGCTAGGTATTTAGCCACCTCAGCATTGATTAGTTTTGGATGTCTAAGCTCTGATACACATGGCTTCCCATGGCTTCACTCTACAAAATATATTTACAACGTGAAGAATACATCTACAAGAAATCTACATTTCAAGGGTTTTACAAATCATTCTTGTATCTTTCCCCTGAATTTGACTCCCTCCTGTCCCCTTCCCCATGTCAACTTTTTTTTTCTGCCCAGCTCAACGGTCCAAAGTCTACTCAAATGCAGCTCAAAAGTGTTAAGACTGGGCATCAGTTTAATAGTTCCTGTACTCAAAACCATGTGCAATTGTTTACAACTTTTCACACCATGAAGGAATTCTGATTCTTTAGCTTTTCAAGTTCTTTAATTTGTTGCCTCAAAAATAGTATCCTGCAAGAGAAAAGAAATAAATTAGTATAAACATTTTTATTATACAGATATATTGTATAAGCATCTACACAAGTACTTCTTGTACACAATTTCAGTGAAAGAGATCAAGTTCCTTAACTCCATTAAAAAAATTCAAATATTAATTTCATATCTGTTCAATAATCCAAAAACACTGTATGCACATGCACAGAGACTTGGTGTGTTTGATACCCTAGTTCAAAAATTTAAGTTGCTCTATTTCATTATGTCTTTTTAGTCCTATATAAATATTCTATAAAGTTCGAAGCAGCTTTAATCAATGCAGAAAAAACATCCAATTCAGCAGACTTCTGCATAACACTTTTCAAATATGTGCCCAGTTCAGTAAAAATGAATTTTCTACTGAAAAGTAGGTGAAAAATTATTAAGATGGACACATTGAAGAAAAACTATTTAACTCAGAGGTATGGGCATATAAGATATAGTAGTCAATGAAAAGTGCCTTTTCACATGCTTGCAGTTATGGTTAAAACAATATATTTGCTTTGTCTAGAGATGTAGTTCCTTCTCAGAAGAAATTTAACTAGTTCTCTTCTGTGCAAAAGTTCAGAAATATTATCATCATTCAAATATACTGGCTTTGATAACCCCATCCTTTGCAAAAGCCTCCCCCCATCAACTTGTTACTTATGCCATGTATTCCACATCTTTGGGGTTGCAGCAAAAATAAAAGATACATGTTACCATAGAATCAAAGTCATAATAATCATTATCCATTGACAGCTTAAGGACACACAGTGTACAAGAAACAAGATGCTATTTAGTGAGCTAACAATGACATTTGACATGTTATTTCAGATCAAATGCTCACTCAAGAGACAGAAAAGGCACCTTAGGAAATTAAACCTGTAAGAAACCAAGCAATTCATTAAATATACCATGGAAATTGCAATTTATGTAGTGAAGTTATGAAACAAAACTTCAAAAAAGAACGGGTATTTTCTATTCTTTATCAGCAAAGACTTACAAATATATTATAGCCTACTTCTGACTAAAGGATTGTTTTACTAACTGCCAAAATGCAAGAGCTTCTAGGATAAAGATAGCTATTTAAATATCATGCAATGCTCTTAAGGCAGCTTCAAACAGTAAATCAGAATCACTGCATTCAAACTGCAGTGTCACTTAATAGCTGGCATAACACCACTCAAAAAGGAAACTGAATATGGAAGTAGATTCAGGATCATGACTACTGGTGAAAAGTTTGAGCATGTATATTAATACTAAAGTTTTCAATCTTGCACAACACTCTTTAACAGGGTGGTTGTGCAACATTTCAGTGATACATAAGACACCTGCTGTTACTGACTTAAGAAGCAAAGTCTACTTTGCTATAAGCAAACATTATTTTTCCCTTAGCTTGTGATATAAATTACACCTGTTCAAACCTGCTCCAGCTTCAGACCTAACAAATGCCTCACGTAACCTTTAGTGTTTCAGACTAGCAGAAGCTGTGCAGATGTGCATCTACGTATCACATATGGGCAAATATTCTAGAAGCATGTTGAAACACTATGAGTTAATCAGTTTTTTTGTAATGCACTAAGGTATCTGCAAAAATACTTTTCTATCCAAGCGAAAATAGATACAAAAGTTGCATATCTGGTTCTATCCACTAGAGGCTAAGAGGTGTCTGTGTGGGAAACAGGTAGAATGTACAAAGGGCAGACAGCTTGTAAACATGCAAGTGCCAGTGTATTTACAAAGTCACCATAAACAGAACTCATGCTAAACAATGCCAGAATGAGAGTTCTAATACCACCTTGAAAACTGATGATAAACAGAGTACACACTTACCTTTGCTCACGCAAAGTTGCTTGAATTTCACATACTCGAACTAAAGACCTTAAATTCTTTAATTCAGTACAAATTTCTGACATATGGACACTTCCCATGTTATGGGCTTCCTCGCGTAATCTTGATGCCTGCAATGGTCACAAATAAAGGTTAGGATTTTGAGTCATGCATTGGAAACAACTGCCTGCAACCAGAGGCTTGCTGGATGAGCGGGTCTTGGAACAGCAAAGCACTCTAACTTCAAAAGGGAGTACTGAATCAGAAGCACATTAAATTCTCTATAAAACCCCATTTAGAATCAGAAATAAACAACACTAGCTGCCCAGAAATTGTCTAACCCAGGCCTATGCTGAGGCAGGGATGGTTTACATTTTCTTGATACTAACAAATATTTACTCAACCATCTTGAAAGGCAGTATGTGACAGGGCTCTGAGTTTCCAAAGTAATTTGTTCAAGTAGTTAAAAGTCTCCATTCATTATACCGATGGCAAACTTAAATATTCCATCTAAATTAAACCTTAGTAACAAAAGTAACTGAATGCCATCTTCTTTCCAGCTACCTTATACATGAAAAAAAGTACTTTGCAACCCTCTTCATGTGTTTTCTTCCAGACAAACTCCATTATTTTAATATCCTCAAACAGTTAGCTGGAGACAAGCAGAAGTTTAAATTTAGAGGGCATGACCTATCATCAATTTCCATTTATGCATTTCTCAAGGTTTTGCCACTGAACTGGTTATGACTCCAGAGAACATAACAGCACCAGCGAGATCAGTATAATTACTCTGAGGCTCTCTGTATTACATGGCAATAAGGAAAAAGAATTTCTTGCAAGTGGCACGTGGCAAAAAAATTATTTCAAATACAGCCTTCCCAGCAGCATTACTGTTCAGCAATGCTATTCTCTGCTGTACTGGGTCTGGCTGGGATGGAGCTGATTTTCTTCACACCAGTCCACATAGTGCCATGTTTTGGATTTGTGACCAAACTAGTGTTGGTAACACACCAGTGTTTTAGCTATTTCTGAGCAGAGTCTACACAGCATCAAGGGTTTTTGCCTTTCTCTCTCTGACCTCCTGTCCACCCAGGTTGTGGGTGGACAATAGGCAGGCAGGGAACAAAACTGCGACAGCTGACCGCAGGGATATTCCATTCCACTCAGCAGTAAAACTGAAGGGCAGTATTCCAGGGGACTGGCTGGGCATTGGCTGGCTGGTGTTAAGCAACAGCTTTTGCATCACTTTCTATCACCCTCTTTTACTCATCAAGCTGTCTTTAGCTCAACCCCTGAGTTTTCACACTTTTGCCTTTCCAGTTGTCTCCCCTATCCTGCCGGGGGAGAGTGAACAAGCAGCTGTGTGGTGCTTAGCTGCCTACCTGAATTCATCCACAGCATCTGCTTTAGTACTTGTATACTTGATTTTTCCTTCCCAAAAATAATGTTGCTTAGCACAGGTCTTCATCAACTTCTGGTGTTTCTCCAGTTCAAAGCAGCACTTTGTGTTCTAATTCCCTACATTCCAAGTTTTCTTTTCTGGCCTCTGTTAACACCTGGGAGTACCCTGGTGTCCAGCAGGATTTCAATTCACATGTCTTCCCTGCACAACTCCAGTTACTGGATTGTTTTTCAGTTTTCTGTATTAGCTGCTCTTTTTATGAGTTCTGTGAGAGAACTGCTAGTAGTTCAAGATTGTTTTAGCTACTAATTACTGCACAGCACGTTTCTTCAAATCTGACTGCTTTAGCACATACCTATCCTGGCTCATCTAACTTATTATTTATTTTTTAGTTTAGTCTGGCATGTGCTCTTATATCCTAATTTCAATTTACACTGTGCACCTAGCACCTACCCGAAGAAACCAAGGCACTGCATATTTTAATCTTTCCACTTTGATCTATTTCGTCTTCTTCACTATGTACTGCACTTACACTTTCATTCACTTTTATATCAAATATCTCAATTATTGCTGCAAGTGTTACTATTCAAAACTGGTCTATAAACAACACTGTCATGTGAAATCATCAGAACTGGCAGACAGGACAATACAGCACGTAATACTTGGCACAAAAGTATCCAAGTACATGCCTGCCTACCATTAGATGAGTTTTTTGATTGCTTTATTACCAATAAGGGTAAAAACCTCAAGAACACTTGCACTATGTGAATCTATTTTCTATATTAAGATACATGTGAATTCAGTACACAGTGAAAACAATACTTTTAGAACTATGGGCCAAGACCATAGAGAGAAGTGCCTGTGCTGCACCATTTCCTTACACTCCACAACAGCTCCTCAGTGGTTTGACTCAGTACAGGCTGGTAATGTCCTAAAATTTAAAAAAAAAAAAAAAAAAAAAAAAAAAAAAAAAAAAAAAAAAAAAAAAAGTAAAGAATCCCTAACAGGGTATCTATCAGTCTAGACCGTGCTTTCCAGAGTCATCTTGCAAGTTTCTACCCAAAAGTCTCCAGCATAGGCTTATGTCAGTATGCAACCACTCTACAGAAGACCAAAGGAAACTGGGCTAGGTAAGATTAATATCCCAAACATACGGCATCAGACAGGGCTGTCTGTGAAAGGACTTGAACTAGATTCAATAAAAGATGGTTCTTTTGAGTAATACATTCCAAGCAGCTGACATGCATCCAGTTTCCCTATATTATAGCACCAGGATCAGTTTCATGCAGTTAGTTATAAAATATGGATGGCAATTCTACTGTATTTCCCATTATGTAAAAATAGCCCAAATTCAGTCTGAGTCCTCCACATCATCTTAAAAATCGGGTACAACAAACAAGGCAGAGTTCCTTTTTCACTGTGTACAGCTAACAACTCAGTAACTCAAACTGTGGAGTAGCCTCAAATAGTTTAACTCTGTCACCTAACTCATAACATTTTCCATATAATGAAAATATCATTATTAAAAAAATCTGTTGCAATTCAAAAGCATTAAGCAAGTTCAAAAACTTTAAGCAAGACTGAAAATACTTAACTGCTGAATGGCAATCATATGTAAAACCTGCACTCTGGCCTAATCTCTCTTCCCTCTCCCCTTTTCTGGCTAAGGACAATTATGAGGGTTTTTTTATTTTAAATACTTTTAATTCCTAGAAAAAGCAACCTGAGGAAGAAAACAAATTTTTAAGCTGCACATCATGCACTCTCACAGGGCCCAAAGCACAAGTGTACTCACCTGCTTTTCTGCGTGGTCTGCAGGCCAGCCTTGAACATGCTTTATAAGGTTTTCATTGAAGTGTGCTGCTAGCGTCGGTGTTAATGAACAGGTGGGTCGTACAGATGGGTTTTGCGGTGCAGGTGTTGAGTTTGATGCACTACTGCTAGAGGTATGATTTGGACCTGGTGATGGACTTCTTTGACTACTAGAAGAATTTAAAAAAAAAAAAAGTGAGCATTTAAAAACATCTGTGAACCTATAGAGAAATAAACACTAAAAATTCATTGCTTCCAGACAAAAAAATACATAAAGCTTTCAAACCACAAGTAAATACTTCTGGTAGACCAAACCTGTGACACTTTTCTATAAACTTTCTGCTTTTATGGGAACTGTTTGAGTGCTACAATTTAACAGGTTTGGGTTTTGTTTGTTTGTTTGTTGGGGTTTTCTGTTTGTTTTTTAACTCCAACAGCCATTCAAGAGATGTAAGCTGTGACTACATTTTGGTGTTGGACAGAGAATATAAGAATATATACTTCAATGTTCTTCCTTCAAACAGCTACAAACCTAAGATTTCTGGTAACGATATAACAGATAGGAGTCAAACAGGTTTATTCAACAGAGTATTGGCAGTGTCACAATCATCATTAAGAACAAAGCCTGATGTCCTGATGTAAAAATACAGCCATATGGGATTTGAGGAATATCAACCATTTACTATTAATGCCAAAACACAAATACCTAGATAGTTTTGTTAAACTGTACATCCTCTCTTAATGCACTCAGGAGAACAGAAGTATCACAGGAGCAGTATGTTTATAGCCATCAACCTGACTGCTTTCCTGGAACATACTAACTGTAACAACGATGGTACCCCACACAGTTACGATGTTCTTTAGCTGTACATATACTGAGAAATAGTAGTACTAATTGTTATGTTTTTATGACAGACATTACTCCTAGCAACCTTCTATCTGGCAGCAGTTTTTCAACACAGGCTGTAATTTTAAGAAAGTATTATGAATAAAAACCAAATCTTAACGGACTCCTGATTCATCACCTAACCTACTCGCTTGAGGACTGTAAACATCCTAACAAAATCCAACTTTATAGTCCAATTCCCACTTCGCACTTGTGAAGAATTACAGCATGAAGAATTACAAAGAGCCAACAAACTGGCTGTCTGACATGGACCTGCTGGAACAAGGCCAGATGAGAGACACCAAGCTGATCAGAGGGTTAGAGCACTTCTCCTATGAAGACAGGCTGAGAGAGTTTGGGCTGTTCAGTCAGAGCAAGAGAAGGCTTGGAGGAGACATTACAGCACCTTCCTGTACCTAAAGGATGCCTGCAAGAAAGCTGGAGAGGGACTTTTCACAAGGGCATGGATTTAGGCAAGATATTAGGAAGAAATTGTCTTTTGGAAGGCGATGAGGCACTGGAACAGGCTGTCCAGAGGAAGCTGCAGATCGCCCATCCCTGGAAGTGTTCAAGGCCAGGTTGGACGGGGCTCTGCATAATCTGGTCTAGTGAAAATGTCCCTGCCCATGGCAAAGGTGGTGGAACTATATGATCTTTAAGGTCCTTTACAAACCAAAACATTCTGATTCTGTGCAATTAGGTACAGCACACTGGTATGAAGTATCAAAGACTTTTAACTCATTCCTTTCAGCATTACCAAACTTGTTTAAAAGCTTAGAGTATGAAAAAAAAATCCATGCAGAACAATTCTGGCAGGCACTTTGTTAAATTTCCCTTGATTTCAGACATCAGAAGTTGCAAAAGTTACATCTCTATGATGTACTGTGAAAAAAAAAGTGTTCTTTGGGTTTTATGTTCTGTGTTCTCTTCGGTAATTGGCTCAACTTCTTTCAATGCCACTTACAGTGCAAACACTTAAGAGTGGGAATCTTCAGTTGATTAGGAAAAAATGGCATTTAGATTTTTAAGCTAGAGTTGAAAGTAGCCAAGAAGGTGAAAGGGCAGCAAGAGCTGTAAATCAAGGGCAAATAGAACGTTCGGGAACACGTCTGGTTTGCCCTTCTACAAGGCAAGGGGATCTAGAGAAAAAGGATGTGAAAAAGACAAGGACAGTGCAACTTTTTGGCTGGGTTTTTATGGGTATGGTCTTTCCCTCAGACCTCCCACGTGCCCAAGAACATCACCAGTCACTGAGAGCAAAGTATTACCTACAGCAGAGGAGGAAGTTAAGGAGCAATTAAGCCAAGAAGACAGACGCCCATGAACCAGATAGTAGGCACCTGAGAGTAATCAGGGAGCTGGCCAGTATAATTCAGGTGCTGCATCACCCTGGAGCAGCATGGTGAGCAGGCAAGGTTCCAAACATTAAAACCATCTTCAAGAAGCACAAGGATGTCAACCTGGGGAACTGCAGGCCAGCTGACCTTAAGTCTCTGGGAAAGTTATGGAGCAAATATTCCTGGAAAGGGTTCCAGCTACATGAAAGACTAAAAGACACAAAAAAAGGCCAGCTTAGAGTTACCAAGGAGATATTATGTCTGACCGACCTCGCTGCCTCCTCTGATGAAACGACTGGCTCAGAGGTTAAGGGCAAAGCCATGATTTGACTTCAGCAAGACCTGTGCCACCACCTCCCACAGTATTACCCTAGCCAAGCTGTTTGCTTATCTAGTCTATGTTTCATGTGTATGGTGGGTGAAAAACAGGATGAACAGGGCTCAAATGAGCTCAAAGGCTGCAGTCAGCAGTACTGAAGACCAATCGAAAGAGTGACTGATCAACACTGGGGCTGAGAGTGTTGAACATTTTTATTAAAACCCTAGACAGTGGCACACAGTGCACCTTTGCTAAGTTTGCAGATGACACCTGCCTGGGGGGAGCAGTCAATTTGCTGGAGTGTAGATTATTATCCAAGACCACCTGAATGGGCAGACAGGCAACAAGTTCAAAAAAGGCAGATGCAGAGTCCTTGGTGGAATAAACCTGTGAAACAATACTGGAACAACCTATGGAAAAGAACAGGTTGAGTGGGCAGAAAAGGACCTGAGGATCCTTGTTGACAAATTAAATGCAAGTCAGCAATGTATCCCTGTGGTAAAACAGGCCAAGCACATGCTGGGTTGTATTAGCAAGAACATGAAGAAAGCAAGTCCTCCCCTCTCTTCAGAGCTTATGAGTTTCACAGTATGTGGAGCACTGTGTAGTAGGGACCTTAAAACCAGACAAGAATGAAACTGCCACACCAAAGGAATCTGGCAGAGGACTACAGGTGACTAAGGGGCTGAAGCATATGCTGTATCAGGAGAACCTAAAAGTTTATTCAGTCTGCAAAAGAGAAGGCTGATGAAAAAGGAATTGAGAGATCTTCTTACAGATTTTTACTACTTATGGGGAGAGCAGTCAGGCTCTTTTCAGAGATGCACAGTGATGGGACAAGAGGCAGAGACACAAGTATTAACAAGGGAAATTCTAATTAAGACATGAGGTAAAAAAATCACTATAAAGGTAGTCAAAGCTTAGAATAAGATGTTGAGAGATGTCCAAAAAAAAAAAAAATCACCTAAAGAACGCCTTTAGCAGTTCAAACTTGCCAGTCCTACTCTAAGGTGAGACCTAAGTAGATAATAACTAGAAGTCCCTTCTAACCTAAAGTATTCTAGGTTTCTTCATATTCATACAGCATCAGTATAGTGATGGTGCAGAGAAAGGCTACATTTATTAAATAAATAGAATGCAGGAATAACATTCAATGCTTATTTACTCCTTAGTTCTAATAAAACTGAAGTTCCCCCTATGACTTGCCTCCTCTTCATTCATTGATCTGGCTTCTCTTACTCCTACTTTATCCATAAAAATCACTTTAACTCATTAGAAATGTTTCATGAAAATAAATCTGTGGGTTTCCCAAAAATAAAGTTGTATCTTAAGTATTACTAAAACACGCTGAGACAAGATATCCTAGCACTGCTATGCTAGCAGCAGGGGGAGCTACGAATGCAGCAATGGTAGTTCCAAACTACTGCTGTATTTTGGTGCTTCACTGAGGCAAATACCTGCCTTAGCTGAATTAGACTGACTATGCCACAGGTAACAGAATGCCTCCAGAGAGGCAAAAATCTCTGTGCAAGGGTATGAGGACAGGATAGTTCTGAAATACACTACTACAAACTACAAGATCTTACAACCTACAGAAAATAGAATGAAACATCTCCCCTCCCCAGCACTTTTCCAGTGTAAAGGAAAAATGTTCCCAATCCTTTCTGGAAACAAAGAAACTACCAATACAATGAAACTATTAATTATAGAAACACTCAGTTTCACTTTTAAAGGAGTCACAAGTCATAGCATGTCTTTGGAGTAATCTCTAACAGACAGACTCACTGTATGCCTACATTGTGTTAATTTCCTAACTTCTATGAGTGAAAAGTTAGCAATAGCTATTCAGGTATTTCTTAAGACACTGTTAAAGGTAACAAGTTAAAAATCATTTTATCTCCATTCACTTCAAAACTTTAGTAATAGTAAGAGCAACGTGAATGTAGTTGTGATTAACTTCTGAGCAATTAATCTGCATTTAAGGTGCAGAAAAATGCAACCGTAATTCACAGAGCTGAAATGATTTTGGACCATCTACCCACAGTTCAGGTTGCTAAGTTGTTGTTCACTCCTATAAAAGTAAAGCACAGTAGCCCCCAAGAGCAGTCCCCAGTCCAACTGACTGCTTTCACCTACAAAGGAATAATCTGTTCTGTATCAATTCAGAAATACTGCCTGGACACAGGACAACTTTTGCAGATAAATAAATATACATCTGAGCTGGTCCACTTTCATTCAACTCCACTGCACTCAAGACAAGAAAGTACCAGTCAAACACAGGTTTCTCCAAGCCACCCGGTTCCTTCATCTTCCACTTTTTGCAAAAGAGGCACTTTCAAAGCAAACAAACACATGAGCTCACGATGCACAATAAATACACCAGTCACAAACATGTGTTAATTTGAGAGATACAGGACACAAGACTAACACTGTCACACTATCTCTCATACTGGCCTGCAGTGCCTCCCCCTCAATAGGAGAGGGTGGTACCTGCACAACCCTCTGCTGCAGCAGTACAGCCACTGGGACAAACTCAGTTCTCTCCAGCAAAATGTTGGTGCCAAATGGAGCAACAGTTTGCAGAGGGCCAGCAGATGCCTAAAGGGAACTCACTGTGAGTAAGGGTTATGCCAAAGTAGAAAACCCTGTAACCCAAAGGCAGGGTGGGGTATGGATTAGCAGGTCAAATGCCCGCTAATATCAACTCAGGCTTCAGGGCATGGTAAATGTTTACAAGACTAAGACTATCTTTCTTAGGAAGATTTCATATGGGGAAAGGGTGATGAGCAAAGAACAAAAGGGGCTGTGACTGGGAGCTGTGCCTCTAAACCTCACCACTCCTTGTAAAAAGGTTTAGTTTGCTGCAAAGTATAATTTAATTTTTGGTACTGTAATTCGGAAAGATTTAAACGGTACCATCCATTAATTACTAGAGACTGGAGCTGATACACTTTGTCTTTCCACTCCTCAAAGAAATAAATGAGTTGTAGGTTTGTAACCTGACAAAAGATTCGAATCAAGTGTCTGCAGAATAGCCAGCATTAAAAATTCAAAAACTGCCGACTTGCTTCCATTTGTACCCTCAAACTGATCAGTATCACAGGGGCTCCAGTACAGCCAGTTACTGAGACATGACTGCCAAGCAAACAAAACCCCACCATCCCAAAAAATCACAAAACACAAATCAGTCCCCCTTCTCCCCACAAAAACAGCCAAAACCAACAAAGATTGGAAAATCTAACAATAAGCTAGTGCACTGGTGACACACAGCAAAAGCCTCCTTTGTCATTAGTCCCAGAAGGGCAGATAAAAGGACCTCACTATTTTATGATCTGGAAAGCACCACTGTGTAGCTTCAGGTATGCTGACAATGAGAGGGCACTGTTTGTTTGCCTTTTTAATACCACACACCTTATTCAACCACTTATTCAACCACTCCTCAAATCCAGCTTTTAAGTGCAACACGTTGTAGATTTACAGAACTTCTAAAAAAGTCAACCTGCAACCACCTCCTGCCACAGTTCTAGACCATTACCTTATGACAGATTTTGGTTAAGACCCCTGGAACCAGTATGACAAAATGCATAGCATCCAACACAATGAAGAGTCCATCTCCCCAAAAATTTCAAACAAGATACGTATTCTAAACATAGATTCTTGTAAATCAATGTATGTTAAACATATATATCATGCAACGTCTGAATAGGGTGCAATGTTGACAAAAAAGCCTGGCCAAGGAAAAGTATTTGAGGAACTTTGTTAATTTTTAGTGTTTCATTGAAGCAGCAAAATCACCTGACAAAAATTTATCCTAATTTAAAAATCAGATTACACTACAGCAAGACACCACAAAAATCTAACACTAAGAAAACCACATAGAATTCTAGCATTTAATTCCATAGATGCACAGAGAAACAAAAACTCCCATGTCAGAAATCACAGTATAAGGAATCATTCAAGTTTGACTCTAGAGTGACAGGGCAGAAATATGAATTCTATTTTGCTTTGGTGAATGGAACTCTTGTGGTTATCCTGAAATGGCAAACCTACCACACCACCTCTGTAACAAAGGTACTTATCTGCAGCCTCTCAGTTGCAGCGGAGTTAAATTATATATTCAATAAATAGGCCAAAGAAGAATCCGCTAACATATACAACACACATTGGATCCAGAGAAAAAACTGAGGACAGAACAGAGAAGTATTTCAATGTACCTTGAACGCTGAAGACTTCGTGGAGAGGCAGGTTCATGACCTGCCTGCTTGTCAGCTATTACCGGCTGCTGAGGTGCTGCCTGGGAAGCTGGTCCTTGTTTAACACCTGGAGTAGCAACCTGGAAAGTTCAAAACTTCATTAGATTTCCTCCACAGGAACTAGCAAAGGTAAGAATCAGAGAAAACCATGGAAATGACAAGTTACAACACTGGTGAGGTTTTTTTTTTAATACAAGGTCTTTTGTTGACAGAATTTTTATTCTCTTAATGAGGTGTTCTTTTTTTAAAAAAAAACATCTCTAGTTCCACAGCTGTGATAGAGAGCTTTTTTCCTACTAAAATAGAAAGAGCACCTACAGACATAACAGAAGCAAATTTAGACCATGTGACTTCTCAAAATATTGCTAATTTATCAGGTAAAATGATTCAACTCAGTATCATTTTTGAGTGTACCTTCCATCTTAACACCAAGCTCATTTTCAACCTTGGAAGAGTTGTTCATTATTCAAATGAAAATTTTAACTTAAAAACTTAAGAGTTTCCTACTTGAAAACACATTACACAGTGTCAAGTGTAGAATTACATCACAACCCTATTACAACATCTCTATCAGAAATGGAAAAGAAAACCTAAAGCATATTTATCAGTCTGCTACTCCCCCGTTAACTGTTCTGTCAGTTCTAAACTCATGAATGACTAGAAAAGTAGTCACCATTATCTTCTTACTTTTCCTGTAGAATACATTCAGTACAAGATACTGAGACAACAGCAGTGAGACACAGTCTTTATTCTGTGAATTTATGAACTACAACAGGATGAGAAGTTTGGTGATATACTAATGTCTAAATTACAGTAAACAAAGTTCAAGATACTTGTTTTAGCCCAATGCTTTGCATAAATACTTCACTCAATTTAAAGTAAATACAAGAGAGGATCAGCTTCATACTTTATACCCAATTCTGCAAAAACCAAGCTAAAAATTTCAAGAAGGAGGGAGCAAAGAAAAAATGTGTTCTAAGGATCCATAAAGAAAAGACAAATCATGCAGCCTGTATGGCATTTGCTGACATCAGGTTGGTGTAGATTACTAACTAGTGGTCACCTAAACCTCTAGAAACTCTCTCAGTTTCAGAAACAGACTCCTGTGAAACAGACCGCAGCAAGCCAGACAAGTATCTGCTGAAGTAAATCCAAGACATAACTTGATTTATTTAAATATATTTGGAATCTTAATGTAAATCCAAACCTACTTAAATAC
Source organism: Xenops minutus (assembly GCA_035221455.1). Classification (NCBI taxonomy): domain Eukaryota; kingdom Metazoa; phylum Chordata; class Aves; order Passeriformes; family Furnariidae; genus Xenops; species Xenops minutus. The sequence goes on from JAWWEE010000074.1 coordinate 14,927,426, forward strand.
CTAGGAGGAAAAGTCACTTTTTAAAATTATCACCAGTGTGTTCTTTCTGGCTTTTAAATTAATAGGCACATAAAAAATATCACAGGAAAAGGCTGTAGTTCTCTCTACAAAGAAAAAGCAAGATCATTTTAAGATTACTCTGTTGTTGAAATCAACAGGATTATATAGTTGAGGGGGCTAAGACAGTAGCAGTTTGTAAACTGATTTGTGAAAAGAGACTACCCAAGTACCTTTATGAAATGTATGACATAAAGAGCTTTGCTATTAATGCTGAATTTTGCTCAGTCTGTCAGCAGACATCTATTGAGGCTGTTCAAACAGAAGGAGTAATTTCAAAAGGAAAGTCCATCAGAGATAACAGAATCAGCTTGCAGATCCAAACTGGAAAAGTAACCAGCTCCTTGGCTGGTAAAAATAAAGAAAACGGATTGTAAAGAAAAACTGGGATTGTGAGTCATGCTTCTTAGGAGAAACCTTGGGAGCTATTATACATTAGCTTCAATCAATGATTCCCAGTCACTGATCCAGTTAAGGAATTCTGAATGAATGGGAGTGAGGGGAAGAGACATTATGTTATTGATTTGTAAACATTTGTAGCATTTCTAAACCAAATTTGAGACTACATCAAGTCAATTTCCCCAAGAATTTCTTTCCCATTCTAAGAATCTTTTATTGGCTAAAGTCCAGAGAACTGCATCAGCTGTTGCCTTTGAAGGGTGTTTTTGTTTCCACTGCAATACTGATGCCTTCGTAATATATCCAGACAGCATCTGAAGCTAGCACAAGAATTTCTTCAAGAAAGGAAAAGGGAACTAGAATTTCATGCTGGAGTTGTTCTGACAAAATACAGTCAAGTAGTTGCTTCCAGTAGTTTTTGTTTCTTTTGGGAAAGATAACAAACAAATTTTATCATCCTACATACAACAGCTAGCACATGGATATACATGAGCAATACTCAACATTAAGTACAATGATTTCTTACTACAATACGGCAAAGGATGTTACCTTCTGCTGGGATGATACTGGTGGCGTAGTCATCAAAGGTTTAAGCGGAACAGTGTTAGTCTGTGGCGTGCTTATCCTGGGAGATACGTATGATCTTGGTGATGAGGCATCAGATGTTAAAGACATTGGAGACTGATTAGATGGCTGAGCTGTAAAGGAAAAAAAAATCTTTTCAATAAAAATATCCTATCTTAAATGTGAATTAGATTTTCTTTTGGTACTTTGGAATATGCTGTATTACATAATATATAAATACGTTCACCTTGACATTGCTGCAGGGTGAACAACTGGAACAATCAAATGTTTAACAACAATCCTAGCTAAAGAACTGTGTCTTCCCCAAATTCCACTTCTAAAACTTCAGGGGAGGGGGAAAAAGAAACTATTAGGCAATGCTTTTTACACATGAAGACACTGAATTAGTTTCATTTGCAACTCCTATTTTAGGGCAGTCAACTTGATTTAGCCAAAAGAATGCATGAACAGTTTATGTAGAAACCCATTCACCCATTCTAGGCACCTACCAACAGTCCCCCACCCATGGATAAAAATTAGCATTAGTATAATACTGATTAGCTGCTCAATAAGATGACTGCATTTATTGTTTTAAGTTCCCAGCTTTATTAAGTTACAAATCAGAACCTATTGAAGATATCTGAAAGAATATCTTGCTTGGAAGCTGAAAAAAATCCCCCATCAGACAGAATAAACTTTTTTTAAGCACCCCAAGAGTCACAGTTGCATGGTACTACAAGAAGGGTGTTCAATCAAGGAAGAGCTGTGTTTTATACTAAACATCAAATAACATCCAATTAAGATCCAGAAAAAACTGAGAGGTTCTTGCACAGGTTTCACATTACTCATATGGAGTTAGTTAACATAAAAAGAAATCCCAAAAGGCGAGACAGAGAAGCTATTTACTTAGTTGCATGTCAGCTTCCTGCTCCCCAGGTAACAATTTTTTAGTCTATCTCTGGAAAAAGAAGTAATTCAATATCGCCCACACTGGGTGACCAAAGATAAAACAAGAGCCAACTTCTACAGATTTCAGTTGTATCAGCCTTTTTAAAATGCAACATAACAATTTTATATAAGTGAAAAGAAAACTCTGAATACCTTGTGTAGACAGTTGTGCAGCTTGAGAAATTAGGGAGGTGATATTGAAAGCAGATGGTCCAGCAGTAAGAATTTTATGGAGTATAGACTGCAGAGAGGCTTGTGTCACAGCTGCTGTTAGAACTGAAAACAAACGTTCTGTTTTACTGACAATTCTAGAACATCACTTTAAACTGTTCAAACTGGCTAATTACACTTAAGCCACATTTTCTTTCAAATTTCTTTCCCATATTCTCAGTGACCAAAGATCTACTTGAACTATTTTTCAATTATTTGAATTCAAGTTGACTTGCAATGTCAAGCAAGTCCTTTATTTACTAGTTTGATCTTCAAGACATACACTCAAAAAGAATCTTTTAAAAAGTAACTTCAACTCTTCAGCTTGATCCTACGATCAGTAATAATTCTTGTAAACATCAAGAAAACATTTGTTCAATTTGCTATTAAGTAGAATGTGTGGGGTTTTGGTTTTTTTTACAGAACAATCATTTTTAAAAAAGCAAAAAGCAGTATCACGTAAACCCAATAAAAGAGATGGGGGCAGACTTTATGTTCAAGGGGGGAAAAAAGATTTTTCCAGTTAAAAATCTGTGTTTCTTCTTAGAACCAACAGACAAAAAAACGTATCTGTTCTGGGTTTAGCTGTCCCATGCCACCCCCCCAGTAAAACAAAACAAAACAAAAATCAATCAGTTTTAACCATTTTAAAACTACACCACTACACAGGAAGCTATCTTACAGTATGAGCTGATGAGACTCTGAACTGACTATGAGCTGCGGAACTGAACTTTCCAAAAAGACCTACAGGCTCTGTGGGATGCTGCCTGAACATACATCCCACCCATGCACAAATCTGAAAAAACTGACTCACCAGTACCAGTGCAGAATAACTCTGAGTCACGTGCACAGTAAGGGCAGCCCTGCTGTACAAGGTGAAGCCACTTTGCCCACATGGACACGGCCAGGCCCTCATCCCACCACAGCAATTCTAAACACTCTTGTTCCAAGACAGACACAGTTGCTGCTCTGATACGGCAAGAAAAAATGACTAAAAATTTCACTTGGCAGCCTCTAATAACATAAAACTGGGAGTCCTGACTGGACCTTTCATTTTTCAACATAAAAACCCCATGATACTCCTACTTTTTTTAGTCAAACTTCGTGCACTAAAATTTTAAAAGCTTCTTTCTGCACAGGAAAAAAAACCCAACAGTAACCTGCTCACCTATTAGTACTGAATGAAGCCAGAATATCTGCTGATTAAAAGGATATAATTGACAGCTTTTTTTATAAAAAACTGCAATGTACAGAGTATTTTGCACATATTTTGACTGTCATGGTTTGCACTTTCAGAAAGTTAATTAACTCTGGGCATTACATGTAAATGTTTTGCTTCCTATTTCAATCAGTGATCTGTGCACAAGAAGTTCAAAGCAGCAAACAAAAAAATCCCACACCACTTTCTTCCTCAGTTACCTGCCACATGCAGACACGAGATAAAATCGCATTCAAAATGCATCAACTTTACCTGTTCTTGCAGCAAAAGGCACTATAGCTAAGTGATAAACTATCTTCTAATAAACTAGGCCAATGTGACAAAAATCTGAGGGATACACTGATAACACACACAAAAATTTAACTTGCTAGAACACTTACAGATACGTTAACTTTATTTGGAGGCTAACTTTTTATGCTAAAGAAAAAAGTTGTTAGGCAACAAGATTTAAGAATCCCTAGAAATTTCAGTATTTGCAAACACACATTAATAGAACAGCAGCACAAACTACAGAAAACAAAGAACAGTGCACGAAACAAAAGAACAAAGAGCTTTAACGAAATTTTGTGCAACAGACGAATGCTGATACAGCGATTAAGTCACCCGTCTCAATGAGGCTGCTCGTGTACATCGTACCATTTATTAATCTGAAAGCCTTAAATGTTTAAAAGGTTTAACAGAAAAACAAAACCAATCTCCACTTCACCTAGGGATTCATTTATTCACTTTTCAATTAAAATAAGGCTTTCATTTACCACAGCTTGGTACCCAATAATATACTAACGTGTGTAAATGAGATATGACATCAACTTTAAAGAATCCTTACCTTCATTGATTTTGGATATATCTACGCTAGAATTATTAAGCTGCAAGGTGGCTTGCAGAGCAGGCAGAAGCTGTCGAAGGAGATTTGGGTCCTGAAGTAATGGAGGAATTGGTGATTGTGGGACAGGTGAAACAGGAACTGTAGGAGCAGATGAAGCAGGCGCAGAAGTTGGATTCAGTCCAGAAGCAGAAGATGTAGAAGGAGTTGTGCAAGAATGGGATACAGACTTGTCCACAGATGCAGACTCTGAACAGAAGACAGACAGTATTTTTCATTTTCCCCAATATAACCTGACAACTTCCCACTAATACAACATTCGTATTAAATTCAGAAGATCAAATGCCTAACTATCATTAAAAGAAAAACCCCCACAACATTCACAGAAAAAATCTGAAGGTATTTGGTATCTAGTGCAATTTACACTATTGAATGCAGTAATTATTAGGAATGCACACACTCAACTTTCCCACTCCAAGATACTGGATGAAAAGCTTCCAGTATTAAAAATGGGATGGGACATCTTTCCCCCTAGCTTTTAGAACAAATGCAAGCCAAAAATTCCTTAGCAACCTTTTCCTTTTACTGTGCATTTACTCATATTCTACTTATGATTTCAGTCTTTCTTTGGAAAATATACAATGAAAAAAAAACCTTATAACCTATGGACTTGACACATATAAGCTACTACGTCAAATTTGAGGAGGAGGTGTAAGTCATGCTTCATTTACTAACAGGCCAGACTACAAGAAGCTGCAAAATAAAGACTAAATTTATAATAAAAAATCCAGCTACACTGCTGAGGATTTAGACAGGAAAATGAGCTATACTGGAAATGTAAAAAAAAGTGCTGTTAACACCCCCAGCAGAGTGGAAAAAAATCAAAAAATGTATTTTCCCATAATTAATTTTTAACTTTACAGCTTCTCCTGAAGCATCAAGACCTATATCCTTTCTTATATTATTATTATTTCAGCAAATACCACCACCTATTATCCACAGAAATACATACTATTTAAATTCAACTACACTGTATGGCAATTTGTTCTAAGATGAGTCATTTAATTAATTTTAAATTTGGCTTCCAGTTAACAGAAAAGTTGCTCCTTCATTCCAGTACTGTGAGAAATTTCTGCAATGAAAGTATTTCAACTTACTATAGGTGTACCATCAGTGACTTCAAATATGTTTCCTTTAAGAAGCCTGGTCCACTACATTTCAATCTTAGCTCCCCCTTCTCTCATCCTCATTAAACCCTCAGAGATCTCTGCTCCCAAATTCAGTCAAAACGAATGCCTCTATAGCACCAAACAAATTGGATGCAGAGCATAAAGCTATGGATCCAAGATCTCACCCGGGATGTTTTTTTGTAATATTGAAGACCTGGATTTTAAACCCACCTCAAAATGGGCAGAGAAGGTCAACCTGATATTCCACATTTCACGCAAAAATCCAAAAATAACTGGCTGGGAAATTATTTTACTTTAAAGGTGTGCTTGTTAGATTTTTTTCTTGGAGAGATGGTCAAGGTAAGAAGTTGCTGATCTTACTAATAAAGAAGTCCAAAAGTCTTGTTTTGTTTTACTACATACAAATAAAATGTTGCAAATTTCTAACAGCTTTTGTTTTCCAATAACCTTAATTTCAACTCACAGAACTGATCTGGAGAAGAATCTTCAAAAAAGAAACAGAAAAAATTACTGAAGTGAGTATCAAGTATGTAAATCCAATGGGATTAAAAATCTCAGTGAAAAGAAACGGGACCTCTGCTTTCATGCAGTTACAGTATAAACAGTTTATAAAGGTCACAACTGCTGCAGACATGTAATCTGAGAAATCTGAACCAGAAAACGGCTGCAGAATCCAAATTTGAGAGTTTGCAAGGATGCAACAGCCAGGGCACAAACACATATTCTGAAGTTTCAGGTAAACTTTTGAAAAATATGTGGCCTTATCTAAGTTACAAGCTCTTCAGGGCAAGGAGTTGGTTGTAATGTATCTGTGAAGGCAGCCAGCCATTTGGTCAAGAGCTTTCCTAAGAACGACTTACAAAGGGACAAAAAGCATTACAAAGACTGAAGATAGAGGGGGGGAAAAAAAGCAGGAACAACATTTCTGCAGTTTTCAGTAACACATGAACTAGGACAGCTGATTAGGTACTAGCCCCCACTATAACAGTCAGTCATTAGTAAAAGTCTTTGTTATAAGCTACTGCATATAAAATGTTATAGTGTTCAAAGTAAAAGTTAAGACAACTGCAGGTCAAGACACACCTAAAAAACATGAATCTTATCATACTAAACAAAAACACATGGATTTTAAATTGAAATTGGATCTGTCAGAGTCCAAATAAGGACAGGATACACTGGAAGACAAAAGCAAGGGGAATAAGCACAATGTATACAAATCTCCTACCCTACGGATTTGAGAACCTTACAAAAAACAAACCAAATAAAAAAACTTCAAACAACACCCTAATTTCAAAACAAACAAACGAACAAGTACTGAGCAACTGCCAGCACTAATTTCAAAAGATACTTAATGCAGTTAGGCTTGTCTTCACAATAAAATATTGAGCAAGTTTATGTAAAGAAGCAACTCACTTATATGTTAATAATAAGCAATACCTGACCCTCAAACCACATCAATACCAAACAGCTGGAAGTGTTTTTTACCCACGCTGCAGTTCTGAACAGAAAATATACTGAATCAAAGGCAAACTCAAGCCAACAATGCAGAGAACACACACCTTAAGCCCAGTTCTGGGTATTCACTCATTTCTTGAATAGAAGAACCCAAAACCTGTCACTCAAATTGACAGAATTCCATGAGGTCTGTAAAAGTACTCTAGCTTGGGTGAATTTCTATGCTATAAAAATGCACACAATTACATCAACACAACGCAGTCCAGTTATTTCTTTTAGACAATGTGGAGACACTATTCCATAGCTGTATTAGTGCAGGTATCTGAAGTATGTGTTAAAATGTCTGTGAAAGGTGTTTTTTTTACACTCATCCAGATAAAACACCCAAAGATGCAAAACAAGGACAGCGTCTGATACTAATATTTCAATCTTTTGAAATGCTTTACAACACAAAATCAAAAGCCTGAGTGTTATGAAAAATACACCTCTATGATCATGACTATCTACATGTATATCACATTATAACTGTTATTTAACATCACAGAGGATGCAGAGCACAGTGACTGTTTAGAGCATCACTACACTACACAAACTAAGTCATTTAAGTTATCTGTAATGAAATAAAAGATATCAACCTGTTTTTGCCAAATAATTAAAAAAAAAAACCAACCTGGAAAAATATTTGTGGAAATACACGTATTTCTTGTTTGTATTAAGTAGCTGTCCTGATTCCAGCTGGGACAGAGGTAATTTTTGCAGTGGCCAGGAGGGGCAGTTATTCTCTAGCACCTCACACCATTGCCGGGGAGAAGGGAGTCTTTTTCCAATCAGGATAGCATGGCAACAGTTTGAGAACTTCAGTTCCCACAGCAGTGACCTTTTCCTCTCTTATACACCCTTTTATTAATATTGTTGTGGTTACTGTTCATTTCTTATTTTATTGCTGTTTCCAGTAAGTTCTCCTCCCCAACCTGCCACCCGGAAGGGGGCAGTGAGCACAAAGCACATGGTTTAGAGTGTTGCACTGGGAATACTAAATTGGAGAATGCCATTCCTAAACCACAACAGCCTTATCTGGTACCCAGCATGGGGCATGAAGGGTTGAAATAACAGATACGACTGGAGAAGGTAGAAACAAATTCCATCTAAGCATTTGTTGTATTAGGTACAGAGCCACTGGTCCAATGTTTCTCAGTCTGTTCACATGGTTGTGGTACTTAACCCTCTATATATTCCCACATAGGTACTGTGTGCCCATCATGATGCTCCTCTGCAGAGCAGGCAGAGGGATCAGGACTGCTTTCTTGCTGTACTTACGGAATATCAGTTTATGACATGGTAACATCAAGGGCAAGGAGAGTCATTTGGGATGGGCTGAGTGCTGCTCTCCTGCCCTTACCTCAGGCACTACCTTTGTGAGCCCATTAATAATCGTGCCCCGTCTGTGCAGGAAACAGGAGAGGATGCTCTTCCCCAGCTTTTCAGCCCCTCTTCCTCCTTCAGGCCTGTTACAACAGCTGCTGAGAATTCTGAACTTCTTCTGGATGTTAAGGAAAGCATGCTATATCTGCTATGTCTCCTCAGCATGGTCTACACCATGTTTAGAGTCAGGACAGAGATTTCTAGGCAGGTAATTCAGAGATCTGCCCTGAGGGTGGACAGTCATGAGTGCCATGGAAGGTGGGAAATTCTCTACTCCAATGGTTTAGAAGTTCACCCCTGAACAACTACAGGACCCTGTCAAAGCAGCAGAGTATTCGCAAGGAGAATGCTGTGCCAACTCCAGAGACCATCAACTTATTGCAGTGTGCTGGGCCATGGCTACTCTTTGCTAAACACTGTGCCATAGCAGACAGCATCCTCAAGAGGAAGAGGAAAGCAGACCAGCAGGCACTGTGGCCACTCAAACTGCAGCCAAACCAGAGGAACAACCTGTGCCGGTGTCAGCTGCCCCTATACAGAAGAAATCCAAGACCAAATTAGATTGCACTGGGCTGGATGTTCAAAGGGAAAGTCCCTTCCACACATCATGCCACTGATGCTACATGGAATAAGTGGGTCATGCTGATCACGCAGCAAGCTCCAACAGGGAACCCCAATCACCCAGGGAACAAGGTGGATCAAGACAGGCTGCAGAACTGGAAGCCATCCACCTGGTTTTAGGTATCACTGAACAAGAGGGATGGCCAGAGCTCTACCTCTCCACTGATTTGTGGATGCTAGCAAAGGCTCTGTAGGGGTGGCTGGGTCGATGGAAAAAGACCACTTGGCAGAGCAGAGGTAAATTCATCTGGGCTGCTGAATTGTAGCAAGACATGGCTGCCTAGGTAGAGAAGCTGGCTGCAAAAGTACATCATGTAGAAGCACACATACTCAAGAGTTGGGCTACTGAGGAACATCACAACAACAGACGAACAGATTTGGCTGCCAAGATTAAAGTGTCTCAGGTAGACCTGGACTGGCAACACAAAGGAGAGTTATATCTGGCTCCATGGGCACATGACACCTCACGTCATGAGGGAAGAGATGGAACAATCAAGATGGACTTGAGCATGGACTCTGTCTCCCAGGTCATCCATAGCTGTGAAACATGTGCTGGAATCAATCAGGCCAAGCAGGTAAAGCCTCTGTAGCTGGTGCACGATGGCTGAAATGCAAACAGGGGAGGCCTGCAGACTTATTACACCATGCTGCCACAAACCTGCCAAGGCAAGTGCTACGTGCTGACAATGGTGCAACCAACCACCAGATGGCAGGGGATGTACCCTGTGCCCCACACCACAGCACACAACACCACCTTGGGCCTCAAAAACAAGTCCTGTGGTGACACAGAGCCCCATAAAAAATTGAGTAGGACAACGGGACTCATTTCAAAAATAGCCTCACAGGCACCCAGGCCAGAGAGCACAGCAGTGAGTGGGTATATTGTATTCTCTATCACACAACAGCCTCTGGAAAAATTGAACAGTACAATGGACTGTTAAAAACCACACCGCATGCAATGGGTGGTGGAACCTTCCAACACTGGGATTGCCATTTAGTGAAAGCCACCTGATTAGTTAATCTAGAGGCTCTACCAATCGACCTGGCCCTGCCCAATCAAAACCTTCACATACTGTAGAAGAGGATAAAGTCCACAACGAGCATATAAGAAAGGCAAGAAAGTTTGGATTAGTCCTGCCACAAGCAAAGGCAAACGCATCCGTGGGACTGTTTTTGCACAGGAACCTGGGTGTACTTGGTGGGTAATGCAGAGGGACAGGGAAACACAATGAGTACCTCAAGGGGATCTGATTTCTGGGTGAGAACAGTCTGTCATGTTGAATTGTCTAATACTGTTTGCTGAATGACAGTGCCACTGCATGCCGTAACTTTTTCCAGTCATGGTATTGTGGCAGCAGTTCACGTATTGCAGGTTCACGTGTGGTGAGCTTTCTTCATGTGTGAATTGTTTGCCTCTCTTTGCCTTGAATTAAAATTGTCGCTGTTACTGTTAGTTTCTTATTTCATTGCTGTTTCCAGTAAATTCTTGTCTCAAGCTGTAATCTTTACCTTTTCTTCTCTACGACTAGGAAACTCCTTTGTGATGGAAACAAACATGCTAAAAATACAGACTACTGATTAGTTGTGTATAATCACAAGTTTCTTTAAAGTAATTTAAACCAATCTATCTTACTTCATGGTTCCAGACTGAGTGCTTAATTTCACAGCACTAAATCCTAGAAACGCTGCCAAGAAAACAAGGCCCCTAAGTAACTTCACATCCGTTTTTGTGTAATATAACCACAAAGGTTAAAACTGTTTTAATTTATGATGCTATACAGAGCTTGCAAGTTTTGCTTTTTGAAGGTAACATAATTTGACAACACTTCTCAAGAAGAAATGTTTGCCTGATAAAAATCCTCAGGTATCAGCCACTGGGGTGTGTTCATTTCCCCTGGTTTTGCCACAAAGAGAACCAAAAACTCACTCCTTCCTTTTCCTTCCTAATTTCCCTTTTCTCATCTGCTTTGAGACTGTTTCATTGTACGTTTTGCCACACAATTAAGTTCACTTTCCAACATCTGAACACAGCTTCTAAAACATTTATTACAGTTTAAAAAAACGCTTATTCATTATACAGTCCTGTAGTTCTTAAGTGCATTTGAAGCCTCAAACACCATGAAACACAGTCAAGATGAGCAGAGCATTCTGAGAAAGTATCTTCATAAATCTAAGCCCTGTAGTGTTACAACTCCAATGCACTGGTTCCTACACTTGTGTCAGTATCAGTTCACATTCATTAATAAGCTATCTACACTATTATTGCAAAATAAGGATTTGGATTGTATGGCAGTCATTCATAAACCTAATCTGCATCATTATGCATCAATCAGACTAATTTTTAATCTACAACTGGAATTCTACCAACAGAAAATGCAATTTAGTTGATGTCCTACAAAAAAAAATTTCGCAAAGAAACAACTATGCTGCAAGGGCTACAAAAATCTCAGACTATCACTGAAGAAGTGAAGAGGGCACACCTACAGCCTCCTCTTCCTCGCCAACACTGATTTCTATAAAAATGCTATGCAAATGACTCTTCAACCTCACCTAAAATTTCAGCTATTAGCATGAAAATCCCAAGAAAGCTTTTAAAAAAATAAAAAAAAAGTAAACCCAAAAAGTAGCCTGTTGTGATCTTCTGAAGTATTAAAAACTTCATTAATTACAATTTTTTTTATCTCTTCCTCTGAATAACTAGAACAAAATAGGACCCAGATTATTTCAGAAAATTTGTGTTTTGTGATTTTAAAAATATGACTCTGCACCAGTTTTTCCATTGTAAGATATGCACGTTAAAGTTTTAAGGCCTGGAGCTTTTAAGAAAACTTCTAAAACAATCCATTCACTTTGCTGAAACAACATGAAAATACAGTATACTTTCTGACAACGATGCAAACAAGTTTGTTAGATGCAGCCTAGATACGGAACTATATTATAGAACTAAGCAGCTTTCTGGACCATCGACTTTAACCACAGGTTAAAAAATGAGAAAGAAATAAAGCCATCAAAAAAAAAAAAAAAAGAGGAAACAAAGTAAGTAATCAGATGGCAAAAAGAAACACAATTAGATGTGGAGATTAACTTAATGTGAAGAATTATTAATTGGTTCAACATTAAAATGAAGCAGGAAGAAACTTTATAATGAAAATTAATTTTTGAAGACCACAATGATTAGGGAAGAGCTTTCTACTCATAACTTACTCTGCTGGGAGTGTGACCCACAATAGTATCTTTCAGACAGAAGGGAAAGAATTCCAAGTTATCAGTCAGTATTTTCTAGGACAAGGATCTGCATAACACAGGTGCATCTTTTTTGCAAGTTTTGTGAAGAGGTATCTGAAGTAGAAACACCACGTCAAGTCAGAACGGCAATACTGTGGTGTGGTGTTTCCAAGCAGCAGGAGTTTTTAATAACACGGCCAAACAATCCTTTCAGAAAAAGATAACGGATCATTTTCAGGAGTTGTGCCACAATGTTCTTCAGTTACAATCTAGACATGCTCAGCTACTCAGTTTGAGGCAGTACATAAACATACTGCTGAATCTTGCCATCACCAATCTCTGCCCTTTATGACAAGAATCCTTGTTCCTAAGCAAAGAGTTGATCCACTGGTGACTGTCACTCTGAAAGGCAATCCCGAGCCTACTACGTTTAATGCTGTGGGGAGAAAAACTAAGCCTTCTGACTGTTCAGCTACTCTGTTTGGATGAAGAGCACTTGACACTGACAGTCCTGCAGTCACCCTGTTCTATCTGCTGAAGTCCTTTGAGTACCTGTCCCTAGTACTTGCTGACTCCCTTCTTGGCCACAGTGTGCTGAGTTCATCAGGTATGTCAGTGTGACAGAGAAATGAGTGGGGAGAGAAGAAACAAAAAGGGGAAATGCATTTTGGTGTAAGAAGGACCTTCCTTCATGGTCTTCTTTGTAACACCTAAAATACTAGTGCTCCCTACATGAACCTATAAAATACTGCTATATATGGCTTGATCTTCTAATTTATTTCAACAAAGATTTTTATTTTTTTAATGACATGGAAATCACCCACTTCTGTTGACTAGATAATTTCTAAATGATTAAAGTGACCCCTTGAAAGTTACAATAGTTTTCACTATGCTGCAACTTTTATGCAATTTAAAACAAAACAAATGCATTCAAAGTCCTTCGGATTCAACACTACAATATTACCCACCCACTCCACAGTCTCTTTGCACTGCTAGCAATGACTGTGCACGTGTGCTCTCACAGTGTGCTCTGCGGAAGGGAAACAGCATTACTAAATTTTCAGAAATTCATGCCTTGTTGCCCCATAAACCTCATCTCTGTTCCACTGATTAAACAACAGCATAGCTGACAGAATTGCTCAGTCTTCTGCTGACCATTAAAAATCAGAACACATTTTCTGTGCTGAAGTACCTGACACGTACAGCCAACCAACTAAATTCTCTGAGCACTGACAGTCACATATATCTGTTTTACATACTTCAGTTCTGACCTACTAAGGACCTTAAGCTACAACAAAAATATACAAATATTTAAAGGCAATCCATTCTGTAAACATATTTGGCCAAATGAAACTGGCAACAAGAGTAACTGGGTTCTCAAATATAGTCAAATGACCTAAAATACAAAAAATTCCCTATTTTTCACATTTGAATTGTTCCAATCTTAAAACTGCGTTTTTGAATTTTACCTCTGCTGCCAAAATAAATGTAACAGCAATGCTCAGCAAACAAGTATAAAGTACTGGAAGAAACTTCCAACAGTCTCTTACGTGTAACTTTTTCAACCACCACATGAATTGAGTAATATACTTAAAACTGCAAAACCCATCCAAAGAAGATGCAACAATACCAGAAGCAATGTTAATAACTGACTGCTAAAGACTAGCAAGTGTTACAAGAAAACCACAGGGGTGAGAAAAGGATCAGAAGCATCAGGGTCACAACCCACCCAGCATTGCACCGGCCAGCTTGCTGTGTTCTGTCATAAAACTTTCAGATTATTGCTGCACTACAAACAGAAGTGCTGCCTGATGTGACTTGGAGTAAAGGTGTGAGAAGTAGTATCCTACACACAGACACACTATTAAGGTATGGACAATACAGTATTTCATTCAGTAACTGAATTAGAAATAGGAAAATGTGATGTGCCCTACAGATAAAGCAGCCGAAAAGAAGGAAAAGCAACTCCACACTTTACCTGCATAAAGCACTCACAGTGAGCACAAACAGAAGCAGCAGATTCTGACTGGAACATTCAAACCAAAGGGTAGAGGTCAAATAGTTCCCCAGGAACTCTCCACTACTGCCAGCCATTGAGGGCAGAGGACTACTGCTAACAGCTGAGCTATAGTTCAGCCAGGGATTTTATTCAATCTCCTTGTGGGACTACAACATACCCCTGCAGCAAAAGAGACTGAGCTGAAAAAAGTGTTGTTGTTGGGTTTTGTGGTTTTTTTGTTGCTTTGCTGTTCGTAACTATTACTGCATTAAAAAATACACACACTGAAACCAGAACTATTAAAACAGTGGTACACATATGCTGGCATAAGGCTGCCAGCAACACATTGACAAGAAGCAGGAATTCACTTAAGCAAGGACTACTGCACATACTATTTAGTCATTTGGACCAAGCTATTTTTATAGGCAAAAAAATACAGCTTTACCTCTTTTTAGAAAGAGAGGGATCACACAGCCAGTGAAGAGAAAAAGATCAACGGCTGTTTGCTTTACTAGTGTAAAAATAAACCTCTCAAACTATTTTTCAATTCTACAAAGACACTTTTAGAAGACTTGTTTGAACCAAGTGTCTCAGGACAATTATTTTATTTTCATTTTGTATAACAGCTACAATAAAGTGCTTAATAATACTCCAGGTTCACAGTCACCTCTGAGAGAATGAGTAACAAAAGTAAACCATCCAAAACACTGCTTCTTCCCTTCTTTTATATATAAAAAATGTACAGAAAATTTACTGGCTAAATTTCCTTAAAAAGATAGTCCAGTATTTCCAAAGTAAGAAAAAGGCAAGTCAACAAAATACACTCTTTGAATGATCCCATGATGACAGAACCTGCACAGAATTTTTCTGTTTCTGTAAGATGTAAATTCAAGCAGCATATAAAAACTCACATTTACTAGAACAAGAATTTCCAGCCTGACGTTCACCTATTCTAATTCTTCAACTTTTCTAACTTTCTGTAATCCATCCTGTCTAAAGCTCACTATGTACAATATTTTCTCACAATCAAGTGCCATGAAACACTTAGATCAGTGGGGTATGAGTATTACAGAGAATGTATCCATTTAAACCCATGTAAAATTAAAGAAACACCTACTTAGGAATACAGACATTAAGTGAATTATTTAATATGGAACCATTCATGGTAAGACAGATTGTGAAGTAAGATTCACAGTGTCAAGACTGCCCTGTGTGATCATTTTCACTATTCATACCCAATTGTACGTTCTCAAATTAATGTTGTATGCAAGAAATATTAGAATTCTCTGCCAACATTTGTAGCAGTTGTCACAATGGGAAGTTTCTTCAATTGCTGTAAGAGTCAGCTCCTCAGTTAATAAAGATGTGCAGTAAAGCAGGGAAAGAATATCCAGTCTGATCACACACCAAACAGGAATCAAGAACATGCCAGAACTGAGTAATAATAAGGGTTTACTTTAAGTACATTTTAAATATAGAAATGGAAATAGAGTAGATACACTAAAGAAGAGAATGCTTGACATGGATATTTTGCACTGTAATGTTCAGAAGTGCATCGAACTGCAATCAGAACACAGACGCTGAAGCAGGTAACTATTCAGTACAAAAACTATGCATGAATTAGTGCACCTTACTTCATGCTTTACTGTATTGAATAGAAAAAGGCTTGCTGAAAATAATCTGTTCCTCTGTAGTTTACAGTCAGCACTCGTGACCCAGGTCATGCAAAAACTGCACAAAGTCTCAAGAAAAAACAAAAAAATTTCTTTACATGCACAATTGTCTTACGCTGCAGTATTTGTCCATGTATGGTATTATTTGAGTATTTTGGATGGTCAGGTACTCTTATCTCTGTGTAAAAGCTGAATTCCTTAATAAAGAAAATTGGAAGCCCCGAAAACAGAGTATAAGACCCGTGTCAGACCAGAGTCTGTTTCAGTCTTCTTTTTAAAACTACACTATTTTTCTCTAACTAGACCAACGTCCAACTATGAGCAGGGCAACAAGCCATCTTCCCAAAAAAGAATTCAGTGACATACTAATTATGCAATAGTTTAAACTAAAACCAGCCATGGTTATCAAAAATTACTTTTTCCCCCTCCCAAAGCCCTCAAAAGAATTTTTGTATACAGTATCACGCTCTAAAAACTCAACTATACCAAGTATCAGACTATCACTAATGCCACAAATCTCATTCTCACAATCTTCTCAAGCTCTTCTCCCCTAGTAATGAAGTAAACCCAACTAAAATACAGACTTTTGAAGGATCACAAGCCATGCACAATAAAGTCCTGATCTTCACTTGTAGACTCAAACTATTTCAGCAGCTTAATAACTGAAGATCCAATATTTCACAAGATACAGATCAAAACAGTATTTGCTGTTACAAACACATCGAAAATTGTCTCTTTCTGGAAGAACTGTGCTTGTGTTGATTAAAGGATTTGACACTGGCATTTCAAACAGTAACAGCAGTTTATAAAACATAATGGTCCAAAACGACTTTCAAATAGCGTAACTATGTTAAGAACTCAAATAAATGGCAAAGATCCAAAACAAGAAAGAAGACAAAAATTAAAATATATCATAGTAAAAATACATATTTCACATTATAATTTGAAATGTTAATTTGCAGAATAAGCCTCTAAATAGTAAATACTGCAGTGTCAATTTGAAGTTGTGTAAAATACAACGAATGTGATTTAGGGGGAAAAAAACACATCAAAACACTAATTGGGTTCTAACCACATACAATCAAACAGAAAAAATATATTTAAATTCTACAACTAGCATACTTTGAACAAGCAATGTAAACAATGCAATAAATGCAATGCATCATCTGGAATACCAGAGGGAATTTCATTAGACATACCTTTTCTCTCTGTTTTCTGTGCAGGGATGGAAGATGTGGATGTAGACAGTTTTGATAAAGTAGATGCTCCATTAGCATCAAAGGATTTCTTTGGCTGGTGATCAGATTGTAGAGAAAATGGACTAGGAGGAACAGTGCTTGGGGTAGCAGTTGGATGAACCACTGGTTTGATGGGATGCTGTACTGGAGTAGAACTACTGTGAGTCTCTGCCCTTGGCAGTCTGTAGTCTCTGTCATTGTGCCTGCTTGTTTGAGATAAAATATTCTGTGGGAGCATACTGCTGGTGTCACTGGAATGCTTGTCTTCCACTTTTTTCAGGATTCCCCAAGTAACGTTGCAATAAGAAAAAAAGGATTAAATTAGAAATGAGTCTAAGATTGCAGAGACTTTGATTAATACAGCTGCACACCAACAACTAGAGCTGATTGAACTTATGATTAAAAAAAGCCTCAAGTAGATCAGCATCAAAAAAGGCAAAATTTAATTCTACTCACTGACAAAATGCATTTTCTCTGACCTTTGCTTGATTTAGAGTTCCGGTTAAGCACTGTGTTTTGATGAAAGGCTGCTTTATAACAAGTGTTACAGTAAAGTTAACTTTGAAGTCTCCTAAAAAAAAAATCTAAATCAAAATCTATTATTTCCATCTTCTATTTAGCGTGAAGAGATAATTTGTGCCATTTTTGTTTTGTTCACTGAAAATCCTGATCATCAAGTATAATTTAAGTTTCAAATTCTAGCCCTCAAAGAATTCCTCTTCACATAACTTGAGTACTACTACAACAAATTTACTTACAGTTGAATTAATTCAAGATGACTATATATATTAAATGAGTGACTAATCTGCATTTGTCACACAATCATAAGACTTTAAAATATGCTACACAGGGAACATACCAAGCAAATATAGAGTAATTCTTTTTATAGAGTCTTAGATTTTCACCTGTCACAAAACAAATACCGCATTATGCATGTCTGCTATCTCTTTATAGCATCCAGTATGTTTTAGCACATGCAGTACAGTTCAGAATACACAGAAAAACAGCCCTTTATACATCTCTACTTTGTTGAGTCCCAAGAGTGTGGGGGAAGATTAATACTCTGACTTCTACTTTTAAACTATCCTGAGAACTATGCTACATATTCACCCAAACTACATCAGCATACAGACAGAATCCCACAATACAACTATTTTCCAGGAAAAAAATGGACAAATATTAAAGCTAGGTATGAGGAAAAAAATTTCCAAGTTACAGAAATTCATAGTCCAGGAAAGGCTTTGATAAGAGTACTGGTGTGGTAAAAATATGCTTTGAATAACATACACAAGCCTCTGAAAACCTTGATATCATAATCCATTCAACTGGCTTATTATTTTCAGATGTGAAATCAAGGCTTTAAAAGAGACTTCTGCACCTTTATTTTTAAGCTCAGAGTATGACACTGGCAGGTCTTAATGATCACGACAGTCCAACTAAACTATAAACTGTGCGGCTTTTTTAGATAACTACCCATGGAGATAATTAAATTAGGCAGTAAAAGCTGCAAAAAGGAGGAGCACCATGAAAAGCATTAAGCAAGTGTTGCACTAGTAAAGGCTCAAAGTTATTTTAAGAAACAACATTTGGGAGAGCTGACTGTGCTATTCACTTTAGCTTTTATATATAAAAAGGTGAGAAAAACATCTAAGAAAAGGGATTTTTAATTTTTTTGAAGTCTAGAAAAGAAAACAGTAATGCAAACAAGACAAGAACATATTGCTGTAAAAAAACCACATACTTCCACTGGCAAACCCACTGGCAGCTGTCGCCTGCATCACCTCTCTTCTGTAATCCCTATCTTTTGGAAAACTGTTAACTGACATTTTGCTTGCTTCTTTTTGTCTCTGCTCTCTAAAGGAAAGAAAACAAAAGTTAAGTAAGAACTTACATCATCTAATAATATAACAGTTTCTATGGGTGAAGTTTCATAGAGATGAATTAAACTATTTTAAGAGCTTGCTGCTACAGGCAGGGATCGCAAATTGCACCCGCTGCTTCCTCACACCCATGCTTGCTGAAGCCCACCACACACCAGTTCAGCTCACTGACATATTAAAAAAAAAAAATAAAATAGAACAACCCAGAATGTAAAAAACACCACTCACCAAAAAATCAAAACAAACAAACCAACCATACTTCCCCCTCAGGCTCCGAACTGTCAAGGGATAAAACAGGTGCCAGAGGTCACAGTAAGGGTAGAAACACAGCAGACTTAGACCACAATCTGTTACAGCAGTAATCTATTAGATAAGCTCAACTCTTAAATGAGCTTAAGAATATTTGTTCTTTATACAATTAAAACAAACACAAGCACATACCTTTCCAGCCACTCTTTTGGTTTTTCCCATTGTGAAACTTCTGTCCGGCAGTTGTAGTAGTATTTTTTGCCTGAAGAGCTGATGTGTTCAGACCAATCATCTGCAGAATCATAAGCCTTTAAAGTACAAATAGTGTAGAACAAAAGACCACGTCAGAGTTTTAATATACAAATTCCATAGCTTTTGCTGTTTCTAAAGCTACATGGCATCCTTATATGCATGCATACCACTGCTTTCTATTGACACCATCTCTAAATGCCTGTTTCATTGATAGTTTGAAGATGCGACCACTACGCTCCTGTTGCATTTCGCAATAGTTTCCTCTGGTTTATTCCCATCAACCCTTAAACAAAATCTAATAGTATGTTTGGTGGGCTACAGTAATGTCAATATTGGTAACATTAGTTTCTTTCACCTTCAAACTTCCTCAAAAATTATCTTTTCAAAATTTTTCTATACATCACAAATTTAACTATTTTGTTTTAATGCAATTTTTAACAAACACCACCTTAACTACCAAAACTTGGAATATATAGTGACTAGTACTTTAAAATTAAAGGTAGCTCAAAGCTCTAATGATTATCCATTAGAATAGTTTTATAATCTATGAAGACTGCATCTTATGTTTACAGAGTGTAAAATAAAGACTGATGCTGGAAAACTCAATGAAGCAGATAATGCACATGCTGCTTGTCTCAGACAAAATTATAAGAACATAGTGCGTATGAATGGGGTGACACATGGATGAATACCAATCACAAATACTCACTGCATCAGAAGTTTTGCTTGGATTATTGCTGGGATTAGAAGAATGTGAATTTGAACTATGAAGAGCACTGTGGTTGTGTGAATTTTCTTGTGGAGAGTAACTGGTCCCTAAAGGAAAAAGGAAAGACTGTTCACAATGTATGTTTTCAACAAATCAACAGTCTGCATTCTAAAGTGGGAGAAGGGAATGAAGAGGGGACGGGAGAAGGCAAGTTGTCCACAGCCTGGACCACAGCATAGTTCAGATGCAGAAGTATTTCAGGAGAACACATGCATATTTCTTTTTCACACAGCATAAAACTCACTTTGCCCAGTATGTCCCTTCACTGGTCTTACTCTTATTTTATTCCATTAAAAGCAAACAAGTAATTTTTGATGCTTTGAAGAGTCCTAACATGCCAATTCAGAAATTAAAAGGGATTTTCTCAACATGAAGTAAAAAAATTTAAATAGATTTATCGACAAGCTTACACAGATGCACATCAGGTTTTATGTTCACTGAAACAATGCTGTTTTCTTAACTATTGAGACTACCTGCAACTAATTCCAGGGAACTATTTCTGTTTATGCATATAGATCAGACCAAATTTTCCTGCACTTCCATGCAATAAAGATATTGACACCTAGAATACCAAAAGCAGCATCTCCCAAACTGTCACCTGCTTCTGGCCTCTCTACTTCTCAAGGTAAAGTGGTTTTCTTTGATGTGAAAACACTAAACAGACACACCCAAGAAAACCCCCAAAAAACCGAAAACCAGAAGTGAGATAATTCTCAACACCTTTTAGATCTGTATTTGTGCCTAAGCTCAAATCACCTGAACAATTCTACGTATGAAGTCAAAGTGCTTTGCAAATGGCAAAGACTGTATCTTATGAGCAGCTACAGTAAAGAAGTCTACTTACAGGTGGGAGTGAATGGACTCATAAAAAAAATAAATTGTTTTAAAGTCTTCCAAGAGCCACACAGAGAGACAATGACTAAATGACATAGCATGGTGCAGAATTAGATATTATAATGCAAATTCTGTCTTCTGAGCCTTCTGACTGCACATGCACTGAAGAAATTACAATTTCAAACTTCCTCCCCACATCTACCCCTGCAGGTTAGAAAAACGATCCATCACAAAAGCAAAGAGGGTACACCATAACTAACCTGTTTAGTACCCTACAAAGGTTATTAAAGGTCAGTTTGCAGATACATGAATTAGTGCAACCTGAACCATCAGTATCTCAAAACCTTTCCCTATACTATTTTGGCTTAAAGACCTATGTTATTCTCTTTAAAGCTATTGGGGCGGGGGGGGGGGGAGTGGGACAGATGGAAAACGAGTAATACACCCTTCCAGGAGCTAGAGAAGTATCTTGCATGCTCAGAGCCAGGCAAAACAACTTACCACGGGGGCAAATTAGGCTTGTCAAAGCCATACTCACAAAATCACATACTTGTGATACACATGCATAACAATAACAAAAAAGACATTTATAAAAATAGATACATTAATTCTCCTAACTATAAGTAGTATATCGTAATTACTAGACTGTACTCCTGAGTCACATCAAGAGTCTCAATTTTTTTTTAGACACTGATTATGGAATAAAATAGCTGTTTTAATATTTTTATATCATTCTGTTGGCTTTTATTTATTTACCCTTCTATTGAGATAAAATCATTAAAATTTCTTAATGTATTTCTGTAGGCCACTCAATGCAGATATATTAATTTCTGCTGAGGTAAAATCATCTCCCTTTTTCAAGGCAAAAACAAGATGAAAATTTACCAGATGGCTTGTTTGAACAGTTTGATACTAGTCCCTTCAAAACATTAGAAAACGCCTATGTATTTAATTTACTGTAATCCCGTAGCACTGATGCAGTAACACTGCACTTTGTTCAGTGTATTTAAGATGAACATGGTGACTTTTTAAATATTCTAGTGGTCTAAATAAACCACCACAGTGAATCTAATCCAACACCCATTTTCCTAACACAAATAAATGCCAACAATATACCTATCAAATCAATAAAATATTTTAACACCAATGCTATCCAGGCCATAAACAAACCCAAGTTCACTGCGTAGTTTCAGACCCCATCAGCTCAGCAGCATGCCCCCTCCATTTCACACTGTGCCCAGCCCCATACTGAGTCACCAAGCAAGTATCAAAGCAGCTCCAGCAGTCACACCCACCTGCAGCTGGCCCCGATAGCAGAAACACCTACTACACAGCAGTTTCCTCAAAGGGGCCCCCGGGCCCCTCTGCACAACCAGGGGCTCCATCCATCAGGGATCCTGTCCTACTCCAGCTGGCCTCAGCAGCATAAAAACTCATCACGGCTGATCCAGAAACACTGACTGCCTCAGGTCACCAGGACAAGCCATGTGGGCATTTACAAGGCCAAGCGCAAGTACATAGCCAATAGTGCCTAGGGCAATCACACAGTGTAATTACAGGTGTAGGGTCACCACCCATACCTCTGTTTTACTTTATGCGTAATACCACTTCACATGTGGATCTGCACCTGAACTTCAGGAATGAGCACACAAAGGACTGCTGAACTGGTACCTGCTGTTGGGAAGCTTCCAAGACCAAAGCAGATGTACTCTGAAGAACAAGTTTTAGGCACTCCATACAAGCGAAGGGCTTAAAGGTTCTATATAAACACAAAAACTATATTACCAAATTACCTCTTCATACTGAGGCAGCAAGATTTTAGTATCTGGTTAAATCCACACACAGCAGTCATCTAGGAATCTGACAACCCAGCCAAGCAAGCAGTGCCAGCTCAAGTTGCCTGGGAAAGTTGCTGAAGATCTTTAAAAGAACACACCAAGTTAAAATGATATGCAGAGAGTACCTGCAAGCAGAGGTCTACCTCTAAAAAGATGTGGGGGTTCCCCTTACTTGAAGGCCTTCACCTTTAGGAAAGTCTAACCCCACACCACTTTAAGGTGGCTATGACTTGCCATCAGCTCTGCATCTCCAGTTGCATGCCTGGCAAGGTAGATCATGAGGAAAGGATCACTAAGACTAGTCCATATTCCAGAAACAGGCCTGATAGGTAGACAGCACACTATCATCTCTCAAAACAGTCCCTAATAGCACCTCTCACCTTTTCCTTTTCACAGTTCCAGTTCCTTCCTTGCCAGTTCCAGTTTCTTCCAGAAAAAGGGACAAAGACTTGTTTCTAAATTTCTTACTAGCATATCTTAAGATTTAGCAATTGCAAATACATATCTTTGATGCACCATACGAAAATTCATAGTGTGTTATGAATACTCCAGTACAGAACTCCCCATGGAGATGTTTACTGCATGATGACGGTGAGTTTCCTCAGCTTAATCATTATTTTGAAAGCAGTTAAAGCTGGAAAGAGCTACTCCTAACTGGAAGATGGCCAAGAAGGGCATCAGCACTACAGTTATGTAAAAATATGCAACTGTGTGAGCAAATCTTCACTAACACTAATCCTACTGATGAACAAGTCATAGTGCAGGTCAGAGTCAAGGTTAATGTATCACAGCTATCTCCTAGTCTTTCAAACAAAAATCACATCCTCCTTACTAATGCATGAAAATCACCAGAACGCACAAAGAGCAAGGTTCTGGGAACCAATTCAAAAAGCAGGCTGTGACTTAATGCCTACTACAGATCTGACGTTCTGCCATGCCAAGACTCACTTTAATGTTTTTGTAAGTAGTTTCCAGATCCAAACTGCTGAATCCAAGACAGTTTGAACTGCAACAGGAGTTCAACGCTATACTGGACTTGAAAAACAGATATAACATGGGGTGAAATAAGAACATTCCATTTTGCAACAGTAATTATGACATTTAATTAATGTCTCCATTAGCACCACTTCAACTCTGAAATTATGAAAAATTCAAATTCTGAGTTAGCTAAGGATCATACTATTCTAATAAAGCAACTCCCTTCTCCTGTGATCTTTCAAGAACAAGCTGAAACTCTTTCCTTTCCAAAACCTATACACCTATACTGGCAGCTACAGAATCCACTTGGAACCAGCTAAAATAAATCTTCTTTACACTTGATTAGAATAGTCAAACACATGACCGTGCATTCCCCACCATCCACTTGTATCCAAGTGTCTTAGTCTAATTAAGACTCTTTTTGTATGGTATCATAAAATCTTCAACTGAAATGCACACATTAGAGTTAACTCCAGAAGATAACCTACAATCTAGATCAACAAACAGTAAAGAAAAGCAGCTATTTGCCATCCTCTTCAAACATACACTGAGAAAATAGACAGTAAACAAGTTCACGCACCTCCACTCACACCCAAGACATTAGCCAAGCACAGAGAGCAAATTACAGTAGTTGCAGCAGTACATACTTTTCCACTATTATACAACAGCTAACTTTATACAGTCCACCACAGACAGAGCATTTGTGTTTCCTTTTCAGTCAGAAAAATATCTTGTTAATATCCTAACTCTCATAACAATAAAAAGTGTCAGTGCAGATAATATAAAGGAAGTTTACAAACGCCCAACAGTCGGAAGTCAAAGGCAGTCCACCCCTTCAGTCTCCCCAGAGGGAAAGGGGATTTAGGAAGGGCTCTAGGACAGTCATCTTTTCTGTGCCCAGAAACCAGGCATGTGGAAAGAAACACTGGGCAGCAGAAAAGCAAGGAAGTTCATTCCATTTGTGTCAACTCCGTACATACCGTTTCATGACCCCACGTTCCAAATCTTAGCTAACATGCAATCAAATCCATTAAACTAGAGACAATATTAGAACCTGAACTTCCTCGACAGAACAAATACTACCCAACTGACAGACACTAATCCATTGTTAACAGAAAACTTAACAGCAAGATAGTTTATGGTGATGATATTTCATGAGGATAACTAACTAAGACTTGTTTAAACAATGAAAATTACAGAAACTTGTCTAGGATAAGCCTAAATTAAAATGTCTTAAGTGTATTTCAACTGGCTTTGTTAGTTCAGTGCAAATCTTTGCCCAGAACACTTTCTGAAGTACTGCATATGGGAGGAAATAAAGCAACACAATAGGAACATAATACTGAGTATCTCAGCAGTAACTGAACAGCCTATTGTGGCCATTTTGATTTGCCACATGTAAAAGCAGTAAGTCAAAACATAATTTTTCTTCACTGCATTTTTACGTGTCCTGTTGTATTGAAATCCATAGGCAACCAAAAGCATAAAAACTTGCAAAGTTCCTAGCAGAACAGTGGCCTCAGAGAATACACCACCTTGCGCAGTAACATTTTCCAGAAATTCGTAACATACTAAGTAGAATGCACAATGCTCTGCCAAAAGAAAGAAAATCTAGCCTGATCACTGTACTGCCCAACTGCCCCGTTACAGACTCATTATGCCCCCCCCCCCCAATAAATGTTTTATACAAGGCAACAAGTAGCCCTATTGAGCAGAAAAGCTTACAAAGCTTCACTTCATTCCCTGCCCTCCTCTCCTGCCACGCTGCCGATCCAGGACAGCAGTCTGTGCTGTTTTGCAATATCTGATTCACAGGGCAATCACCTCAATATAAAGAAGTTTTCATCTTTTTCTCCAAGTTACCATTCACACAAAATTTCACAGAAATCAGCCAAAAACATTACTATAAACAGACCAAGAGGTGTACGTGCATGAAGTTGCACAAATGACCAATAAGGAATGAAAATGATATTGTAAGCATAAGCACAGTTTTATTCATAACAGAATTTTTCTTCTACAATGGGAGTAAGAAAATTACACCTTCAGAAGGAAAAGTCAAACCAATGAAAGTCCAGGACTTTTACTCTTTTAATAATGCAATACTCAACAAATGCCAAGATATTACTGATTATTAAAACAAAAAGGATAAAATTAAATCTTATACATTGCGTAACATAATTTGCTACTTTGCTGTCTTCTGCTTACATTTTTATTTTTAATTAGATCTACTCACTTTATTTCAGAAACTGAAGTTTAATTATAGGGCAAACAGACCGAACTGCTCTAGAAAGAAAACCAGTTATCCTGCCCATCAAAAAGGAAAGCAAATGGTTACAAAATGGCTCCAATTAAATTCAAACCTCTGAGTTCAAACTTCTGAGTTCTCACACAGCAATTCAGGGATTTACTGCTCCAACAGCTAACAGGCAGGCTGTTTTCCTAAGGTTACACTTCAGTACAAATTCATTTAACAGCTTGGGTTGTCCTTGCTGGTAGAGCAAATAAAAACTTTAGTTCAACCATCCTTCTCATTCACTCCTTTCCCTGTTACACCTACAACTAAGTAACTAAATAAATTCAGAGTATTCCTTCCCCCAGTCTACTTCCCAGAAGCAATTAGAAATAATTTTTCAATTTAGGCATGACTTTGAAAATTATCAGGTTCACTAACAAGACCCACTG
Organism: Xenops minutus; assembly: GCA_035221455.1. Lineage (NCBI taxonomy): Eukaryota > Metazoa > Chordata > Aves > Passeriformes > Furnariidae > Xenops > Xenops minutus. The sequence goes on from JAWWEE010000074.1 coordinate 14,953,951, forward strand.
AATCCACTGAGTTTCTGTATGATCCAATACTCAAATGTCCCAAACCATACCCTTCAAAAAAACCTAAGGGATGAAACATGAATTTCCATGACACTAGACAGAATCCCAACCAACTTCCTTCTTCAAAAGAAAACCAGTATATTGTCAGTTTTACTGATATCTTAACTACTGAAATTACAGTAAGCCATAGATTGTAAAAATGTTTATTCTTTATTTCTGAAGTTGAGTAAGCAGTATCATTTGAAAGAATTTGCCTCTTTGTAATGAATTAAGGTAAATTCCAACCAGCTTCTAAACATTTCTGATAAGACTCAAAGATCAGATACTTCTAAACAAACTGTAATCTAGAAGGTGTATTTACATGAAATTAGTTACTGCAGGTAAACAATAAATTCTTCAGATTTACATTTGTGACTCCCTTCCTTTAGGGGGCGTTAGGTTCAGGTCAACTAATAAATTAAAAAAACACTAGCAAACACCCTCAATACTTCTAAACACTTACTAAGACATCCACGCTTCATTTGAGATCAATCGACTTGAAAAAAGCAGCTTTTACCCATGGAAAACATGGAAACATATCTCAGCAACACAAGAGCTGTATTCCTAACTCTGGTTCATGAGACCAGAAGACTGCAGTGTGTTAAATAAAAAACAAACTCCTTGTTCAGCATCACTAATGACAGTATTTTTTAAAGTCTTTTTAAACTTGGAATTCTAATTAACATTATCATATCCGTATGAAGTGGAGTAGGACATTTCTCTAAAAAGAAAACAGTGGTACGTTGAGAATAAAGCCAAACTCTGCTTTCATTCTGGACTGTAGCTCGTAAAACATTTACATATCTCATACAGTGTTAGACACTGCTCAAGAGCTGTTCTTCTGACCTCAAATAACAGCTTCATGCAGAATGAGGCTTTTTAACTATGACATGCGAAAACAGACATCTAGAATCCTTACCACAAACTAATAATGATATCTGAACTAGAGCATGGGTCAGCACAGCAAACAGGCAATAGACTGAAATGTCCCCCTTCCAAGCCATCCCCAGCAACACACCACAAAACCCAAATAAGCAGGTCTCCCATGAGCATGCTGTAATAGAGCACTAAGACATTCAAGCTCAGCAATGGAAGTCTAACAGTACCACAACCACCCACCATCCTACCTCTGGCAACAACACTTCTACAAACATGATCAACTAAGAGCAAGCAGAAGACTGACTGGTACTGGTTCATGTCTCAGACTGGTCTGATACATCTGCAAAAAGAAACCCCAAAAAACTCCACTGAATAAATATAGCAAGAAAGCTGTGAACAGAATCTCAGGATTTCACCTGAATAACAAGTACAAACTAAGCACCTGATAATAACCAGTTACCACAAAGACAGAACAGTGTGTGTGCATATTTCGTGCACATCCCAAAAAAACATTTCACTTCTGACAGATCCCCTAAATTTCTATTTCTGTAATCACTGATACATATTAAATAGTGTAGATAACTTCAAATTTAAAGTGTTTTCCTCTCAAAAGCCAAGAAAAACTAGAGAACTCAAAGACACTTCTAAAAATATATTAGTCATCTGGGCCAACAGGCACATGCTCAAATGCTTTCTGAAAATTAGGCTCAAGGGATACTAAATTCCTTAACATAAGCAGGGGAACACCACAAGTTTTACTATTCATTCAAAAGCTTCCCAAAGAACATAAAAAATTGGAAGAATTACTGATGTCTAACAACACATACCTCAGATGGAACTTACTCAAATACAGCCACTTTATAAACACTGCATATTCCAATATTTTAAGATTACAAACAGCACACCAATACTATGAAAGACTGATACACCATAACCTAGTCACCACAAACTGTAGTTTGATTAAAGCCAGGGGTCATGCAAAACCATTTCTGTGTACAAAGGAGAAAAAAAGCAGTGGCCTGAACACAGCTCTGAGAATAGATCTCCTTTTTGTATATATCTACAGCACCAAATTAGTACTCCCACTCAGAAGCTCCAAACAATTAAGCAAGATATGACAACTTAACCTCCCTGATAAAATCCTCTGAGCAAAAATAAGTTTAAGTAAGAACAATTTTCTTTTAATGTTTTGAGTAGAGCTTCTTGAGGACAAAGAAGAAGAAAAATTAAGCAGAAGACTCTATGAATGCAATATTACTTACAAATTAACTTGCATTGAAAGTTTCCATTACTCAGTTTAAAACAAGGAAGATGAAGCTGCAGGCTTTTATGAACATAGTCAGTACTATGCAGTGACAAACGCTTGCAATCTTTATCCCACCTTAAAAGTTTCCTTTATCTCAATTGAGCACACACCATTCAGAATCAGAATTCAACAAGTACATGGTGGTGTAGAAATTTTAAAAAGGAAGCCTCTTACAAAGCATTACTGCAATCCTCCAAAAAGGTTAGTCACAGACATAGAAGTAACATACTTAAATCCTTAATAAAAAGGCTGTGGCAAAATTAATGTTTAAGCATGTTAAAAAGCAGGCAAGAAAAAAAAGGGCAGTGTATATGTCCCTTCTTAAAAATAGTAACTAAGTCAGATTATCTCAAATTCGTATCTTAGGATCAAATACAACAGAGGAACCAACCTCCACTTCAATACCAGATCATTCCTTAAGTGTTATTAATATTTGTCAGCTGAAGAGAACTTTGCTTCTCTTCTAAGACCACAGCAATGTCCATGTCTCAATAAAACAGAGAAAGTACTATTTCACCTGTAATTTGAATATTGACCGATCTGCTCATAAAAAATTCTGGAATATTTTCAGCAAGATGACTTTTTTTCCTGAACATGTTATTTCTTCACCACAAATGAGGAAGCTAATTGGAGAGTATTTACAATTAAAAGCAGCAATTGCTCGGTAAACTTTTGGACAACTTGAGAAATTATTAGGATTAGACAAAACTACATTTTCAGTTCCTGACATGCTATGCCACCTATGTATTTATTACAATATAGATATACAACAAGGATAAGGATTTTAATTTCCTGCTTATTTAATTTTCCACTGGGAATTGTTTTTGAAAATAACAGATGCTAGTAATACTCAAAAATTAAAAAACAAAACAAAACCCCCCAAAACAACCAACCAAACACACACGCCCCCCAAAGCCCCAAACAAACAAAAAAAAACACCAAAAAGAACCCCAAACAAAAACCCCAAACAAAGTAAAACAAGTTCTGTCACACAGAAGTTCATAGTTTAAATAAAGTAATGCTGGTCCAGAGCTCAGGGTGGAAGCAGAGACAGCAAGGATTGACCTAAGAGTTAATATATATAGTGTTGTGGTTTTAATAAAACGGATTCATAGCCTTATTTCAGGCTGGCCCATCTCAGCTTAACAAAGCTTAGCTCATCTTAACAGAGGTATTGTGTAACATGGCTTTGAAGTATCTAAAGCACGAGAGGTGACAACATAAGTCCTCCCTCTTCCCATTAAGTAATTCTTAAATATATACATAAAATTCAACTGGTCTTTCCTGGAATTTCCCTACTATAGGAAAACATGCCTCTTCACAAAAGCTAAAGTTATGTTTACAAACTCAAAATCTATTTTACAATTGTTTGATTGTTTAAGTGTCTCATTTTATTTCCCTAGTTAAGTAAACACTCTCAAAAGGACTACAAAAATTGCAATCATTACTACAGGTATTGTTTTGCCAGTAAAAAGAGGTAGATTTTATACCTCTTGAAGAGGATCATCTTAAAGCAAGAAGAAATAGCACTCTTTCAAAAGAAATGAGCTGTTTTAAAATTAAGTCTGTTAATCTGTCAGCAGCAGATGTCTGACAGAGGAAAATACTCCAACCACTAGACAAGATCTGAACTCCCACCAATGTTATGGAAGGGAGATAGGGGACATGAACACACCAGCATCCAGAGGATCATCACTGTGTGAATTAAATGCAGAAAATAGGCAAAGCACATTACCTAACTTGTACTGAAGAGTTTACGCACAAATGTGCGTTATTTATTAGTGCCTTAATAAAAAAATTATTCTTTGTGGTTTTTCCACATTTGGGAGTGAACAGGTATGTTTGAAACATACGAAACAAGATAACCAAGACAGATCATAATTTTCTTTTCGTGTTTTTGCTACTGATAGATATGAATAATCGGAACCCTGCTGCTCTAACAAACTCAGCAGCAAATTTGCCTAGAAAAGCAGTGAGGGAAACTGTTGATTTGGAGGACATAAAAACAGCGTAACATTTAAGAAACCTAGGAAGTCTAGAGAGAGTAACTATGTGTAACTGGATGTTACTGGGATATGTAAACCTGCTTCTTAAACCTATTTTCAGAAAGTCTGACATGCCTAAATATATATATAGCAGGTCAGAAAAATTAACCAACACGTATCAGAAAAATAATGATAAAAGTTTAGGAAAAAAAAAGTCCTCCTGAAGAGTCCTGCTGTCCGTCAGACACATGGAATTTAGTTCATTTAGCTCTTAAAACTAATTACTCATATTTCTAGCTGCCTTTTCTTTGTCATGAAGCACTTGAATACTGTATTACGTCTCTTTTATTTGAGTGATGACAGGAGGATATTAGCATTTTTATCACACCTCTGCTGTAGAAACAAAACAAGTTATGTTTTAAAACTGGGACAGAACAAAATACAACATTAAACTTTGACATACTGTTCCTTTGCAACTCTCTTCTGTAACAGTTAGTCACAGGGAGGAACAGACGATTATCCCCAAGTACTAGAGGGTCTAACCAGAGGTCATTAGGCCTCCTGTTTTCCATTAATTTTCAGTATAATTTAACACTGCTGCATGCATCGAAACGTAAGTCGAGACCACAAAAGCCAAACAGACAAATCTTAACCCATCTGATAAAAAGAGTTGTATCTTTTTGTCAGTCATTGACTCAAAAATTTATCACCCTTTCCAGTGACTTGGAGGACAGACTTTCCAACTGGATATACCAAGGGAAGTCCTCATCAATGTCTGGAAGTATGTTAGTGAAGGGTGTCCCGAAGATGGAGCCAGGCTCTTCTCAGTGGTACCAAGCAATAGGACAAGAGGCAGTGGGCAGAAACACATGCACAAGAAGTTCCCCATGTACATGAGGAAGATCTTCTTTACTGTGCAGTGACCGTGCACTGGAATAGATTGCCAGAGAGGTTGTGGAGTCTTCCTCATTGAAGATACTCAAGAACCATCTGGACACAACCCTGTGCCATGTGCTCTGGGATGACCCTGCTTGAGCAGGGAGGTTGGACCAGATGACTTACTGTGGTACTTCCAACCTGACCCATTCTGTGATTATTTTTGAATACCACTCCACAAGTCTACTGCAGTCAGCAGGCAAGTACAATTTGTGCCTTCAAAACATGCATCTCACTTCACAAGCTTGAAAGTAGGGAGAAAAAGAAAACACTGCCCAAGAGAAAAAGCCAAGATACAAAACTCTGTAGGAGAATTACAGGATATTTCACCATTTGTTTTCTTTTTTTACTGTTGAAGGTCTGAGAAAAATAATTCCACAGTAGGAAAATAAGTGAATATCATATTCAAGAGATGCCTTTGAATAATTTAGAAACTGTTTAAAATTTACAGGATCAGCAATTTATTTCAGAAGCTTACACTTCAAAAATTGATGCAGCTTTGTTCCCTATATATTCATTGCCAAAGACTTTCCAGTTATTACAGATTAATGAATTTCAAAATACTGTTTCACAAAGCAACACTTTCAACAAAAATGTCAATAAATAAAAACTGCAGCCTATGGTACAATGCTAAGATTACTCCCTGTACATACAACTGCAGGCAGAAAGCTCTTAATTCAGGAAAAGAATAAAACATTCATGAAAAATTCTGGTAAGCCACAAGTGCTGTGCTTAGTATTTTTTAACAGGCTCAAGTATTGAAGAGATACAGGTTCATATCAAAATCTAGACATGAATTCCCTGCATGACTATGCTTGTGCTATCAATGGAAAAATCACACTAGTTTAGTAGGAAAACAAACCTGCATGTGTAAAACAATAAAGTGGCACAGAAATAAATAGCATCTTTATACTACTAGCAAATACCACTGGGATAAAGGACCAGCTAGTGGACTTACATGCTTTTTTAGGGTAGCTGTATTGTCAAAACTAGGAAGCCTGTTAAAAGTCTTCAAGAAAGGGAACAGAATCTTCAAATATTGAAGTTACAGCAGGGAACATCTTCAGTCAATTATAAGAAAGTCTAGTGACCCCTTCATAGTTCAAGAGAACACATTAAGACTGTATCAATCCTACTCTAAATACAAAGAAATGCTTTTCTCTTTTTAAGCGCTACATTTAAGTCCAGAAAGGATTCTTTTTTATATTACAACAAACTACTGATAAAACATAAGCATTAATGTTGAGAACTGCCCTTCATTGCCAGTACAATTTCTTTTCTTACTGAAGAACAACACAAGGAACGATGTTTCTGTACATTGAGCACAGAGTTCTGTACATTTTGCTCTGGAAGTAGCAGTGAAATTGCATAAAAGCCTGAATTGTAATCAAATGCAGTTATCACTGGAAGTTGGGTGCCATTAAATTACTGTTTTCCACAGCAAAGTTACTACAGCATCACCTCCTCTCTCAGCCAAAACGGAGGCAAAGTCTTCACTTCCAAGTTCTGCATAGCTTTAATGATACTTGGCTTACTCAATACTTTATATTGAATAGCTAGAAATAGTTGGAAAAACAAATGTAAACTGTCAATAAGCAGTATTTCTCTTAGCAAGCAGCCACGTCCCAAACAATGGTCAAGGAACTAATTCTAATCAGGCGACCATTAGACAATACAGAACAAACTCACTAAAAAAGACATTTTATAATTTAAAAATTGCTATCTTTACTAAGGCCTAGAAGCAGGCAGCTCAGCAGAAACTAATAGTTTTCTTACTTTTCATCTTCAGAAAAGCAACCCAAATGTTTAGTAAGCTGTATATTCCATTTCTGCAAAGTCAGAGGTAAGGAGCATACATTAAGAAAGCATGATGCTAAGTAAAAATCATTCCCTTATGATTAGCTTATGTATGAAAGAAAAGGAAATTTACCAAATCTTGCCTATAATCAGTACTTCCCTTTTCCAAAACATAAAATAAGCTTATATACAAAAGTTTACCGTGTCTAGCAGGTAGACTGACTTGAACATATTACAGTTACAATCTAAAATTGAGTTTATGAGTTCCTAAAGCTAAGATGCATATTTGCTTATACAGATCAAATAGAAATAGAAATCTTCACAGGACCTATTTACAGGTCTGAATTTTATACACTCACAAACAAAAGAATATAAAAACAGTAAGTGAAAGTTCACAGAAAGTCCTAATAGCAATAGATTTGAGGAAGCAGCTGCATCAACGGGTTACAAACAGCACTGCTTATTAACATTTGATGTAGCTTCCATTTCAGATCAAGTCTCCCACTAACACATCTTTACTCTAGCAACCTACACCAGATACTTGAACTTCATTGAGAGAAATAGAGCACTCCATCCACCTAAATGCATAAATACTTATCATTTAATACCATCATAGTAATATCACAATTCTGACCTGATATCAGTAATATACAATTAGGGGTTTGCATCTTTCATCCTGTGCCATTTAAAAGCAAGCTTTGCAGCTACTTTTCAAAAGCAATTTTGAATATTAAATTCTAAGCCTCTAAATTTAAAAAATACATACACAAGTCCTATCCTTTACTGTGATTCTGTGAGCACATACTTTTCAATTTCTTTTTTGAGATCCTCACAACGCACTTAACACAAATAAAAATGTTTATACAAATGATGGAGCAAAAACCCACTTCAAAAATAATACCAAATACAGTGAGCAAATACAGTGAGTAAATGGAAAGCTACTTCTAATCTAAAACTTCTAAACTTTGAAAGCAAACTTAAAATTAAACCCACCATCTGAAGGTACTTACTAGTAAGACTTGAAAAAAAGCTTTTATCAACAGCAGAAAACAAAAACTCACCTTTCCCAACATTTTTTTTTTTAATCCAGACAAAAGCTTCTAAAAGGTGAATGGTCCTGGAAGCAATTTTGTTTATCTTAAAAAACAAACCAACCACCAAACCCCAACTTCAGAGCCATCCAAACAGTCAACTTTCAAGGAACAGGGAAGTGAATCACTACTTCTACACTTGAGTGTTGGGGGGTGTTCAAAGAGTACTTCATGGAGATCTTACTCTCCTTTGCGATCAAACTTCTCATCCCACCTTTGACTGTACAGCTACAGTGAGGAAAGTTTTCACAGTAATGAGTAATTACTTTAACAGAAGTTAACACTAACTACATTGATAGAACCTATTCCAGCTTCTTCCTCAACTCTTCACATTTCATTACTCTCAAACTTGTCAATTCCCACCCACCCCGCAATTTCCGCTTTACAATGCACGTTGCCCAGGCAGCCTCCATTCTCTTGTACCTGCCCTAACTTCCCATTTGTTTCTGACTGCTGGTCAATGATCACACTAATTTAATCAGCAGTTAGCCTCCTGTCCTCCTCTACTGCCAGGGTTTCTAACACAGGAACCTACCACAGCTCTCTTTTTAGGGCTGTTTGCTCTCCCTTTGCTATGAGGACTCTGAACTCCTTCAGGAACCACTGGTAACAAAGCACACCAACCCTTCATGACAGAAGCTCCCATTGCTACTTCAATAAAAATAGGAGCTCATTATTTAAAGTATTTCATTCAGTCTCTAATAGCAGCAGGACTTTTAATCTTAGAAGTGTATTACAGTCAGTAACAGTGGTCAGTAAGACAGTATTCTTGTCATTTAAAAAAAAATAAATAACAGGAAAAACACATGGAAAAGAAACATTCACAAAGCTTCAGTTATGCTTTGGAATTTGAGCATCACAAGTTATAAGCAAATTTCATGAAAGTAGCCTACACAGCACAATAGCACACAACCCAGCAAAAGATTTCATGTAATGTGCATTAACACTCTCCTTTTGTTATTTTAAACAATTCAGTAAGATTATGGCATGAAGCAAACAAAGTTTTAAAGTCTCTTAAATGTAAATGCAGTGAAACACCCTGTATTTTCTTCACAGAAAGAAACAACTGAGTACAGCTAGCTTAAGTGAACCAACCTTTTCTGCATGAAGTTCTACTGCGTGTCTTAGTGGGTCAATCCACTCCATACATTTAATCAGAAACATCCTTTTCTTGCATTTTTACTGGAAGTAATACATATATCTTCCTTCAGTATTTCCAAAGCTACCCTACTTCTCTGGTGTCTTTGTTTTCTTTTCTGTACACCATTATCACCTCACTTATGCATTTAAAAAGACCTACAATCGTCATCCATGCTCTCAGTCTATCGATCCTCAAGCATAAGAGCCCTCAAATCTTTGTACTCCCCTTTTTCTTTAATGGAAACAATTTTTTTCACATCTACAGGGCCCTTCATAGTGCTATTCCTCACAAACAATGCTGGCTTAAGTCCCTATTTGTTACTGTTAAGAAACTTCACACTTGAGTTGGTCTCATAAGACCCCCTAATCTCTTCAAACCCCACACTTGCCTATAGCAGCTGACTTAAAAATACAAGATGCACTCAGGGGGGCAGGGGGAGCTGTTCATTATGTTTTAAACACTTGAATACAGACACAATATCCCCATACACAAGGACCTGGAAGCAAGAACAAAGTTAAGGCAGTTTTTTGATATGTGGGGTGTACAAGTACTTTTAGGAAACCGGGGATGTGACAAAAACTTGCAAGTACTCCACTGTGTTTAGGCCAAGGTAAACCTGGAAGTCTCTCCCCAGAGAATGACTGTCTCTGTAGTCTCTTTGCACAGAAACCGTGCAGTAAGCAACTTTGAAACATGCTTTGTTTGCACTGTATCAGTATGGAAGGCTTACCCATAACACGTTTTAAAACCTTAATTGAATTTCTTACCATGCATTACAGTTCTACAAACACAAAAGATTCTGTCATGAATATTTCAAAAATAAACTCTAACAAAAAATACCTTTATACAGGTACCAAAGATACTAACAGGCGGTGGTTCTAGCATTTTTGAGATATTAATTTTAAATCAATTTAACTATAGCTCTTCTATTTTAAATGTGTACACAATTCTCTTAATGACATTTAGCTGTTTGTCTTTACCACAGAGAAGCGAACCACTCATGACTAAATCAGTGTGCTACACCAGTGATTCTTCCTGTTTCACTTCAGAGCAAAACTCGCTGAGAGATATAGAGGAGTACTCTCTAAACATTGACTTGAGATGAAGAGATCAAGTTAAATTGGCTTTATGTTCAGTATTAATACTCCAGATTTCAGTCCTATTTTGTTTTCTGAAGTATAAGAGAAAAAGAGACTGGCACTTTAATGCAGTTTTGGGAAATAAATACCAGAGATGTTTCAATGAAGTTTGTTTTTTTAAGTTCAGCTAGATCATAAGAAGGCAGTAACACCTTTATAGTAGTTTCAAATCAAGCACCATCAATTTTAAAATAATGCATGGCAATCACAACAAAAATAAAAACCAGAATGTAAGGAAAGAAAAACAGCCAGAAAACTACAGTAGCTTCAAAGTCAGTTAATATTACTCAGTCATATTAGGTCTTAGATGAAAAAGTCCAGCATTTGAGTAATTTTTTTTTCTCCCCCCCCATTATGTCTGTAATTGCAAAACTGAGTACTATAGCAATAACAGCACTTCAGTGTAACTCAACAGAGAGAGAATATGGTAAATTATTTTGTCTTGTGCATATTAGCAATAAGCAAATGTCCATTATACTACAGCATTTCACTTACATTCTAACACCTACCTTCAATTCATACTGACAGCAATATTCAGCAAATCACAGACAAATTGGTACCTTGCTGCCCACATCTGCTCAGCTTTGGTGTACTATGTACAATACACAGGATTGAATACAACTTTGTTTGTTTTCAATAGTTTACAAAGGCAAAACTGTGTCCAAACTAACCTTACTAACACACAAAAAATATTACTTATTTCCATTAAATAGTACAAGCATTCAGCTTTTAAAATCAGTAATTTCCCTCAGATTGTTGAAGACTACTTCCTTCTTACAGTGTGTTAACATATGATGCGCAAACAATTGCTTTCAGATCAGGATAAATGAAAATTTCCTCTGTTAACAGCCAGGAGAAGGTAAAGTGGGATAGCGTTCCTTTTATTTACAAAATTAGGAATAATTAATTTCCCTTTATCCTTACTGTATACATCCACGCTTCAGGTCCTTCCCAACTATTAAATCCAGCTAGACTCAATAAGAACTTAGTCTTTCCTATCTTAAAAACAATTCCGACCCAGATACAAGAAAATAACACTCCCCCCATAAAGCTTGATCCCTCCAGATGTTTTCATATATGCATAACTCCACCAAATGTAGTTCAGTTGAAGCAGAAAAAAATTACTGACTGTAGCAAAACTAAGCAGAATTGCAAATGTATGTAGGATGAATATCTCTGGACAGGTGGACAGGAAATAGAAGAGGACACCTCTGTATCCTGAAAAGTAGCACAAAATAGTAGCCTACAGGCATTGCACATGCATTTAATCCTGAGATTACTACACTTTCAATTATGATCAGATATAATGAAAATCAGTGTACTAACAAAAGCTGCATGTTTTTATAATCCATCTACACAGTCCTGTGGCATTATCACACTGTCTACAGAGTCCCTGCATTAAGCCAAAGTAGGAAAAACAAACAGGAATTGAAAGGACAATCGGGTACCCTAAACACATTTGTGGTGTGGAACTTGTATTTTCTATAAGGTACTTGAAAGTATTTCCTTTGTTTTACTATAACTATTATAACAAGTAAAACTAATGCAGCAATAAATGTATCTGTACATCACAATTTCTTAGCTTTATACAGAAAAAAAGCGCACTGATTTAAAACTCCAGGTTCTCTACTTGAATACTTCACTTTATAACTCAATAGAGAGACCAAATGCCAAAATCCACCCAGTAACCACAAACTTCTAAACTGCAACTGTTTGATATCTTAACACTGTTCATTGCAGGGAAAACCCTACTCTTTCCTTTTTTGTGAAGTGAGGATACAAAATAATAGTGGTTAAAAAACACTGGGGATATTACTATTGTCTGTAGTTTCATCTAAAAACAGAACACTGACTTGACTGTGAACACACTTCTTCAAGCTCCTGTCACAAAAGACTCTAGTATGTGCTACCTTTGATTATCATTTTCTGATTATTAAGAGTTCTACAGAGCAGCTAAATATAAAGAAGCCTTTTTTCATTTCTGATGGGGTTTAGTCTATGCAACATGTACCTATGCAGTACAGCACCACAATACACAAAGTTATTATAAAAGTATCCAAACCAGCCAATGTTTATTGCTAATGAAAAATCCAGAAAGTTATTTCATGTTCTCAAATGCTGCTGTATGTCTAAAGCAAATGAGACATACGAGTTTTTAAAAAAAAGTGTATTTAGTCTTTGTGGTTATACAGAAAACTATCATACCTGTAAAAATCAGGAAATAGGTGTTACAATGCCTGAATGATTGCTTCCAACTTAACTCACACTTTGGCTTAAGTGCAGTCTTCCGAGCACAGTACAAAGCACATTTAGCACGACACTCATCACCTGAGTGATAATGGCTAAATTTTAATGAGACATTAGTAATTGTTTAAATAAAGTTTTGTTAAAGACAACTCACCACCATCCCTCTCTCTAACTCTGTGAGTATGCACACTTTTTGCTTTACTGTGCCCTGTGTTGTCACCATATTTGTTTTCAGGGCTGTCAGAGCGTCGCAGCATTTTATTTGGTGGTGAAGGATCTGTGGTGTCTCGCATCTTGTCATGACGGTGATCACCACCACTGGGGTGACTCTTGGATGAGTACTTAAGAGCCTGTAACAGATCACATGAAAATAAACATTTACATTAAATATGAAGTTTTGGTACCAATCTTAAAATGTTATTTCTAAATTTTACATCTCTTTCGAAAGCACTTTTAAAAGTTAATTAATTTTCATCACCTATTAAAAAAAATAAGCATTAGTCTTTCCAGTTTTAATTACCTACATTAAAGCAACAAGTTCTGTAATTAGAACTCAAACCATTTTCTCCCACTGTCATATCCAACATAACACTTGCTGTTAAGAAAAACCTAGTTTTTCTTACTTTTTCCACTGATGGACTGCACACTTTCAGCAGCGAATGGGCCACAGTTCTGTGGTGGGAAAAGCACAGGTCTCCACTTCGTATTAAGAATACAAAGTTAAAGTTACACTGACCCAGTGTAAACTTTGAGTACGTCCTCCATATTCTGCTCAAGACCATTTGGTTTCACCATTACCTTGAACTTCTGCAATGTTTTTTTCAGTACTAGCAACCCTCTCAACAGATGTAGTTGAAAAAAAAAAGTAATTCTGGGGGGCCAAAACATGCAATGCTTTGATTAAACATATTTACTGAAAATTACATGTTCTGCCTCACTTTGACCTGCTTGGTTTTGCAGTGTGAGCCCCTAAATGGCAAGTGTTTACATTTGCAAGAACTGTCACTGACAGCTGCCTTGGACTATTGTATTGCAATTCACAGCAACACAAACACTCCGAAATGCACTAAAAACAGTTCAGTTCTGGGTCTAAGGAGAGCAGTATCACAATACACAGCTTTCCACAGACTCAGACAGCTAGAACCGCTTTTTTCAGTAGACACAGCAATGGAAGAGAGTATCCACCGTACAGAAATTAAGGTTATTGTCAGAAGCTCACGGATTTTACAGCTTCTGAACATGCCTAGCAGCTGGCAACTGCAGAAATTAAGCCTTACTGGCAACCCCAAGTTGTCCAGGGTCTAAACCCATGCCCTGCTCAGGTTACAGCCCACAGCAGCAGTTTTAGGGAGAAGAAAGGACTTTGGGGAGGGGGGTGGGAGGGCAAGAACAAGACGCCTTTTGTTTTTAGAAGGAAAACACTCACCTCCGCCTGGCTCTCCGCTCCGCCGCAGGTGACCCCGGCCCGCTCTCCCGCCCCTCGCCCCCTCCCCG
>JAWWEE010000074.1:14968189-15011957 GCA_035221455.1 Xenops minutus
GGGCCGCCCGCGGCACCGCGGCCTGCCGCGGCCTCGGCCGGAGCGGCTCCCCCTCGCCTGCCCTGCGCCTCCCCCCGGCCCCGCCGTACCTGGTAGGGCTGCGAGTCCCCCCTGCGGTCGTGACAGCTGCGGAGAGACGGGAGAGAAAGAGAGAGGCGTTAGCGAGCGCCGTTACCGGCCCCGGGCCGGGCCGAACATGGCGGAGGGGGGGGGGCGGCCCCGCGGGGCCGGGGGGGCGGATTTACCCATCACTGAGTCTCTGCTGTTTCCTCGCATACATTACCATCAATGCCCGGCCTGTGTGTGTGAGGGTGAGGGGACCAGGAGGGCACGGCCGCGGCCGGGCCACAGGCGCCGAGGGGGGAGGCGGGGGCGGCAGCGCTCCGGGGGCAGGGACGGGGGGAGGGGGCGGCTCGGGCAGCTCGGCTGGAGCGGCGCTCACGGGCCCATCGCCTCGAGGGGAGACGCCGGCAGCTCGGCCCCGCGCGCGCTGAGACACACCGGGAGCACCGGGAGCACCGACTCGGCCGCCGCCTCCCCCCGCCGCGCCCGCCGCCGCCGCCACCGCCGCTCCAACTACATCCGGGGAACTCGCGCGACGCCGCGCTCGGTCAACGTCGGCTCTTTCCGGCTCTTTCCGACGCGCTCCGTCCCCTCTGTCCCCTTTGCTCTCGGGCGACTCTGCCTTCGGCAAACATCGGCTGCGTCCGCCGAGCCCGACGCCCCTCAGTCCCTCCCTTCGGCAAACATCGGCTGCGTCCGCCGAGCACCGACGCCCCTCAGCCCCTCCCTTCGGCAAACATCGGCTCCTTCCGCCGCGCTCGTCCCTCCCTCCCCCGCCCGCCTCGGGCCTCCTCTCCCGAGCGCCACCTGCTCTCGGGAAACATCGGCTGTTTCCGGAGCGGCGCTTCCGCTCCGCCGCCAGGGCGCTCGGCTGCGCTCGGGTGTTTCCGTGAGGCCTCGCGGGCGGCGCGGCCGTTGGCGGGCGCGCGGGGCCGGTGCCGGTGCCCGCCGGGGAGCGGAGCGGGGCAGGAACCGCGGCCGCTCCGCGCAGGTGGGGCCGCGGCGGCGGCGGGGCTGCGGGCTGTGGGCACGGCACGGGCTCCCCTTACCCACCCCCTCCTCCCCTTCCGCACGGGGGCCTGAGGCGCAGGCAGGAGCCATTTTGTGCGAGGCGCGTGTTCCGCGGGGCCGCGCTCGGGGCCGGCAGGGTGGTAAAATGTCCCTGGATCGGGCGGCGGGGCCGGCTGGGCCGGGGTGGGCGCCGTGAGCCGGGCGGCGGCAGGGCTCGTCCTGGCCTCGGCACAGCGGTCCGGGTCTCCCCGGGGCGTGCGGGGCCCCGGGCTCTCCGCCCTCCCGGGAGAGTCCCCGCTGCTGGCCGTGCCCGCCGAGCCCCTCCCGGGATGGGCTGGTGCCCGGCGACAGGACGAGGAGGTAACCATAAGCTTCACCTCAGTATGAGGGAAAACCCGAGCACTGGAACAGGCTGCGTAGGGAGGTCACGGACTGTCCCTCCCTGGAGACATTCCAAGCCCACCTGGACGCGTTCCTGTGTCACCTGTTGCACGTGACCCTTCCTTGGCAAGGGGTTGGGCAGGATTATCTCCAGATGTGCCATCCAACCCTGACAATTCCGTGATTCTTGGTCATTGCCGACCACACCCTCGAAGTCTGTGGTACAAAGCGTTGTCTATTCAGGATCGTATTAAGGTATTATATATCAGAAATGCTTTGGTACCTTTGCTATCATAGGAACCAAAAGCTTTCAGTAAAGGTATTAAGTGCAGATGCCAAATTTTGTCCTGTTCCCTTGCTGAAAAGGGAAAAGACGTGGCACCTCTTGGAATGAGCATGTTGACCTTAAACAGAGCATCTTGTCCCGTGGCTCTTTGTGTGCTATTGCAGCGTTCATGATAACATTCAGACTTTTTTTTCCCGTTTTTGTTCTGTTTTTCTTACTAGAGTGCAGAAGGCCATTGCTGAGCCGGGAACAGAGCTCAGGGAGGGAGTGCAGGATGACTCAGCAGGGAGCTGTTCTTCAGGGTTACAATAATGAACTAGTGAAATGCATTGAAGACTTATGTATGCAAAGAGAAGAGCTGAACAAACAAATCCAGCAAGCAGAAGAGGAAAGGAATAAACTCCAGCATGAAATTCAAGTCCTGAGTGAACAGCTGGAGCATGTATGTGAAAACCTGGCCCAAAAGGTGGCTTCACGGAATGAGCTTGATAAAATTTTGGCTGAAACTGAAGCTGCATACATGAAGATTTTGGATAGTTCTAGGACTTTACTTAATGTCCTGAAGAAGGAAGTAGGAAGCTTAAGGCATTCACCAGATCTGAAACACAGTGTAATGTGACACAGTCAAATGTTTGGACTCTGCAGTGCTAAAATTCCGCTGGGTGAGAAATGTGGTTAGCCACGGAACCTTACAGCAACAGTATAAGTGGAAAGGGATTTTCTTCCAACCTTTCTGTATGTTTTATTATTATTATTATTTTTAAGTGCACTAGAAAATAGATTAAATAAAATTGCTGTTTTCCTTAAAAAAAATCTAATTAATTAAACACTACACAACTATATTGCAAATAGGTAGTTGAGGTACGTCTGAGACTGTTTTGACATGGTAATGTTTCTGAAGACAGCAAGAAAAAAAAAAGGCATGTTTTGTTGGTTAGCTTCAGATGGCTACTGGTAAATTCCTGTTTGCAAAATTAATGGCTGCAAGTAGACATGATAAGTACTTTTCACTTTACAAGTGGTCAGGCTTTACTGTTGGACCAAGTAGAAATTAACTAGTTTCCTCTAGGAGCTTGGAGTTCTGTCTGATGTATGCACAAGGACAGCCCGTGTTTACAATCATCTGCTATCTGGAATGATGGAGAGATAAGGTGAGAAAACATGGCAAATGCAGAACATGGAAGGTTAAGCTATAACACTGTATGGGGTTTATACATCTTCTGAAGCTATTCTCAAAAGCCTTGATTAGGAAGGAGATGTGCTGTAGTGAAAGATAGGTTTGGTACAAGTGCACGTGGCTCCTGCATGCAGTACAGTAGTACATGTACATGCTCCACAGCAGTACATGCAGCAACACCACGTAAACCTGGACCAAGATCTCACGGGTAAGCAAAAGGTGACAATTTCAGTAGTGACTGCAAGTCTTGAAAAAATTGCTGGGATTCCTTAAAAATACAGAGATAAATGCAAGTCCAAAGAAGATCATCCTGGCTAAAAGCTAGTAATAGAATCTCTGGAAACCTTTTTAGTGCCTTTTAGCTCTATACTGATGTATTAAATAATTGTAATAAGGTTGTAAAGAATAGTGAACATCCTGGAATGGTGAGAAATAAATACAAATGAAAGATGAAGAAAATGAGAAGTGGTTCGCATGTGTCAGGCATTCTTACAGATGACATTAAAACAGAACTTAGAGATCAGGGAAGACAGCATGGCAGAAATCTCAGTTTAATCCTGCTTTCTATTTCTAGTGAACCTCTCTGTGGTGGTGTGCATGTATATACGTATCCATTTTGTCCTGCTCATTTGTTTGTTACAGCAGGAACTATTTTTAAGCTGTATCTTGTAGTCAAATCTTCATTCAATACCAATTAACTAAACTGAAAGAGTTGCAATTGTAATCTCTTTACTCGATAACAGTGTGTCTCTCAGGTGCAAGTATAAAGGGTAATGTAGGTGGGAATAGTTTCAGTAATAGCTCTTCAACAATAATAGGAAGCAAATTTTATATTCCTCTGGTTGCCATGTTGCATCAGGGATTAGTGTGACCGAGGTAATCAGTTTACTTGTATAGCATTTCCACTGGCTTCCCTCGGGTAATGCTGAGGTGATAAAATTACATAATTTCAGGGGTGCTGCTGTTGTAGTACCGCAGCATTCAGGACCCCCTCATTTGTTACACAAAAGTTTTACTGTTTTTGTAGCAAAATGATTTATTTGACTGGATGTTTTATGACATTGTCTTGCCATAGAATGGTAGTAGTAACTGATTTGCATCAAAATAGGAAGACTCAGGAAAAAGTATTAACTGGAGAGCAGAAACATTCAGTTGGATATGTAAACTGCTGCTTCTTAGTATCTGCAAAGTAACTCAGAATGGCCTGTGAAAAAATCTGTATCATAGAAAGCTCATTTATAGATAACAGCACAGTTAATTTCTTGTATTAGTCTCACACGATAATTACAGGTTTCTTTGCCTTAGAATAATCATAAATAATGCCTCTTGTCCTACTGAGGCTGTTAAAAACAAAGTTTTAAGCAGAGCCTTGTAAGTCTTTAAAGAAGTGCTCACAACTATTATTACATCTAATTGTAGCTATTCCAATGTTAAAACTAAAATACTGCAGATGCTTGAATTTTTTTTACAAAACTAAGGGAAAAACTGCTGGCTAGTATTTACACACACTGGGGCCTCCCAACATTAAAATAAAAAGTTGAAATATTTTTAGAATTCAAGTGATCCAAATCTGTAAAATTTCCATTTAACATCAAATTTAAAAATGGAGGGAAATAATGTATCTCTAGGGCTTGCCTATTTGTAAAATAAGTACAATGTTATGTGGCAGTCATTGTGCACCTGCAGAGCTATTAAAATAGTGCTTACCATTATATTCTTTGTTGACCCAAATGAACTTATTGTATCCTTTTATTGAAGTGTAAACCTTTTTCACTACTTTTTCAGATAGTATAAATCTTGACAGAAATAGGTTTTGGTAACACTTTAGGTTCAGAATAGGAGACGCTAAACTCAATTGATACACAGTATTGCTAGAAGAGAAGTGATAATGTGCAGACTGCAGCAGCTCCATAGGGCTGCAACAGAACATTTACCTGAAAATAGACAGGTGGTAAGCTTAAAACATCATACTTATTCATGACTTAAATTTTTGTATTGAATTTATATGACTCTCAGATCTGATGCTTTACGTGAGAACTTAGCTCTAGGAGCCTTAATGACAAAAGCTGGGTTCCCAGATTCTAGTGCCTAATCTAAAGTGCTGTGTTGAGTGTCTTGTATCTTATTTGATATGTGAGGAGATGCGGTTTTTGAAATTCCTACTTGTGCTTCATTCAGAGATCTAATGAAATGCACATAGACCACTGGTCTAAAGCCTTGACTTTATGTAAAGGCACCTCTATCTGGTTTTCAAGTAACAGAACATAACTGGATGAGATACGATGATTCCCTGCTTTTATAGCAGTGCTTCTTACATATGTACCCAGCACTTACAACTCTAGTGATCAACAGGTTTTTCAAAATACTTGACTGTTGACTCCTAAGTAAATGTAAGTTTATTCTGTGTGGTAGGGTCTGGTGGTTATCAAAGAAACTGCTTGTGGCTGGTATGTTGAAGTAATTTTCTGTGTGAAAGTGATTATAGGAACCACTAGGTGAAGTCCCTTATAACAGCAGCCATTCACAATCCATAACTGTCTCTGTTGGGAGGTGCTTACCCTGCAGTTCAGGTACCTCCCCACATGCGGTTTCTGCTACTCACCTTGCAGAAATGGAGGTGAGTGGACTGGCATTGGCACTGCTTTTTAGGGTAGAGAATGAAAAAAAGTATGGGTGTGGAGTCATGGTTCAGGAAGACTGGAGCTTGAGGGGGTATGATAGAATGACAGGTGGAATTTCTCTTAATATCTGCCTGCTTTAAGTGTGCTTGTACTGAGCTCATATAGTTCTTGCTCCCCAATAAATCAAATTCCAGAAATCATCTGAAGTTCATCTGAAATCTGGACTTTCCACCACTCCCTTTAAGTCCACTGACAAGTCAGCAACAGAGGCAACCTACATTTTGTTTTCTCATTTTGCTTTTTACTTCTTTCTGGCCACACCAAGCTTGCATGCCCTGCTGTACAGTGGCCAGTTCCAGCAGGAGGCTGTGGAATCTGAGCTGCCCGTTTGCTGGGATAGTGTACTGCCAGGCTCACACAGGATGCAGTGCTGTTGTTTCCTACCCTGGCTGCTCTCCTATGAGGAGGCATCACTGAACTACTTGGGTTTTATAAAGAACCCTAAGCCCCATCTGCATTGGATGTATTCTTGTGTATGTCAGATGGACCTCAGAGAATTTTGGCAGAAGGATGGTAGTTTTTTGGCTCTTACTGAATGGAAGAGATTTGTTTCTTCAGACTAGGAAAACTAGGCACCTTTAAATATCCAAAGTTGTGCGTTCAAACAATGAAGCAAGCTGTAATCTTAACTCACATGATTGGGTCTTGGATTGCTGTTTCAGAACTGAGTATCTCAATTCTATGTAGCTCTTGTGGTATAAATGTGTCCCCCTCCAAATGGATTAAGTGGATTAAGCTAAATTAGAAAAAGGTTCTTGTAATTCTTGAAAAAGAACATTCAGAAGATTGTTAGCACAAGGATCAAATGTCAACAGTTGACTCATCACAGAGATTAGTCCTGTGCAGAAAACCAGTACCTATTACTCCTTTGATTTTATTTGTTAGAAGGAGTTTGAGTGAGAAGGGACAGTTGCCTGAATTTTGAGTAGATCCCAGGCTCCTGGGATTTTATGCAAGACGTGGACAAAACAGTTCATTTATTGATTTTCCTCCCATTCAGTTGTGAGTGAAGAAGTACCAGTAGATGCTTTAATATTGATTCATTCGTCTGTGTGTTGGTAGGGTTTTTTTGAGGTATGGATGGGCAAGTTTTCCTAAAATCAGAGTACTTAGGTTTATTTTTAATGTATGTGTGTGTGTTTTTAAATACATATGTAAATATTTTCTTTTTTTCTCTTGAGGGAAGGACAGACTAGCCCTTAGTTTGTATACCAATTGTTTTGTCACTGTCTGTTATGTTGCTCACAGAGAGTCAGGCAGCATAGCTGCTTCTTGGGTGTCCGTTCTATGCCTTTTTTTTAAACTGGGAATGGGTTTTTTTTTAGTTTTGTCCCTTAACTGCTTATACATTTCACTTTAATTTGTTGCCCCAGAGTAGTCCTTGGTTGTTATCTGCCTCAGTTGGTTTTCAGACAAAGTTTTCACTAGTTAGCTGTAAAACCCAGTTACGTGCATGTTAGCTGTTAATGAAACAGAGAGAGGTTCAGGCTTGCAGAAAAGGGAGCTATATATTATTTGGTCATTCATGGCTTTAGCCTGCGGGATTTGTGTGAAAAGTGGTTGTGATGCAGTTTGATTTTACAAAAATGCAGTGTTATTAGAAGTGAGGCTAGTGGAATACTTCCATTTTGTAATGGTTTCAAAAGTAGTTTCACGAAGTCTTGTGGGGTAAAATAATCTGTATTTTTTCTGTCTATTTGTGCAAAATTATGGATATGTTGCAGTAACTACTACAGAAAATTAGTAAATTTTAATACAAACTTGGATATCTTGCCTAGCAGCAGCATTGTAAATAATGGTGTAAAATCTTTGCATTTTGATTGTAGCAAGCCTATTGCTTGCTACATAATTCAAAGCTGGTAATATTTGTAAGTATCGTTAATTTGAACATCATAAATGGGGAAATCTAATGTCTGGAACAGGATTCCTCTGTATTAGATGGCAACTACAGACAGCATGTTCAAGAAAAGGCATATGAGAAAAGTCCTATCAATCTTCCCTTCACAATGAGATTGATTGATTGCCCTGACTGTGATGGGAGCTTTGGTTTCCCTCACACCCCACTTAAGGGCCTGTGAAGTTAAATGGATGACTTCTCTCTGCTTACCCACCACTCATGTATAGAGCATGTCTTCTTGGCCCTGAAAGATTTAGAATGGTGTTGAGTGATTCTAAATCTAATGTATTGTCTTTTGTGATGTAAACACACAGCTTCCTGGCCAGCCTAAATCAAGACACAGGAGTGTTGGGTAGAGACTATAAAACAAAGTAAGAAAGAGGCTGAACAATTTTTAGCACTTATTTTCAAAAATTATTAAAATAAACTGGTCACAAAGCATAGGTGTTATCTTCTGAGCTTTTCATATGCATAGGTTCTCGTGCTTCAGAGAGAGCTCCTGTAATGAGCTTGACGTTTTCCATTGATATCTGGTGTATGGAAACACTTCAGGAAATTATTTACATCATAGTCCTTGATAGATCTGTAACTTATTTTTTTTTTAAAAAGCACTTCATATAGTTGGATTTAGTTGAACACAGTGAAAAAAGTCATACTTCTTTCCTAAAGGCTTTCAAATCTACCTATCTGTATTCAGAATTAGCTCAAAGTATTACTTGTAGTAGTCTCTTTTTGTTGTAATATGGTTACTAACAAGTTGATACAACTTGGAAACCCATTCTGATAGGCGTCTCTGTCAGTTCCAGACACAAAATCCTCTTCACCTTCTGAAAGCTTAAATTTTTTTAAAACGTTTTTCCTTACACAGTAAGAACACTTTGAACTAATTATCAGTGTGACAGTTAGACTCATGCAGTGACTGGTTTTTTAATATAGTTAGTATTCAGGGCTGAATTATTCTGTCAGGTGTTTGAAAACAAAAATACTGACAGTAATTCCTCATATGCTTTTGCAGTTGTTCAGTAACAGAAATTCTGCTAGACATTTGTGTTGCTTACTGCCTGATAGGAAGTGGGAGTAATTGCTGTAATTAGTCCTGCTTCAAGTATTGTTACTAGCATGAAAGGAGTGGATACTTCTTCCCAGGGAAGTGTGGTGCAAAAGAGGAGCTGCCCCTTTAGTAGAGACCACCCACCTGTGGAAAGAGAGGAGCATCTTTGTTAGCCTCATTCATGGTCAAGTGATGTGAGAGGACTCAAACAAACTGGTTAGAAGGGTCAAAGTTTCCTGATGCAAGATGCATTGAAGTAAGCTGGAAAAGAGAAAACCTAGTCCATGCTGTCAGTCACAAGGACCATGATACCTGATCACAGCCAGGTTATTTTTAAATGCAGGAGCTCAGGTACAGCTGACAGCAGTGTAGCTGCTGCAGTACGGGGCTCAGCAAGGGTTGTTTGCCCCGCTAAGATGCAGCTGACCATGTGGGAAACACGAAATCTGGTGCACTCTGGAGTCATTGGAGTTGTTAGAAAAGTGTAACCTCCTCTTCTTGAACTCAAGAGAATTCTGTGTTTTAGTGGCATGCAATATGAGATACGACTCCATGAGAAGGATATTCATTTAAAATCCGGTTCTGTTTAGTGGTTTTTCACTGCAACCTAAAATGTTGCTTTAGATTCAAGTTGTTCAAATATCTGTGACCAAAAATACAGATACCCAAGTTCCACTGAAGCCCACAAACCTGTAAGTGGTTCATATTCACTGTGTAGTGCACCAAGTTCTTGGTCAAATGCAGTCTAATCCTTCAGTCAAGCTGCAAATTTTGTGGCTCCCCTTAGTAGTTTAAGTGATTTGCAAGAAGCATTGCTTTCTCAGTTTGGAATGTGCTTTCAGTTTTTTGTTTGTTTGTTTTTTAATGAAGTATTCCATTGAGGTCTCCCGTGGCACTCTGCCATACACAGTCATGTTGTGCATGTGAATGTGCTTTCTTTGGGAATGTCAGAAGGAAACCACCTGTACAGCAGCAATTTATCAGAAGCAAGATTTGGTTTTATTCCATGGTTTTGTTTTTAAAAGTGTTTTCAAATGACAGGTATAGGTAAATACATATATATTTATATAGGATATATGAACAAATGCTCACAAATGAACAGATCACAAAGTACCCTGCAGAGAATGTTAATATCTTTATCCCCCTTGATAGACAGTGACACATAGTAGTAATCTTCCCCAAATCAGGGACAGATCTGGGAATTGAGGCTGTGCTTTTTCAGCCTCAGCTGAATGCTCTGACTTGGACTGCGTCCCAGGGATTCATGTCCTGTTTGGTATTTTAACATAAAACAATGGGATTATGCATTCCCAACCTGTGTGTTGGGGGCAGGGATAGATAAAACTGACTGGGTGCATAGTTTTTTGCTATTACTCACTCCACATTTCACACGGCATCATGATGATGTTTAAAAGTGTTACTCCTTTCTTCATGGATGCACCCTGCATGCCAGCGTCCCAGCTCCAGAGCGGCCATTCTCACTTTCCAGATCTCCTCTGTCCAAGCCCTTATTTACAGGTGTTTGGGACCTGACTGTAGGAGGTGGGTCAGAGAAACAGAAAGAACTTTGAATGATAGTTGCTAATTAATTACTCTTCACAAACCTTTTTCAGATAGCTTGTCTTTATAGACTTTGCTGTTTTATTAGGCTTCTTATTACTTTATGCTAGTCCATGTATGACCACCACGTTTTCTAAGGCATGGAGACTCCTTGATGTTTAAATGTAGTGGGATGTCTGAATTCTAGTCCATCTATAACAGCAGAGAGACCACATAACAACAACAGGCTGTGAAGCAATCATATGCCACCACAGCTTGTTTTGGGTTAATGGAATTGAAGTGGCGTGGCAAGTGAGGAACTCCAGAGAGCTGGATGGATAGGACTCTCCTGTAGTGAAAAGAAGCTGTCTCTAAGAGTTCAGATTAAAAACTGCTTTAATCTAGGACAGGTGACACCTGACAGAAGTATTCTTTTATTTCACATATGACAATAAAATACGTATACATTAAAATGTATATATAAATATACTAAGCATGTTAATAAGTATAGAGAGTTCTTGGTAAAAAGCTGTCTTAATATTTCAGTACTATCTGCCATTAGGAAAGACAGTTTTAAAAGGCTGGATGTTAACTTGAATAAGGTTGTGTACCCTTTGCTTTCAGTAGCTTCCACAGTCTTTCTACTCTAATCCATCACTGGTAGCCCCACCCTCATCTTCCTTCTGCAACTATTTGCCTCTATTTCCTAATCCTTTGCTTACTATGTTTTTAGTTATCCCGATCTGCTGACCAGAAACACGCTGCTCTTCCAACATACGGTGGGTCAGAGATACTTTCAGTATCTTCAGATTGTCCAGGCACTCTCTGCCACACTTGGGAAAATTGTTTGCAAAGATAAACAGATTTCATTCAGTTTGATAGTGCTCCAAAAGTTGTGGTTGGACTGGGTGAGAATATTATATTGTAGAGAAACAGCAGACACCTGATCTGAGACAAGTTTCATCCTATAAAAACCCATCCTAAAAAGACTTGTAGTTTGAAGTGATGGATGGGGAACATCATGTTCCTGATATGCTATGGAAACTAAAGAACAGAAGTTTATTTTTTTTGTCAGTGAGAATATCTGTCCCAGCAAATGCAGACTTTGCTTGTAGTCTTCTGAAGATAAAGGTCTATGTGGGATGCTGTAATTTATTAGTACTAAGGTTATGTTCAGAGTGACGTGAGTTTATTCCAGAAATGTTTACTCTCTATTTGAGAAAAGATTATAACATGAAACTAAAAAGTGGAAAAGGAATATAGTGCTGGACCTTGCATATAATGATCTCACTGAGGAAGCCATTATAGATCAGCTATGCCTTCAAAGCTCTGAGAGTAACCTATGTTGTAAAATAATAAACGTGTGCTAAGATACAGTGGAGTGTGCTCACAGTAAGGCTACTTTTAGAAAGTTATGTCAAGACATCATATGTATTCAGCAATGTTCTTTGTAATCCTGCTCTATTTTACGAACTAATCTATTCTCCCCCCCCCAGTAAGGTGCACTAGAAATAAACATTGCAGATACCTTCGAGTGCAGAGAGGAAGGAGAGGCAATTAAAAGTCTGCATGCTGTGAAATCTCTGGGTACCAACAGTGTCTGCACAGACCTTTACAATGTTTTAAGAAACAATTGGTTTTCCTACTGTCTGGAGTGACTGAATGCAAACAGTTTTTGAAAAAGGATAGTACCTCAGTTATTTTCACACTGGCTAAAGGCCTGCTGGTTTGCATACAGGTTTCTGGTTTTATTTACTGATAGCAAAGTCTTGGTGACAAACTGGCTCCTCCAGCTCAGACAAATTCTTTTTTCTTTTATTAGAGTGCATCATTTCATCTTTGACAGAGCAGACTTCTGATAATGTAGTCCAAGAACCCTGGGCAGGGCAGTACGGGCCTCCATCAAAGAAGAGGAATAGCACAAAAGGACGAAATTGCTGGTCATGGTCTGAATCGAGTGGGATTGCTTGCAAAAGTAGCAAGTGAGAGGGCTTATTTATTTTTTTATAACTCACTCCTTCCTATATCATTACTCGGCTGAGTAGGAAAAGAATTTTCCTCCTCTTTAAAGGTATGAATAATAATAAATGGGATAATTTGCTGCAAGAAAAGCCAATTCCACTTGGGAGGCAGCTAAAGCTGCCCCATGGGAGCTTTTTTTTTTCCTTCAGAAACACTTTCGTAATGCAAATTCTAAAAGCCAGCAGCCATTGAAGGGAAAGGAGAAACAAAATGCTGTGTTTGCTTGTCATTGCAGACCAGTTAGTCTTCCAGTAACTTCACTTGTATGTGCAGTTTCTTGGTTGAAAGTACTCCATGATGAAGTGTAGTTTGGTTTTTGTGCACTTAAATTAAAACTTCCCATATTGCCTTACATGAACATTTTTAAGTTCTGCATTTGGTTGGTTGCTAGGACAGCACAGTCCAATGTTTTAAAGATGGTATCAAAACCCATAGAGTCATCTAGGTTGGAAAGAACCTTCAAGATCATCATGTCCAACCACTAATCCTGTGCTGCCAAGTCCCCCACTAAACCATATCCCCAAGTACCACATCTACACATCTTTTAAATATCTGTAGGGTTGGTGACTCAACTACTTCCCTGGGCAGGCCATTTGAATGCCTGACCACCCTTTCAGTGCAGAAATTTTTCATAATACCTAATCTAAACCTCCCCTGGTGCAACTTGAGGCTGTTTCTTCTTTTTCTCTCATTTGTTACTTGGGAGAAAAGGCCAACTCCACCTTGATATGGCCTCCTGTCAGGCCTTTGTAGAGAGCAATTAGGTTTCCACGTAGCCTCCTTCTCTCCAGGCTAAACACCCCCAGCTCCCTCAGCTGCTCTTCATAAGGCTTGTGCTCCAGACCCTTCACCAGCTCCATTGCCCTTCTCTGGACATGCTTCAGCACCTCTGTGTCTTTCTTGTAGTGAGGGGCCCAGAAGTGATCACAGGATTCAAGGTCATTTGCTTTGGCTAACAGTGCACTTGCTGAATAATCTCATCCAGGAGAGATTTTAAGTGTGGTACCTGTTCAGAGCCTGGATTCTCAAAGCACAGCCCAGCCTCCATTTCTCAAGCCTGTCATTTCCACAGCATGTGAACGAGGCACTTGGTTTTGCAAGGGCTCTGGGACAAGGGGACATCTTGTGGGTGCTGGGAGATAGCAGGTGATGAAATAAATGAAGATAATGTGCACCATACCAAATTGCCCCAGGTAGGCTCATTTTGAGGCAGTCAGGAGAATTGGGGAGTCTCTTTGTGTGAAATGTAACTGAAGTAGATATATGTGTGTGCACGTGTGCTGCTTGAGCTACTTGATGCTACACTGGGATTGTTACATTGGGAACTTACGATGTAATTTGTAGTTAAAACAACCTCATTAGCATGAACACAAAGCTTCTAAAACGAACCAAAGTAGCGCAGTGTTGCTGGATTTTGAAATGTAAACTTCTGACTCTGGAGCTGTGGCCTGTATGGGAGCAAATGTAGTAACAAAACTAACTTTCAGATTCTGGAATGAGTTTTGAGATAACACTAAGAATGAATAAGTGCCCATGTATTTTACACCACAAAGCTCACTGCAAGTTGGTGGGTCTTGTGCTCTGCTTGCTATTGCTCTGGGTTTTCATATTCACGATTCTTGGTGTGTTTCTCAAAAGCCTTGTTCCTGAAATTGAGGCACTTTCTTTGTCCTTCTTCCCCCCACCCTCTGAAATTACATTTCTGTTTTTTGTAAGGAAAATGCTGAAAGAACAAAAGCAAGTAAAAAGGCTCAGAAATGCAAATATAAATAATTCTAGATATTTTTCATGGCTTGACAACAGTCAATGCCAGAAGCTGGTCATATTGAAAATTTCACACCATGTTATACTTCAGTCAAGTCAGATGTAATTATGATGGCTTTAAGAAAGGCACTTGTAATCCGTGGCTGTAGGTGGTGTAGGACAGAACTTGCTTCCTCCACATGTATTTAAATTCCTCTCTTACTGTCTTTAGCCACTTCACCCAGCTTTCTGCAGTCACCATGTGTTAGTCAGAACGGTCAAGGAAGCTCCTAGTCCAGCCCCAACATGACCTGCAGATGTCGTGCAGCAAGATCTGGTTTGGAGACTGACTTCTGGAGCCTCCAGGCCAGAAGAAGCTGGAAGCCCCATGGGGTGGCACGGGAAGGAGGGCTGCTGACTCCTGGGAGACAGTGCATGTAGCCAGCAGTACATGGCCTGTCTTCTGCCAGGAGGAATA
The DNA here is from genome assembly GCA_035221455.1 of Xenops minutus. Lineage (NCBI taxonomy): Eukaryota > Metazoa > Chordata > Aves > Passeriformes > Furnariidae > Xenops > Xenops minutus. The sequence goes on from JAWWEE010000074.1 coordinate 14,982,519, forward strand.
GCAGCCTGGCATGGTCCTTCCAACAATCAGCAACGTTAGAGGAACAGGCAATATCAGGGCTGAAAGAGGGGCTAGGAGATTTCCTAACATGATAATATATTTAACTCCTGCATATGAATATAGGTGAATGGGAAGATGACTGAACCAGAAGGGGTTTGTACTACTGGCAGAGCTTGCTTTGGAGGCCAAGAGACCAATACGATGATCACACCATCTAGCTGAAGACTAAAGGTGGGATTTAGAAACAAAACAATTTATCAGACTGAAGCTGAAGAGAGAACTAAGTATGCAATATAAAGGGCAGGATGAAGACATTTTGGTAAAAGTAACGAGAGGATAAGCAGCTGACAACATCCAGAGGAATTTTCTTGAGAGGAAAACATCAGAACTGCCGGAATTGTCTAATTTTTCAATTTTTTTTTTTTTGTTAAAACATGCAGATTTAGTATCTAACATGAATAATTTATCATCATAGAAATAATTAAACTCTCAGCAAAATGAAGAGGAATTTTGATGCCATTCCACAATTATTTTTGACAAATGCTTTTAATTTGGCCCAAACAATAGTAAGGAGGCTTTGTGAGTACGATCATACTCAATCGAGACCTGAATGATTTGTTTCAGTCATCACAGAGAGGGTACAATAAGAGGAAACATGACAGAAATATAGAAAACAATGAGTAGGGCTGCACATAATTTTGGCTGTCATATTTTTATAATAAAACTCTTAGTAGTTTGTGGTTTGCTTAAAGCTTCAGCTCCCAGATTCACGTAGTAAAGAAGAATAAGATTCACTTCAAAAACAAGTTTCTAATTTTTGCAATTGCAAAACCAAACTTATACAAAGCAAGAAGAGGAACTGAAATAAATCTTTTAAGAGACAAATTCGTAAAGTTTTAACTCGAAAAGTAAAATCCACCTTTAAAAAGAAAATAAAAATCCAAAGGCATAAAGACCTGATGGCGCTGTTAAAGCTCAGGTCAGTGTTTATAGTGCATTGGGTGCTCAGACGGACTGCAAATCCTTGTATCCCATGCTCTTCTTTCCTGAGCAACATTCTCTCAGAGCCTGGAAAACAACATACCTCTGCCCTCTGAATTACTTGCTTTTTCCTTCAGCGGGTGCTGCAAGCCCAGCGTCTGATTTCAGTTCTGATCTGGACAAAGTCCAGGGGCGTGCACAAAGCTATCCTGCTTCTTCCCTCCTGAAGGGGTGGTGGCAGGGAGGGGAGTCAGGACTATTGTTCTCCCTCGCTGTGTCCCTCCCACAGCAGCAGCCGACATTGTTCCTCTTTATTTACTTCCCCCTCTCTGTAAACCAGCAGGGCTCGCAGCAGCGGGATGCAGCTCTCCTCATTAGAATAATTGGGCTGATTTATGAGAGAACAACCCAGCGAAGGAGAGCTCTCCTAATACAGTGCTCCCCTGTGGAAGCTGGGCACCCACCCAGCTGCATCGCAGTGCTGGCTCACATGCTGCCCCCAGCTCTTCAGCCTTTCACAGCAGTGAAAATGAACAGGTATATGCAATAAACACTTGCTCCTTTTGTATGTTCTTCACAAGTTGTATGTTCAGAGTTAATATTGAAAGTCTGTCTGTAGTAATAGAGGAAAGGGAAAAATTCCATGTTGGACCCTTCCTGAGCATTAACTAAACAGAAATGTTGGCTTATAAAATGCTCCTCAAGCAGGTTTGCTGTGTCACTGGAACAAACAGCGAGAGCTAGTACAGCTTTGTTCCTCTCCTCCTCTGTGGAAGTTTTGCATTACTTTTATTCAAGGCTTATGTATAAGTTAGGAAATTTCCTTCTTCCAGGGAAAATGTGATGAGTATCCTTTGTTCATCACATCTCCTAAGTATCTTCAAAATACAGTGTGTTCCTGGGAAGTTCTTTCCTGCTACACTTTGTAAGACCCATTTAAAATGCATATAGACATATTTAAAAATGCATTTAAGCTTTTAAAAATGTATTATGCAAGCAAACAAACAAAAAAAATGTAATTGGTAGTTCTGCCTCTTGTGTTTCTGCCAGGCACCAGAATCAAATACCAAACTTGCAGAAGTTGCCAGCAGCCTGCACTTCCCAGTGCAATATTTGTGGTCACCTTTATGAAAGAAACATACCCAACTCCTGTCTCTGCTAACAGGGTGGCATTTGTAGTGCCTGAAGGGCAATTAAATCTTTTTGTAATCACCATCCAAGTCTATAAGAATATTTTTTGTTTGGGAGCAGATTGATGCCAGAGTTTGAAGAGCAGTCATTCATGTTTCAATAGCCCTTCACATTGCAATGTTTGTGAAAATCCTCAGTGAACCCAAGGACCTGCTGGTAGAACAAAGCCAGAGAAGTGAAAGCAATAAAAGAATTTAAGTGTATGTTACAAACTGACAGGAAAAATCTTACTGCCTGTCACAAAATGCCTCTTACCACCCATAGGAATAAGCACATCAGCATCCAACATTTTTTGCCACCTTCACAGTGTCTTAGAGGGTCTTTATACACTCTCAGCTGGAACATTTGCCTCTGTCTTTTGCATACATGGAAAAGCCGTGCAAGCCCCAGTTTCATCCATCCCATTCCCTCTTGCAAAGTCTCAGTGTGTTTTTGGCTTATCAGACTGTCAATTCTGACTGGCACAAAGTTGATCTATGTGGAAATACACCCTGCTCTTACAGACTTGCATTCCAGAAACTGAGCAAGAACATTCCCCTTCATTTTCCTAGTCGGGAGAGATGAGGGGAGGGTGATGTCTGAGATCTGGTGCTGCACTTTAGAGCCAGAAGAAAAACTTTGGTGCTTATTGCTACCTTATTACACTGTATTCACCAAGAAACAGCATCTGAAAACCTATTCAAACCACAACTTTATTGTTCAGAGGTCACTGTTTTGTAAGGTAATTACGCAATCTGATTTTTTGTGCCTCTGGACACGTTTCTCCGATGGGCACAGGGCATTGCCACGGGAAGAGCTCAGTATGAGCGTTGCTGTGTGCAAGGGTAATCCACGGGGAAGAGACACAGCTATGGAGAAATGGTTAAAACCCTGTGCAGTGTGCCTCTCTCCTAAACAGTCATACTGTACTCGCTTTCCTTCTCAAAATTGCTGCCTTGGGGAGGTAAAGAATTACCATTGCCATAAACCGTAATCAAGATCAGATGTGCAAAGGGAAAGGCCTTACTCAAATATCAAAGAGTCCTTAAACTGCCAAAACAGAGCGAGAGAGAGAAATCCTGAGGGAATCAGAGATGTAATTTATGACTGACCTTCATTTTAACTGGGAAATGTACACTCTTGAATGGCAATGCTCCTGTGAATGCACATGTTGTTTTGTTTCATCTTATTGGTAATCTTTACTGCAGCAGTATTGATCTAAGCTCCCGAACAATGAGCCAGGGACGAGGAATCAAATATGCATTCCAGAAACATTTTTCTGCATTGAACCCGTCTCAGCAGTGACAGTGCCCAGCTTTGTCATCCCCTCTGCCACGACATTGCCTTCCGGGGCTCATTTCTTTGTGTTTGCATCATCACTTGCCCAAATGACACCACATTTTCTGCATTCTCATAACCCAGTTGTCTGGGGAAAAAATGAAATAAGAACACTTCAAGGTGATTTTTGCTGCCACAGGAACAGTTGAAGTCTGGATGAGCTCTAAGTCATTCAAAGTCCAGGCAGTACAAGAGAAAACAGACATACCAAATCTTTGCAGTCAAATATAAAACCACAGCAACATGGTGCCTCAGCCTCCCGTGTGCTGCCTCCCTTTTTGAATTTCACAGGGTAACATCTGGGGACCTGCTATGTTCCAAAAAACTTAGATTAAAATCTAGTGCCAAACTTATCTTTGTTATGGACCCAAACTGCACACTGAACTTTGGGGAAATTTGGATCCACATTTCCAGCTGTATTTCACAGCTCAATTCCAGACATAGTTTAACACAAAGATGCTTGGCTGCTGTCAGCTGAAGGACAGTCCTGGGTACCCCTGCCTTCCCATCAGATATGCTGTATTAAAGCAAATACTCATTTTCATCATTTCAGAATTATGCTCTGAATTCTTTTTAAATTCTAGTTAAACATTTTGATGAAAAAGCTTATTTTCTAAATTCTGCCTTACACTGAACATGAACTACAAGGAACCGGAGTGCTTGACATGGACAATGAAAAGAACAGGCTCAGGAAAGCCTGCAGAGTTGTCCATTCTGAAGAAACCCCCTACCAAGGTGTTAGCCCTTTGTAAATTACACTTCTTGTCTGATAATCGGAGAAACATAATCTGTCATAAATGTCACAACTCCTTCACGGTTTCCCCTCTCAGCTTGTTCTGTGAGCAGCTGTCAATATGTGTATGAAACTAACTTAAAACCCCCAGCAGATAGGTTTGATGGCTGATTTAAACAAAAAATTATCCTTTAAATGGAACTTTGTCAGGTAAAATCTCCTTTGGAGTTAATTGGATGGGAGTTGTTCGGATTATTTCCCATCATTGGAACTTGTTCTGCCACACAAAATATGTCCATTTTCAGTAAATACAGATATATCTGCAAGAAATTAACTTCAGAGTTCTGGAAACACAGATGGTATTTCTTGCGCTTTCCCAAAGGGCTACATTTGATTTAGAAAGAGTAGAGATTTTAGCTATTCTGTTATTTTTAGGAGTTTGTTCATCCCAGTAATTTCCACTTCACTAAGGAGCGAGAAAATCTGATTCAGCCTTTATGTGCCGCCCAGCAGGGATATTAAACCATTCATGCTGTCACTCGCGCCCCGTCCCTGCCGCCTCCGCCGTCCCGTTTCAGAGCCCCGCCGGTGTGGAGGGGCAGCCCGGGCGGGTCTGTGCTCGGCAGGGATCAGACCCCTCCGCCTCCCGCACACCTCGGGTGGGCAGAGGATCCCCCGCACCGCCAGGAGGGGGCGGTCCTGCATTTGGGAAGGGAATCCTGACGCGTTCCAGAGCAGCCTTCCTCGGGGATTATGTGTGAGTGTCTTTAACATTTTCGGAATTTCCCCCCCACCATGCTGCAGGACGCTTGGCTCGGGACAGCCCCGGGGGGCGGAATGCCCGCGACCCTAAAACAGAGCGCAGCAGAGCCTGCATCCCTCCCTCCCAGCGCATCCCATCGCATCCCATCGCATCCCATCACAGGGGACGGGGCCAAGGAACGCCAGCTTGCCTTTGCTTCCCCCTAGAGTCCATGGATAGACCCGCACCTCCGAGGGGCGATTCCACACACACGGCTGGCAAAAGCCCCACGCAACTTTATCGCCCCGCCGGGAGAAGAGGAAAGGATTCAGACTTCGCAGGCGAATAAATACAACATGCTTTTTGTATGTCCTTAATTGTGATGCTTAAGTCGTTCAAAGTAAACACTGAAGTAAATCGCTACTCTTTGACTTTTCACATTAAAACACAAAGAAGATGGATTAAAGATGTTAACTTGCCAATTACTGCCCCCCTGTTAAGAAGTGAGAGGAACATTCTCGTGGCAGAGCTGTCACTGACTGACTGGCAAACCCTGCAAATGCATCCAGGGAGGAATTCAGGAATGCAGAAATCTCTCAAGTGACAAATTCTCGCTAAGAGTAGACCAAGTTCTTCTCTCCGGAATTAAACATTTGATTTAACAATGTTTATAATAAGCAAATGGTGACTTTGAGGCAAATATGAGGGCAGAGTAGCAGACTGCTCCTGCTTGGCAGAGCAGCAGCGCTTCCCTCTGCTCCCTGCAGATTCCTTTGCTGTCTGGGATTCCTCTGGCCTTCCTGATTTGACACTTTCCTTGCTGTTTCTGGGATCAGAGAAACCACATTTCAAATGTTAACCTTTTACAACTCAGTTCCTGTAGTACTGCATATGGCTCTTGGCCATAATCCTAAAGGTGTTCAGCAGCTCAGATAAATTGGTCTCTACTGTACAAGAACTTTTAAAGTCCTGATGGATGCCTACACGTATGTGCAGGCACTTAAAATCCTTTCACAATCTGGTCCTTGCTTTGGTCATGAGCTGATTCATTGCTCCAGCTGACTGGTGACAGTGAAAAAGCAGGATTCAAATCAGGTTTTAAACCTGCAGACAGCCTGACTGCAGTATCTTGTGTGTATTGCTCAAAGGATGGTCTTTTTCACAGGTCCAGGATTTTTTTTTTTTTTTTTTTTATTATTTGAGACTTTTCTACCTGTTGCATTTTGTCTTTTTTGGTTATTTCTTCACTGAACAAATAAAGAGAACAACTTGGGTAACTTAGAGTCATCTCCGGTGGCATGTTGTCTGGCTTTCTCAAGGAGCAGCATGACATCCCTCATATCCATATCAACAAGAAGTCGGGGGGTGCAATGGAATAATCTGCCTGGATAGGAGAGACAACAAGTTATTAGCAGAGCTGGTCCCACAAACCAGCAGCATCTTCTCCTTCCTCCACTGATGTGAGAATGGCAGCAGGAACACAACCTACAGCTTCCAGTCATCAAGAACGGGCAGATCGTCAGAAGGCAAACACAATACTGAGCAGTTCAGAAGTCTTTCATTAGCAGAGCCTACAGTGCAAATTTGGCTACAAGCACTGCTGTGGGATCAAACTAGAGGAGAGGAACTCGTGGGCAGAGAGCCACTGCACAGGCCAGTCAGTCTGGGCTCATATGGAAGTCCCAACATGCCCAGAATATGCCAGACTTGCTGCATCCATCCCCGGCACAGCCTCTGGCTACCGAGATGGTGAGTTCAGCCACTTCCCCATGGTTGCTCTCAAGGCTTCCCCAGGGTTTGCACAGCAGCCTTTGTGCAGGTTCAGGCTTCCCTCCTACAGGCAGCACAGCTTTAGGGAAAGGGGGGGCTTCTGAGATGTTCTGGTGCCAGCTTTGATTCCATAGTGGCATGGCTTCTTTGGAATGATTGATGCTCCTGCAAAACTGCTGTCCTTGGTGGAGATGTAAATTGCAAAACACTGTTCACTTGCCAGAGGGCTCTTCCTTCATATTTCATGTTACCCACAGTAATACATACAGACACAAACTTTCTTCCCAAGGCAGCTGGCAAGCAGTGCTGTGTCCTCATACTGTTGTCACAGACCTGTCCAGTTGTGTCCCAGGCTTGTGAAATACCTGTTTACAGATGTTTGCAGCTAAGCCACAAACTTTCACCTTTGCTGTATCTCTCTTGCAAAACTGGATAGATCTTCTGAAGTGTTGATCAGCAGCATGTGGTGTCCCATGGAGCAGAGCAGGAAGGGGCTGTGCACACTTTGACCCCCAGATAGCTCACACTGTTGTAGCACATGGATTCCCTGCCATGGGACCAAAGACATCCCATGTCACAAGGCTTCATCTCTTGTGGCATCAGATCTCATTGTGTCCTGCTGCAGAACAAATTGAAGCACTGCTGGTACAGATGTGAGCCTGGAGGTGGGTGGTTTCCTGTCTAATAGTTACCTCATGGTTAAGGTAAGTGTGTGTTTGACACCAGAACCATTCATGAGAGAAGGAAAGCAGCACCTGGGCAAAATGACAATGGGAATTCAAAGAGAAAGTGGGGAGTATTTGCATGTAACATTTGCAGAGCTTATTTTCTCTTTGTTCCCTAAATCAGGAAAATCTATTACAGTAGTTAGGAAAGGGAAATATTTCTTTCTGTTTCTAAGCATGTGAATCAGACTCCCTGCTGGCAAAAGCTGCCCAGCACATTGTGTTCAGTGATGTGTAGAGCCTGCAACTGTACATTGCACCAGGAGCAAAATGTGTGGCAGTACAGGAACCTGGAAAAGGCCCTTGTGTTAGCTAAGTCCCAGCTAGCTCCTGCTTTGTGTAAGCTTTTGGTTTCTTTCCAAAAAGAAAAGGTAAATTTCACCAGTATTTCATTTCCTTTTTTACAAGTGAGAAGTTTGGTGTTTTGAGGATGTGGCCAACTTCTGATGAGTAATGTTTTGAGACGAGTGTGACCGCTAGGGAACTGAGAGATGGACAGAAACAGGGGGAGGTGTCTTCCAGTGGCAGGTATGGTGTCATGTCCTGAGTCTTGCCAGGGAAGCTGGGGGGATAAGGGGCTGAACACTCACCAAAAATTGGCTTCAGTGGCTGCCAGGGCTGATTAAGAAAACTTTTGCAGCTCAGTGTGTAACCACACTGGAACAGCATTTAATGGAGCTCCAGCCTGGTCAAATGTCAGCTCATGACAAGTACAAGTCTTTAATTTACTTCTTAAGTTTGAAGCTATTGGAAAGGACCTTCAAGGGATATCAGAAATTACTGAATTTGTGTTAAAAGTGGTTTATGTCCACTGCAGCATCTCTAAAGAAACACCAATTGAAAGGAAGAGGGTCTTTTTTCGCTTTTCCTGGCCATATCTATGCAATGATAATGTTCTTTCCACTTCCATAATTTCCACCTTAAATTTATTTTTTTCTTTTTTTGTTTTTGTAGTATGAATCTCTGAGAGTAAGTATAGAACATATCTAGGGGAATCTGAAGACAGCAGGGAATGCCAAATGAATTTCATATTTCACAACAAAGTCCTTCTTTAGCTCTTCCTTACCAGGATTTAACAGCTGTAAACCTGTTAGTCCCCACTGTTGTGATGGGTCTCTGAATATGAAGAAAACTAGCCAGGGTGTCTTAAAAACTGAAGCCTTTACTGTGTTGTAAAATGGATTCTTGTCTTTTTTACTTAGTCATCCATCTTCTTCCCAAGACCCCTTGGAACATCCCTTATCTGTGTAGCTAAGCACCAAGGAATTCATCCTTGAAGGTGTCTGCTTAAGTTTCTCTGTTGGCCCATAGTTAACCCTTTCCCACTGGTCATTTATCCCTTGATTTCTATTGGTAGTAATTTGGATTCCCCTAAAACCTATATATATCCCCCAGCTATGTTAATAAACTCTCTCTCTCTGCTTCCCCTCCTGTGGTCTCCCTGTGTGCGTCTCTCTGGGGCATCTTGGGGGCCGTGAGCGGGGAGGAAAAGGGGGGAGCATCTCCCACCAGCTTTCACACCCCACACAGCAGCACTCTCATCATATACCCTTAAGAATACTTTTGTCTACTGACCATGAGATAAAACCTTCCTTGCATTAAGCTGGATATACATTGCCACAGATCTAGAAAGGATAAGAAACTTCACAAATTCTCATTCAAAAATTCATTTTCTTGCTTGTCTGTAAAGATCAAGGACACAAAAGCCTGAGAGCACAGCCTCCAGCATTTGGAGGACGCAGGGAATATTAAGGTACTTTCAGGTTTGTCCTTTCAGGAATAAAAAGCCTCTCTGTCTCCTTCTTCCTAGAGAGTGATCCAGGGAGAATGAGTGTTTACATCTCTTTCTGAGAAGTCTTCAAATCTGGTGGTGGGAAATGTGGAAAGAGCTGCTACCAGCACCACTTACATCAGGTGATTACACCAGACCAGCCATCCAGCCTTGAGCTTTGGCATGCAGCAGAGGACAGCAGAGGAAAAGTTGTTACACTTGAGGCTAGAACTACCCAGTTCTGTTTCTGGTGGCAGAGAAGACTCTCAGCTCACTACTAGGGAGGCAGAACAACCTCAGTGGGAGAGGTTCAAGAGAAAGCTCTACATGCCTGAAGCAAACCCTGTGAGAAATTGTGATGCCTCAGCCCAAGAGACCAGTCACAAAAAGCCTGTTTATGAGCCTGAGTTTATGGACATCTGAGCATCATTTGTATCCAAACTTCTATTACCACTCTTGTCCAGAGATGCAGCCACCTTGCCAAACTGAGCAGCTCCATGCCTTCTTCCCACCTGAGATAGCAGCAACTGTGGCCTCTTTCACTTCAAAACACAGAGGTTTGAGTAACAGCCTAGAGATTGGGGCTCTTGCTCTGAAATAAGCCACGATTTCAATTTCCTTCTCAGGTGAAAAAAATGAAATCAGTGGTTCCAATGAAGGTGCGTCAGTAGGCACAAAATTATGTGGGAAGGGAACAAAGTCCATCTCTCTTTTTGAAACTAGGTCAGTGCAAGCCCAAGAGTGACAAGGCTAGGAGGAGAGGAAATGTAATGGACCCAGTCTGTAGTCACTGAATTAGGCACTTACCTGGGAGTGTAATCTCATAGGAAAAGAGATATGTTAGTCACTTAGATGGCAGTGTAATCTCAAGGCAAAAGAAGTATGAGAACTAGTCTCGTGAGAATAAATAAGGTCTTTGGTGACCAGAGTTGACAAACCCCTCATCTAAGAATTCATTTTGCACCAGCTGTGCCCTCCCTTTATTCCCTGTGGGCTCTGCAGTTGCAGTGCTGCAGCATATCAAGTCCTTGCAGCCCATTGAAACTCCGTTTCAAGAACGGTTAAATCAAAATTTTCAGGTTACTAAAACCAAAAGATTTTAGAGGCCAGATGTAAAATGAGCAAATAGATTTTCTTGGTCACATTGATCTTCATTTGCAACTCTCAAATCTTAAAAATAAAATGCCTGAGAACTTACCTCCAAAAAGACTGCAATAATGGATGAAAAATCTAAATGGTTTGTTATGGAGAAAATAGTTAAAACCACCTTTATGCAGCACTGTTGTATCTTCATAATTCAGATGGCGTATTTCTTGCAAAAAAGAGACTTATTTTTTAATGACAAATCCTCTCCCAACGTGTACCTTCATGGCAGCAGCATTCTTGAGCCACTTCATTAGTTCTCAGTCATGTGCTACTGATGAGTATGGAAAAGAGAAAAGGAGGGCATGACAGACTTTTATCTTTTTTAGTCCCTGCCTGACTTCATAAAACTATGAGCCCTGTCAGACTTTATCCTTCCTGGGAGCCTCTGGGCAATTCTGAAAGACTTTACAATTCTTGCTTTGAACTGCAATCATCTATGCTTTATTTTCTTTTAAAAACAGCAAGTGGGAAATGAGTTGTCCTGTTCTGATTTCTTCGTGGCTGTTGTTTCTGAGGGAGGAGGCCCCTTTTCAGAGGGGTGCAAAGTGTGAACTCCAAAATTCCCACTGCCTCTAATGGAGTGGAAGAGCTGAGATCCAGGGAACCCTTTGAACATGCAGAGTGCTCTCTGTGAGGGTATATAATGCAATATTCAGTACCCATACTGCTCAGAACATCAGGCCTGCCTTTCAAACACAGGCGTCTGAAGTACAAGGTTTGCAGGTAATGCAGTAGTAACCCCACCTGCCTGTTATTTGCTCTGAAATTCTCAATTGCCATTAGCTTGTGTCTTGAAAAATTCGATCTAGCTGAGACTAGGGTGTCAGATAAGGGACACATCACTCTGGTGCTGTGTCAGATGCTCTTTTATTCTTTATTTGTGGCAGTAGAAGCACAGACAATGAAAGCTGTATCTATGACAGCCCCCTTATTGAAATGCCAGGCTTACTGTACTGCCTGTAAAGGCATAGGAAAGAAACTCCCCAGGTCTCCTTTTCTTTTTTTTTTCTTTTCTTTCTTTCTTTTTTTTTTTTTTTTAAGTACAGACATGTTTGAACCAAGGCATTCCTGCTTCTCGTAGCTGCCAGCTCCTGAGCCCAAGATTCAATGTTTTTCTTGTACTTGCTATGAAATGCTTAATCAAAGCCTTCCCTGCTCTGGTATAGCTGTTTCATTATTTATTATTGTAAAAGTACGAATTACTGAACTTCAGCCTTGGCAGATAAGTGAAATGGGAATGAACTTTCAGCTCTTTGGTTTCAGAAGGTGAGTAAATCTCTGGTGGAGTTTGCACACATGGTTGGAATAGTTCCCCTCGTTTACTCTGGCACAGCTCTACCGACTGCTGCTGCACTGCCCCGATTCACACTTCCAGCAGCAGGGAGTTAGAAACTCAGGGGCCTGAGACAGCTGTACCTTTTTCATATTACTTGTCCAGCTTACCTTTTCAAACAGAAAATTTAAAGTCATATATGAAAAAAATAGTTACGCTTCTCCTCTGGGTTATTAAGAGGGACTTAACCAGAGAGGGGGGAAGAAGCTGTAAGTGCTGCACTGAGGCTGACCCTAGAAGAAGAAATTAAATAAACAGTATAAATATCCTTTGCCTCTTGAACCAAGTCACACACAGCATTTCTCATCCTTTTTACATAATGCCCTGGCAATAAGGAGTTCCTTTCGACCTGGTTTCCCTAGGAAATGTAGCGCGTATGTTCACACCATCTGCCTGTCACATCTCCTCCCTGGCCTTCCTCCTGCCACCCCCCATTTGTCACACTGGTGTGTGACAGAGCAAGTCCAAAAGTGAAACCTGGCAGCTGTGTCTGCTAGAGATGAATGTCTGGCCCTGCCCAGCTGGGAGGGCAAAGGGAATGGCACTCAATGGAGAGGGGCTCTGGCCAGTACAGCCAGACCAGCTCCTTGCTCTGCCAGAGGGGACCCCCAGGCACCTGGGGATGCCGCAAGAAGGAGTGATGGCACCGGGATGCAGGAAGGAACTGGGAGGGTAAGCAGGACATGGGAGAGAAATCCGTAGGAAATGGGCCTCTGTGAGCTTCACTGCACACAGCAGTGGAGCCTGACACCAGACAGGCGCTAAACTACAAAAAATCCCTTAAATAAGCAGATGCGTTCTTTCCAAAGTATCCACTGGTAAAATAAATGGAGCCAGTTAAATTAAGCTTCCATCCAGAAGTACGACTCACCCTGATTTACCAATCTGATTAACAGCAGTCAGCAATATAAAGCTAGCATTTCATAATTTAGGATGGGTGATTTTAGTGTTATTTGACTTACTGTACACTGATCTCTGCTTTTAAAAAACAGGGAACACAAAGGTGTCTGGTCGCCTTTGGAAAAGGAAATAAATATTAACTTATCTGCACAATGTGTGAGCAGATCTAGCCTTGTTGCAGGAAACTCATTAATCTCACATGGAAAATAAATAAACCAGGAGAGAAAAGGATGGGTGGGATTTTAACTTCCTCTATTTCCGCAAATCATTATTTTATATGAACAAGTGCACGCCAAAGGTTTTAAAGAGGAACATTACTGCAAAGGACAAATAAGTTCACTGTATCTTTTAAAAGCTTTTTAGTGGAGGGATAATTTAGGGTGGCATTGGGAAAACCCACCTGTTAAATGCTGCCTGATAATTCCTGCTATTCAACCACATTTTCCATTGCTGATGCCATTGTCAGTCTTGAACCACCAGGACTCACATTTTCCATGGCAGGTGCCTGCCTAAGGCTGGATACGTGTTATGCATGCGTGTTGTATCAAGAACAGTCTCAGACTGTGTATAAAAATCTCAGCCAAAATGGTTTTGCTCTTCAACAAGTCAAGAAAAAATGTGCTGTTTCCTTTACGTTAAAAGAATGGCAACCTCATCTTTAGACAGTCCCAAAGGCTCCATCTTTGGAGGAAAAGCATGAAATTTGGCAGCAGGACCATTCTGGAAATCCACCTCAGCTTGGCTAGAGCAAGATAAGTTTGCTCTTGATAGAACTTCACAGCTTGTTGTTTGAAAGATCGCACCTTCAGTGATTCTGGGCTGATCTGGGGCTGACCGAGGTGTTTTAATTCTTCTAGTTTCTCCTCTACTCCTTTGGAGTAGAGTCCTGCTGCTGGTTTGGGGAAACCCAAAAGAAATAATCACCTAAGGAAGGCACAGGCTGGAGAGGAAGAGGTGTCTGGACAGAGACTATGGGACAAAGAAAGAAGGTTGAGGTGAGAAGCCAAAGATGGTGATATAGCACAGCTGATGCAAGACAAGGATGGGAGAAAGGGATCAGAGGGTCTGCGGCCACTGTACCCACAGTCAATGACCAACATATGTGCCACAAGATAAGATAGAGGCAATTTTGTTTGCTGATAGGGAAAATGTAGGTGCTCATTGACAGAGAATTCAGAATTACAGTTTTAAAAGTGGTGAAAAGCATAGCTCATTTTCAGTCGTGGAAGGGTTGGATTTTCAAGGTATAGCCATATAGAAAAAGGAAACAAACAAAAAAAAAAGAATTGGGAAATGGATGATTGGCCCTTCCATAAAAACATGACTCTGTACCTGAAAACAGCCACTTGGTCAGTGGTGTTCTTTCTCTTTATTCACAGGTAGAACATACTGTTGCTCAATGCCTTGAAAATTCAAATACTCACTGAGATGCCTTTATATGGCTTTAAATGTTGGCCTTTCCCAAAGACAGACATCTATGATGAGCGTAGCCAGCAGTTCCACAATCATCCATGTATTAGTCAATACCTTTCCAGCATTCTAGATCTGCTCTCACATCATCTGCAAAATAAGGAACTGAGGAAAAACTGAGTGCACACTGAGTGACTGCCAGTTCTCTCTCTGAGCCCAGGTTTATTCTCTGATCACTAAAGCAGCTTAAACCCGAGAAATTTGTATGGTGTTAACTTGCCAAGATGCACATCTTTCTTCAGATTAATCCATATTCTTTGGTAATCTGACATTGTTAATAGTAGTGATTTCTAACAGCAAAATATTGCTATAAGTACTCTCAGGTTTTATGACATCCAGATCATTATGTGCTAAGGACCCCAAAAGCCATTCATCACTGGATGAATTTGCTGGAGTTATATTGCTAAAAAGATGTAAAGCTTAGAAAAGCAGGTGTAGAATATTTGAGAAACAGAGCATTTTTAATTTAAACTAAGAATTAAATCAGTGAGAATGCCAATTTACGGTCATAGGATGGGTGTGCCACTAATTCAGACAAATATCTTCCTGATAAGCATAGAGGCTGAAAAAGTAAATGAAAGGCAAGTGTGAGAGTGATATAGCCAGCCTTAGGGGAGTGCAGAACATCTGTAATCAAACTAAAATAGCAAACAGCATATGACCACAGGACAGCTTTTTTACAGTATGTGTTTGGCAGAGCAGGGAGAGGGTAGTGGAAATGCTGGTTTGGATGGCAAACACACAAAATTCAAATCTGATTCCATCAACTTCTGGTATGTTAGTTGGGAAGCAGGAATGAAATTTCATGGATGTAGCTCGGGGGACACTGGACAGCACAAAACAGAAAAGAAAGGAGGGCACACATCATATTCAATGGTTCATTCCTGGTTTCACACTGGACAAAGAAATGGCAATGATAGTACAACACTCTCTACACCAGGGATCTGCACTATGATTCCCCCATTTGCTATTCATATAAAATTCTGATGGAGGCTTTTATGATGGTTTGGGTACTGACAGACATTGCTCCCCTGAACAGTTTCCCTGACACCTCATAAGAGCCAAGCTCTTGTAGCTTTTTAGTGTGGGGTCACCAATTTTGGTTTCTTCTATCAGCTGCTTCTTTCACAAAATTGAACTGACCTCCAAATAACTTCAAATATCTTTGAGACCTTTGTCAACTCTGATTGAAACTTAACAAATCCAATAATTATTGGGGAGACACAGACATCTAAGCCTTGACTCTTTAGAAACTAAGCAAAAAGGGGGAAAAAACAGATAAAAAGGGAAGAGGAAAGAAACTAGACATTGGAAAATCTTCTAATATTTTTTTTTTATGTACTGAGAATCCAAATTGGGTTAACCCAAGCACAGCAAAGGCTAAAAGTCATTAGGATACCTTCAGATGTCTCGGCAAAATCCTCCTCCTCCGCACAGCTATTTGAAAACCTTCAGCACGGTGGAGGTTCTGCAGCTGTGCAGCGCAGCCATCGCACGTAGCCCTGCGCCCCACGTTCATTTCCTGCAGGCTGATGGGAATGGAACTGCAGGAGGTAGTTTGAAGTTTGAAGTAATGCAACCAGCAATCATGGCTGCAATGGACCCTGTCTGAAAGCCCTGTATGTCAGCAATTTGTAGCTGCTTCTGGCACCAGGGGATCATTACTAACTTCTAGTACAATGAAAGCCTCCTCCCCAAAATACCACACCAACAGTCAGTCTAAAGTCACATGCTTGGATTTTGCAAAACTTTGCACAAAGGAGTCTTCTCCTTAATGCCTGAATATACAACATGAACATATAATATTATCTGGACGTGGTTTAAATTAAGTGATATGTTTTTATTGTACCAACTATTTTGGGGCAGAGGAAAGGATAAAAAATGTTACTTACCAAGCCGGTTGGATATGACTACACTGGAGTTATGTTTTCTGTCTTTAATTTAGATGTTAAGAAATGAACTGAAATGAACTATACTCAAGTTTTTGATCTCTATCTTGAGGATCTCTGTGAACAATACATGATAGATGCACAGGGCTGAGACCCACAACAGAGGAACTGGAACTTTTACTCAGGGGTACATAACTCTTTGATTCAGGCATAAATGTTTCCTTATTTATTAAAAGTTGGCCAAGGGGAATCAAGAATTCTGGAGTAGAAATTATACATGTTTCTGATCATCTCAAAATATGCCTGAAGAAGAAACTACTACTCCCCAAACAAAAATGGGTAATTAAAAGTTATGCTTTGTGACTCCAGAACTTGAAAAAAATAATATGGTGTCTAATTAATGTCTATATGAGTGCTTTCATGTCTTTTCTCAGGAGTAAGATATTTATAGCCACATACAAAAACAAGAAAAAGGCCAAAGGGAAGACAAACAAAACCCCACCACCCAGCACCTTAACTGCAGCATCTGCAAGCCAGCAGTCATGGAATACTTGATGAAGTGCTTAAGGCTAGGAAGGCTGATAATGAGATCTCTTTTAAGTTCATAGCATTGCACATTAAAGAAACATTGCCAATATGATTCTGAGAGGATAAAAACATTACATAGCATACACAGGCTGTTTTTGTTTTTATAGAAGAGTCCTTTACATCAGCCTTCGCTGGTGTCAAGAAAGACAAACAGGTTTGGTAAGCAGCACACTTGGTCCACAAGTTTTCCTTCAATATTTCTGCATTTTATTTAGTACTTAGTAACACTTCAGTTCTGATGCTGTGTCTGGCAAATGTTCCAGAGAGAAAGGTGTTTCTGAGTTGCCACTTGATCAGTACAAAAAGCTGGAGCTCCCCAAGGCAGCACCTTACACAGAATGTACTAAAGGCCACCTGCACACAGCGACACTGACTGCACACAAAGTGCTGTCACATGTACAGCATTAACACCCTGGAACCAGATAGTTCCACCTCTCTCTCTGGTCTGTCCAGTGGTAGAAACCACCACATTACTTGCTGCAAGATCAGATCTGGGATATCCAGAATTATTTGTGAATCATCAAGTTGAAGAAAAGTCTAATCACTTATTTTATCTACTTTTCTATCCTTTTTTATAAAACCAAATATTTTCTGGCATAGAATCCTTATATAGAGGGACTATAATGTTTCTTACAAAACAGCATTTGTGTGGTCCTGTGCTTATCCCATGATAACTGCTTTGGCAGTTTGTTTGCAAAAATGTCCTTTAACCCTTTCTGTTGGTCTTTCTTTTAAATGGAAGTGAAGTGGTAATGCCAGCATGTCGCAGCTGCCTGTATGGACTAGTCCAAATTCACTTTCCTGGTTTTCTTGTCTCCTGTAATTTTTTCTCAATGACCCCTGTGATGAGAAAGAATGTGAGCTGACAAACAGGTAGAGCACATAAATGAACCTGTATTCAGAAAAAAACAATTTTAATATTGCACAATCAATCACTAAAACTTGACAATTTTGTAATTCTAACTTCTAACATAGTTTTTTCTTACAACACTGCATATTTGTTTTTTGGGCCTGGTGTGGGTATGAATAATTTCTGAACCAAAAGCATCTGTTGTCTGCCAGACCTTTGTTCCCATTGTTGCTGAAAATGGAAAATAAATGGTGAATGACACAGGCAACTGCATGAAGAAATAGAATTGCTTTACAATCAAGATAGCAGAACTCTGCCACTGCAGGAATGGAGTCTGCTCTGCTCCTGCTAGAGGGTTCCAGCAGAGGAATTCTTATTGTGTTAGTCCTTAATTTCATATCCCTTGTTTTGAGTGCTGACTTGATAACCTAGGATTTGATTTGCAGACATGTTGAAGAGAACTGTAGCTGAGGATGGAGAAACTGTGCTTTGAACATACAAAGTGATACACAGCATTAAGTACTAGCAGGAAAAAGATCATAAAAATCACAAGCTGAAATTAGGGGCTATTTTTAGTTTAGCTTAATATGCAGATTTCGCAATGTAATGCTGTAATTGCTTCAGAAACTGGAAAAGAATGTTATCCCTGTCTGTCCATCTCCACACCCATCTGTTGCTACAGGACTGGATGCCCATGACATGGCAAAAGGCTACTGAAGGACAAAGGTGCCATTTCATCAGCACTGCCCAGCCATCTCCCACGCTGCAGCCACTGATGCCGGGAGCCAGCTCTCCTGGCAGGACAGGCACCATCCCCACCACGCCCTGGTAAGGTCTCATGGGTGACATTTTGTCACATTTCCTGTAGGAACAAAACAGCAACACCATCACAATCGCTGTGTTAAAAAGGCCTGTCGGGAGAATGAGAGAAATCTAGCTGACAGCTCAGAGTAACCCCTGGTACCATCTGACCAGGGTTAGATCCACCCACAGATGAAGCCTTCACTCGTCCTTCCTCACAGAGTATCAACTCAGGTCTTACTTTATGGTAAGCATTTTCTCTGGGCTGTGGGCCACAAACCCACCCTTGGAGCTTCAGGAGAGAGATTCCCACAGTGGTCTGTGCTAGCACTTATTAAATGTATGTGTTCATCAACAAAACACCACATATAAGAGACTGCTGGAACCTTGTTGATCTTAAGTGACACTAGACTGGCTCAACCCAAATGGTGCCATGCTGCTGCAGGGAGAAATGAAGACCAGCATCAGGCATGCCAAAGGCTGCGTGGCTTAACAACCTTCTGCACACAGAAGACCTGGAGACAGCTGGAGTTTTTGTTAAACACAATCCCGAGTAAGAGGATCAGCCTAACTTGAGCACTCACAGTTATGGCCATGTGCCTTGGTCAGAGGAGAAAGATCAGGAACTATTTCCAAAATAAGTGCAAGGGTCTACTCAAGAAACCAGCTTTAAGTATAATAATAATCATTATCTGCTACTCATTTGATGAGTACTGTGGCCTGTGACACATTTCACCTGCAGCAGTTTTCATCATTTTTATCTTGCCACGATTAATATTATTGGTAGATTAAAATCACTAAAAGCCATATTGTTACTCAATATGTTGTTACTCAAAATGTTACTTATTGAGAGCCAAAACCTCTCCTCCTAATATCTAGCATCAGAATGCAGCCAACAGCCTGACCACCAAGTTGTGGCAAGTGGAGACCAAGTAAAAATCGCATTAAAAGATCTAGAGGATCCACCCTGGAAAAGATGCAGACGTAGCAGATGACTTCATCGACTTGCCATGCCCACAACAATGTCACCTCCAGGAACTCTCACAGTCAGCAAACCCTCCCACTGTGGGCTCCCACGTCCGTGCTAGAGCCGGTCGAGTGGGCACGGTGTGGTCCCCCGTGCAGTCTGACAGGGCTGGGAGGAGCTGCAGCAGCCAGTCCAGCAGGTGAGTAGGGCAGTGGTGGATCCTGTGCTCAGGCAAGGCAGCTGCTCATGTCCTGGGCTCCCTCCTGCCTTCTCAGAGTGTACATTGTACATGTACAGGTCTTTGACAATAAGATGATAATTTGGCTATTTTTTGTTTTGTTGCAACTGTTGCCTTATTTGTTTTGTTGGCCAACATTTATTAAAAAGAACTCCTTGTATTCAAACTCCAAGCCAAGCCAAGTCTCCACGTCTCCTTGCCCAGGTAGTCTGAACTCGCCCCTGAACCTTTGTCCTGGCTTTCTCCCATCTGGGACTGCTCACTCTGTCCACCTGCCAGCACCACCCACATCCACTGGTTTCTAGGCCAGCCTCTTTCCTGTATTCTCAGAATGCCTCCCCTTGCCACCCCAACTTCTCTATCAGTTTCCTTTCCTCCTGCCTCAGTTTCTTGGGCAGTTTGTTTCCCCTATCCTACATTTACCTCTACCACCTCTTTAGCATACAACCCTAAGACCCTTCTTCTGAATCTTGTCTCTGACAATTGCCATTTCCTTTGGTGGCTTCAAAACAGTATTCCTGTCCTGCCAATCCTGAGTATCTGCCTTCTCTACAAGTCCTAGTTTTCACCCCATATGCTCCTACTTCTAGTATGTCCTGCTGGTTCTCCACAGAAAGGCCTCAGGTCTGGCTCTTGCTTTATCTGAAGCTTCTGAACCAGACAGCTTCTTCCTTCCCATTGCCGAGATGCCAGCAGAGAGGTCACTGAAAGTGCAGGAAAGTGTCCCTGCCCTCCACTCGTTGCTTGGCTCCGGCTCAGCGTGTGGCAGCTGGGAGCAACCATTATTGGGAAATTCTGCCTCCACTGTGTGATCGTGGGCTGCACCATGGGTAGTGGCTTTGTGTGCAGAGTGCATGCCCAGGCTGGGAGCTGACAGGGCTGGAGAGCCTTATTTGAACTGTGGGAATGATGCACAAACAGGACTGTAACTGTGAGAGCCATAAGTTTGCTCTGGGACAGTCTTAACCCTTAAGCAGTACCAAGTGTCTCCCTAAACTGGGATTTAAAATATCCTAAAATTTGGGTGAGTGACAGCAGATTTTCTTTGGTGCAGGGAAAAGCACCTGATAAAGGACTACCTTGCTCAATTTCGAAGCAAACGTTCTCCACAAAAAGTTTGCTTTTTTGCCTATTTAAAACCAATATACCCTTCCTACATTTAATTTCAGAAATTACTAAACCTTTTGTCTGATATTTTCTCCATTCAAGAGAAATACCCACGTGATGCAGACAACTAGTATGGGCTTTTCCAGTCTGAATCAGTGCAGTCTGCCACAAACAGCTGGAAGCTGGGTCTTGCATCAGAAATGTCAAACTCTGTGTAACAGGCTGTATGGGCTCTTTAAAAACTCGGCAGAGCTGCTTACCCTACCTTGTGCATGTGTTGGGAATCAGCTGAAGGGCTGATTCCCATCAAGCAGATTTAAATAGGTTTCCAGCTTAGGGAGAGAAATGGCTGTTTGTCTCATAGGGGAGCTGTTCCTTCCTCCAGCCCCTCCCTTATATGTGCACATACATGCACAAACAAAAAAAAAAAGGCAGAATGGGGATAAAAGTACTCTCCAGGCAGAAAAGACTATTCCCCTATAGAGGCAGAACAGCAGTTTTGGCAGACCTGAACAGTACTAGAGTTTAAGTGAGTCGAAAATAAAAGACTGATAATGAGATTTTGTGCTAGATTGGCCAGCTTGTGCTGGCAGGCAACAAGCAGAGCCAGCCTGCTTACAATTCACCCTAGATGAGATAACCAAAAATAGAAACCAAAGAGCCACAATCTGTTGTCCAGTCCAGAGAGGTAAAAATATTGACTTGGAAAGACCACCACTCTCAAACAAAATTACAGCTCTGAGTTGCAGCCACTTGCCCTTCAGTCAGATTTAGAAGGCCCTAATCTTCCAGTTGCAGAAACAGTCGAGTTCCCAATTCAGCCCTCTCCAGAGCAGGCAGGAAGGAGTGTGAGGACAGAGGAATATGCCATTCACCAGCTCTGGTCAGACTTAGGGTCCCTATTCTGCTGATCCTGAGCAGCTCATGGTGCTGTTGGGTCTCAGTTGCCTTATACAGGCAGGAGCTGTGCCCAAGCACAGAGGAGGAGTTCTAGAAAGCCTGAGAAGCAACACCTGCTTCACTTGGGAAGGAAGAACAGGTTTTACAATGGATTATGCAGAAGAGGTAAATCTGAGACCATCACACCACTGCCTGCAAGGCTTTCCCCTGTGCTTGAGTCATGCAAAGACAATGAATGAGCACAGATCTAAGCCATCTGGCACTTATCAGGAAGCTCCAAAGCTTGGTTGTTACGTAAAGACACAACAGCATAGCTGAGTGCAATCCTAATAATCATATCTTGATCAGATCTTGATAGGTGTAAGAGGAAGGTGTAGATCTTGCTAGGTCCTGGAGGAAAATTTATGTTAAATTCTGGTGTCTTTCCTTATATCTGGAGGGAATACAAGGCTCTCAGTTTTTGTCAGACAATCCTAGTAAAGATTAGTTTAACAATCTGATAGAGAACAGTATCAAGTATGCTTGATAATGACTGCTAATAGCTGGATTGTGTTGAGCATCTCATCAATAATAGGTGCTCATTTTTCAGTCTAAAAAATCCTCTCTATCACTCACTAAATGCATAATGCTGGTGGTGCATCTCAGGCACTATGGCTGCTGTAACTATACAATTAGGAAGACATCCACAGGGCTGATAACTTTTGCCTGTTCTGGACTATTATGTCCTCAGTTCTGATAGTCCCCAATTTGTAGCCAAATACACATTTGTGAACTGGGAGGGCAAGGTTAGCTCCAAAACAACTCTGGAATAGACTGTTTGTCAGAGGCACTCAGCATCAGTTACCCCATGAGAGAATTTTAAACTCAAAACACATCACAAGTGCATGCCAATTTGTAAAAAAATACATCTGGCTCCCTCTTCTTTATTAGGTGATGTGCTTCTGTGAGATGGTAGATATTTCCTGTTATCTTGGTGTCGTGTGTGTAGCTGAGCCGTGGCCTCTTTTCTAAGGCACTTGCTAAAGGTTAAACTCAGTACTTCAGCTGTACATGATGATAACTTTGGATAATACTACAGGGAGATCTGTTTTCCATTCTATAGCCACACACTGCCCAAAGGGAATGGAGCAGTGGGTCATGCTCCTTGCCTTAGCTCTGTTTTGCACAGGTGTTCTGCACTCAGAGGGGATTAGACAGGGCTTAGTGAAGAAAATGTAGGGAAATGAGATAAGGCAATCATTAAAATGAAATGGTAGGTGCTTACCCAACTAAATTCTATTTTTCCACATACTTCTTCTGTCTGCCATTCAAAACCACACGTGTGGCTGATGGACCTCACTCCCCAGCTTCTGACTTTGATCTCTGAGCATCAGAGTTCTCTTTAGTCTGTGAGTGGAAGACTAAAATGCACATGCAGGACCACACTCATGGAACACACATTCTTGTCTTGCAGCCACATCCAAATTCATTAATAATTGTAGTTTTCTGTAATTGCCAGGAAAGAAAAAGAAAGCAGTGACATTTTAACTATCTTGTGATGCAAACAGTTCACCCTCCCAGGAGTTCAGCAAAGTAAAGTGGAAGCCTAATTAGGGATGATACATCCTGAACTTTGCATTCATTATGTCTTTAATTCTTTCACAACTCCTCCACAAATCCTGAAGTTGTTTTGTAAGAAACTTTAACATCAGCATTTAACTCATAAATACACCTTTGTTTGGAAGTATTGCAAACACTATTTTTTGTTCTGAGTTTCAACTGTATGTTTTCCTCCTCTCCAAGTCCTGCATTAAAATATAATATTAATATTAAGAAGTATGAAGGCTTTGTCTGCTTTTGGTACAGTGCAATTTGGTCTTGGTAGGCAGCTTAGTTCAGCAAATCCAAACAATTAAACAGTATTAAGTAAGATGCCAGTAGGTGTGCCAGGGATCAGGAGGTGGCAGCAAAACTCTGAGATGTTTGATTTCTGCATGTCAGTAATGGAAATATTTTAACTGCAAATTAGAATTGATAAATCATTAACATGTGAGATTCTAGTAAGAAAAACAAGGGATGGCCAGACACTGATCAGACAATGACTTCTATGAAAAACTATTGAATTATATGAATTGAAAAGTAGCCATCATTAAAACCTGAAATAGTATTAATAATTAATAATGTTATAAATTTAACTTTTCAAAACAGGGAGACTTCAAGTCAAAGAAGACTCTGACAGAAATTCTCAAGCTAGATGGAGTAGCATCAGTGGACATTCTGCAAAGCTCAGAAAATTGGGTAGTAGCCTGGTGATTGGACAAGTTGATATAGATCATATAGATACAGATCAGTAGCATGAAATTGGATGAAAGATCACAAAAACTACAGAACTGGTTATCTGATACAGTTTGGAAACAAGATCATGAGGAAGACATCCAGGAAAGAATCCAAAGTAAAACAAAATTTGAAATGTCTAACAGATAAATTGTTTTGAGACAAATTGTTGACATTTATACTCAATCAACTATATTTAGGTTCTACTTCATAAATCAGAAGTTGGTGGTATGAATGCCAGAAGAGATATCAATGTGGTTTGCAGTAAAAAAAATTGTAAGATAGAGCAAGAAGAACAAGACACATTTGTAGAAGGGAAAAAACTGAGCTTGGTTATTTATCAAAACTATATGGATATTCAAAATGTCTTATGCACAGCAGCAACATCCATGGCAAGCTCCCTGAGCATGTAGAAAAATAAAAGGGTCAGATCTGAAGATGTGTGTACCTTTATGATAGCTGGATCCTGAGGAGAAATTATCACATACTAGAAATTCTAAAGGTGGTCTCACAGAAAAACCATTGGGATCTGGCTGCACATGCTGAAGGTTAGTACTAAGACAAAGGTTTGAGACTGTGGAAGAGCAAACTTCACCTCACTCAGAGCTCAGCTGGGAAGGATTCCATGGATAGCTTTAATGGAGGATCAAGGAGCTAGTGAGTGCTGGGAGTTTTTCAAGAATGCTCTCCTGGAAACAGAAAAACCCAGTTCATCCCCTTTAAAGGCAAGCGAAGTAGGTGCAATAAGAGACCCCTCTGGCTTAACTGTGAGCTTCTGTGTTTGCTCAAAACCAAAAGAGACACATACCAGAGATGGAAAAGTGAGTGAATACCCATTGAGGACTACAAGAGCATTGCCAGGGTGTGCAGAGATACAGTTAGAAAAGCAAAAGCTCAGCTCGAATTGAAATTGGTCAGAGATGACTAAAAACACAGGAAAGGGTTTTTCAGGTATGCAAACAACAGGCAGAAACAGAAGGAAAATATCCACCCAAGGGTGTTAAGAGACCTGGCTGACGTCATTGTGAGGCTGCTCTCCTTAAGCTTTGAGAAGCTGTAGAGATTTGGGGAAACCCAGAAGGCTGGAAGAAGGCTAATGTCATACTCATCTGTATGAAGAGCTTAAAGGAGGCTCCAGGAAATTACAGACCCATAAGTCTTACTTCAGTTCCTGGGAAAATTATGGAATTAATCCTCCTGGGGGTTATCAGATGAAGTCAGATGAAACATGTGGTTGGGAAAAGCCAGGATGGGTTCACCAAGGGCAAATCATGCTTGACAAACCTGATGGCCTTCTACAACAAAGTACCCTGTTCAGTTGATTCTTTTGCCAAGAAAGGTTGGATCAGATGACCCTTGAGGTCCCTTCCAACCTGGTATTCTATGATTAACTCTACAGACAGCAAAATTTTACAAGGTGTAGGGAAAAAATTATGTACTTTGAGATTTTTATAAATATAATAATGGAAGAAAATTAAAATCACCTTAAGAGTAGCTAGAAAAATTTTCTAACCTAAACCAACAAAAAATAATGTTCAACATATTTCAATAATTATTCATATTGATGTATTCAAGCTCCGTATGTCCTACACAAACATGACAGACTTCTACTGTATCAGTCAGAAATCTGGAATCTGTAGAGCACTTCTCTGTTTTAACAAGATAGGATTTTACTACAGGTTGCATCTGCAACAGGAAGACCAGGCAAATAATGTGTACACATGAATGCATATTCTTTCAATAAAATAATTTGCATAACTCATTTACTGTACCGAGATATACTTCAGAGTTTTGCTGAACAAAAAAATTCAGGTTTTTCAATTATAATTGGAAAAAGTGGGAAAAAAATAAATATGCTTTTAATAAATGAATCCATTTTAACATATTTTCCAGTATCCTTGATTTGCAGTGGCTGAAACATTATATTTTCCAGTATCCTCAGCTTGCAATGACTGAAACAGATATTTTGCTGGTTCCAGTTCCATTCAGCCAGTCCTTTGTGCTAGTCACAAGCCTGTTTGCTGGAACACTCTGAAGATGAAACAGTAACATAAAAAAAGTGCAAGCATTTACAATGCAAGAGGAAGAAAAAAAAACTACAAAAAAAAAAGTAGTCTAGGACTATTTATTTCACTTGTATCAATAACACTGGAATATGAGACAGAAGAAAAAGAGGAATACTGATTATACTTGTATCAGACCAAAACCAAGGAAATAAACTTGGCTGGAGGCAACTGTCATAAATATTTTTGGGGCCATTCAAATAGATGTGTTTGAGAAAAAAGCCCTGATCTCTAGAAAATTTTCTAAATAAGCAAGTCTGGTAAACTCTTCTGTAAATGTAATGGGATACAAACTGTGTGACAAAATCCAGAGAACACAGCTTGAATGCTCTGAACAGAGTGTGAGACACCTGAGACAGCTCTTTTAAATTATGCAAGAATCTCAGCTATGCACAGCACCCCTGTCAGTGTCAGGAGGTGAAGAACACCAAAGCAGTTTCTAAACACACACAACTAAACATATTTAAAGCAGGAGTTCTCCCATAGGGCTGGACACGTTTTGAAGAGAAACTGGCTTTCACTTCCCATTAATGATCATATAATATCTTTGTGCCAGATACAGCAATTGCCTGCATGGAAAAATAATTTTAGGAAAGTATTTAATATGTTTTTAACTGCCTTGTAACAACAACTTAGCAACTGAAGAGAAAGATGCCAACACCTTGTGATGGGATGTATCTTTGGAGGCAAGCAGGAAAATTCTGTGGGTGTACCGTAATCTGCAGACATGGTACCACCTGAAATGCCTTTTTACTGCTGGTCCCCTCCTCAAGAAATGTAGGATGTTGCTTTAACAGATTTCCAACCACGTCAGCAAGACAGAAGAAAATATTCCAGCCATATAAGTCATATCTAAAGTGTTTTAGGGACTAGTGTGTCACAAAAACCTCTTTCTGCCATTTTCCACCAGAGAAACCTCTGAGGAAATGAAAGGCAGCAGGTCATCTAATCTGCCTAAATTTACCTCCCTATCCATTTTGTGCTACTCTGGCTTTTAGGCTTTCAGACTCAGACTGATTTAATGACTTTGGGATGCTTAGTTCTTAACCAAAGTCATGCTGAAGAATGTTCTCTGAAGGTGTGGAAAAACCCTTGGGTTTGGAAAAAGCCCTGGCCTGTGTAAAGCTCTTCATTCTCTCCTTGGTTTCATCTTGTTTGTCATTCCTGAGTGTTCAGCTTCCAGTAGTTGCTTTGCTTTGGGTTTGTGAGGAATACTCCCTTTTCCAAAACCAATGGAGTGCTCAACTCACTCTTGCCAAACCCTACAATAGGAAAAGAAGGATAATACATGGATGGGTACAATGGCAGTTCATCTTTCCGGCTGGAAGCCTTGTTTTGGAGTTTGGTTGCTTAGTGTCTGTCAGCACTTTCATCCTGGGGAGTTTAAATTTCTCCTCCAGCAACCTGGCCTCAACTAGAAGTTTGCATATAAATTATCAGAACTCAGAATTGTTTTTTAAAAATAAATAATTATTTTTCCAAATTAGTGTAAGTTTTAAGAGATGAAAAAGTATTTGGGTGGTACTCAGCATAACAAGAAGGAAATTATTAACTTGGCATTTGTTTAATCTTGTGAAATATTTAAAAGGAAAGTGAAATAAATATTTAAAATATGATCTCAAGCCCACAAAAAATATTCATCCAGAAACTGAGCTACATTTGAGGTGTCTAGCATTTCTAGGCACTGTAATTACTCTACTGGCTTTGAGAATAATTTATTCAAAAACCAACCACGTATGTTCAACTGGTTTCCTTTCAGGAATGCTTCAGCTGCTGATGGATCACTACAGGAAAGATCACATCCCATGTTTGAAGATATGGATAAGAAGGAAGTAATTGTTAATGATTTGCTCTTGTAAACAAAAAAAATGATTGACAACATAATGAAATCATGTAATCCTGTAGTGTGCCAAAAAATGTAACTTTAAACTGAACAGGAACAAATGTCAAAAGAAGCTGGATGAGATTAGTTGCATTATACACTACAGAGCTATATGTCTAGTAATAAAAGACATGCCCCAAGAAATGAAACTGTAACACATTAATAGACTGCTATTAAGCAGTTAAGCAGAATCTATTCGAAACTAAAAGGATTTGCTTATGTATCTCAATGAATTTTTGGCACAATTAAATGATACTTCAAGACAATGCCAAAAAGACCAACTAAGTGCAGGAGAATTAAATCTGTCCAGACCCACCTGTAATGACATACTTTGAGGAGATTAGGCAGGAACTAATATCAGCACAGCATGGCATAGACCAGGGTTGCACTTCTGCAAGTCGACAGTCCAGTGCACTAAATGCTGAATTTTGTGGGCATTAGACAGCACTGCTGTTGCAAACATACGTATTTATAACACCAGTGTATTACTTTGCTTAGAGAAGAGCAGAAGAATCCTTGGTGTATTATATTACACGAAAAACAAACCAATAGATTCGTTGAACGAGTAGTCTCCTCCTTCTACACACAGAGGGCTGCAGCTGGTTCTGGGGAAGCCACTGCTGCCCTTGGCTGCTGCCAAGCCCCGTCCATCTCTCATCCCCATCCCAGCAGCCCCGCTCGTCCTGCTTCTGCCTCCCGAGCTCACCCCCTTGGGAAACTCATCTCCTCCCTGTGGCTCCGGAGCAACCTGGCTCTGTGGGTCTGCGAGGCTGGGGATTCTCCCAAGGGCACTGGGATATCCTGGGAGATCCCATGGGCACTGGGACATCCCAAGGGCACTGGGATATCCTGGGAGATCCCATGGGCCCTGGGACATCCCGGGGACTCCCATGGGCACTGGGACATCCCGGGGGCCCTGGGACATCCCGGGGACTCCCATGGGCACTGGGACATCCCGGGGACTCCCATGGGCACTGGGACATCCCGGGGGCCCTGGGACATCCCGGGGGCACTGCAGGGACACGTGGACCAGCCCCAGGAGCATCACGTGCAACACGAACCCTGAGGATCCAGGGGGGAAGCAAAGGAGGAGGAAACAAAACCCATCGGCAGAAGAGAACCAAAGTAGTGTTTCCCCACTGTACCTTTTAAGGGGATTTTCAATAAACATTAGAGGAACGTTGTCACATTGTCACGGGGTATTTGGGAGGCGGTGAAATAATGTGAGCTGGCACATGGCTTATACAGAAGGCAAGGGGTGCAGAAATGAATTAGTTATCTGTGTGGATAGTGTTTTCCAGGCTCGGCCAGGCTCGGCTGCGGGTCCGCGCTGTTCCCCGGCGCCCAGCGCTGCTGCAGGGCCGAGCTCGTACACACAGAAAGCCATTCCAACCCCTCCACGGAGCAAGAGCCGTGCCCGCACGGGTGCTCCGGCGCAGACATCTGAAACACATCGCATAATAAATCAGCGAAAGGTTGGGAGAAGCTTAGCAGGGCAGAGGGTGCGACCAGCTCCGCGTCCGCTTTCCTGACAAACCCTGACGGCGTTTGCCTCAGGGGCGCGCCCCGCGGGCATTCCCGCAGCGCCGTGTGCGCCGCGATGGTGACACCCCTCACCCCGCCATGGTGACACCCCTCACCCCGCCATGCCGAGACCCCTCACCCCGCCATGCCGAGACCCCTCACCCCGCCATGCCGAGACCCCCCGGGACCCGCACCGGGACCCCCCTTCGGGCCGGGACCGGGACTCGAACCCGGGGCC
>JAWWEE010000074.1:15012057-15026656 GCA_035221455.1 Xenops minutus
CCCTGCCAGCCCCGCCCCCTTGGGCGGCCCCGCGCGCCCGGCCCGGCCCGGCCCAGCGCGGCGGCGGCGGCGGCTGAGGGAGGAGGAGCGGGGGGGCCGGGGATGCGGAGCCGGGGCGAGCGGAGCCGCGCGTAGCCACAGCACGGCCCGGCACGGCACGGCCCGGCACAGGCGCAGGTACGAGCCGTCAGCCCCGCGGGGGGAGCGCGGGCGGCGGGTTACGAGCGGCCCCCGCGGGCGGTGCGGGCGGGGCGGTGCGGCAGGTGCCGGGCTGGGGCCGCGCCGAGCCCGCTCCAAGATGGCCCCCGGGACCCCCGGCACCCCCCGGGACCCCCCGGCACCCCCCGGCACCCCCGGCACCCCCAGCGCTCCGCGGCGGGGCCGGGCGGTGCGGGGCGCGCTGGGTCCCGCGGCCCCCCCGCGGGCTCGGCCGGCCCGGAGGCAGCGGGAGCGGCAGCGGGGGGGCGGCTCTCGGCGGGTCCGATCGCACAGAGTGCCTCGGCCGTGCCCCGCGTTTAAAACCTGCCGGGGCTCGGCTTGCAGAGCCCGCCCGGGCGGGTGGTGGATGGGGCTGAGCCATCCGGGGACACCGCGGGGAGCAGCCGGGTCGGGAGACCTGTCAGCTCCGATTTATGGGGCATCGGGACCCGCGGGCGTGTGTGTGAATGGGCTGATAATAACTTAATTCGCCTGTGGAGCCAGCTCCTGGTAATGCCTACATTTGATCGGTGTGGAGCAATAAACAGCGTTATTAATTTGGTGTGCTGCGTGTGGAAAACGTGCGTGATGATGTTTGATGTAAGAGCTGAGAAGAGCAATAGGTGCCTTTGCATGCCACTTGTGTGCTTTAACCTCTGAATTCCTAGCTTCTGTGCTTATAACAAACTGCCGTTCTACATTTCCAGAGCTTTTTCATTGATTTGATTTCTTAAACAGCTCACCACATCTTTGCCTTGCCTTCCCTCTAAATAAAGTGTAGAACAACTGCAGAAGCAATACCTTTCAGTGATCATAGAATCATAGGACCATCACTGTTGGAAAAGACCTTTAAGATCATCAAGTCCAACCATCAATCCAGCACTACCACTGTAACCCTCAAACCACTAAACCCTATCACCCAGCACCTGAACAGACTGAACAGCAAGGACGGTGGCAATCAGATTTGTTAGACCTCACAACAATCTTCAGTAGCTGAATTCAGAGTATTTTTTACAGTGAGGGTTTTTTGTGTGAAGTTCAGAGTTCTTATTGTAAATCTACTTAAGAGCCCCATTTTAGTGAGACATGTTGTTTTGTAGGTGTTGACTTCAAAATACAGCAATTAATTTTGTTACAGGGTATTGTCCTTCAGGTCCCTTTTTTGGAGGGATGTTTACATCTTGGCCATGTTTATATGAATATCTTAATTTACAACTAGGTTATTTACTTACTGAAAGTATTGTTTGCTCTTAATTAATGCGGATGATCAAATCTATAATCTTACTTGGAATTAACATTAGGATTTTGCTAGATGTCACAGTTTAGATTAATTAATTTTTGGTGTTTTTTTTTTTTTTTTTTTTTTTCTGTGTCCGGGATGTGTGATTGCATGTAGCTTCTAAAGACTGTCTTAAAGTAACAGTTAATTTGCGGTTTGGGATTTAAACTTGTAGAGCTAGGAAATGAATGAATAAGAGTCATCAGTTTCAACTGTGCCTGCTTATTCATCATTATGAAAAGGAGTAAAGCAGTAGCTCAAATGGTGAGAAGTTGATCTAAATGATTTCAGACATCAAATAGCTTTGGATTTTATTGTG
This sequence comes from Xenops minutus, assembly GCA_035221455.1. Lineage (NCBI taxonomy): Eukaryota > Metazoa > Chordata > Aves > Passeriformes > Furnariidae > Xenops > Xenops minutus. The sequence goes on from JAWWEE010000074.1 coordinate 15,013,854, forward strand.
GATGTCTATATATTTGCATATGTACACTTAAAAGAAGACAGAGGAAGTCCCAGAGCTGCCAATTGCTGTCAGCTGGCAAAGTACATCAAGGAAGGATTGCTGTATGTTTACTCTATTTGTGTTCTCTTCTTTAGCCCTCCACTAAAAGTCCTTATTAGAAACAGGATGTGTAAGATGGACCTTGAACATGAGTTAGTATTGCATTCTTGTGTTTGTAATATGTTTTCTGTGTAGTAGTGTGCCATTAGGAATTTAAATTGGGCAGGTGTCAGAGCTATAAGTTTTTAAGAATACAGTTTAAAAGTCAATTCCAGGTGCAGAGAAAGCAGACTAATTTATTTGCAATTTTGTTAACATGTTTAGGACATCCCAACTCCTGATAGGAAATGGTCACAAGTATGTTTTCTAAGTGGCAACTTCCAGTCCTTTCCTGAGTGCCTTGTGGGAGTACTGTGTTTTCTCACGAAGACGTTGTTCTTGAATCTGCTGCAACTCTTGTCTGCTCTTACGATATTGCAATGTTGCTTTTGACTGAAACTTCAACCTTAGTTCTGCTTTCCTGCACTGAATCTCTCCTTGTTGTGTTGCAAGCACCTGGGCCACCCGTGAGCCTTTCCTTTATCTCTAGCACATGTAAGATGGCAGAAGTGACATACGAAAACCTGTACAGTAGCTTCTTCCCTCCAAACTGGCTCTTCTGTGTTAAGGTTTACAGTGGAACTTGCAATGATAATAAGTAAAAGCAGGAAAAAACCCCAGTCTTGGTGCTTGAAAGTGTCTGCTAGTTGTCTTCTAGAGTACCTTTTGGAAAGTTTGTTGCAGTGAGTTAAGCATGTTTCATCACCTAGAACTAGGTGAATTATGTGTAGGAGTCACAAATGCTTCCCACACAGTTGTGCTAATGCAGTTTAGTCCCAGCCTGTGGTGTATATACTCTTTCTGACCTCATCTCCTGTAAAGTTTTCATCCTGGTTGCTGCTGGTTTTTGTTTGTTAAGGAAAAGATGGAATATACTAAATTGCCCCTTCCTAATTTTAGTTTTAGGAGTATAATAATATAGCTGAATGTATTTATACCTGGATTGTGGGCATTTATATAACAAGTGATACTGTACTTCTCTAATACAGTGCCTTGCCCTGTATTACAGAAATAGAGACACATGGAGCAAACATTACTTAATACACCTCAAATAGCTTTGACACTACAGTATCCGTAACATCCCTTGACACTTCAGACCTCTAGCAGTGTCCCGTGTCATACTGGTTGTATGGCAGGTCAGAGAACAGCTTTGACACCACGTGTTTGTATTTTACTGAACCATTTTTGAGCATTACCATGAAGTATTCATTAAAGTTCGCTGACAAGTGAGTTTCCAAAGACAAAAATAAATGATAAAGTAAAGTACAAAGACAAAGTAAATGATAGATACAGTGACAGGCTCTTTATTTTAGCTGGAAGTCTTGCATTTAGGGGAAAAGCAGCAGAAAGCAAAAATAAGGCATGTCTGAATATGCACAAAACTCTACTTTGGTGTTCTTTGATATATGTGTTCATTACGCTTAGCTACCAAAGAACACAACTTGGATTTTCCCCTCACTTTGGTAGGTTAACAGATTCCATGTGTTCTTAAGCAATAGCATTAAGCAGACTAGTCTTTGGGACTCCAGGTTTTGTCCTGAAAATGGTTTATCAGTCTACATTATGAATCGTGGCTGGATCCAACCTTACCTCCCAGCTGCAAGCTCTGGAGGAAGGATGAGCTGCTAATATATAAGGCTTTTCATTATATTTAATCCTTTGCTGAATTTTGGTGTGCACAGCGTGTCATGGTCTGGAGGTTATTGCTGACTTTCAAAGCAGAGTGATTAGCTATCATGAAGCAAAGAAATGAACATCTTTACTACAAGCATGAAGTCACAAGTGCTTAAGGGCTTTTTAATACGGACCTATTAAGTGCAGTGGTAGAAGGCTTACACCTAAAATTTTCTTCCAGTTCACATATAAAATGCAGTTATATATTTCTGAAGTCTTACAGATGTTTATGTGTTAGAGCTTACCTGTACCCATTTTGAAATAATGATTTTGCTTAATTATTACTTCAAGACAAATTTATCTAGGACAGATATAATGGAGATATGCAACTTGAAATACTCTTTCTCTGCAGCTGAAATACATTTTTTGTCTTTTGTTGTTTCTGCAGGTCTTTGTAGAGACATTTTTTTTGAATTTAACTACTTTATTTTAACATTTAGAATATGTAAAAAAAAAAATTGAAAATATGTAGTATTTCCAACACAGACTATAACTAATGTCATATTACTAATAGCCTTTCCTTTTTCTTTCAGGCTCCAAAGATTCTCAGCTTTGCAGTCTGGAAAATGTGCATTTTAAACCCCCATTTGAAGTGAAGACAGTCCATACAGGTAAGACTACCTTATAATGACTCTTGCTCATTGTTTTCTGATGTTGGACTAGGCTGTTGCTTGTTCTCTGCAGTCCTGAACAATGTGTGGATTAATATTAAAGACAAAGAATAATTTTAATATCATGCTTAGTATCAATAAATAAAGCTGTGAAACAGTGTTGTACAATTATGTGGTCTAAGTGTTGTATGTTGTCTAATTGTGTGTTTCTTTATTGTCTTGTAAAGAAAAGTCTCTTTTTTGAGTCAAGAAATTCATCATGTATGATAGAAGTTTTGAAAGGATTACAAATACAGCCAACAGTTAATGATAAGTGACTATGAAATGCATTGCGTTATAAACAGTGTAACAAGTTTAGGTGTAGAGTAAAATTGCTTCAGAACTACTAATTGTGTCTCAGAACTTGGAAACATACATATCCATTTATATAAGGAGCACAGAAAATCTTTATTGCATTCATTATGTATTGTTTGGTGGATTGTGCTTGGCTTTAGCAAATGAAGCTGTTCCAAGAGAAACAATGTAGTTTCAGATATGAAATGCAGAGCTCCTGTTTCACAGACAATATGCCATGAATGCTATTTAAAGAAATAGACTCGACATTGCTAATTGTGCATAGGAGAGTGAAGTATATTTATTTCACACGTTACATATGGCAGAATCAGAAGTTTCATCTAACAGATGGAGAGGGTTTTTTTGTGTTTTTAGAAAACACCTTGCAAGTTCAACTGATAGAAAGCCTTACATTTTATCACAGTTGAGAGGAGCTGCAAAACCAGAACAGATCTAAAGAAACAATCTTGGATTTCTTCTCAGAGGTTTGACAGATACAGTAATGAAGGTTTTCAGTGGCTTAACAGACACTGTGATAGAGGCTTTCAGTGAATAGCTGTTCATGAGCAGTTAATTATCTCATTGTAATCTGGGTCATCTGGGAAGCTGTGAGCAGAGTAAATTTATGTGTTAGGATTGCATTGTAAGTGAAATGTGTGTGTGTGTGGGGAACGCTGAAGCTGCATCGCCATAAAACTGGCAAGGGTGGAGAAGTGACTGAAACCAATTTCTGAATGAGCAGCTTGCTCCCTTGTTAAGGTGAATGAAGGCTGAAGCCTAACGAGGGTATGAAGTCTGTGACCTAAATTATATCTAAAAATCCTTGCTCCTCCCCTAAAGATTTCCCGGCTACCAGCTCAAGGCAGTTACTGCTGCTCCCACCAGGACAAACAGCAGCCCTTTGTTAGCTGCCTTGCCTGGGGCACACCCTATCCTTGCTTTGCTGCTGCTCTCTTGCCATCTGGGGATCCCAGAGACCCTGAAAGGAGCCTTTTGCTGCCTAATCTCTGGGGTTAATTGGTTCAGTAAGTCTGTGTTACCTCCAGTATACCTATAGCTAACCTGTAACTTCAGTCCCACCTACTGAAGTTCTAGCCTTTAATTTCCTGTGGGGAAAGGAACATACAGTCTGTACCACGGAGCTGTTGTAGGCTTCTTATTCAAATATTGGTTACTTCTCCAAAGGCCCAAATCTGTAGCTTTAATAACATCAAAATTGTATGTGCTAGAAACTTTTGGTATCGAGGGGACACTACAAATACTATAGCCCAGCAAGTCTGAAAGCGCCTTGGTTGAGCTGCAGTGCGTGACTCCCTGCTTCGAAAGCTTCTTGAGTGTTTGAAATATAATACAGACAGTGACTTGGAGCACCTTCCAGCTGCCTCGACCAGTCTGAGCAAGGGTATCAAAATGGCAAATAAACCTCAGAGGATAAAACTGTGAATGGCATGCTTTGAGCCAAGTGCTGAAGGATGCCTTTGGTCCCTCATCTGACTGCCGTGAGAGTCATGTGTCTGGGTTGTGGGACCTGGAACAGGTCTGGCAGGACACCCGGGATGCTTCCCAAGGAAGAGTGTCCAGCTTCAAGAAATCTTGATAGTTAAAATTACGGGCAAAAATCATGTGCAGCAGCTGAGTACTGAGGCAAGATAGAAGTCAGTCATCCGGCAAACACATTTTTGGATCATGTGTAGAAAAGACAGATGTTTTCCTTTGTTTAGATCAGTGGCTACAGCTAGCAAATGCAGGCAGTGGAATGCTGCTGTAGTTTCCCTCTGTTTCTGCTGGAAGATACTGCTTCTAGTAGACAGTAGGTATGCTGGCACTCAGACTGGAGGAGAAATCCTCCCTGGAAATACATTTCTGCACTGCAACAGTGGAGGAAGATGTCTTCCTGGGCAGTTAGATGTGCAGAGTTCTGCTGTGAGTGCCGCAAAAGGAAGGATTCACAAGGCAGTTACTGCAGGAAACTGGAGTCAAAGGACCAGACTGACAACAGAACAGAAGTTGAAAACTTTCTTGTGCCAGCTGTAAAGGTTTTTGTTTCCCAGAGCTCTGGAAACTGTTTTCTAACACTATGTACTGTATTAAATATTATTTTACCTCCTGATTTCATGATATATGCATTTATTAGTTAATAAAGAGAATTAAAATGCTTTCTCATTGGGACATTTTATTGAACCCAGTCATATTGACAGTCATATTGATGAAGACTGTTAAATACCTCTATTTGAAAAGGAAAAAAGCTTGGTTTGGGAACAGAAAGGTGTTAGAAACCAATACAGAAATTTGTCTATAAAGAAGAATCTTTAGCTGACATGGCTATGGAGGAAGAGTTTAAATATTTTTAGGTACAGAAGGATATTATAGCAGAATTGTAAAACTTTTTTTTCTAGCTACCTGGTTTAGAAAGTAATGTGCAGACATTAATATGACAAATATTTGAATTTTGGAAAGAAACAGACCCACACATTCCACACAGTGCAGGAGTCTTGATACCTGTAAGGAAAGGTTTGCAAACTCAGTAACCTTTTCTCAGAGTAGAACCTGGCTGATCCGCTAATTACATTTAATAAGTCATTGAGTACCAAGGAAACAAGAAATTTTGCCAAATGCTGTTTTCTTTTCTTATTTGGAGAAGAGTTCTGTGGGGTGTGGGCGACCCAAATTGTTACTAGTTGGTTTATCACCATAACTGACTGGAAAAAGTACAGAGAAATGTAATAACCAACATCTGCAATATGAAGATGGGTGATCTCAACGCAGTAATCTGTATCAGTAATTCACTTCTGGCTCAACAAACCAAAAGTGGTGTTAGATTTTTCTTATAGTCCAGAATTAAAACATCCTGTAGGGAATATAGGTTTAGGTGAATACTCTCTTCAACCTCTATGAATAGAGGCAAACAGCAGTTTTAACACAATATTTGATTCTGTAGCTTTGTTGTGTAGGACATGTGTAATCCATGATGGTTGTTGAGTAAGTGCCTCTTTGTTAATGTTGAATTTGCATTTTATTCTTCAGACTTTAAGCTTTATCACTCTGTTAAATGAGTTCTTTCTAGTGGTTTCGACTTGCTATGGATGAAAATGGGGCATTCTGGTTTATTTATCCAAGGACCGAGCTCACTGTTTTAAATGCTGCTAACTTACATCAGGGAATTAAATGTCCCACCTTATTAAATCACTTATTCTGTCTTCTCGAAGGCTTTCATCTAGCTTTGATATAGCATTAATATTTAAAATGTATCTATCAGTTCAACAGACACATGTATTACTTATCAAAACACTGCAGCTTATTAAAACAAACCTGCTGTCATCACAGGTTGAAGTCTAGAATGACATGTAGTGCCAGCAGGTGCATTGTACATTTTCACAAACTGGTCATTTGGCTTGGTGGTGGTACTTCAGGAAGGAAAAACAGACGTGGATAACCCATTCCTGGAAGTGTTCAAAGCCAGGTTGGATGAGGCTTTAAACAACCTGGTCTAGTGGGAGGTGTCCCTGCTCATGGCAGTGGGGTTGGATCTAGATGATCTTTATAGTCCCTTTCAACCAAAACCATTCTATGATTCTGTGAAGAAACACCATCTTGATAATACCAATGGAGTATTTCCATATTCCTGAAAAGAAAACATACGTGCACATTAATGTGGTCCAAGACTAACAGGCTGTAGTAACAGAGAAGTGTTAAGTAATTGGACCTTCTGTGGCTGTTCAGTTTGCATTAACAGTTTCTAGTATGTCAGAGCAGCTACATGTTTTAATTGAGATTTCTTGCATTTGCCCACATTGTGAAGATCTAAATAACAAATTCAGTCATCCTCAAGTTGTCTGAAAGCAAATGTTGTCTTGTGTGTGGTACTTGTGGTTAGACGTTTGTTTAGCTGCTGGTTTGCAGCTCATAAAGTCCCTCATCAGTGGGATAAAAATAAGAGTGCGTCCTTCTTCCCGTGCCTGCACAGGAATGGCTGGAGCTGCTGCAGTGTCTGCAGGATTCCAGCACGCGTCTGTTGCTCCCAGGAGACACAGGCAGTGTCCTCACTACAGAGGCCAAAAGTCTTCATCCCTGTCCTTGCAGGGCTGCTTCTCATTCACTGACTGTTCAAATTCAGATGCTCATTTCCCTTATATATAGGTTGCACTTGAGAGGACAGTGAGCAAAGAGCCAGACTTTCCCTTTGTGCCTTCTAATTAGTGTGGGCCTTACGACCTATGTGCTGGCCATCATCCATGGATGCAAACCATACTGCTCTTCCTCTTTCAGGCAGGGCTTGGTTTTGATTCTGCCTTAATAAATGTTAATGCCTCTCTCTTGTTGTTCCTTATATAATCTCCTGAATAATGGAAATTACTCAGGAGAATGTATCTCTTCTTCTGTATATATTTTGCTTCCTTTAGAAAGAAACAGATCTCTCTGTAGTTCTTGATGTCTTAATGTCTTTCTAGATACATTAAATAGTGTATTTGTTCTGAATTAGTAAGTAATAATATGACCTTTTCTTCTGGAAAACTCATTCTTGAGTAGTATGCCAAGATGTTATCTCCCTGCTTGAATGCTTGACTAGAGATATGAGATCTGATATGGGCGTGTGTGACTGGCACACATAGCCCAGCTCCCCAGTGGAGAACTAAGAACATGCAACAGCCTGACTGAAAGCCTCATGTCTAGTTACCTTGTGCTAAATGTTGTGGTGTTTTTTACTGTATTACAACAGGAAAGGAAATCCAAAATCCAGTCTTTACACATTGCAGAGATCCACTCACAAATCTGGAAATTAGAAGTTACAAACACGTGGAAAGCTGAAAATTTTCTCTTCTTTGTAGTTTGATTATTTTTTTCTGGGGTTGGATGTTTTTATGCATGAACTGTTTCTCGTATGCACATTTACTATGATACATAAATATTATTTCATGGTGTATCTCAAGTATAAGGCAGCTCTTGCTGCAAGGAGACCGAATGTGTGCGGGTTATGTGTGTGCATCTGCAGCTGTTACCAAGAGAAACATTTGACCTTGAGTTTCAGATAATTGTTGCAGCAAACCTCTCTCGCTAATGAGTATTTGCTACCTCCCTTGTAACCTTTCTCAGGCCGAGATAAAAAGGCAGAAAGAATGATGAGGTGAAGAATGGACAGTGTCAGATGCTTGCCATTCTTTTAGTAGAATTATACATATCAGGAAAATTTTTTCTTGAACTTCTATTGGAAGAGAACAGAGTAATAGTACTTCAGCCCTGGAATTAGTAAAGCTAAAGGAAAAGCTCATCTAATACAGTGGATCCTCCAGGAATCTTGTAACAAAAGAGGGATGGTAAAAACTTTAAATAAAAGCCTCTTTCTAAGGAGTCAAGGGATGAAGTATTTGGGTCACCAAGTAGGAAACTGGCTTCAGCCCTGACATGAATTGATGTAAAGGTACCCCTGTCTGTGTCAGTGATTCTCAGTCAGTTGCACTGTCGTGGGGCATAGTGTTCTGCATTTCCCTTTCTTTGTTAGGCAGTACTGAAGAGAGAACAAACAGTATTGTCAGGCTGGCTTGGACTTCTCTTTGTCATAGTTCCTTATGTGATGCTGAGACATTTCTCCCATGGAGCTTAACCAGGCTGTGTTTTGGCAGTCAGGGTGAGGCAGATTTCTTTCTCTGTTGCTGGTGTCTCATCAGAGGATTCCTGATCTGACCTTTCTTCATGGGAATCTTTGGCTTGTGACTTGGCATGGGATTGTACCAGCTCCCAGAATGTCCAACATAGTTCTACAAATTTGAAATTAAATATAAATTAAGAAAGAAAAAAACCCTTGCTAATAACAAGTGCAAGTTTGGGACTTTATCAGCCTGAGACTTAGCATAAACAACTACACCCTGAGACCCAGATTTTGTACAAAGAAATCCCCCTTGTCATATTTCTAAGATAGTTTTTCAGAAGGTATTGTTGCAAAATACCATACTAAAAAATGGCTGTGCTACTTGGGGACACAGCATTCCTTTGCTGTCATTGCAGTGACATAGCAAAATCGTTCAGGCTGCCTGGAATCTAGCCAGGGGTGAGCATAGGAAAGTAATCAGAATATCTGACAGGGAATTCTGTAAATTGTCTGTTAGTGCAGCTTGGAAGAACCAGAAGACACAAAGTGAGTGCATTTTGAGATGGGTGCAATTCTTATCGGCTCTAAGTTAGTTTTGTATAGACAGCTTTTCCTTTTTTGTGCTTTGTAGTGCTTACAGTTTTCCTGAAGAGTTCAATTTGCCTTTTTTAATACTTAGCTTAAGGTAAAGACCTTTTATGATACAAAATGTTCTTGCTAGCTTCATTCCAGTTTAAGGTAAGTTTGTGCAAAAATGAATTACACTTCAAATAATTTGTGTATTTACAATTTTGTAATATTTAGAGGAATTAAAACTGGTTCAAGTAGATTTCGTCCTACAATTTATGTACTTTTATGTCAGACTGTTGTCAAAATTTGTCAGAAGGCATGTATATTATATGGTTGTAGTTTTGTATTTTCCTATCTAATTCTAAGGCAAAATGTTCAAAATAGTCTATAAACAGCTAAGATAATTGAAATTTATCTAATTAGTATCCAATATATCCTTTTCTATATGTCATGGAGAGAAATGCAGCTAAACTTGAGATGAATATTCCCACTTCATGGTACTAGGAGATCAGCTGGTGGATTATGAGAAAGCTGTACATAGGCCAAGAAGCAGAAATCCATTTGTTACTTCCAGATGAGAAATGATCAAAGACTTGAGGTGGAGTTGCACCAAGGATTTGAAAGTGGTCATTTGAGCTTGGCAAAGGACCAGCTTGCTGGGATTAGTAGGGTAGGTCAAGTAAAACGTGTCCACTTATTCTCAGCAGGGCTAACGGGAAGTCTTTGGCGATATCTTCTTTCAGCATACCTTTTTTAAACTTGTCTGAATTATGCAGTCATATGTCTGGAATATACTATAAATCAGATCTGCAGGCTCTCATAGTGAATAAAAGTGTATGTTTTCTTGATGACAAGTTTAAAAAAAGACTGATATTCTAGTGTAAGCAGATGAACTAAAATGGTAGGAAAATGCTTTGGTGTGTTATAAACAAGCTGAAAATGGATTGTAATGCTGTCTTGCAGTTACCATGTTCTGGTAAGTTACTGTGTTTCTTCACTAAGAAAATGAAGCTAAGAAAATACAGATTGAGATTAATGTACATAAACTGTATGGCTTAGACACAAGTTTTATTCTTGTTCTGAAAAACTTTTCCATGGATTTAACCACAACAGTTTTGCAAGGGATAGGGGAAATCAACCAAAAAAAAGGAAATACCTTTGAAATATAAATTTAAAATGAAGCTGTGTGTTAATTAAGGATAAATTATATACTGTAGGCCTACTGACGAGAACGTAAGAGCTGTTATACTTTCTTCAGAAGTGACCAAGAGAGGATGTATAGAAAAAGAGAATAACAAATAGCTCTAAAGCAGACTTTGTTTTGGAGTAGCAGTCTAGCTGGTAGCAAGAATTGATATCAAAATTATTGCATCTGGACCATTAGTTTGATAGCAGTCAAAGAATTTGTTCTCAAAGTGTGCGTTTTGTGTACTTATTTTAATAACTGGATTTTGGCTATTACAGCCTAACCAGGTATTGTATAGAAAAAAATATTTTCTATAGTTTGCCCTCTTGTGCTGCTGAGTAATTTCCTTAAGTGTCCTGAGCTTGTGCCTGATGAGAAGTGAATGTTTGCTGTGAAAGTGAGTGCTTTGCCTTTGATGTACACCTCCTGAGGAGTGCCCGTAGTTTCCCCTCCTCTGCAGTTCACTCAGTTGTTGCATTTCAGTATGAGCCCTTAGAAGGGAACAATGGGATGCGGGATGCAGACTTTGCAAATAAGCAGGTGGAGTCTATAGGCCAAAAGCATTCTGCAGTTTGTCTTCAATTTCAGATATGTAGCAACGATAAAGTTGTAAAGATCCCCCCTAGCCAGGCCTGGACCTGTTTGTGTGAAACAGCCTGAAAGACTTGTAGGGGCAGGTAGTAGTCTTTATTTAGACTAGCTTCTATGTTTCATGTATCTTTACATATGAAGCAAGTTGAAAGGCTGGTATTCCTGAAAGGCTGTCTGCACTTTAAAGTATAAAAGTTAGTCTAATAGAATGTGTTATTTCTGGGACTGTTCATGTCTGACCAATTGTCTTAGACCTTCATGGCTGCTGCAGTTTTTCTGGTTAATGATATGAGGGCAAAAGTGGCAATTTGAACCTTTCAGTAGGAAAGCAGTTGACAGCGGGGTTTGAATCCTCCTGCCTGAGATGAACATAGTAAGTACTGTAGCAAATAAAGAGCTCATTGAGCATGCTAGAGGTGATACCGTTTTGGATAAGGTGATCTGCTGTGTGTGTGCGGAATGCTAGGGGTACAGATGATAGGACTGCCTGGTTGCATGGAGACCAGATAAGCTGAGCTCTTTTGGATTAGGGAGCAAGTACTACATGAGGGGTGCTTTCTGCAGAGGGAGCATGGAATGACGAGAAGTGAGGTTACAAGTCTAAGACATTCTCTGAAAAGATACTCTGTGAAGTTTATTCTTGGCAAAGTTTGTCCTGCTGTGGTATTAATATCTAGTTTTGCTATCTGTGGTGTAATTATTCTTGGGTATTGCCTGACAGATGGTTGTATCTTAGAGTTGTATCGGAATGATGTTATTTGCTTGACAGTTATTGTTCTCTTAGGAACGCAGGACAGGAAAGGACCTGCCTATTCATCAAGTTTATTTTCATGCTCTTGTAGGCTTTATGTCTACATATGGAGTGCTGTCTTAAAAGCATCTGAGCCTTTTTCCCTCACTATTTTAATTAGAAGCCTGTTCCAATGCTAAATTGCCCTAAACATGAGGAAACGGCTTACAGTGTTCAACCTAAATTTATTCATCATCAGTTGGTAATCAGTTCTTGTGCCAAGATTGTCCTTTTATTTTAAATAGATTTTTCTTATTGTTTTTATAATTATCTTGGTGTGTTTATACACAAGCCCTTGCTTTTCTGCTCAGCTTTATTTTTGCTAGGCTAAGGCCAAACCGTTGCAGCCTCCCTCAGTTCTGTTGAAAGTAGAGCAAAATGAAGGTATGGGAAGTCAGAGACTTTTCAGCTTTCACATAACAGGTTTTTCCAGTTCCCTGAGAAGGGTGTGTCTTATTCTTTGTACTATTGCTGATAAAAAAGTGAATAGTAGCTTCCTTGTTACTGCAGTGCACCAACAGAAACACAAAGATAGAAAATTTTGTATTTTGAACTCCCTGAAAATTGCCAAGGTTGTTGAATCAGTAGGGACCGGTGGTACATCCAAATGTGCATAGGAATGCAGGCAATCCTATGAAAGTGGTGTTGAAATGCAGGCAGATGTTTGATTGCTTCAAGTGCGTGGGTTCCACTTCGGTTTTTTTTGGTTTTTTTTCCTTAGGCTGCTAAATGTTCAGATCAGTATTGTGTGGCTGATCTATGCACAGACAAATTGTGCATTTTAATGAGATACTTCTAAGTTATGTGATCAAAGATAAGTCAGACCTGTTACAAAAGAATAAAAACTGGAATTATGTTTAAATATTTTTCTGGCTAATATTATAGACCCTTGCTACCTGTAAGCCTCTCAATAAATCAATGTGCTCTTCAAAGACTTGTATACTTAGGATATTGTGGAGGTTTGAGTTGGCACCCTGCCAAGCCCGACTGCTGGCCACACAGATTTCCCACCCCCTCTTGAGAAAGAAGGGAAAAAAGGTACCAAAAAGACAATTGTATTAAAAGTGTGTATATATATATATATTCACATATATTACGGTTATATACAATCAAACACTATGAGTCTACAGAAGAAATCCCAAAACAACCCCAAAAGGGAAAAGGGGGGAAAGGGAAGTGGGACAAAAATGGGTAAAAGCAAATAAAACAGATATACACAAACACACTCGTAAACTCAGGGAAAAGCTCGATAAGTAACTAATACAATCAATTCTCACCAACACTCCCCTTAAGAGAAAGCAGGTCCTTCCCCTCCGTACGGCTGGG
>JAWWEE010000074.1:15026756-15087760 GCA_035221455.1 Xenops minutus
GGAATACTTCCTTAGTTATGACATTGTTACCAAGGAAGGCCTAAACCAAAACCAAGAAAACTAAACCACCACAGATATTAATGGAATATATAAAAGGAGAATACATTTTGCAGAATTTTAAGAAAAATTTTAAGAAAATTTTAAGGAAAAGTAATTTAAAAAGGCTTCAGTAGGAAGACATGACCTAGTTTCTTCCCATTTAAAATCCTAAAGGCTGATGTGTTGGAAAAAATAAACGAAACATTGTTTAAAATGCAGTAGAAGGTTTTATGTCCCAGGTTTAAGAAAGAACATAAGGCTTCTAATGTTCAACACCGTAGTTAATAAAGATTAGGCATCTGGCTAAGAAAGTATGGAGGCATCCATATGATGGATGAGATTCTGATTTTCTGATTAAAATTTGAAATCCATAATGTGGAGTGCAGGTACAGTGAAGCTGGTTGGTCAGAAACCAGGATATACCTTAGACATTACAACCCTTGTATTAATCAGAAAATAAATTCCGTACTTCTTTCTGCAGTTTTCTTTTAGGAATATGCTTTTGGTACCTATCTTATATGTAGTAGACTAGCAGTTAATTAGAAGAAGGAATAGACCTTATTTCTAGGTCTTTCTCAGCCTGAGAAATCTCAAGCCCACATTTTTCTCTTCTTAAAAGAGTGCCATAACCCATAACCCATTCGTTTGTGCTTAGGTAAGTGATCGAACCACCAGACTGCAGGTTCAGACTTCTTGCCTACTGTCTTGAATCCATCAATGGGCATTTCTGACTGCATTTTTATTCACTGCATTGTTAAGGATAGAAAAGACCTCTGTGATCATCAGGTCTGACCATTAACTCAACACCAGCGTGTCCACCGCAAAATTGTGTCCCCAAGTGCCATGGGCAGCTCCATCAGGAAAGGTGGGGCAGTCCTGTTCAAAGTATCCCTCAGGCTGATGCACCAGGTATTCTCTGGAAACATGGATTCAATTCTTTCTTTTCCAGGAAAGCAAATGGTGCTACTGGAGAGTAGAAGAATCAACATCTAAACAATCTGGTTTTATTCTAATTTAATGTTGTTAGCAATTGAGTACTGTTTTCTACTTAATGTTTAACTAGAAAATTCTTTAACAACTTGAGATACTGTAATAAGGAAATGGAATAGTAATGGCTGTCATTGATCATATAACTTCTAGGCATGAAATTTGAGTTGTTTCAATTCAGGCCTTTCCCTCCCACCCATTTTTTTTGTTGTTGTTATATTTTGTTTGGTTGGGGTTTTTTAACCTTATGTTTTGTTTTTGAAAACACATTGCGATTTTGAATCTCAATACAGGAAAAAAAGGCAATTTATAACTGTTATGATTTAAAATAAATAAAAGGCATTTTCTGTATTTGCAGGCTATACTGGGAAACCAAACTATGAATTTACTTACAAAGTAAATTTTTTTGCTTTTTTTTTAAAGTGATGACAAAACATTTGTGAAAAAAAATTCCTGCTCTGTTCAGCTAAGAAGGCAACATAACAGTGAATGGGAGACCTGAGAAGGGGGTAACCTAGTTGGGAAACTAACTGACTGTTAAACTTCATTCAAAAATAATTTTTCTTTGCATGTTTCCATGTTATTTTGGTTCCCTTTGTGATAGCCCTCAAAATTTGGGCTTCTACCTGGGCAAAGTTGTAATAGAATGAAATTTAGCCAACTTTGGCTCTTAATGAGTTATTTAGCTTGAAAATGAAAAAAGTGGGTAAAACTTTCCTCAATGAAAAAATAAAAAGAATCATACTAACTGTAGGGTTTTAGCTCCAACCTGCTAAATCTTCTGAGTTTCTCAGTGTGAGAGGATGGTTGCCTTCATGTGTGAGTGACTTCTTGAAATATACAATTCCTGGGTGCTATAAAGTAGAATTAATGAAAAACAAATCGAACACTGGTATGATCGCACACTTTTGGGTTTGAGTGTAAAGCAGAAGGAAAGAAGTGTTCTCAGAGGGCCACTGAGGGATTGTTTTTGTGTCCTGTATTGTCTGGAATACGGAGACAGGGCAGTCCGTACATCTGATCTGCAAGACATCTTACCTTAAAGTGGTTTAGTTTTCATAGCTGGCACAGTTCACAGCAAGGAGCACATGTGCAGTGTCTGAGATACCTCAGCATGGCAGCTTCTGCCAAATTTCACTCATGTTTCCAAATGTAATATTATGCTTATGTACTATCCTGTCTCTGGCACTGAATTTAAACAGCACCTGCTAGCATTAAGAATAAATGAAGTTACTGTAATGTTGAGGATAAAGACATTTTGGTGAAAGAAAATTGGATATGAGGTTTAGATTTCCTGCCTAATTAAATATTTCAAGTGTAGATGTTCTACTTCAGTT
This sequence comes from Xenops minutus, assembly GCA_035221455.1. Taxonomy (NCBI): domain Eukaryota; kingdom Metazoa; phylum Chordata; class Aves; order Passeriformes; family Furnariidae; genus Xenops; species Xenops minutus. The sequence continues at coordinate 15,029,120 of JAWWEE010000074.1, forward strand.
TTATTTAGAAGTCAGAAAGCAAATAAAACTGTTAGCACAAACCTTTTTACTTAAACCCTCTTTCATTAGCTGGTATTTACTGATAACTGGTTCAAATACTTATAAGGAATAACCTGAAATACTCTGGAACATCACTTTTTTTCCCTGGGAGATAAGTGGAGTTTTTTTCAGAAGCTTGTTATTCCTCTGCACGTTGGCTGGTTCTCATTTGCGTTTCAATCAGCTTTAGCAGAGTTGTGTAGCTTTTTGGTGTTCTTCTTCAGTTTGACAGCTGAAGAACAGCACATGCAAGTATGAACATTAGGCTGTCTGGCATTACAGCCAACAGTCATTTGTTCTGGTGCTCTGCGGTGGAAAAGTAAAACATGGATTTCTTGCTGCTTCAACCAGTGAACATTGCCAAGTTTGCTGGGTTCAGTTCTGCTTTTGGATAGCGTTGGAACTACTAAAAGCAGTGAACATCTGTACTGTGGATGCTACTGCTATGGGCAAAGAAGGGTAATGTTATTGGTGCATAACTTTTTCTTATACTGCAGCTGTCTTTTCAGAATATAATTTCAAAATAATGTGTTTTCTTTAAGATTTAAGAATATCTTCTGGGGGAAAAAAGAAGTCCAGTCTCTTCTGGACTTTATAACTGAATTCTCTGAAGAGTGGTAGGTAAAGGACCATGATCATGTAAGCACTGTTATATTTCTAGTGGGAAGAAGGAAGTGAGGGGCAAAGGAGGTGACAGTACCTTTATTAGGAAGTAAAGGAGATGATCGGGGAAAAGAATCCTCCTTATTGCCGCTCAGAGTGTGCGGTGTGTGACTCCTTGGATGGGAAAGAAGGAGTAGCTGGTTGTCAAGGACCAGGACGTTCAAAGGAATCCTAAAGAAGTTGGGCAGGGTCTACCTTGCACTGAGAAATGTGATCAGTGTGACAGATTCTCCAAAAGATTAATTGTGGAGGAAGTTGTCTGGGGTGAACTGAGATAAAGGGGGAGAGCTGGTTGTGTTCCTTGATATGACAGTTCGATACTTCCATCTCTTACTATCCATGATGAAAAGCACTCGAAACTATCAGAAAAGGAACAGGAGAACACTGTTTAAGAAGTTCTTCTAAATGTGCATTGCTTTCAATGGGATTAATGAAGTAGAGAAAACCTGTCTCCTGGATTTTCTGTGATGGTAGAAATATCTTGTCTTCATTGAAAACTAGGCTTCCTTTAGTATGATATACTTGTGCCTGGGTGTGTCTTGTTCAAATGTCAGTCCTAACTTAGAAGCTACAATGGCATCCTCCTCAATAAATCATTACTTGAAAGTAACACACACTAGGATTTTTTTTTTTAAATTGGAGTGGATCTTTCTAGACAGATACTATTTTAAGAATATTTTAGTAGGTCTTCCTATTTTTTCAGTTGCTCACTCACTAATGACAGTGGCAGATGAAAGTATTGTGTTAGTTGATCTGTTGGGGTACAGGAAAGATAAGAACGGAATGAATTGTAGTTTGATTTGAGGGGAGTAAAAACCCTTGGTTTTTAATGACCATGTTGAATTCAATGAAAAGCTAAACAATAGTATTAGCAATAATAATAATTAGTATTATATTTTTGTGCACAAAGCTAAGTTTAATTTGGAAAGGCTGAATTATTTGTACATTGTTTCCCTGGATCAACACTAGCACTTTCACCTTTTTATGTGTTTGGGGTGCAGATTGGACAATAATTTGTTCAAGACTGGTTTTTGTATCTTGCCATCTGGTTTAAGATTAATTATTCTGACATACAGTCACAGCTAAAACCGTGATTGCATCAATTGCAAAAATATAAATTAAGTTTTTCATGTCTTTCAATGTCTGAATATATAGTTTCAACTTTTTTAAAAAAAAGTAGTGTTAAATTGCACTGGGAAGTATTTTATTAGTATTATTATTTATTATTACTTGTTTTCAAGTAAATTGTAAACTCAACTTGTAATTTTAAGAAGTACATTGCTTTCCTGAATAATACAATTCATGCCATGTCATTACCATTTCTAAAATTCCTCTTATGTCCTTTCTTGATTTTCTGTGAATGATAGCATTGTTCTGTCACTCACTTGAACTCATAAACAGGAAAATATTTTCCAAATTCAGCATCATGTCAAGGCTATTTAAGTCTTAGAAATTTCAAATCCTGCAATAGTATCTGTAGGGTATATTCTCTTTTAGGGATTTAACCACTGAAAATATTCTGGATCGCATAATCTCTTTTGTTGTCAATTACTGCAGTATCCATCTCCCTTGTAACACACCACATCTGGTTGTGCTTCTCTCTGAAACACAATTCTGCTGCAAGGAGTTTGCAAGGCTGTTGATTGTATCATGTCATTCTTTTCGGTTTTGTTCTGCAGGATCCCTCTTTCTTATTGAGTTCTGTACAGGGCACCTCCCCTCATTCCCTTGTCTTCTCCTGTCCTGCCAGCCATTAACTCACCAGCGGTCTGCTGATGCACAGGGTCCACCTCTAACCAGCCCTCACGACTGCCTTTAAACCTTTGTGGGAATGTCTTGAAGCTTCTCTCATAGAAAGAGAGTATCTTAAACTAGAAGGCTAGCTGGAGTCCAGCTTAAGGCTAACCTTGTTTTCTGCAGTGGAGTGCTGAGGGAAGATCTCTGCATCTGTTGTGTAGAGCAGCCCCACAATCCTGTCATGTAGCTGGGTGGTTGTTTTCCCACTGCTCAGAGCACACAGCTACTTGGGATTTCAAGTAGCCATGCACTGTGACTTTTACTTACCTTAATTTCATAGTTGCAGGTAGAACTCTTATGTCTATTTGAAGGTGGGTGGTGTGTAGTTTGTTAGCCTTGAATTAGAACTTAATCCACAAAGAGAATTTTGAAGGACCTGCCTTGAAACTTTTGAGTAAATGCACAATGTGTCCAATATTGTGTCAAGGGATCTGAAGTCAAAAGTAACACTGCAGTGTTAGTTACAGATGCTAAAGGCTTAAGTGCCTGAATGTTTTCTTTCATAGAACATAGTTACTTTAGCAATGCAAACAATTTCCAAATTGGAATTAAATTGCTTTTTTCAAATAGCCGAATTGATCAGGTGTGGAGAAAATAAACAAAGATGTGATTGTACTAGAAACTATGATTATATAAGGCCCAAGAAACACAACAAGAATCAAACCAGGAATTTTCTAATGTTAATTTTTTTTTTTTTTGAACAGTCATATAAAAAAATCTGGTTCTTAATTATTTTTAGTGTGTGTAAACTTCTACCAATTTATAGAGGAATTGGTCATAAATTTAACATAGGCAATTGTGTAGGACAGATTAAAGAAGAGAGAGAAAGGCAAAAATCTGGAGGGAAATCTAGAGAAAGGCAGAAATAGTCACGTTTCTTTGCCTCTGTAATTATATTGGCAAAGACAAGACATTCCAGTTCAAAACAGAAAAAAAATGGATAGAAATGCATCTGCAGATTTCTTTTGCGTCATGATGTCTGTATATTAATAGAATTCAGAGTAAAGAAGGCAAACTTAATTTGCTAATTTCATTGAATAGTTGTATTCAGCTTCCTATTGAGTAATCACAGAAGGCATTTTTTCATTTTAATGAGCATTCTGAATTCTTTATGTCTTGGTTTTCTCTGTTTTCCATCAGAAATTAACTGTCTTAAATGTGTTTTTTAGCAGTTTTGTCAATATTGTATTTATTTCTAGATCAATTAAGAAGTGGTTGTAATGTGCAACTTGTAGTGACCAGCTCAGGAAGTGTTGAATTTGAAGGACTTTATTATGTGATGGAGAGTTGTGGTTTAATATGTGAACTTACTAAGATATTTTTTCCTAAAAGAGAAAAATCTTTGGGAGAAACATCTTACAGAAAGTGTTGAATGGTAGCTCTCAGGTTTTAAGTTAGATAGAAACGTGTGTCAGAACTTTTTTAAAAAAATAATGGTTTTCTTGTTATGCCATGAAAAAATGTACTCTGAAGAGAGAGCTTTTTTGTAATAGATTATCTTCGTTGTTGCCTTTTAGACTGTTCACGAGTTGCAGGTGGAGATCTTGCAATTTCTTTTCAATACTCAACAGATTTGTCAAGGAAAATGAACTTATATACCTATGCTTAAACATACTACTAAAATACCAGTTTTTTTGTATGTTTATTTCAGAGCTGATGACTGTGACAATCTGTGTGGTGTTATTCATACGACAGTTTTTCCGATTGTGCTTACTTTCATAATTAGTTTGGAGTTACTGCGCTTGGCACCCTGATGCCATCTCTCATCCTGTTGTAAATGGTTTTGTTGCACTTTTATCTGCTATAAGCATAGAAAAATGTTGTGTATATGCATATCTTAGGCTTTACAAACAATGTTTTCTTTTAACATATGTTGTTGTGAAAGCATGTTTTTGAATTGCACTATGAAGAAAAGGCTCACTTTTGAGGTTTGGGTCACAGGAAAATGCTTGGCTTAAAAAAAATAAGAGACCAGGATAACTGCAGCAGTGTGGTGAGGATGTGGAGTTGTTGTTTTCCTCTAATGATGAAAACCAAAAGAGATGCAGCATCTTGTAATGCTGCAAGAGGTGGAGCATGTGTCCCTGTTCCATATCCCAGTGCAAGTCTCATGATGAGATGGGCGTTGAATTCTGTGACCCAGTTATTGTGTATGGGCAGGCTGGGCCCTGACTCCTACATATGTGCTGAAATGCTGTGATGATCCTGAGCTTCTGTGCAGACAGAAAAGAAATGGAAAAATCTATGACCTGTCTCTAAAATCCTGGGCAAAATTATTTTCCCCCAAAATTTTGTGAATGCTTGAATGTTTGCTTCTTTTCTAGGAGTGATGTAATGCTAAATCTTCTGGGATATTTAGCCATTGTAACAAAAAGAGAAAAATGGGGAACATCATAACATAGCTTCCCCATTAAAAGAAAAAAAGAAGTACATAATCATGTTTTTGTTTGGAATACAGGTGCTTGAAGGAAGGACATGAAAGATAATTATAAATAGTGGGAGGAAATTAATAGGAAATTGTTTATTCACTATTTCTGAGAATTTGGGGTACTGAACAAAATGCAAAAATGCTTGACACAATGTAAATGACAGAACTTATTTTCACAACATATTGTGAAGAGTCAAAAAATAGACTCAACAAGCAGGTTTACAAATCTGCCAGTATTAGTGATGGTAGTCCAGAGTCAGTCTGACCCAAAGACATGCTGTGCTGCTGGTTGTCAGGGGAGGAAATAATTTTTACTTGTGTTATCTTCAGTGTGTATTAGCTACTCTGTGCTGGCTCGCCTGAAGATTGGATTCTGTACTACGTGGACCTTTACTGTGGCTAAGTGTTGAGTGGTTCGGAGTGTTTTCTTAGGTGCTGTTTTTATCTCTTATGTGAAGTTGCCTGAGGAGAAGGCAGCTGGTGTCAAGCCTTTGCCAGCAGTGGAAGAATATGGGTTGGTGGGCTTGGGTCATTAGATTATCAATAGTTTGTTTTCATGTTGAGGATACAAAGCGGGCTTTCTGGCTGTTCATGTTTTTCACAAATGAATCAAAAAGCAGAAAAACAGAGTAGTGGTGGCATTGCAGATGAATTCTGGATTAGTAGAAACGTAAAATAAGTGACTGAAAATAAGTGCTAAGTATCTATCATTTTATACTAAAATAGAAGCCAGTTCCTTTCCTGGGTGGCTTACTTTTCTTAGCTTCCTTTTCCAGAAAGTATCGCATCAAAGAAGCCTAAGAACAATTGAGATCAAGCGTTTCCACAATTGGAAATTAGAATCTGCTATCTCTGGGTTTCAATTTATCCTGGTAGGACTGGTGTGACAGCTGTAGAGCATGCGAGCTGGTGACAAGGTTTTGCTCAGCCTTCCTACCATACACACCCTGTGCTGGGAATTGGGACGGGAGGGTTCCCACGAAACACCAGTAGTCATTGTTTTAATTAGCTGCAGTTCAGTCTTGATGGTGGTTAATGAGTGCTGCCTAAACAGTGTGGGTGTTTTACACTCACTAAAATAATATTTTAAGTATTGCTATAAGAAAATTTTCATTCCTACGGGGCAGTTACACCACCACTGATTTGTGACAAACTGAATGACAGCTGAGTCTCTCTGCACAACCAAATAAAACTACATAGATAAAAACATTTAGGAAGCGTGAAGAAGTCTGATGAGTTCACTGAGTAAGGTGTACCTTTTTAAGATCTTAGCAGAATATTTTGTGGTGCTTCTGTAAACTGCTAAAGCAAAGCTTGTTGTATCATTACCAGAATTACATGAAATACAGAAGATTCGGACAGCTGCTTCTAGGGCACTAAGCAAGACTGTAATCTTCAAAATACTGGAATATTCTTATATGTTAAAGGCAAATTGAGCCAAGGGGTATTTCAATGCCTGGCATAGCAGTCAGAAGAAATAAGGGAGAAACTCCTTTTAAATAATAAATATTTGGATCTATTTTGTAACGGTGATTGTTCAGCATGTAAAATATGTGTTTGTTTTTGAGTGTACTTGAGATTGTCCTACAATACAAACATTGTGTTGACAGAAAATCCAGTTCTTACTGAGTAGCCTGATTTCAATGCATTGTAGCAGTCTCTTATTGCTAGTGGATTCTGAACTTCCTGATTATGCAGAAGGGTTGTTGCCTTGGTGGGGACACATTTGATTCCTAATGAAATGACCGTCAGTACTGGATTCAGTTCTGCTTCATTTCTCCTGTATCTTCAAAATGAAATAAAAAATGCAGTGGACCATACGAATGGCATTGAATGCAGGAGCAAAAGCCATACAATGATTCTGTTCATACCAGATGTTTCTGTCATCTTTCTTTTTCTGTGGTGAAATGGCAAGATATTTGTTCTTTTCTATGATGATTTTAGAAAATTATTTGAAACAGTGTTTAGGGAAAATGCAGTATATGATACAATTATTTTAGTAATTGTTTGTCAGTGGATTTGTAGACTTCTCTGAGCCGTATTTATATAAGTAGTCTGATTCCATCTTCAGGTTGTAAACTGATCCCTCTACTAATGAAACTAGAAGTGATGCCTTTTTATTTCTCCCACTATTAAGTTTAAAAACATTTTTCAGAATATGTGTAATTCCACTCTTCCCAGAGAGGCTGTCAGTTTTTTTGCTGAACATCAGCAATTGACTGGAAAACAAAATGCTTTCATATACATCTTTGAAATGAGGAGTGAACAAGTATATTTCCTTCCTTTTTAGAGAATTCAGGCTTCCGCTGTCTGGTATTAGAATATGGAAATTACACCTTGAATGAAAGCTCAGAACAGGTCATGATTTTGTCTCTCTGATAATTTAAAAAATTAAAGTATTTCTTGTTTAGATCATGTGAACTTGCTGAATGCAATAAGCCATTTTGGTCCCTAGAAGGTGCATGGTAGGGTGTTCCAAAAGCACTTAAAATAACCAAGGGACTTCTTAATTTTACTGAAATTTCTGTTGTGAATTCCCATCCTGTGATGGGAATGGGGACCGCAATAGGGTTCCTAGGGGAGGCTCTGCGTCTCTGTTTGTTACGTGGTTCCATCTGGTGAATTAAAGAGCTGTTGAAATAATAGCAGAGTATTCTGAAGTACATGCAGGTTCTTAACATTTTCCTGCGTGGTGTTTCCTTCGATGTGTAGATCCAGTGTTGCTCCCTCAGGTCATCATTAACTTGTTTGTGTATTTGGATTAACTAATTTGGCAGCCTCCCAGCACCTTCTGCAGATTAATAAGGGCAAGTTTCACCTTGTGGTTTTTGCATTTTTTTATTTTTTTTTGTGCTTTCATAACTTCTTTCTGCTGATTGTCCATGATGATTTTTTTCTGAGCTGGTTTTTTTAAAGAAGACATGCGGTTTCTTGAAAGTGGGGAAAACATTGTGCACTGACAAATAAGACAGCATGTTTATTGTGCCTAAACAAACTTGGATATAGATTTTCCTCTCCTTCTTGTGTTAGGCTGATTGTGTATTCTCTGTAGGAAATGCAGTAAAAAAATTTGCATTTTCTCCTTCAGTCTGGAAAGATTTTCCTTTTGAGTGCAAAGAAAGCTGTGGAGACCAAGGGATTTACATGGAAGTTTTGGAATATCTATTTATTGTTTAGGAGTGGGCCAGGGAAATGTTGTCATTTTATGTTTCAAATTATGCCACGTTTCACACCTTCTGCTAGGCTGGCTTTGCATCCATGGCCTGCCACATATCAGTGGGCTTAGAAGGCCTTAAGGATGTACGGCAGAGCTGGTAATGCCGGTTTTGTGGTGTCCAAGTGTAGTGCCCTCTTGCTGCTGGTCTCTGTAGGTAGTGGCAGATGACTGCTGCTGGTTACGGTAAGCACCGATGGCAAGGATCTGTGCAGGGTTTCAGAAAGCTCCAGTTTATTCAGCTCGTGAGCCACGTAGGTGTTGATTGTCATGATAATATATGTGGGGTTTTTATTAAGACTGCAGAAAACTGTGTTTCTTCACAACCAAATTTGAAAGAGTATTACTAGAATAGTTGTCAGGTGCTCTAAAAGTGAGCAGTTCTAAGATTTGCACTTGTAGCTTAATTGAGTTAATTTTGTATAAATATTTTGATGGTCCTGCGTGGTACAACAGGGTCTTGGAACAGATGTCTCAGTCTCAGTTATTGTGAAGTTTAAGGCTGTAGCAAGGACAGATTGTCACAGCTCTTGCAAAAGGGAAAGGGAAGGTCGGCTGTGGTCGAGGCAGCAGAAACTGGAACAGAGAACTGCACCGCGATCCTGCCTCTGCAACTGAGTTGTTCTGGTGAGTTTAATCACACTTTAATTAGTGTTTCTAGGTAATTAAAACTTTCTAAAGATGCTGCTAAATAGACATACTTGAGCTTGAGTTCCCGATGCCAGTCTTTGGAAGCTGGCTTCCAGATGTCCTCTCTGTTCTGCAGGCGCTTAAGTCCACCATGACTGTGCTGTTGTACATACAAGTCTTCATTAAAATGCCATAAATATTAGACCATCTCAAAAAGGGCAGTACAGATGAATCAGTGCTCCTGACCTAAACCCATCTGTGCCTTCTCTTTGAACTTGGGGTTAAATACAGTGATACTGTCTCGCATGAGTATTTTGGAAATGTATGAAAACTGTAAAAAATACAGTGTAGGACAGAAAACTTATGTCAATCAAATTGTTTTGTAATAACCAGATTTTACAACAATTTATGTTAGCATTTACTTGAAATTTCCAGATTCTTACCTTACTTGCCCTGGAATGTCTTGGCTTTTTCTTAAGACATTCCTATTAGTTAGTGCCACTTTTTTTTTTCTTACAGAATGATGCAATGTACTTCCATACATTTTTATTTAAACATTTGGGATAGCTTAACATGAATTTTCGTTTTTGTACCTTTACTGATCAGAAGAAAGGGAAACTGTTAAACTTTTAATAGAATAAAATTTTTGCTCTTAATTTCTATGCAAGTAGCCACTAAGTCATTGTTGAAATGAACGTATAGAGAATGTCATAAATAATTGTATATATCAATTAGAATTCAGGTATGCATTCCTATGAGAACACTTATTACTATATATGCATATAGTTTCATTAAAAAAGCAAAATACTAATCTCCATAACTTAGAGGAATACATCTATTTTTCTCTTTTGAGAAAGTAGAACAAGCAGATCTTCCTGTCTTGCTTACTGTTTCATTTGTATACAGGAAAATGAAAACAACCATTCCTATGTTGAAGTTCCTACTTGGTCTCTTGGATTTTAGGCTAGTTACTGAATTGAACTATGTGAATAATTTGAAATCAAAGTATTCATTTCCTGCATAAAGGGGGTGTTAGTAATTCAGGGTGATACTTTAGAAAACTTTAGTTTTACTTTAGTCCACTGGAGCCTATTTTAATCTGTTGTTAGACTTTGAAATTTAGGTAATTACATTGTATAAATATTTTTCTAGATTCTTGCTTTTTGTCAGTTTGAGCCATGACTATGTACTTAAAATAACAGGTGTCTTTTTGAAATCCATTTATCTTAAGGGTGTTTTTTTTTTTTTTTACAGTGAGAATTAACTTCTAATGTTTCAATGTCTTTTGTTATATTGAGTGAGTGGCGTGGAAATGCAGAAGAAGCAAAAGGTCACCCTGTCTTCAGAGCTGCATTTGGACAGTTTGCAGCAAATAAGGCCAATATGTAAGACAGTAAAGAAAAATGGAATACTCAGTGAGCGTGGATTGTCCTGTACAATGAGTGTTTTGAGGTATATTTTGGGGAGTGTGAAGTCAGGGAGAATAATTACTTATGTCTGTAAATTACAGACTTAGATGTGAGGTACCTCAATGCTAACAGTGTACAAAATAGGTTGTTTGAAGGTGTCCTTGCTAGATTTTTATAGAAGGAGCCACCTTCCACTTCCAAACTAGCTTTTATGGTGAAACTACTAGTATTGCACATGTTTTTAGCAAAGTTTGGAAGTAAACCTGAGAGCAAATTCTCTAGTCATACTTGTTTGCACTTTGTTTTCAGGGATTCTTTTAGCTCTCAGTGAGGACCAGGACAATTTTTTCCCCCCATTAGCTTCATCTTCTTCTCCCTCCATAAAGACTTAATTTGGCAGACTGACATAAACCCACAGGCAAGGGTTGGTTTATTTGGGGGTTGAAAGATAAGACAAAAACAATGAAACATGCATAACTGCTTATCACAGATAGTCCTGCTAAGCCTCTTCCAAGAAGTGGCTGGTCACAATAGCAGGGTGTCAGGTACAGGAGACTGTGGTTGGACTGGTCACTACTGGTGTCAGGATTCAGGAATCAAGCTGACCAGCTGTGCTGGTGGGTTGGCAAACTCCTTGGGTCTCAAAGAGCAAAGAGTGGTGGCCAGGGTGGCTTAGCTCAAACTCAGCCTGTCTGCTTCTGTACCCTGTGTAGAACAGCATGTTTTGGTGCTTTTCATGGTTATAAAGAACTTATTGAGTGCCTAGTTGGCATGTTTTATTCTTTTATTCAGAGTTAAATCTACAATTAGAGGCTTTGTTATTTCTACAGGCACTTTCCTCCCTTTCCTCTTTTTTTAAAGTTCCCCCTCATGTAGCAGTAATATATTTTTCAAATACTTTTGCATTTGCACTTTGATAACTATTGCACAAGCATCTGTGACATCACTAATAAATGATCTTTGACATACTGTAGATTTTATGGCTTTTGTATTTAAAATGATAGTGTTATCACAGGGTGTTTAGTGAGTTAGACATTCTGCAAACCCTGTTGTTCCTGTTGCCTGTTACTGTGGGGAGGTTAGAGGAGGGGCACGCCCAGTGTGGTTATTCTGCATTATTCAAGCATACAAAAGAGATTTTTTAAAATTCATATGTCAACACTGTGATTTTGCATTGCTCCTAGTTCTTATTTTTTTCAGTATGTTGGTAGTTCATGAGAGTCTGAAGGGGTTTTGCATGTGGCCAGAAGAGGAGGGAGATTAACACAACTCTTGTTCATCCTCTTTTGTGACAATATGTAAGATACATATTCATCACAGAAGCACACCCTAGCAATCTTAGAAAATGCACTGTTTGATTATTTACATGTACTTACTCATACATTTTATATGTGATTAGCCCTTGGGAGGGGGTTGTTTGTTTGTTTTGAATTTTGTTATTATCTGTTTGTTTTTGTGTACACTCTCTGCTTGAAAGAGTGTGATGTGGCACTTAGGAAAAAAAGATATTTAGTAAGCTGGGTTTGTATCTACAGGCTGTGAAGTTATGAGTCTCTCTTATTCCTACTTGTTTTCACACTAGCAAACAGTGTGAAGAGTTTTCTTACTTCTCTCTGCCACCTTTCTCAGCTAGGTAGGGGCACAGCAGAGGCAAGCATTGTAGAGGAGACCTTGATGACCAGTGGATCTGACCTTGGAGAACACAGACTTGAGCTTCAAGAATGTCTTGACTAGCAATGTATTTAAAACAGAGTTATTCAAAAGAAAATACTTCTTTTGCTTTGCCTTTTTTTTTTTGAACCTATGCTTGATATTTAAATAAAGAGGAATTTCCTTTTGAAAAATTAATCTGAATCTCTTAAGGTTTTGATCACGTTAGGCAGTAAAAGCCCCACATCCCTTTTATCTGACTAGTGCTAATCAAACTCATTAGTCCATTTGCGTAAGAGCAAAGACCACTGGACATGTGTTATTCTCTGTGTTCAGTTGCTTTTTCCATTGGGCTGTTTGATGCAAGAATTTAGAGCACTGAAAAACTCTTTCAGAGAGCTTATGTGGTTCTGTACTTCCATTTCCTTGCCACTCCCTGGCTGTTGCTGGCTATACTGCATTCAGTTGAAAGGTGGTATTTTGTTTTGTTTCAAACTGGGGGGCTACATAATGATGAAATATCTTCTAGTATCCACTTAATAACTTCTAGGGAATTAACTTCTAACTCTTAGTGTTTGTTTAAGCGAGTTTATAATATTATGAGTAACAATTACAGTATTTGAAAAAATTAAATTACATGTCAAAGCCCCCTTAGTATTCTTTAATCATACTGCTATACCACAAATGAGCTGTGACAGTGATACTTTGGCAAATAATATACCATGAAAAATAGAGTTATACTGTAATATTTTCCACAAATCTGAAGCCTACCGATGAGTGAGAGAAGAGTAGTTATGAAACTGCATGAAATTTATACTGCATAATTATATTGCAATACTGTAAAAGCTGACAGTGATGTGAAATTTGGCAGCAAATATTACTGCTACTTTTGCCCTGCTTTTCATCTTTATGACTTTTCTTCCTCTCCTCCTTCACCACCCTAGTTGAAGGTCATAGAAGATGCAATGGGAAAATTCTGAGCAACATTTTTCTCTACCATGAGGCCAAATTTCCAGATTTTGTAGAAGAGACTGTTGCAGTTAGACCAACTTTGCCACTGATGAGTAGATTCTCTGTAAATCAATTCTGTTTCTAAGCACAGCACATTAGTTCAAGAATATTAAGGTCATCAAATTAGGAGTTACATAGACCAGATGGCTAATTGGTTGCTGAAATATGATGATGTTAGGTTTTATATTTCTGATTAAGCTGAGAGCTGTGTAGGAAATGCTAATATAGTCATCAGCAAGCAGCGGAAGAAATTTCCTTCATTTCCTCTGAAAAGAAACACAGAATGCTGTCACTTTTACCATATAGAAATTGAAACGATATATCAAGGTAGATATATATCAAAGTGTTGTTCTGGAAACCTGGAAGGCTGAGAATTTTGATCAAAATAGAAGAAAGGAATATGGATTGGGAAATGAGAGCTTGCCTGGAATTCAAACCATTCAAAGAGGAAAATGTGATTTCCTATATACACCACAAATTGTGTCTTCTGTTTTAAACATCTTTCCTCTTCAAACTAGCATGTGATTTCTGGTGAGTTTTCACAGATTGGCTTCTTTCAATGGGTATAAATTTCTTGGACATTCTTTACAAGACTGTTAGCAATAAAAGTAAGAGCTGGCTCCGCCTTGGACATTTTAACTGAAAGAGAAGCACAAGTTGTCTCCAGTGTTAAGGTGTGTTAGTTCAGTTGTAACCCAGGCGGTTCACTATGTATCTGTAGTTTGAAGAGAAATTAGAAATTTGCCATGGTGAGATGTTTTTAATATCTTACCAATTTTATTCCATGAATTTTATCTCAACCTAGGAAATGTAACTGGTATCACAGTGATGAATCTGGTATAATGAATGTGTTCTGATGGAGCACACTGTGAAAACTTGTGACTTTTTTTACGGTCTACTCTTATTTTGAGTAAATACTGCCTGTATAGTAAGAAACCAGACCACAAAATCCATGAAATACTTGTCAGTTATCCTGATTAGAAAAGGAGAAAACCAAATGTTTTATTAATAACTGTTCTGGATTGAAATGTTTTTAAAAACACCACCTTTAGAAAAAGATGGATTGGCAAAATGCAACACAGCAACATTCTGCAGTAGTAAATTGCAAATATTTTCGTTGGACTTCTCTAGTTTCCTAACTTTCTTAAAAGTATCGAAATACAGTTCCTTGGTTTTTGTAATTCTAGACAATACATGTGTTCAAGATACTCAAAGATAGGAAGAACACCCCTTAGCTGTCAGGAAATTCAGTGGGCTTTCATACCTATTGGGTTATTGTTTATAGATCATGTAATTTCACACATACTGGGTTATTTTTTATAGATCATGTTATTTCACTTATTAAATGGTTTGCAGACAGTTACTTCAACAATGTTTATGTAATGTGAAAATGATCATTTTGACAAGGAGGGAAAATAAAGTTAATTTTAATCTTTAAAATCAATGTCAGTCACATATAATTAGAGCATTGTTTATCTTAAAGTTTCATGTTAGAGTCTTCCTGTATATTTGCACTTTAAGCAACCATATACAGACCTGCGTGTGGTGTGAGATGAGGAGAGCTGTTTTGTTATTACCAAAGACAAAATGAAATCTATGTTGACCTATGAAAAGTGCAGGAGCTCCCTCTCCTGGCTTAGAGCGCTGCAAGTTGAAAGTTTTTGGGAAGGTTTTCAATTCATCACATTAAAAAATACCTTATTTTGAATACTTACCTGCAGAAATGCTTGTCTGGTATCTTGGGAAAATTTGATTCAACTCAAAATTTGTTTTTGATGCCCATTTGGATTCTGCTTCAGGTGCAAGTGTCCATGTTTCTGCCACCTGGCTCTGTACCTTCATAGGCAGCAGATGTCCTCTGTCACTGTGGGCACGCTGGAATGGTCATGACAGTGATGGCCAATGCACTATCAGTTGCAATTCCAGTATGGTCTCTTCACTTAAGTCCCACCTGTCACAATTGTTAAGAGTAATGTGTGTCCTTTGTGGTCACTTAATACAAAGCCCTATAAATCATCGTAAATTTGGAAAGAAGAAGTTTAGGAAAATTAAAGAAGCTTTACAGTTGATGTATGTATTGTGACTTATTTCCTCCCCTCCCCTCCCATTTATCTAAGGAGCTGTAGGAGAGAGCAGGTTTCCCTACTGTTTGTGTTTATTCAATCATTCTCCTTTCATAGCCTCATCAGTCTTGCAAATCCTCAGAGAAAATGAATGGTTCTGTAGACACTTAAATTTTGTAGGGTAGCACCTGAGTCCTTCATGCAATATCATTCTCAAGGAACCTTACTGGGAAAGGTGTCACTGGAGACACATCTCTTACCTTAGCAGTTAAAAAACCCCAAACCAACAACCAAAAAACCCAGTGAATTTCTGAATTTTGAGAATGCAGGATAATTAAAAATTGTCTAACTCGCTTCTGTCAGTGTTGTACCTTTAAATCATCTATTAAAAGAGGAGCCAAGAGTGCCATAACCACTGTTCAGTTCTGTATCTTACCATCTCAAGGATACTCATGCAAGGAACACACATAATCATGTACTTGAAGAGACCAGTTACTTTGCAGTGCCTACAATTTCTGTACAATATATATATTTCCTCTGCTTAGCTGAACTCCATGACCTTCCATCCCTCTGTTTTTTGGACTTTGTAGGTATTTTAGCTTTTCAATTCAGAAAGATGATTGACCTCTGGTTACACCCTCATGTGGGAGCATAAGGGAGTATATGGCACGTGTGGGAACAGTGCACATTCCTGTATTAACATCTCCAGTGCTGTTGGGGAATTTTCAATGACAACATCTCAAAGAAACGTTTTACTGTAGAATAGTTGTGCATTGCATCATCAAAACTTCTGTATTCACAATATTTTATTTTTCAAAGCATTAGATTTTTTTGAAAATGTTTATATACTTTTATTTAGCTACACTTGCTGGCACAGGTATGCTTCCTGTTTTGTATAGCAACTTTGTCATTTCCCAATAAACTTCAAGGTATGTAAGTTGGAGAGGACCAATGAATAACAAAAAATGTCAAAGGTTCACTATTGAATTGCTTAACTCTGATTTATACAGTTTCAGACAAGGAGAAAAAAAACCTTTGGTATTTCTAGCAAATGCCAGAATAGAATCAATGCAGTATTGTTCACCTAGTTAAAATTCCAAAATCCAGGAAATGCAAACATGAAGTTTCCAACAGCAACATTAACTTGGACTCTTTGCATATCCTGTGTTTCTGTGGTATACATTAAGACTTAAAGCAATGTATTAAGCTGTGAGTTGAACAAGAAAAACAGAAAAAAATTCTTCATGTAGGTAACACTGCCAAGTCAAGTTCTGTTACCATTTGTGTTTATTGACCTTTTATAATTTTAAATTATTTTCTTCATAAAGATTGACTATGATTTCTTTGGCCAAATGAAGTGAAATCTGAGAGCTTGTCTTCAGTGGAGTTCAGAACTTGACATGTCATTTACCCCTTGCCTTAAATCTGACTCTTCTTCATCCATCAGTATCTCACATTCTAATTAAATATCTTTTAAACCTGAAAATATGACTTGAACCTCAGAGGCAGTCTTATTGCCGTGGGAATATAACTTAGGCTATATAGGTTGGCTAGACAGAACTTAGAATTAAGTCCAGTTGATATCTTCTTTGCTAATTAGATTTTTACATAACTAAAATGTGCAGAGTGTGCTCACAGAGTAAATCAAGCTGAAAGTAAAGATGGGCTGTATCTCTTTTGAATTCTAATGTATAATTTTTGAAAACTATATATATGTCCAGGTCCAAAATTTTCAGAGAGTATTCCAGATGTTACTGAGTGTTGATTATAGGTAACTCAAAGCACAGGAAGGTCCTGTTCTGAGCGTGGTTCCAGCCTGGAGATGGTGCAGAGCTGCAGGCAAACAAATCTTCCCATCTGCTCTGTTCCTATCTGTGACTGCTTGCATGTGCCATACACTTAAGGCTTCTTGTGAACTCAGCTAATCCATATTCTAGAAGAAAAGGAAGAGCCTTAAAGGAGGTATTTGGAGAGTAGGAAAGTGAGGATTTGCTGGTCAGAAATAGATTTGGAAACTGACTCTAAATTTGGAAAGCAATGGTGTGAAAAACAGAGAGGGTCATTAGGGTTTCTGAGTGGTGGGGCAGGAGTGGAAATGCAGACAGGAGAAAGTTAAAACTGTAAGGGAAGGAAAAGTGAAGTGTTAGGAGATGGAAGTATTTGTAAAGAGAGGGGGTAAAAGCAAAGCTGATTAGTGGAGGTTCATGAATTCGTGACAAGAATAGTGAGTACATAGCAGTGTCATCCAGGGAAAAGCTAAAATGGTCATAGATGTGAGGCAAGAAACTGCAAGATGGCATTGGGATGGTGGGGTCTGAGAGGGTGAAGCTTCACTCCTACAAAGAGGGAAATGGAGAAAATGGAGACGATGAAAATGGAAATGGAAGGCAGTGTGTCCTGGGTGACAAGTCATATGGTGGTTTTGATGCAGTGAGGCTGCCAGAGCTTGCCAAGGAGGAAGAGGAGGAGACGCAGGCAGGAAGAGAGCTCTTCGGTGGCATTTGGGAGTTAGATGGAATTGGAGAATTCAAAAACAAAGAGTGGTCATGGAGACCTTTCAGAGAGGAACACAAGACTGCAAGAAGTGTCTGGTATGCTTGATGTACCAGCAGTGCAGAAACAGTGCAATGTGTTACTGCCTGGCTGTTCACCTTCACCTTTGTTTTCTTCTACAAACTTAGTATCACAGAGAAATTTGTCTTGCAAAGCTTGTAAACTTCTGAAAGTCAGACACAGAGTTCCTCTGATTTGCTCTCTGTTCATGTGCAGTACTTTGTTTTTGCTGTGCACATGTACATGCAAGGAAGTTTTTTGTTACTTAGGCTCAAGATGCAACTAATAAAGTACGACTTAATAAATCAAAGTGTTTTTTCAAAATTGAGCTAAGGACATACTTTTCAAATTGCTCATACTGAATTTTAAAACTTTACATTAAAGAAAGTAATCACAAACTTACTAAAAAATTAATGCAGTGAGGGCTTTTTGATAAAAATATATGTTAAGAAAGTGGAGGTTATTCTGCTTTTGCTTTCAGAAAAAAATACTTGCTTAATTATTTGTTCATCTCTTCCCTTTGCCCATATTCTCCTTCACCAAAAAAATAAATCATCACATTTCGACAGAAGTGTATTATGGAAAATTATTTTGAACAAAGGAGAAGTGTTCAGAAGATTAGTTGATCTGAAAGAGGAGGAGTGATCAAAATTTCTGTAGTAAAATATGGAAGCATTGTAAACTTATATGTGCATTATTTGGCTGTGGAGGTGTTCAAAATTTTGAATTTGAAAAAATAACATTCAAACATTAGAGGGGATGTTTCTGAGTTTGGATATGTTTGCAATTCTGAGGATGATTTTTGTATATGGCTTCTTAACAGACCTGAAAATTGGTCCACACATGTTTTTTTGAGCCACAGGTCTATGAAGTAAATAATGCTGTTGACACTAATACATGGCTAAACTATTTAAATCAATTAAATATTTACTAGTTTTTAAGCATAGCCTTAGTCCTAGTTTTATTTCTATGACAGATCATCCATCACCTTGGGTAAATGTGAGATCAATCTGCATTATAATATTGTTAAAATATGAAGTATATTTCTAAAATTGGAGTTGCAGAGCCCTTTGGTGCAAAACATTTGTAATTGTCTGTTAGGAAAGGTTAAGGTTATTGAATGACTCATTGCAGCAGTTTTTCTGAATTCTTATTTATAGGAAAATTGTCAATTTTTTCAGTATTTTGAGTGTCAGTAAGGTTTATAATTTACTGTAGTTACTTACACTTTTCAAACAGACTATCAGGAAACCATGCCAGAACAAAACTATTTTTGCAGGTAATTAATGAAGAGGCTGAGGTACCTGCTGACAGCTATTTTCCAAGAAAAGGAATGGTTTGCAGCTAGGGGAAAAGTGTTAAAAGTGTGCCCAAACCAGTAACTCAAACTGAAAGAGCAACCTTTGATCTGAGACATAGTTTAGGTCACACTTTAATGAATAGCTTTATTAAACTAGTATATTAAACTAATATTATTCTGTCAGTTGGTACATTTTATTTGCAGAAAATTGGATCTGTCTAAGGATATCTGACATCGACAACAGTGATGCTGTTTTAAATTAAACTGGTAGCTTTAGTGTATTTATTTAAAGGAATGTTTTCATGCATTTAAAGGAATGTGTTCAGTTCCAACACTGACATTTAAAATCTGAGTCTGGACAGAGCTCATGTAGGGGTTTTTTTGTTAAAGACAGGGAAAGTGCAGGTTGCAAAAAGTCTTGCCTGCAAAAAGTCTTGCCTACAAAAAGTCTTGTAATATTGCTACTTACTGAAAATGTTTCACTTGTAGCATGGCTGTGTTTTCAGGCTGCAAGGAACTGTCTAAAATTTTAAAATTGCAATATATACTATATAAATTAATAACTATTAATATTTACTCTCAATATAATTTATATTTCTATTTTTTTCTATGTTAGATTGACTCATTGAAATAAGGTAGTTCACAATTGTATTTAGAGAAGTTTTAGATAAAGGTGTTATCTAGATAAATTGGTTTTATGCTATGGTCTCTCTGTGGGTGAAGGAATATTATGGGAGAAAACAGTCTGGAAAAGGAAAATTGTGATACCAGTTTCACTG
Source organism: Xenops minutus (assembly GCA_035221455.1). NCBI lineage: Eukaryota > Metazoa > Chordata > Aves > Passeriformes > Furnariidae > Xenops > Xenops minutus. The sequence continues at coordinate 15,048,656 of JAWWEE010000074.1, forward strand.
TTGCTATTGGAGTTCTTTAGGTGAGATTTTTTCCATTGACATGGGAGTACACCCTTCAGGAGAAAAACCCTATTTATTGCTGAAGTTGTAAAGGAAGGAAATCGTATGCTGTGCTGTCTTTTCCCTTTCCTGCCTCTCTTCTGAGCCCTTTGGACAAATCCAGTCAAACATGACAGAAAATATCTCAGTATATGAGCTTCTGGTGTGTTTTTGGGAATGTATGGACAGGTAGTGACTGGAGTTGTGTATTTTCTGTTAATGATCCAGTGAGGGAATTGTTTAGTGAGAGCTCATCCCTGAAGAGGAGGAGAATAGAATGATGAAGGTCCAAACATGTAAACTAGACACCAGGATCAGGATGGCCACTCACTGGAAATAAGCCTTTGTTCTGGTGTTGATCATACTGCTGGAAATAACCGCCACAGACTGATAGAGTATTCATTTCTGTCATAAAAGTTTTTCAGCACATGACTTCTTAAATAGTCTCTGTAGTAGTAGTCACAAATCTTATTCTTTAGATCATCTTTGTTTTTCCATCTGTAAAAATTTTCCTGTATGTAGAAACCAGAGAGATCTCTTTTCTGATGCATCAGAGCTTCAGTTAAATTTGAGCCATGGAAGTACAGGGCATACTACAAGATATAATGAGTTCATAGGCATTTTTTTTTTCCAAACTGCATATTTGCTAAAGATGTACCCACAAATGTATAAATTAAATGTTAAGCAGTTATAAGTTTTCTGTGGATGCTTAAGAGTGTTTAAATTCAGATCTGCTATTCTCAAAGTGTTTTAACAAAGTGAGGGGTTTTTTCTAACATCCCTGCGGTGTAAGCTAAACAAAATGGAGAACACTGATAGAACATTATACAGAAAAATATTATGCAGAAGCGTTTCATTCTTCTGATGGCTGAAGATTGATATGATGACAAGACCACAAGAAGGTTAGTGAAGGAAGGCAGCTGTTGGCCTTTTCAGTGTGGGGCAATCCAGGTTTTCCCTGTTGGTATTTTAGTTAATAACATTTGGTAGTCATCATAGATATTCCAATTTTTCTTTTCAATTGGACTCTATACAACATAATTTTTTGCCACTCTTAATTTTCATTATACACATAGCTGAGTGAGTCAAAGGTAGCTTCTTGCTTCTGCAGCATCTTTAAAGTCCCATCATGTTTGTGCACCATGTCCTCTGTGCAGTAATTCCAGTTCAAGATTTTTTGAAGGTTCCTGGTGCCAGTGTGCATGTACTGCTTGTAAGGGCAGCTGACCAGCTTTGGAAACACGTCAGGAGCCACAAGCAGGTTCCAGTAGCCTGTCAGAGACCGTGTGATTGAGGAGGTGAAAACCTCCTTGGAACAGTGTAAGGATTTGATAGATCCCATTACGTTACAACTTCCAAGAGAGTAGACCACCATTTTCAATTCAGATTTTGTCTACCAAAACAGATTTACTTCTCCCAGTCTAGAAAATCTCCCTTGGCAATTTCCTGTGCTGACTAGCTCTTGGAGACTTGTATACATGGCTGTAGTCATACGATTACTTGAGGCCCCATAATGAACAGAAGACTGAATGGCTGTCAAATTTCCTGTCTCCACATGAAATCTCTATCTTGGAGTTCAAATACCATTTGCAGGCATTCTGGTTTAGTTCTGGAAATGAAGGTTATAGTCACCATAGCTGTAGAATCCTTTAGAAAAACAGGTTCAGTGTTTCTTGTATCAAACAACCTGGGTTTATGTGTCCCATCCACACCCACCCCCTGATTTGTGGCATCCCTAGGTTTATACTTTTAATGTTTTTTTAATCTGTCATAAATCTGTCAGAAGTCTTCAGCCTGCTTTTTGAATGTGAAGAGAATCAATTTATATTCATTAAAGTGCCAAAAATATTCAATAACTTGTAAAATACACTTTCACAAATAAATATTATGGAATTTATTGAGGTTTGGGTGGAGTCAAAGGTAGAACTTCATGCATTCTGTCTCCAAATGCATGGTGCTTGTCATGAACACAAATTTGAATCAGCTTTCCTACCTCACCTTTTGTAGAAAAATGAACTTGGCTAAAGTAAAATGCATGCATGACTGAGGGAGTCGCTTCTGTTCAGCATCAGTAGGGGACGCTGGAGAGCAGCTGCTAATGCTGACATTGCGTGGAGGGCTCTTCAGCCGCCCCCCCGCCTCGCCGGGGGCTCCGTCCGTGCTGCCATTGCCCGCAGTGTCGGCACTGAGCCCCCAGGACATGCGGGACACGGGGCCCTGGGACAGCCCCAGTTCTGGAACCAGCTGTTCTGGAAGGTGCCCCAGGGAGCTGCACCTGGCGTGGTGACCCTGCTCGTGTGGCCGGGAGGCGGGGGAGGCTTTTCTGCGCTTTCCGCGGGCATCGAGGCCGCTTTGTTTCCAGTGCCTGCCTTTCAGCCGGAGCGCACGAGAAACACAGCTACCTTCCACTGCGCAATGCAGCACAGGCAGAAATTATCAAAATCACACTTTTTACTATTATTTCATTTTAATCAATTATTTACGCTTCCGTTTAAATAATTGAAAGCAGAATTCTGCAGGGGAAGCCGAGAAGCTCCTGCGGCCTCCGCGTGTGGGGAGCGCGGCGGCCCCGCGGCCAGCAGGGGTCAGGCGGGAGCCGTGAGGGGCTGGGAGGGGTACTGAGGGGTATTGAGGGGCTGTGAGGGGCTGTGTGGGGTATTGAGGGGCTGTGAGGGGTATTGAGGGGCTGTGAGGGGTATTGAGGGGCTGTGAGAGGCAGTGAAGAGCCATGGAGCTGCTGTGTGAGGACTGTGAGGGACAGCGAAGGGCTGTGAGGGGCCGTGGAGGGTCCGTGAGGGGCAGCGAGGAGGGACCGTGAGGGTCCATGAGGGGCCGGGCGGGCGTCGCTGTTTCCACACGGCGGGTGCCAGCAGAACCCGATACGGTGTGATCTATAGAAGCAAGGTACGACTGGAATAATGAAATTTCAAAAATAAGCCCCTTTTAAAGGCTGGTTGTAACAGTCCTGCTGGGTATTGTAAATGCCTCAGGTGCACTTGATACTTCTGTTACGTTCCTGGCCCTGGCTCCTAATTTTTATGGAAAGATGGATTGAACTTCAATTTAGGAATATTCGGTAATCCCTCTCAGGACATACTGTAACAGCTGGTATTTCTGTGTTGCAGCAAATCGATTCCATACAGCAGTCAGCAATGCCTATGGCTGGGCTCCGGCAAAAACTTCCAAAGCATTTTAAATAAAGTGAGCCAAAGAAAATAGCATCATCACTGCAAAAATGTAGCTTAATTTGCACGTTAGGAAAAAAAAAAATCCCCCTCCCATTCCAGCAAAATATTAAGCATTTTACTGGTAAGGATTTCACCAGGTCATTTATTTTTCATTAATATATGTTTAGGATCTGGGGGGAATAATTTATGCTGTGTATAAGTTTCTTAAATAATGAGGATCTTGATTTTTTAAATTTTTTTTTTTACTGAATGATTTACTGTGAAATAGAGGAAAACAAAGAAACTGATGGAGTTTAAATACACTGCATGTATGTAGATCAAACAAGATTTCCCACATTTTGCAATGAGCTTTCTTTAAGGAACCTGAATTTTTGTTTAACAGTAATGCACCTATAATAAGAATGCCTGGGTTTTTTGTGTGTGATTTTTTTTTTTTTTAATTAGATGAAAGTACTTTAAGCTGCATATAAATCAAAGATGTCCCATTAATAGTCAATAGTTGTGTTTTAACTGGTGTCTTACACTTGTGAAAAGTGAAAACGCCTCCGTCCTTGGTACGGCTGCCGTGGTGCGCTCACGCTGGGGACCATCACTGAGCCTGGGACAGGACTTTTCTTTATGTGTTAAACAGAAAACAAGCAGAATTAATCTAAAATGAGTATGTTCCTTCTTAATTGGTACAATGTGTCCTTGGCTACAGTGTATTTTTTTTTTCTTTTAAACTGCACCCTGGCTAGGTTTGTGTATAGATGTTTTACAACTTTCTCATCATAAGATGAGCTTTTCCTCTGAAATACTTAATTTCCTTATCCCTGTTTTAAATTTTAAGTTAGTGGATTTTGCACTCATTTGATGAATGTCGAAGTATTTTTTGGAAGCTGATGCTTTTTTACTGAAAACTTACTTTTTTTTCTTCACCACAAACTTTCAGAACTAAAAAAGCCCCAAACTCTTAAACGGTGTTAGTAGACAAGTTTTTCTTATTTGGTTCTTTTCGTCATAGAAGAAGTTGTCCAGGGATGTAACTTCTGCTGTATTTGCTGTCTTAAAAAACCCACCCAGATTCTCTGGGTAAGTGCTTAGGGGACAAAAAAAAGACTGTTTTTGCCAGACTGTTAAACTATAGACTCTTGCCCGGGGATGAGTTAACAGCTAGCTTATATCTAATAATTGATTTAAAACTCACTAAACAAATTCTCGTGGATGGCCCTTAATAAGTTGCACTACTTTTAGCAGTGTGAGGGTTTTTTTGGTGAAAAACAGAATTTTGAACAGCATACAGTGTTTACAGCACCTGTATATTACTCTTCCACAAGACTGTTGCCAAGTACAAATGTGTCCAAAATATGCACTTTCCAAGCCAAGATGACTTCAAAAGTCATTCTGATTAATATGAATGTGTTTTAAAAAAAATCCACAAAAAACAAACCAGCAATAGCAGCAGCAAAATGGCCTTCTATTTGTTTATTTTCCTTTGCTAAAGGAGAACTGTGCTGCTTTCTTTCTTCAAGGATCCTTTTTGCTTACTGAAATCTGGAGAAAACCCTTGTTTTCTCTTAGATTCTACTTCCCCTTTCCCTTTCTTTTCCCTGCAAACACATTAGCCTCTGCCCTGCTATTAGTAGACCTTTCCAGTCTTAACTCTGAATTTCTTCTCCCAAGTTTGTATTCTAGTTTCATATTTTAGCATACTTGAATTTAAATGCGTTCACTTGTATTTGAAATTAGTTTTAACTTTTGTTACATTTGCTCTGAATTTTCCTCCAGAAATAGTTAAAAGAAAGACTCCACCTTTACCATCAGTAGGCCTGTACAATTATTAAAAAATATGTGTTAAAAAAATACTGACTTTGTAGTAATGAATCACAGAAAAATTCCTTACATGGTAATGGCTCCATCAACTGTATGAATCAAACTGCTATTTACCATAAAGAAGTGTTTGCACTAGTCCTGCTTTTTACAACTTCAGTTAAAATTCAGATTACATTTCCAGATTACAAATAAAAATTGCATGTCAGATCCTAAATGACCTGAAAACAATTGAAAGGATGTTAAATAGAAACATTGAATAAGTTACCATGGTACTAAGCAATTTTATTTTGTTGAGATAAGTAGCAGCAAAATTTGAGTGACTTCAATTATTCACTGTTAGACTAAAATATCCCTAGACTTTATTTCCAAAATGCCTGTCATGCTGTAGTTAAAGAGTATAATTTACATAATAGAACTGTGTAAAATTGTTTTTAATGCAGAATGGGATTATAGGCTAGACTGAAGCAAACAAAACTTTTTTCACCTGGGGAAACAAAAATCTTAACAGTCATAAATAAATGCAAAGCACTTCGTTTTGAGAGTCTTAAAGCTTATATCATGATAGTGATTGGATTTGGTTAACTGCAGTAATTTACAGTTTAACAATGTTCTAAATTGTAAAATTCTGTTTTTGTTCTTTCTAGGAGAAACTGGGAGATAGCATAAATCTTTGTAGACAACTTGGCTGCAGGCAGTTAAACTGGAATTAACTTCTGCCTTCTGGCTGCAGTGCTAGTTTGAGGTTCCTCCGTGACACTCTGCAGACTAAATCATGCCAGCGTTATCAACTGGATCTGGAAGTGACACAGGTACGCAAGCCAAGGAGGGCTGCATGCTTCCTCCAGACCTTATTTGTTAAGTCTATGGTCTCTTTTTCAAGAAATCGTCAAGTAAGAGAGCTACTTTTGTTCTCAACACATGTTTAATTTAAGACTTTAAACATAACCTTTTCTCCCTGAAATTCATTTAGATACATGAAACACCACAGGTAAAATAAATTAATTCTAGAAAGTCCTACCACCTTGTTCCCCTCCATACCCAACTTTCAAAATAGAACAACTCCAAACAATATTATATGTGGATCTGAAGAATTTGGATTCACCTCTGAGCATGGTTCCTACAATGTTAACTTGAAAAAGGAGGAGGAAAAAAAAAAAGATGATGATATCATGCATGCCTTAATATTTGCAGCAGTCTAGACTATCCCCTCTGTGAGTTACAGTTATCAGTGAAGTTATTTCTGAACACAGACTGTTCAGTTTTGACAACTCTTTAACAAATTAGGAGAAGAAAAATACTGTCTCAAGTTCTGTTCCTTCCCTTGCCTTCCATGTCAGAGCCCAGTTCCTGTCACTGACTGCAGGCAGTGAGAATGCAGCTATGTAGGTTTCCATAATTTTCAACTTCTTCTTTGCAATACTAGGTTATATTCAAATATTAAATGTCATCTTGTTGTTATGCTGATATTCTCTCTCTCTGACAGTATTTTTGTTGCTCTGTTAGTGACAGCTACATTTAATATTTCTGCTCAAGGGTGTTTGTTAGAAAAGGTGATCCTGCTGAGGTTACAATACAATACAAAGATACCTGCTTTCCACCCCCCACTTTCCACCCCTGTGCCATATAGTTTTAAGCACAAGAAGTAATAGCAGGATTTAGAAAATTAAGAGGGAGGGTTGTGTTTGCTTTTATTTGCACTTTTGTCTCCTTATTCCTGTGTTTAAGGGATTTCACTGTCACCTCGCCAGATCCTACCTCTGCGTGTTTTTCTTTTCTCCCTCTTCCCCCATGGAGATGAGTTGAAGCTGTTCAGTACACTAAAGCTGTGTTTTGGAAGATGTGTCAGTGTCTACTCTGGGGTGATTTTCCACTCTGAATCTTTGCTTTCTTTATCATGCAACCTCTTGTGTTCTTGAAAACCTGCCTAAATTTTTTTCAATTATTATTTGTTTATTGTTTAAAGAATGTTAATATGTGCAAAAGTAATAGTCATGGACATAATCTCTGAATAAAGAAAAAGGTTCCAAAAAGTGTTAAAAAGTCATAATTTTAAAATCATGTCTGTTAAAGTGCCTCTAAAAACATGTTTTACTGTGCTATTTAATCCACATGATGCTGCAAATACATGTGTATTAATTACAATGTGGGGTAAAGCTCAGGTATCTCCATTGTCACATGAAATCTATCATAAAATATGATACACACCATTAATATCTTGCTGTTAAATAGTGCTTGTTAAATCCATTTTTTTAATCTGCTGCAAGTTGTAAATTGTTTCTCTCAATAAAAAGGTACACTTTGAGTGAAAAGAGAATTACTTTTTTTATTTAACTTTCTTTATAATACTTCCTGATAGGGCTGGTAGGAATTTCGGTATTTTTTGAATGGTTACATCAAACTCTGCTTTCTACCCTGGTTATGATACAGGTGGTTTCTAACTGGAGCCCTGTTCTCCTGCTGTTACACTCACTCTTAGAATAAAAAAAGGTGAAACATGAAAATTTTCCACTTCTCTTGTTCCTTGTTGGGTAAGCTGCTTTTGCTCTTGCCCTGCCTGCACAGAGTGGTGCTGTGGCATGTCCATGAGGGGTCTGTCTGGGGCACTGGGGAGTTGGCAAGTCCCTTAGAGGGAGCTTTAGGGTAGGGACACAACCTTGTTCAGTCTGCTTGCTAAGTCTCTTTTATAAATGCATTCAAAAAAATGCAGCCTACCCTATTTTTGTGTCTGTTTTGTTTCTGTGCGTGAAATAAAAATTAATCTAGATTTAAAAACAAGTAAAAGAGTTCACTGAAGACTAGTAAACAGAAATGCATCATCTGTGAATATTGAAAGTTGCCAAGTCCCAGACCATTGGACACTCAGTCACTAATATTGGGAGCATTAATGAATTTTTAAATTTTTTTTTTATATAGTCTGAAGCAGCAGACCACTGTCAAAAGCAGCATAGTGCTCATGGTGGGCCATATTTGATCAGACTAAATGTTGACCTGCTTGTGTCAATTTTATATTGCTTTTACTTCATCAACAGCCTTTATTAGAAGTGTTGCAAAGTACTGATAGCTGCTTCCTTCATATACTTACATTTCCTTTAGTTATGCCATGTGTTAACCTGAATATTCTTCTGAACACACACCATGGCTCTTGAATCTGTTTTGAGAGGCATTTGCCAGATTTGAAACAATGGTAAATGAAAAGCATGGCTACACTATTTGCAATCTTTTGTTTAAAACAATGCTTTACTTTCTATAGATTAATACAGTGACTTAAATTAATCTTATTCCTTACCAGATTGATCTGGCTTCATTAACCGTAAGACAGAGAAAAGCTTATGTGCACATGCTTTGTTCTGTTCCATTCTCCATTAGCCATATAGAAAATCAATTTTTATAGAATAATAATAATAATTTTAAAAAGTTACTGATTGATTATAAACCTCCCTTAAGGTTTATAGTCCTATCGGTGTCAGGTCAAGGTTATCTCGTGAATGGAAGGCTGAGCTCAAGCCTTGGGCTGGATCTGAAGCTTTCAATAGTTTCTGTGTTGCAAAAATCTGCTTGACCTCTGTGTGCAAGCCTATCAGATAGAGTTTGAAGACTGAGAAAGAAGATTTGCATTTTTGCAGGTAAAGCAAGTCTGTGAGATCTAGGATTCACTTGTCTGGTATATTTAAGGAGATTTAAGATTGCAGTTTTCGCTTCACAGTAGTAGATGGCAGCTTTGTTGCTGACTTTGGTGGAGCCAGGATGACATCATTATGCTTTAAGTGTTGTTTTAATGTGAAAAACATTGTAAACTTGTTACAGATTTCTTTCCTCTCAACGCTGTATCAAGCTTGCTTAACTGACGAATTTAAAAATGCTTTTCTGTTTTTCCTCAAAAACCAACGCACCAATGTGCAAAGCAGACTTTGTATTTTTGATTTGTGTATTGTCAGCAGGAAAATCACATTTATGGGCCAAGTTTAGCCACCAAATAAAACTGTGAGATTTCTTATATACAGAGAAAGTCAGAAGCAGTTCTTTAATTTGAATATTGTAAATTATAGAAAAAAGGAATGTGCAGGGCTTGCATTTGTTCCTTCTTGAGCGCATACAGGAGCAAGCACTGTGCCAGATAGTGGAGTATTTTCAGTACTGCAAGCCTATAAAACTAACATGTTAGGTTTTTTTAGTTAAAGAAAACCAACACATTTGTTACTAACCAGATTGTAAGTTCATGTGGCCTTCAAAATATTCCAGTTTTTGGCATTTTCTTCTCTGTTTTGTAATAACACAAAGTGGATATGTGAAATCTGTTCTAAATGTTAGGTATTTTTCCAAATACTTTTTTTGTCACTTTTTGGAGTGTATTCTGTGATTCTTTAGGAATTACCTTGACCTCTGAAGCTGTATGCTGCTGATGTGAATGTACTCAATACTGGTGGAAATATTTTGCTGGGATAGTACATTGATGTGATAGCTCCATAGTCCATATGGATTACCTCCCAGTGGTGTGGGACCACTGCAAGCAATGTGAAGTTCAAAGATGATTTTGCAATCATCTGAACATAAAAAGATGTTATCCTTGCTTTTATTGTTGTCATAATTTGCGACTATATTAATGCATTTTAATCAGCTTGCCATTTTCAACATGATCTTTCCTAAGCATGCTTGACAAGGGAAGGGATAAAAAGGTGGAGAGAAAAAAGAGAAGCACTAATACAATGAAGAAAAAGCTAAATAGTTGGCTGAGCTGAGAGGGGGGACATCAGAGACATCTATAGGGAAAAACCCACAAATTAATCTGAAGTGCTAAATTTTTTATTTTAGCCTTTTAAACCAGATTTCAGGATAAGGAGGGAGATAGAAATTATGGATTTTTAGTTTTACAGTGTTTTAAAAAATGTGGTAACATAAAATGATAGCCAAAGAGCTGGGTTCATTGTTACGAGATGAGGAGAAAGGTAATTTAGGAGAGCAATGAAGGAAAGATTTCTGGGAGTAGCTCTTCCATTGGAGGCTGCCGGGGTAAAGGCTTTCAGGGTGATTGAATCCTGCTCCAAACTGCCTTTGCTGCTCCACTGGTGTGCCGTGGTGGAAACAAAGCAGAGAGAAGGAAAGCCTTCGCTTGCCTGCTTCACACTGTTGCTTACAGCTTAGGCATAGGTGTGCTGCTGCAAGTGTGGGATATAAATGTCTTTGGCTGCATCGCAATTCAAGGCTACTTAAATTTCTTGCATGTTGAAATGCAAAAATATGGCTAGATATTCTTGAAGACAGATACACTAGCAGAGGCAGAAATTATACTGAATTAATAAATAGAGCCAGTATTTTATCCATGCGTTCTTGATTTCTCCCATTTCCATCTGCCAGAGGCATTAAGTGGCTTTTCAGCTAACATTACTGTGTAAGATTTGGGAAAGTATGAGGTGTAGGGCTAGCTTTAATTGTGATCTGATTTAATTTTTAAAAATATAACTTGCTGGTGTTGGAAAGGGTATTTATTTTGGTATCAGCATATTCATGGTGACTGTTGGAAAAATTTGTTCAAAGTGAAATGAAATTTCTCTAAACTGTTAAACTGTTCTGTTTTGTGTTAGTATTTTATATTATGCTAGACTGATTCAGCGGTGTGGAATCAGAAAATGTGCGTAATTATATTTACTGATGGTAAACTCTTTAACTGTTACAGTTCTTGGATGCAAATGTAAATTCAAATGGTCTGGCAGGTGAAACAATTTTTACTCTTTTTTTATTTATTTTTGGTGAGCAGTGTGTAGCTTTGTAGTGAATTGGAAAGTACAATAGCCTGTATTGTTTCTAACCAGAAGCTTAAATGTATGGCTATGTTTGTTGGACCAAAAGCTGTAATTACAGAAATGGTTGGCAGTTCTAGTGATGCGAGGTGTCCTTTGCCAAGAGCACACTGCCGTGCTGTCCCTCTCCAGTGTATCTGTGCCAGCATCCAGGTTAACTAGCAGGGCCTGCATATTGTGTGCATTTGGTGTCAGATGAACAGTTCTCTGGCTTCTCAGCCCAATATCACGTCAAGTCTTGGCTGACTTAATAAAACTAAACCTGATAATCTGAAGGCACTTCAGTGCTCCTAAGAGGTGGCAAGAAGCTTCCCTGCGAGCTCTTAGTTGCCTGTTGTGGAATACAGGGGTTCAAATACAATTATTATGTTTTTTTTTTTAAATAATACACTCGTTTAAATTAAAAAAAAAAAAAAAACACAAAAAAGACACCTCAAAACTACACATAAATTTTAAGGATAAACTATGAAATAATTTAATTATTTCAAGTAGTTTCCTAAACTTACTTTCAAGACAAGGTGATATAGAATCACAGAATGGTTTGGGCTGAAAGGAAACTTAAAACCATCTAGTTCCAACCCCCCTGCCATGGGCAGGGACACCTTCCACTAGATCAGGTTGCTCAATGCCCCGTCATGCTCGATCTTGAACACTGCCAGGGATGGGGCATCCAAAACTTCTCTGAACAACCTCTTCCCATGCCTCACCACTCTTACAATAAAGAATTTCTTCTGTATATCTAACCTAAAATTTCCCCTCTTTCAGTTTGAACCCATTACTCCTTGTTCTATCACTGCAGTTCCTGATGAAGAATCCCTCTTCAGCTTCCTTATAGGCCCCCTTCACATACTGGAAGGCTAAGGTCTTCGTGCAATCTTCTCTCCAGGCAGAACTTTCTCAGCTTGTCAGTGTACTTGACTCTAAATTTTTGTATATTCTTCTAATTCCTCTATGAATTTATATATCAAATGTATTTGTCTGTACATACATGACTGATTGATGTAATCACATAGCTTGTTTTGAGTGTTAAACCTTTAACCTCAGTTGCACAGTGAATCACAACACTGAATTAATATACTGGCTTGGTTTTGGGCATCAGTACTGCTTAGGATTGTAGGACTTTTTCTTCTACTTTCAAGACATGTATCCTGGATGAGATAAATGATTAGCATGTACATCAACCACAAGAGATTGAGATACATGGTAATCAAGTGGCATTTCCATTAGTTTTAGGCCCAAATGAGTTGAAAATAGTCTTGATTTCTGTTGTTAAAAGTCTTTATTCAGCCTTTTGCAGGTGTAAAATGCCATGTTTAGTTTTCCTTGCTGCCCCTCCCCAGTGCCAAATCTCTTATAACCTTGCAAACTGTGACTCGAAAGTTAAATATGGCGAGTGTGCCTGGTGCCTTACTAGTGCTGGAGTGAGTTCTTTCCTGACTGCCTGCCAGGTGCTTTGCTATTGCGTCCTCTAGTGTTGACAAAGATCAAGATAGAAATACTAAAGACTCACCAAGCTGATGTGTATAGAAAGAACCAGTCAATTAAAGTTATTCAAGGTGTCATAGTAGGCAGGCTTCGTTGGAGAAGCCAGGAGTTTTTTCTAGAAAGAGGGTATGAAAACGTTGTATGAGTTTTCCACAAGCTGCTTGTTAATTTGTGTCTGATGGGTCACTTTAAATCAGTTTTATGTATGTGATATTCTTGCAGATAAAAGGCGAGCTTTTGAAAACTCATGGAAGTACATTTTATGAACTTTGAAAGTATTCATGTTGACACAGTGTTTAGTAACCACATTTTTGAAGGGTTTAGATTTTGAGGCAGTTTGATGAGCTGTGCAAGTACGAACTTTGCGGCAACAGTCTTGCCCCATATGGATGCAAATAGGGATCAACTGTTTAACTTGCATCAGAACGTTAACGGTATGTGGTATGTTAAATCTGAAATGCACATGTTGAGACAAATCCTAAAAGACCAATAACTGTTTCAAACAACTGCGGATCCTTTAGCTCTGGGAGCCAAGTTCCAAAACTAAAGACTTTTCCATTTTGAAGGAAATAATATTTTTAAAAGTGGTAGGCTTAAATGATTGCTCGTTTTCAACATTTTCTGTCATAACATTGTTTTAAGGTGGGCTAACAAATTTGCTTGGAGGAATTAAAAACTAGGTACAGCTTTGAAGTTAAAATACTGTTGCCCTTAGTGAATATGTAGTCTTGTTCTTTGAGGACACTTACAGCAAAATTCTTGTTTTCATTAGAAAAAATATAGAACATTGATATTTCTATCGCTATGCCATCTGCAAGGATTTTGGCATTTTACTTTTTTTTTTTTTTTTTTTTTTGTGAATTAGCAAATAAATCAAAACATTTTTCCCAAGATGCCAGTCACTGGCACGTCGTGATTATCTAGTTACTCAGTGTTTTGTAACTTTGAAAATTAGGTTTTTTTCTGGTTTTTGGAGATGGGGGTTGGTTGGGGTTTTTTTTGGATTTTTTTTGTATAAACACTAAACTACTAAACTGCAAAATTAAAAAACATACATGCTGGAATGAATTAATCACTCTGGTTCTGTAAAGAAAAACTGTTAGTCTTGAACTTTTTACGGTGTCAGGAAGCCCATATATTCAGTGGAATTACTGAAGAGAACATGAAAAAAGAACTTTCTGTAGCACATAAATTTGAGCACATAGTGGTCGTTTTCTAGCTGGAGTCTGATAGGATGGTGCAGTATGTCTATCCTTATATGTATATGCACTGCATATGCATAAATACTGATCTCAGATTTCACAATTAAGTTATTTTCAATATTTGATGTTAATGACTGATTTTATTATGCAACAGTAAAGATGCCAGAAGCAATGCTGTTTGCTTGTGTGTAAGGCAAGTGTTGTTTGAGCCTTTGTAAAACTATAAAGTACAGTTCAAATGTGAAAAAATGTCAGCATGTTGTAAATGGCAGCAAATTGTGCTGATTATTTTACCTTTGACAAAGTGGAAAATTTAAAGGTTGGTTTGTCCCATTTTATTAATACAATAAATTTTTACAGTGTTGTTCTGGGCTTAGATATATGTTCTTTAGTGTTTATTATCCCTCCGTTGCTGTAAAAGTTTTTGATTCGAAGCCTGGCATCATTGTTCAGAATGCTAATTCAGGAAATTAATTAGTATATGAAAGCAAATGCACATCCATTTATCTCCATTTCTTTCCTTACGCTAATCAAAACAAAGTTGGTGTTTTCATGTAATAGGCAAGACTGATGGAACGCAGAGACCATATTTTTTATCATTTAGCACTAGTTTATAGCTTCCACAGACTTGTCCTAATAATGAAGCTATGAAGGATATGACAAGAATGGTAATATTAAATTTCTCTAGACTAACAGTAAATTTTTCCATTCTGATGTCAAGAATGTAGAGCATCTGGAATCTGCAGTGTGAGTGGTTCAGTACGGGAACAGTTTCATCAATTGCTTAGCCATTTATTCTCCCCCTAGGAACAAGCAGTCTTCTGTAGAATATAACACTACAAAGGAAGCAATTTTCTAAAACTGGAAAAATCCTTTATGTCCTGTTGTTTCTTACTTAAAAGTTTTCTGTTGCTGCTTACTCTTAAACCTGATTGCAGGTGCAAATCTAGTGTACACATTTTTAAATTGGAATTGCCATTATTCTACATTTTAGTCTTCAGACTGAATAAAACTAAATTGTATTAGTTAAGCTTAGAAATAGCTGAAGATACTCGAAAGACAGGAACTGCTTAAGTGTGTTAAAAGAACAAATTAAAATTTATGTTTTACCTTTCTAAGCAGGGGCGGTGCTGAGTTTTCAGACATAGCTGGATTTTCCCTTGAAATTGCTTTAGTCAAAGCTGGCAGAATGCTACAAGCATTATTCTGCAGCTGCTGTTTTATCTTACTTGCTCGTGCAACAAGTCCAAAAGCTACAGAGTAATTTCTCTACCCATGACAAACTGTTGTAAATTTTAGTTTTAGATTGTGTATGTGCATTTAGATTATCTGCTTGTAGCTTATATGAACTATTTCCGAAGGCAAGGTTATCTAGTCAATGGGTTTTAATTCCCCATGTCACTGTTCTTGAATTAACTAAATTTTATGAAAATGTATAGTACTCCCAGTGTTAATTTATTACTTTAAAATTTCTTTATTCTTGAATCAGGTAATCAGGTTTAATAGACCTCGTAAGTACCTTCAAACAACCCCCTCCCCATTCCACTTTTACAACAGTTTTAAAGTATTCCCTTGTGCAATGCATGTCTCCTTTTAATAATATTTGCATGCTGTAGGCTTTTACTGAGTTCACAGCAGTGTTAACTACTGCACCTAATTTATATAACGTGAATATAAATAGCAGCATATTAGTATCTAAAACTAGGAGCTTCCTCATTTTTCTGGAATTGGCTCGTATTAGTGCCACTCAATTTTGTGACCATGTTTGATCTAGCAAGGGCCCTTTTTCCTCTTCTCTTTCACTGATTTGGGAATGTCCAGGGATGATCACCTTGTGATCTGGTTTGGTTTTTTTCCCCCCGAACTGTAGGAATGACCAGACTTACTTCCCCTCTTATGATTGCATAATAGTCTTACATCTCCATGTTTAAACGCAATGTTAATTTTTTTCTGTATGCCCAGGTCTTTTGGGATCTTTGAATAAATTATCTGCTTTTAAAAATCGAAGTAAATGAGTTTTTCTTGTGTAAGTCATGTTTACTTTACTGAATTCTGACACCTGACGTATTTTGATACTACTAAATCCCAGTGGGGGCATGATTCCTTTTAAATACAGATGCTGGTTAAACTTGGGCAAACTAGACTAAAAAAAATTGAAGAACCTAAGTAGAACAGCAACAGTTTATCATAAAAGCAGGGGGGTTGTTCCCAAGACACTCTACAGTGTTGCCAACATCAGGCATTCAAAACAGTAGGATTTTTTTTTGCTTTTCATAATTTCTTTTTAAAACAACCTCTAGATACTTTTTTTAAAAGCTCATTGTTGTGTTTATTGAAATTGTGGGCATCTTTCAAAAAATGTGAGATCCATGCAACTCATATGACTCAAGGAGGTAGGACTTGAAGATAAATATCAAATTGAGAGGAAGAGCACAACCAAGGCCTGGCAGGCAGTGGTAGCATTCAGCTCAGAGGTGCTGATACATCTCGTTCTGTGGCTTATGCAGTGAGTATGGGCTTTTAATTTACAAAACAATCCATCTGAATATTAGAGGATTTTATTGTGACTGTTTTCAAAGTTAAATTTTGGTTTTTAGAAGTGATCGAAAGTGTTCTATGTGGCATCACTTCAGATGTCATAATTGCTACTGAAACAATTGAAAAAAAAATCTGGTTTTAACAGCCTGGTGGTACTAAAACCAGCAAGAAACTTGCAATTATTTCAGTGGCCTTTGTCTCTGGCTTCTAGAACCACCTGAGATGCTACTTAGAAGTTTTGCAGGAGATTTGAGGTTGGGCTGAAGCTCTCCCTGCTGTGAAATTCAGATTATTTCTATTGCTCCATGGCAGCATCTCTGTACAGTGAGACCTTACATAGCTGCAAGGAGCTGCCACCCTTCAGGTGTTGAAAAGATGGATGTGACAGTTTATCAGATCTAGTAATTAAAATAGGTGAGTTTGTAGCTGCCAGTGTAGCGGTTTCAACTTCATTACCAGTTTACAGTAACTTAAATTATTTTGTCCCTGTTTGCATCAGAAAAGTACTTTCTTTTACATCCCATTTATGGGCAGAATCACTTGCCAGCCACAATTTTCACTGTTTATTCACACTGCCATAAACAACACACTCCATATAATTGATACGCAAATGAAAATAGTATTTTACTTGGAGGTATGTGTAGAAGATCCACATACTGGTTTTCTTCACATTTAAAAGTCTGAATGCCCTTCTGAAAATTTTTGATTCTCTGGTACTGTTCACCACAGGAGGAACAAGAAGGAAGAATTAAAAAGGTAAACCTTTACAGGTGCTACAACCTTCTTCTGGCATTACCTTTGTTTTGGAAGGAGGCTGTACCTGAGTCAGCTGATCTGGAATTAATGTAACTTTAGACATATTCTAGATCTTTGTCTTCAGTTCTCCCCAGTTTAATACACTAAGTCCTCCTGCTGCCTGATTTTTATTTGGTTCCTTGATTGAGTTGTTTTTTTAATTCTTGGCTACAAAGTGCTCAGTTTCACAGAGTCTGAAAAGCGAGAGTGTGGTGTTCTCCAGCATGCTGCATTACACAGTCGTTGGCGTCCACTGCTGCAGATAAAATCAGTCAGGACCCATCTCACTGCCTCCCTTCCCTGGGAGACTCGCACAGGTTGGGTGCATTGCTGTCGAAGCTGGAGTTGCGCACTGGGGACATGGACACCCATTTCCCTATGAGGGTCAATTCAGGGCGATTTGAATAAGTGGAGCCCACAGAAACTTGAGCTGGATGAGGAAACCTTCATGTGTGTAAGCACCTGCAGGGTTAGTCACTCCTGGAGTGCTGGCAGGCAGGGTTTTCTCTGGGAGTTTTGTGTGTAAAACCTAAGTCTCATTATGGGCAGATTCAGTCCTGCCCTGTGTCACTTGTAGTTAATCCATCAGGAAACATGAGCTTTTATTTTATTTTTCACTGAGGATTTGATTATCAAAGCTTTGAGGAGCAACTTACAAGGATAGAGAAGTTTTATAGTTGTTTATATGTGGAATTCAAGCAGATGTGACAGATCAAGGAAAAGAAAGCTTACTCTGTTATATGTCTTTTATTTGAAGGGAGTGGCTAAAGTTACTGTTTTCTTTCTTCTGAGTGGCAAACGTGAATTGTTTCTAAGCAGTTATGCCACGAGACACACTTACATTGTACCTTCTGTTCCATTTTCTAACAACCTTTAAGTTATTTTGAGGTAAATATATCTACAGTAACAAAAGTGGCCGAGTGTAAAGGAAGTTTTTAAATTTCTAAATTAAAGAAAAGCAAGAATTTTATTTTGTAAATGAAAATGTTTTTGAATCATAAATTATGTGATAAAAATAACCATTTTTGCTAGATTCTGAAGTTACAATAGTCTGGGAAGTTGAAGCCACAAGTCCCATTCAAACCTCTGTTCTGTGGGTGTCAGCTCAATCTCACTGCATCTTGCTAGGGAGATTTCAATGGTCTTTTTTTCTGTCTGCCAAATTGTAGTGGTTTTAGTTGTATCTTCTTTTTACAGTATTTCTGAAGCAGAAACAAGAACAGATTTAAATAAAAGCAAGATTCTAAGAGAAATGAATGTGAACCACCAAGAAATGCTTGGACCACAAGAAGAATGTATCTGGAAAGAACTTTTTTTCCAGAATCTTTTACTGAGAGGCAGTAAAAAGATGAAAATGTAAATAATCAGATCCCGAAGGTGCTGTAAGTAATCCTGAAAGGGATATGTAGTGTCTGGAAAGGTTGTGAAATTATGTTTATTAATAAATATTCCGAATCATAAGTTTTGGGGAAATGATAGGCATAATAACAATAGGTAACCTGTAATTTACAACAGTGTTCTTTTACCAGTAGAATATGTTGTAAATCTGTTCTTGTGATGAACAGCAGCACTTACTCAGACTAAAAATAATAACAGGACCGTGTATCTTGGATCCCAGGAGACTATTGGTGTTTTTGTAGACAGCAGACAGGAGAAAAAGGCATTTTGTCCTTTTTACCCCAAGTAATCCCACTGGAAAATTAAACATGTGCTATGAATTGATATCAACTCGTGCCAGGTTACCTCCCTAAAGAGGACTGCTGCAAACACTGTTGCTACATTTCTTGGACAGAGCTTTGATGGCCTGTGCGCACGAAGGATATTTTATGCCTTACGCTACTGTAGAACAGTGTGCTACTGTCTGCCCCTCGGAGACCATGGGTGAGGTGTGCCACAAATAACTGAGAACAGCACTTTCTTTAACCCTATGGAGAATCTCTAATACCTGCAACTTAAACATGTTACTGAAATATTTCTGTTTGCCTCTGTGTCCAGGAAAACTGTGTTGGTTTTGTTTTTAAAGGTTTAATCCTGAAAAACAGAAAAGCTGCTTTTGTATTGATGTGGATCCCTACTGAACATGGGATTGAAAAAAATATTAACCAATATATTAGCAAGAAATATTTAGAGAAACCACGAACCTTTTTTTAATGGACCACCCTATCCAGTTTCTGTTCTTTTAAGGAAGTTTTTCCTATTCATGACTCATTTCACTCTTTGGCTAACATCAAGGGAAATGGAATAACGATTAAGCAAAGGAATTTATGTTTTTTTCTGGGTTTGTCCTTTTTTCAAAACTTTTATGAATTTTCTGCATAACCTTTTGTAAATATATATAGATGTAGAAGCTTGACAACTGTGACAAGGTAAAAAGTACACTGCTAATGCTTGTTTCTTAGTAATTCTTTTTAAATGTTCCTTTTGGTTCTACAAGTGAATGTTATGGTGGATAGTCCAGACTCCCTATTCAGTTAAAATGACATGCTCCAGGCAGCCAATTACACAGAACTGTTAAGTGAAATTAATGAGATCACCCCTAGATTACACTTTGTGTTTTATTTTCATTTTATAGGTCTCTACGAGCTGCTGGCTGCATTGCCAGCCCAGCTGCAGCCACATGTGGACAGCCAGGAAGACCTGACCTTCCTCTGGGATATGTTTGGTGAAAAAAGCCTTCATTCATTGGTGAAGGTAAACCACATTTAAGTCAGATTCTCTTTGAGAAGAGCATATGGAAAAATGTTTTGAGCGCCATCTAGTAAACCAGTGACCAAACTGTTGCTCAGTGAAAACAAAACAGCCTTGTTTTAACTCTGTTTCTGTTGGGGTGGAAGTTGTTAAATAAGATTCTACCAAAAATACATAGATGATTTCATTTAAGAGTGATGTTTTGGCAGTGTAATGCTAATGCAGCAAACATATGTTGTTTGCCCTTGTTTAGAAAAAAAAGAGTACGAAATAGTAGCAGGAAATCTGAGACTTCTTTATGGTCAACATTCAAGACCTGGAGTTTAGCTTAAATAAATAAATGTTCACAGCAAAAATTAGAAGGAATATATTTTCTGAGGTCAAGTATGGCAAGAGTTCAGTAGCCACATTAATTTAAAATAATTTCCTTTAACAAAGTCAACTGAAATTCTAGTAAGGTATTTCTTTTATTGGCTTGCCTCCATTTAATATTGTGTTTTGCACATAAATATGCTGGCCTAAAGTACAACCTAAAATAAGTTTGGATGAATGCTTGAGTAAAGTATTGTGCCATGAAAATGATCAACAGGAAGAAATCAAAGCATGCCATGAGCTACCCCAATAATGTTAGAATTGTTTATAGCAGAAAAATGGGACCAATCAGCAGGTTAGAAATATTCCACTCCTGCAAAGTGGTAAGTATGTCTTCAGGCCCCAGTACAGAGCTAATTTGAGCTGGAAGGAAATTCTGAGGTCTCAAATGAGTAAGTAGATGGTAGTAACCTGTGCCATGAATATATCCAGACTCACATATAATTAAGCAGAATTAGTTGCCCTTGTCAATTACTGATCTAGAGAAAGCTTAAAATTGGGATTATTTCTAAGTAGGTTTGAAAGAATCACCTTTTATCAATTTCTTTCAGCTATTTTATTCTGGAAAAAGATGTAATAATGTTGATACCCGGCCAAGTGCTTGTTGACATTTTTCTAAATAGCTGAGAATTTACATATAGAAGCAAACACAAATACTCTCTGTCAGTTGATACACAAAACCAACAGTGGAACAGTGCTTGGCTGTACTTGCTTGCCTAAAGAATTTCATCAAAGTTTCTGAAGTACTGTGATTCCCAGACTCCCTCCTGCTTTGCTGTGGCTGTCTATGCAGATGACTCAGAATATCACTGTAAGAGGAACACCAGTCACCTTTCTAATACAGTCTGACAGTGGTGTCCATCTAAGCAAAATGTTAGGTCAGTTGCTAAATTAGTTCTGAATTGGAAACTAAAGACGGCTGGCTAGAAAATGAGTGTGGATGTGTGAAACATTGACACTTGAATATTTCCTCTAATTTTTTATCGACGCAAAACCTTTTCAGACTCCTTCACTTACTCTCTTTTGCCCCTTATTCCAAAAGAAGACAATGACAGTGCAGCAGTAACTGGTTTACTCATTTGGAGTAGCTCTCAGTTTGGAGCAGTTGGCTTTCCTACCAGCTCTCCTGGTTGCATGCCCTAGTTACCATATTGTTTGTTATTGAAGGGTGGATTGGACTCTCTTACTTTAACAGAAAAGAAAAATAAGAAAGGGGACTAATAAATGGTCACTTTTTGCAATTACAACAGGAAGACACTGAAATATTCCAACCATCTTTATTATTTATCTTGTTTACTGTAGATCCAAGTATAAAACATATATGTAGCTTTGTGGATGGTTCTTTTAATGTCCTATTAAGCCTCACACTATCGTAAAATAGATTTAATTCTTGAAATCTTGAAACTGCATCTTTAATGTTTACTAGTTGCCCTTCTTTAATACAGCATATTAATTTAATTTAAAAGTTTTCTAATTACAAGAACAAGAATTACTATGAACACCATGTGGTCTGACCCAAGTGCATGTCACAGGCTATCGAACCTCACATTTTGATTTCTGTGGAGTTCAGACATGTAATGTAGAATATGAAGAGCTTTCAAAAGGTTATCTAGTTTGTATTCCTGCCTCAAGATGGACTTAACTGTATGTAAAACTCATGGTATTTGTTTGACCTTTAAGGCATTTTAGAAGGTTTACTCAGTATCCTGTCAATTTTCAAAGAAGGTACTCCGTAGCCTTTTTGGAAGAGAGCTGTAAGAGCAGAAGAATGAACCCCGTCTGCCATAGTTTCTCCCTGTTACAAGACTTCAGAAGTGCCAGATCTTTCTCTCTGTGTTCTGGTGTCTTACTTGAAAGACTGTTTTTCCTAGCAATAACTTCTTAAAGTCAACTGTACTTGCAAAGACAAATGTTTTTACATCCTTAGGCAGAGAATGATGACAGATATTTTGTAATAAGAAAAAAAAAAAAAAGGAAAAATTGTGCACAGACTTTGAGCCAAGACTGTTGTGATCCTGGTATGTGTCAGTTTAGGAAGAAAATGAGTGTGGATATACTACCAATTAGACACTGGTATTTCTCTGTTTTAACATATTGCTTAATAAAAATTTCTACACTGATCTTCTTACCTTACTATTTAATAATTTCAGATATTAGAAAAGAGCTTTTTTCCTAAGTTATAAAATGCATAAAATGGTCCAAATTGATTGCAGGGCTTGAAGTATAAAATTAACTTTCTACTCTTTCTACAAATATTCTAAGTTTTATGGGTATTTAATTGTTATCATATTTTCTTTATGGTTGTGTACTATAGCACATGGTTTGCTATTCTTGCTCTCTTAATACTGAAAAGAAAGCAAGAAGGAAAAAAAAGGCCCAAACACTATCTTAGAGTTCTCTTCATTCAGTATTGTTGGACAGAAGTCTCTTTGAGAACTTGGATCAGCCTGAGCTGTTCTAAGAAGTCAGAAATGGAAAAGTTGTATTAGATCATCCAGTCCATTCCCCTGCAAATACTGGATTGTTCCCTACAATACATTCCTATTGTAGTAAGTAAAACCAGCAAACACTGATGCAACTGTTCTTGCTGTCGCTTTTCTCAACAAAGGAATCTGTTGATTAGATTTTAGACAGAGAAGAGGGAACCCACAACTGCTGTTGACAGTTTGGAAGAGCAAACTGGTTCTGGATAGTGTTTAAAATTTGTCTCTGCTTCCCTCAAATTGTTACTTCCTTGTTTTATTACATGACACTCTCAAGGTCTACCAAAAATCTTCAGCCATCTCATTACTTTATATATAGGATTTATAGAATAGAAATATGAAGAGAAGATCCTTCAGGGTAATTATGAGCACTAACATAGCTGATACCTGAAATAGTACACATGTGCTCAACTTGGATGTTTTTTAGAAAGGATAAATAAAGATCTGTTCTAACTACTCTTTTAGCTTATTTTTAGAGGAGCTGCAAGAATTTCCATGTGTGTTTGCTTGCTATTAGTGCACCAGACACATGTTTTACTGTTTGTCTGTTTAGTTCCAGGATGAAGTTTCTACTTGCACTGTCGCCTTAAACATTTCTGGTTGTGGATGTAATGCTCAGGAATTGAGTAAGCTTTTCTGTTGGGCAGATACTGAAGTATTTCGTAACCAGTTGCAGTTTGCTGATTGGTTTTGGCCAACTCAATACTGTATTTTGTATTACAGAAAAGAAGCCACAGCAAGTGGTGTTGCTCTTTCTCTTGATAGGGAAGAGCTTGTACATTCAAAAAGCTGTATGTGGCACTGGAAAACTTCTTCAAAAGTAAGGAATATATGGTGAATCCAGTCTGATTTTATTATTACTGCATCGTATTTGGTAGCTGGCCCTTCAGAAGCTTAATTTGTGCTAATTTTCTCTTATTTTCACATGGATATGACTTGACATGAAATTCTAAGAAAGTATTTTCTATATGCTAGTGTTTGACCATGACAATTGCTGAAATCTTATAAAAAATAGTTAAGTATATCCTGGTGAAATGTCTTTTGCATGTAAATTGAATCATATGATTACGTACCTGAAATTTTAGTGTCATTGTAGTATAAAAGCATTGGAAATTTTCAGTGTGAATACTCAGATTTTTCAATAGGTAAGTGTAGATGCTTTCAGTATACAGTGATTCCTTTGTTGGCAATGAGAAAAATAAAGATAGTACTTACAAAAGCAGAGTTGGCTAGGGGAAAACAAAAGGGATTGATTTGACAATCCATAGTGATAAAATCAACTACCTGCGGATGATGTACTACATCTTCAGTCTGGACTAGTACTAGACTAGTTCAAAGGCAAGTTTGTGTATACTTACAGTTTTTACCCAGGACTTTACACACAAACTCCATGAAAAAAGCTGTTACTCTGTAGGATGAACAGTTTTGCATCTAAAATACAAGTCAGAGAATCTCCATAAGGTTTCATGGATTATTTTATATTATAGACTAACTCATAACTGTTCAAATTGTCACCTGAGAAGAGCTATGCAGGTGATTTGGGTGTTCATGAGAGCTCGTATGGTGCAGCTTGCCCTACCCTGTGATGTGTCAGATGTTCTGTTCCCAGCATCCAGGTGTGTGCTGCCCAGGTCATGTGAATTCACATCCCATGTCACGCGGCCAAATGGTGAATGCTCCTCCCTGGGCATGAGCTCAAGCATCCACACAATTGGATCTTCTTCCCATAAGAATGTAGAGGAAATGGGCTTCAGATTATATGAGTTTTATGTGACAACTGAGTTTTATGACCTTATTGTTCTGTACTTTTGATGGGGATGACCCACAGATGGAAGGAATGACATCTTTGAGTTATCAAAGCCCAGGAGAGTGATGGTGGCTCAGGAGGGTGCATCAGATAGTGCAAGACCTGAGCACAACAAGTGATAAAGAATGAAGGCTGGAGGTCATACTGAGGTGGAGTTGACTTTTTGCATGGAATCCCAGTGATGTGAATACTGACTGTTTCTGCACTTCAAGTTTGGAACTGATACTGAAATGTTTTTTGCTGGGCATACAAAAGTGACTTACTTACATTACTTTGTTCTTCATGTATACTTTCTCTCAAATTAGTATTTGTACAACCTTCAGAATTTATTGTTCAAATTGTCTGTTTTATACAGGTCTCAAGAACTCTTTTTTCTCTGTTAATTGATTTATTATGTAGAAGAGGAAGAGAGCAGTGTGTGTTTGTGAGATTTTGGTGCCTAATATATTTGCACCTGTTAAGAGAATGGTGAGAGTGGGTTCTGATTTTGGAGCAGAGAAAACCAGCCACCTTAGAAGGAGCTCAGAGGAGCTGCATTACCCAAGAGCAACAAGCCTGGAAAATGCACTAGAAGACAAAGTGGGACTGGAGTTTGGTAGCTAACCTCAGATCTAACAGATTGAGAGGGTTGAGGGGTTGGGGGAGGAAGGCATTGGAGAGTTGGGGAGATGTATGGACTACCTTGAAGTGGGTGGAATTATTGAAACTCGTAGCTCATTCACTAAAATGTTGCTTTGGTACTTGAAGTCCTTAAGGTTCTTTACTACTGAGTTCTCAACTGTAATTGTTTTTAAAAAACTGTGCCTCCCCAGTAAAGGGAATAGTCTGCATTTCTGTAAATTCATATAGAGGTTTGAAGTGCTGTTTGCTTTGGAGATGGGAAGAAATGAAGAAAAAGGCAGTGTGAGTTAGCATTTACCACCTGGAATCCGGAGGAGGAGGTGTGAGTGTGGTGGTTCGCAGCCAGTAGCAATTCATGGCCAATGAAAAATAATTGTTCTTCATGCTCTAGAGGAGAATCAAGCAAAGTTGCTTCTTAGAGTCAGGGAAAGCATGCAAAGCCTCCTTATGGCATAAGTAAAGTGATCACTCTTGTAGTGCAGACTGTCCAAACAGTGCACAGATGTGGTCTGTTGTGCTGGTTTGGAAACTTTTGCTATTTCTGGCAAGGGGAGAAGGAATTTACTATAGTTGAAGTAATTAATAATGATGAACTAGATAACAGGTGGCAGTTACTTGTCATTCTTTAAATCCAGATAGTCAGAGATCAAGGAAATCCTACTTTTTGTAAGGATGTCCTTGTTCAGTGAATGTGGCTTGTTGAAACAGGTTTGGTCCAGTCTTACCTTAATACCTGTTGGTAAAACACATGATACACAATTTTCAGCCCTACAGAACTACCTAGCAGTAGGTAGTGGACAGTATGTGGGCAATATTAGGATACCGAATCTGCAAAGAAATACTAAAGCTGCATGGAAGAAATATAACACTTTTCTTTTTCTCACTATGTTGAGAGGAAGCTTGACTTGATCTCCAGTTCATTTTTGAAGCTTCCTGTTTGAGTTGTAGTACACAGTATGTTTATTTGGAGGAATGCTAGAATCTCAGTACTCTTCACATGCAAACTATTTCTAGGTAACTGTCTAATTCCTGCACGAAAATACAAACTTGCCACATGCTTTCTGCTTACCTAAAGCTGAAAATTATTGGAGAAATAATGCTCTGTAAGAAAGATTCTTGATGACTGACAATAGTTTGTATTTGGAGTAATTACCACTGAAGCAATGAGACGTTTTGCTTCCATCAAAATTATTGCATTCAAAAAAAGTGTAATGCAAGGTGTTATTCCTTATGAAATGTCACATAAATTTAAAGTGTTACTTTTGAAGCCAAAGTGATTTTTTTTGAGACTTGCTCAATTGCCAGCAACTGAAATCTGCAAGTAAAGAGATCACTCTTAGCTGGAGGCAGTCAGCTGCCTTTAAACTTAATTTCCATGGGAACAGTGATCAGATTAATCAAAATAAGGTAATTGAAGTTTTATAGAAAATAGTACCAGGATCTTTACTTTATTCAGGCTGATATTGTTTCCATGAAAACATTAGGAAAAAAAAGGTTACTTGCAGTCAGGCACTGAGCTTCTCTTATTGAGACTGAGGGCCTTTCTGGTTGCTCTGTGTGTGTTGAACCCTTTGACTTGTTTCTGCTTTTATTGTATAAAAATGCAGTATATGAGCTAATAACAGGGCAAAAAAAAGTAAAATAAAAATGGATTCCTGTTTGAAATCATAGCTAAATCCCCCAGCCTTTCATATATTATAACACGTAACAGGTTTACTGTTTCTTCTCTGAGTAAAGACAAAGTTGTTTTGCCTTATGTGTTCACTCATACATACCTGTGCTTGTTTTTGCCTTTAATAAAGTGAAAAATTGTACTTTCAATTTATTTAGGCATAGCTTTTGACGGTGTAACCTTGGTTGTAAGAAAATGCAAGTTAGGGCCAAATGGATGGACTAATGGAGTTGTGAAATAGGGATCCTATGTGATGGTTCAACTAAAAATATTTGTTATAATTGTAGCTAATAGATAGTTTACTAGGAAACAGGCAGCTGGTGGACATAAATAATCATTTTGTCCTTTTGTTTGAAGACTGTTAAATGGGTTCTGCCATGGTAAATACTTTTGGGTGTTTTTTTCATATGTTTTTATTTTGTACTTTTTGGTAGAAGTGTAATTGAATATCTGGTGTTAACTTGTTTGTCAGAAGTTTAGACATTTGGCGTCTCTTGCATCTTGCATCTTCTGCATCAGAACTGCTAATGTGTTTAGGAATAGGCATTTGCAATCTTTCCTCTAGATTTTTATGAGGAAGTCCTGTTCCTGTCATCAACTCCTCCTTCTGACCACTTTGTTAAAAATAGTAATAGAAAACCAATTGAAAGATCAGTTCCCAAAGTATCAATTAAATTGTCTTGTTGACAGTTTAGTCTCCTAAGTGCTGTAGAAACTGAGTTGATATCAGAAGTCTCTACAGGTGGGTGTACCAGCAAATTTTTGAAATGAAAAATAAAGCAGATAACCTTATTAAATCAGAGGTGTGAAGTATCGGTCTATGAGTATTACTTGAAACTTGTGAATAAATCAGTGCTTTGGAATGTGAAAAAGTTTTGGTTTAGGTTAAAGCCCAGACAGAGGCTTTTTTTTGGATCAGTGGTAATTGATTTAAAGTTTCTGCTGGGAAACCTCCAAAGAGTAGCAGAAATCCAGCCAAAATGTACTGGGCATAAAAGAAGTAAATCAATCCTTCTAAGACAAATAGTTTATAATTTCATTGTTAGCAAGGGGGTGATGTACCAGCCTGGTGACCAGACTGGTACAGCACTCCAAAGAGAAGTCTTAGAACCCAAATCTGTGCTCATACCCAGATTTTTTCTTGTCTCGTGAAGCTTGTACAGTATTTATTTAACCAAAGTGATACATTTTTTGTCTGTGATACTGAGACTAATCAAAGATCTCATAAGCTGCTCAGTAATAGTCTGATAAATCCAAGACATCCAAAGATAATGTAATTTTAAACTGTTTTTCTACAGTGTTCTTTCCCCTTGGACCAGAAATTCTGTAGCAGAATATGTGAGGGAGTGTTTAAAACAATTTTTTTTTTTTTGTTACTGTCTTGGACTATTTTCCTTTTAAGAACAGAAAGTCATAACTACCCAAACCAGCCTCTGCAGTGCAAAAAAATTGTAAGAGTTAAGAAGGATGGGATGTGATAGTGATAAAATCTTTCTCAAGTGTGGAAACTGTTACAATAAGGTTTAATAAAAATCTTATTTTTAAGATTTGCAAAAATGCCTGCCTGTCTTTCCTACCAGCAGGTTTTGTTACTGCTTATGTTAACTTTCCTTCTTTTTTTTGGAGGTCTTGTTTGTATCTGTTATCCAGCTAATCCTTGTGAAGTTCATTTGTGGTGTTCGCTAATACGGCTTATATTACACACACACTGTCTTTCTTCCTTTGTATGAAATACAGGCATACACACATGGTTTTTACTCATCTTTTATTTTTGTGTTCCCCATTCCTTTCCTTTTTTCTGTGTCTCCCTAGGCACTTTAAAAAAAACCACCCTCAACCCTTTTTTTCCCAGTTCTCTCTATTATAACTCTTTTTTTCCTTTTTAAAGCTTGGAAAAAAGAGAGCACATAGTATGCTACTATTCCTTTAGACATCCACATGTCACTGTTTGTATTGCAGTGTTCTCTTAACCACAGGTTATTTTGTTCCTCTAATAACCATTTTTGTGTATCTTTGTACGACCCAGTGCTGTTATGATCTGGTTATTAAAATTATTAGAAATGCCTCTGCCCAAATTAATGTACAAACAAGACCAGTCAATAGTATGGATTTTATTTAATGGTAAATGTGAGGCAGAGAGAGAGAGATAGAAAGAAATAGGAAAAGAGGAGGAGGGGAAGAAAGAAAGTGACAGAGAGATATTAAAATAGAAAATGTAATAGAAAATAGAAAAATAGAAAACTGTGTAACCCAGCAGCATCCTGTCAGTTCGGTTCTTCAGTTCTTCTGGTCTTCTTGGTGGTGAGGGTCACACAAAACATAGAATCCAATGGATTAATATACATTCAGGAGATGCCAGGCACCTCCCCTGGGGTTGTGGCAGGGAGCTTTGCAGTGTTTTGCGACAGGCTCTGGGTTTGTTACCTCACTTGGATCACATGCAGTCCTCTGGTGGCAGAAAGCCTCAGGAAAAATCAGGGGGGCGTTTTGGTGGTCTTTGGTGGTTTATGTGAATGTGCCATGTGTATGTGGTCCTCCGGGGGCGGGGTGGGTGCAGGGGGTTACTCTTTTGCTTTGGTGTGGAGAGATTTTGCCATCACACACCCAAAACCCTTCTGTCCTGCCACCTGCTGAGCTCAGCTAGGGTGGATTCTTAACACAGAGACATTCTTCCCTGAGCCTTGTTTACCTCTCCTCAGCCTTGAGATCATTAGACAATAGTCCTGTCTCAGTCCAAATTCCAGTTAGGAGACATTGAGAGGGTGGTGCTTCAGTGGTCAAAGACAGGTAGTTGCTTCCTTGCAGTCTTTCTATGATTTTGACAGTGTTTAAGACATTACCAACATTTCAGGCCATCACAAGTGTTCACTTTGCAGGTGTGGTGATGTCAGTGAAGTTTACTTCAAACCTAAGTTATATTGAGAGCTGCAGCTTGTGAGGGCTTAACATACCAGTGCTCTCCACCTGGTGCACAGTCACGGCAGAAAAACCAAGGAGGTGCTGAGGAAACAAGATTTCAAAACATGCAAGGAATAAGGCTTACTTGTCTGTGCAAATCAAGGATGAGTAATTTATTATGGGCAATTGCTGTAAACTTGGCTGTGCCTTCAATGCAATAGCAAAACCTAAATGTACAGATCCATTTTGATGTAGCATCTTCAGTATAGTGACATAGTCTTTTCCATGCTATGGAAAAAAAGGATTTTGTGCTTTCTTGCTCCAGCTGAAAGATCCTTGACTCTGAGGATCTATAGTGTAAAAGATCTTTCCTATTCCTGTAGTGACATTGAATGGTCTGAAGTTAGAGCTGTGTTGGATTTGTTTTCAAAAAACACTGGTGCCTCAGTGGGGTGGGCCTTTTGGGATTGTACGTAGATACCTTATGGTCCTCTACTTTGCAGCTGTTTTTCCCTTCTCCCTAAGACCAGTTTTTCCCAAGTATGTCTGCAAGCTTCTTCTATTTCTTACTGACTAAATAAGAATTGGACTAATTCCATGTCTCTTAGGAAAATTAAGACAGTAAGTGTAAAAAGAGGAAATATTTGCATGCCATGTTAATGTGGCTGTATAAATTCCAAGGAAAAACATTGCTTTCACTTGGTTTGTGTTTATTCGCAAAGTTGCATTATTTCATTACATGCAACCTAGATGATACTCCATCAGTGCTGGAATTGAGAGTGTTGCAAGATTTACCAAGCATAGCAACTACCAGGGCATGAGAGCTCCTCTGTCTTGGCTGCAGAGGTCCAGTCAGGTGAGAGATGAATGCAGCCACTGCTGAGCTCGTGCACCACCAGCCAACTGGCCAGAAAGGCTACTACAGGCAGAGCAGTGCTTTAGCCCATGTAAGCACCAAAAAAAACAAACAAAAAAGCAGACAGCCTGATCCTGTTTCTCCTCTCTAGCTGATCAAGGCACTGCTGAAAACATACAGCCCTTTGCTCTCTAAATTTCTAAGCACATCCCGGTTTACAGATTCCTCAAATATTAGCACAGGTATTAAGTCCCACTACATAGCCATGCCTGCTTGCACCCTAGGCTGTTTATCCAGCCATTGATCAAGATTTTAAGTCCTACAAGGTATCAGTCTCCTCTTATTTGCTGGCTACTCCAGCCTAAAGGCTACTAGCAATGTAAAAGCGTGATTAAATTCATTAGGGAAATACAAACACACTGTTTTCATAATTTTCTGGACTCGGATCTCACACACAGAGACATATATCCATCAATATTATTGATGAATAAAATAATAATCCATTTTGACTTCTGAATTCCATTGCTTATTTTAATTTCATTATCTGTAATTCACATGCTGTATAGGTGCATCAGTATACTCTTCTTGATGCTTTGGCTGGTCAGCACTTCAGAACTGCTTGTTTCAGAGGATATTAATGCCAAGTAGGTACTTTATGCTCTCTCCATCAATTTTCGGTTGTTTTCCTCTCATTCCTGTCATGTTGCCTTTGTCTTTCACTCTGTTTCATAGAGTTCTAATATGATATCATTGTTCTCCAGAGGAGGATGTTTTGAACCATGGAACCACTGACTCTTTCCTGCCCCAGTGGCTCAGGTATAGTGTGACCCTTCATGAAGAACATGATATTTACGGAGTGGTGAGCATGGTGGGGGGTAAACATTCTTATTTTGCCCATTGGAAATTAAATCTGTATGGTCTCTCTGTCTCTTTCTAACTTTTCTGGTTGACTTTTGCTAGAAATCACAACCTGCGCACGTAATTCCAATAGTCTCAATTATTATGATATTTAAGAGTTAAAAAACACCCCAATCCTGCCAGCTATAAATTCTAGGGATTTTGTATGGGAAAGCTTCAGTACTGCTTTACATTTACTATGGATATCATCTTCTTAAAGTATTTTCTATTTTAATGTGCTTTACATACTGGGTTTCATGGAAATGAGGAGCTTTTGTTGAGAGTTAGTGATTGAATAATCCAGTAATGACACTGCAGACATACACAGCTTTAATCAGGATTCAACCATAAATCAGGGTGCAATTTTGAATTTCAACATTTCAAACATTCTAGGAGAAAAGTAACCCATGATTGTCATCATGTTAATTGGTGTCTGAAATACTAAGATGATCATATTGAAATTTAGTATGTCATTAAAGGCTAACTACAAATCATACTATAGCACGTGCCAAGCAACAAAATATTTGTAATATTTGTAATCCCTATGCTCTTTTATCTGGAACCATCCTCTTTATACCAATTTCTAACTAATTCTAACTAATAGTCTGACCAAATTTTATTATTGACTTCTCCAAAGAGGAAGCAATATTTTCCTTATGTGGTGTATTAGGTAACCACTGAGGAAGACCTGTGTATGGATTGATCGTGTGTTCTGCCCTGCTTCTGCTCTCTCTCTTTTCTGAATATGTATATTGGTCTTTTAATTTATTAGAACTGAATTACTTTGTATTTATTTTTCTACTGTTAAATGAATTTTTAGTGTGTGAAAGACCTTTAATTCCCTTTGTGTTATGTGCATTTATTCTCCTTTCATAATTATTCTGTCATGGCTTCTCTGTGGGAATATCATCCTTGTTTTTACTTATTTCAGATTTGCACTGATTCGCCAAACCTTTAATAGTGGAGACAGGAGTACCCTCTCATACACCTGAGGCTGGTCATCCAAAGATAGGGACAGTTAGAGTACTTCAGTGTATTTATGTTGAGGGGAGCTCAAGTGATTTAAGCTGGGTCATTATTTGTAATTCCTTGTTCTGTCAAGGTTAAATTGACATTTTTGCACAAAAGAAAAGGAAATTTGTTGCTTTGTCATTTTGTTAATGTTATAATTCATGGCATAAAAATATAAAATAAAATATGCCTGGAATCCCTGATATTGTTTAAATTTTTGCTGGTTTCATATTCAAATGCAGTGTAAACGAAGCTAGATCACACTGGCTAATGTTATGGTTGAATTCTACTTGAAAAAAGGGAGCTGGAGTTGGGGGGAAGTTCTGGGTTGCAAACTGTCAGACATCTCTTGACATCCCAGTAATTTTGTGTGGCTGGTCTGTATTTTTATAGATCCTTACTTCTTGAAGAATAAAATCAGTAAACTTATCTCTATTAATTTTTTACAATGGTAGGAGTGCCAATGCAGATCCCTTATATTTGTTACTCACATCTCCTCTGTCATTAGGCAGTTCCTCCTGTTTTCTACCAGCTTTCCAGAATTTAAAGATATGTCATGGCTTTAATTTTGTACACCTGTGCAAATACATTTGTGTTACCCTTTCCAATATAAAAATAATTAATATGTTTGCTTTGATTTGAAGCTTCCTGTGAAATGGGTTTGCATGTTTAGGTGATTTAGTGCAAAACCTGAAGTGCAGTGGTCTGAAAAGGTACAAGGAAATGGCAGTAAATCTCTCCTAAATTAGTGTAATTTTCTTCCAATATTTTGTTATTTTTCATATTCCTCTTTATTCTACAACACACATTCCACTTCAGTGTTGGTGTTTCTCCATTCTCTGCAGGGAAGGTTGAGAATTAGTTCTATCCTTTAACAGTATTGTAATTTTTTGGTGGAACTTGTTTGGGACATTTTACTCCTAAGACATCTCTCTATCCTTTTAAATAAAATTCAGATGCTATCTTCATGTCTTTTTAAATTAACAGTCTTGCTATGAATCTTGTTTGTTGGTGTTAATTGATTTATTAGGATCTCTTCGTTTTGATTTCCATGCAGTTTAAATCGTAGCCTGGCCCCTGGCTGCAGTGTGCAGGCCTCAGCAGCTTCTCTTCTTATATTGTATGCCTTCTGACGTTCTCATTGCAAGTTTTCTACTGCTGGATTTTATTGATCTTAATTTTCCCCCCACATTTACTTATTTTCTTCAAATTTTCAATTTTTCTGAATTTTCACCTACTTTTGCCATTATTCCCAGAAAAGAACCCAAAGTGACTTAGTGCCTGTCCCTCATTGTCCAAGGTCCATTTGATATGTTGCGATCTGTTCGGAAAGCTGTGCTGTCAATCACCTCATTTAGAAACAAAGGAAGACTTGAATGCAGAGCATGTCCTCATAGGCATTCCCTGCTTCCATGACCATGGTTTCATTAAAGAACATTTAAGCAAATGTCTAATTTCACAATGGCAACTTGTCCTAATACTCTTAAGAGTGTACTTAATTTTAGAGATTGTTTCCTGTTTTGTTTTGCGTTGGATTTTAACGTGGACTGTAAGCAGACAGAGGAAGAAGGGAAAGGTGGTGTTTTTAGCTCACTTGCCTGTTGGCAGAGGCTGGTAGAGGTTTTGCTTGGTGCATTTAAGCACCCTCATATGCTGCTGCTTTTAACTTGTCCATCTTTCTTGCCTAAGGTTTCTATATGGGGGAGCCTACCACTGATGGCTTTTGCATTTGAGATTCTTCAGCATTGTTTATTTGAATGACTGAAGTGCTCTACAGTTTTTAATGCAAAAGTGACTAAAAATCAGTTTCTAGGCTTCATATCTGAGAAATAAATGAGTAAGGTTAGTGCTTAGTATCTGTTTGTAGTGTAGGCGACCTCTTTTAAATTAATTACTTTGAACATTTCAATAGTATAGTTATTGTCTTAGCCATTCAGGTTGGGAGCCAGTGTTGGTGGCATTTTGATGCAGTTTTAACAAAAGTTGTGTTTACAGCAGAATTCTGCTCCGATGATAGAGGGCATTAATAAAAGGGGTTTTTTCATGACGTGGATGCTTCAAAGCAGCTTCTTTTAAAGAGTGGCAGATTTTTCTTCAAGCATGTGGGAGAGAAACAAATTAATAAAAACAGTAAATAGTAATTAAATTGTAACTGTGTTTTGCATCTGTATTAATGCCTAAAGGGCCGTTCTTTTCTTCCTATTAATGAATTTTCTTGTGCATGGACATACAACTTTCATTGTTAGTGTTTTTCTTAAAATGTAATGCATAGAGCTAAAAAAAATATTATGAATCAAAATTAGAGAGTTTGGGCTGACTTGTCCTGCTTTGGTTTGTTTTTTTTTTTTTAACATCTGAGTTTTATTACTTACCGATGCTGTGCTTTATCATAAGATGTTGCTTAGGATATAGAAAAACTAGAACAGTGACCTGCATATTTCTCATATTGCAAAAAATGTACTGACCCCACTAGATGGTGCTAATTGATAAACATATGTCTGTGTATATTTCGATATATATATGCATTTAATTTTAACTCAAAGCATAGATGTCCCTGTCTGTGGTTTGGGTTTTGAATGTGTTAATTCTGTAACATTAAGATGTACAGGCGTAATCTCTTCAGTATTTTTAGAAACTCAGGGAATCCAAATGGTATTGAATCTTGGACTAACTTTGTCCAAGTTAGGATGTAAGGATGATATTTACTATACTAAGCAGGAATAAACCAAACTCTTCATGATTTGAAGTTATCAGTCTCTGCTTGAATAGCAAAACTGAAAAAGCATAATTCTGTGCCTAAATTTCTCAGCCAGTATGCAGCAAACCTAGGTGTTTGTGTGTTTTCTTTAATTAGTGTTTAATTGGCACTTCTGTAAAAGTTTAGATGTGTAAAAATGAAGCTTGCTGGAAAAAACAACTGACAATCAAACCAGCAGTTTAGCTGTTGTTCATGTTAGGATTGTGTTGGGAAAGTTCTTTCCTCTGGATTTATATTGTTAGCAGAACAGTGGAAATCACTTGCTTTTGGAGAAAAAAGTCTGAATATTAAGTTCTTTATAATGGTGTAAAAATAGAAACCATTGGTTCAAATTTGTGATGAGTGTTTAAAGACAGTAGTGTCAGAAGAAATTAAGTTTACAAAGCAAAATGTTCACAGGTAAAATGTATTTGTGGGCAAATTAGAATGTTTTGATGTTTATACATTTGTGTTTTCTCAAAGAACAAATGAGGCATTTATTGAGACAAGTATTAAATCTAGGCACTTTTTTTTTTTTTTGTTTCTAGCGTCTAAATGAAATCTTAAACTTACTTGATAGACTTCAAGGAAGTCTATTAGCAGTGAATGGAGACTACCTGGTCTTACTGGACAGTATTTCTATACTTAGCAGATTTCCAAAGACAACTCTCGTCTTACAGTTCTGTCTCAGTTTAAAGTCTCTTCTTCAGCTGTATTTATTTGACAAGGCAGGACTATACAGTTGTTAATTTGAAACATGTCCTGTTGCCTTCTTGTTTGAAAAAGTGCTGTTCTGATTTAATTTAATTTTTTTTAATGTTCTGTCTACATATTCTTAGCAAGTTACCTCTTCAGTTCTCTAATTTGGACTTTGGGAATAATTTAACGTGAATAGGTATTAGTATTGGCACAGAAAGTATTGTAAATTTATTTTTGAGTTTGCTTTATGGCTCTTTCTTTGCTAATCAACATACCAGCACAAAGAAGTTGGAAATAGTGGGACATTCTTGGTTTTTTAGTTGCTGAATCATATAATCAAATTTAATCACCATAAAATGTTCAGGATTGCCGTTTTTGTAGATGACCCTCAGCAATAAGATGTCTGTTGTTGCTGGTGTATTTTGTGCTCAGAAAAAGCTCAGGTATTGGTAGTTTCCAAAGTCAGTCAGCTATGACATGATCTTTGTTCTTTACATTCCAGCAGCATCCAGACTGTTTCTTTCCTCTTCCAGTTCATGTT
The DNA here is from genome assembly GCA_035221455.1 of Xenops minutus. NCBI lineage: Eukaryota > Metazoa > Chordata > Aves > Passeriformes > Furnariidae > Xenops > Xenops minutus. The sequence continues at coordinate 15,084,792 of JAWWEE010000074.1, forward strand.
TAGCAGTTTAATTTTTTTTGTCTCTTTTAGGTATTTTTTTTCTTTAAAGTATTCAAATTTCATATTCAGGAGCAAAGAATGGTTCTGTTTTTCTGTAGTACAGAAAGCCACTTTTTCTAAGGAAAAAAGTTCTCAAGTTCATAAAGATATTTAAATTTAAAGTATCAAACCCCAAAGGGAGAAATACTTTTGTTATATAAAGCAGTAACATTGTATTGTTTTAAAAAGGTTTACCGTAAAGCTAAAGAAACTTTTATATTTCTTAAGATCTGACTAATATTTTAGATCAATTCTTTGGATTATTTGTTACAAATAGTAATTAAAATTAGTCATACATTTTGCAAGTATTTGTTGCATTACTTAAACACAGTCAGGTGATACCTAAAAAGGAAGTTTCAACAGAGTAGTTAGTTAAGTGGGAAAAAAAGGGAAAGATTTCCTTGAAGAGAGAAAAAACCTCCAAAGTTTATTGTGGGACTGTGGGATTGAAATATTAGAGATATGTATATATTTTTTCTGATTATTTTTAAGCTCATTAGTGTCTTGAATTAAATATTTTTCCTCAAGTTTTGTATTTAGAATCATTGTATAAACAACAGCTGTTTGATCGTTGGAGTAAGGATTATTTTCATCTCTTTCCATTACAACTGTGCAACTTTACTGTGTGTTCTTTCTCAAAACTGCAGGGCTTCAGTGGGAGTTACAATTACTTTCTTGCTTGTAATAAATATTCTTTAAGTAAAAGTGTATTTTAAAAGTAACATAGAAATAAACATTTCCTGGTATAATTTGCACATAAACAAATAGTGCAATTGGTTATAAGTATCTCACCATCAGTAGTTGGAATACCAAAGAAACTAAGCTTACAGTATTTTTTTCTAATAAGATCTCATTTTAGTAGTGTTGGTTTGAAAATTAAATACATTTTGTGTCCATGATTAGTCCCTGTCTTCCTTTTAGTGATGAGGAAAGTCATGCTTAGTTCCTCTGATAATGTGCTTTTTTTGGATTAAAAATGATGTCATAATCCTGAGTATTTTTACCATTTTAATTTGCAGTCTTTATATATGACTTTGACAGTTTTATTGTATGCATATTCAGTTTGCTGGGTCTGCAGCACTGCACAGAATTTCCTGAGAGTTGAGTCAGGATTGAAATGAAAGATTTGGTATCTTATATTGTGAATGATGAATCTTTATCATTGTCTAAAGGAAAGGAAGAGAGAGAAATATGCACTTCTGTGAGCCCAACTCAAATTCTGTCTTTCAGTTAAATCTGACTGTTTCATTTTGAGAAGTGTCTTTATTAAAGTAATAATACTGAGAGGGAAAGCAGGACAGCAAAGTGGGATGGTATAGACAGAAGGCTTAAAATCCATAAAGTGGAAGGAGCAGTTTGCGACCTGGAATCCTGAGTTCAGTATTGCCCTTGCAGAATTTTTCCCTCAAACTTCTACCAAATTTAAGATGTGTTTGCACAGGTCAGTGTGTGCTTTTGAAGAGAAGAATTGCTACATTTTTATCAAATTCTGACTGGTACTATTCAGACTGGTACATTTTATGGCTCAGATTTTGCTTTACTTGAAAATGTATTTATGAAGGGTAGTGCATTAAAATTGTAGGGATCATTCTGCCTTCACGGACTGCAGTTTGAAGACTGCTTATTTCAAAGAAAAAGTAGTGTGATGTTGTTCTGTTCATTCTGTTCAAGGACTTCATGTCCTTAGCTCACACAAGAGAGTGGCTTCATTTAAATTTGGAATTGTTTTGATGCTCCTGTCTTTGGAAATGGGGTTAAAAGTGCAGAAAAACAATTTTGAAAATACTGTATACAGTAGCCATGTAGACTGTTTGGCTCTAAAGTGTCAGGGAAATTTATTTTGGACCAAGTGCAACTTGTTTGGCTTTGGTTTGAACTTCCTCTGTCTATCTAGGGACCCTCTTCCTATAAGCAAAGTCATCAAAACCTTTGCTTATTACTGACAAAAAAAGGGTCCATTTGAATGAAGTCTGTGAAATCTTCTATAATAGAACCTTTATTTTTTTGAATAAGGAACAATGAATTCAAAGTGATTTTTTTTACAGAAAAATAAACATTTTAAGAAACGCTGCATGAATAACTGGGTTTGTAGCCAGTATTTAGTCTGTTTTGCTTAACATTGCAAAAATAAAATAGCTAATGTATTAGTCGTATTACCGTATTACCTCCTTTTAGCAGCTAAAGGAAAGATAGGGAAAATCTCCATCCTTTATTGGGTGTGAGGGAAAAACATAGTGACAAAGAACAAGCAAAAGGTTAATATACTTAATGCCTTCTTTGCTTCAGTCTTTAATAGTAAGACTAGTTGTTTGGGTATCCAGCCCCTGAGCTGTAACACAGGGACAAGGAGCAGAATGAAGCCCCCATAATCCTGCAGGAAATGATGAGTGACCTGCTACACCACTTGGACACACACAAGGCTCTGGGGCCAGAAGGGATCCGCCCAAGGGTGTACTGAGGGAGCTGGGGCAAGTGCTCACAAAGCCCCTTGCCATCATTTGCCAGCTGCCCTAGCTAACTGGAGAGGTCCCAGTTGACTGGAGGTCAGCAAATGTGACACCCATTTACAAGAGGAGTTAGAAGGAGGATCCAGGGAACTACAGGCCTGTCAGCCTGACATCAGTGCCAGGGAAGGTCATGGAGCTGATTGTTTTGAGTGCCATCACACAGCACATACAGGACAATTAGGGGATCAGTCCTGCCAGTTTGTGTTTTGCTTGGGACCCACACAGGGGATGAGGAAAAGGCTGGCGATGTGTCTCCCTGAACAATGACACAGTTTCCCCCAGCATTCTCCTGGAGAAACTTTAACCAGGGATGCTTTTTGCTGGGTAGAAAACTGTCCAGATGGGCGAGCCCAGAGAGTGCTGGTGAATGGAGTTGCATCCAGCTGGTGGCTGGTCACCAGGGGTGTTCCCCAGGGGTCAGTG
>JAWWEE010000074.1:15087860-15185076 GCA_035221455.1 Xenops minutus
CTGGGGGTGTTTAGTCTGGAGAAGAGGAGGCTCAGGGGAGACCTTATCGCTCTCTACAACTGTATGAAAGGAGGTTGTAGGAAGGTGGGGTGGTCTCTTCTCCCAAGTAAGAAGTGATAGGACAACCTCAGGTTACACCAGGAGAGGTTTAGATTGGATTTTAGGAAAAATTTCTTCACTGCAAGGGTCATCCAGCATTGGAACAGGCTGCACAGGAAAGTGGTAGAGTCACAATCCCTGGAGGTATTTAACAGATGTGTAGATGTACTACTTAAGGACATGGTTTAGTGGTGGACTTGGCAGTGCTGGGTTAATGGTTTAATGGCTCTCTTTTCAGCTAAAGAGAAATGGTATATGAGCATAATGGAGGCATTTACTAATTTTCTGTTGTATTCTTTGGTGACACTAGCACGAAGACAGGAAGTTCTGAAATTAGAATTATAAGAGAGATCTGAGACACAGATCTGGAGGCACATCCCACTGTTCATGAAGGACACATTTGTTAACAGTGTCAATAGTAGGTACTTAACAGATATGAAGTTTTTTTTCCAATAAAAACAAATACGTTGGGGAGGTGCAATGTAAGTACACAGAAGCAGTATATATGACACAAAGAAGTAAGGGCAGGATGTTTTTTCATTTTACAATAAAAATCAAGAGATGGGTCCTTACAGACCTTAGAGTTTGATTCTATCCCTCTAGGACAAAATCAAATCTGACAATGCCCTCATGACCTTGTGAGATTAGTCTCAGAGCTTCTTCATCTGTGACACTGCCGCACAGAGTGCAGGTGTTCTTCCTGCATCTTCCTGAAGCATTACATTTTCTCTTTTTCATCATCATCGTCTTCCTTAGATGCCTCCCTGCTCATCAAGGTCAGTCAAGGGTGAAGGACAGACAAATGAGGTTATGAGGCATAGTGTTAAATGACTGAGAGGGAACCCTGAAACCACAGATTAAAGAAAAAATCCACAGAGAATAGGATTTTACCACATATACTGCAATATGCACGGGCATTTTTTCTGTCCTGCAATTTCTGGCTAGGCAATAGAAACTAGTTATTCGACTGGAATGACTAATAATTCACATGACAGGCATTTTTAGCAAGGCTCATTTTTGATTTTGCCAGTTGAGAAAAGTTGTCTTCTTTCCCAAGATTCCTTTCTTTCATTTCTAGAATGCTGTGCTGCTTTTATTGGCTTTAACAGTCTAATTCACAATAATCACATGATATTTGTCATCACTGTTAATAGGTGCTTCTGCCGTTACAACTGTCACACATATAAGTGCTCCATAATCAAGTTCTTGCTTAATCAAATTTCAAGCAGCAAGTGCTTGCTGAGAGTGGGAGTTGTAGCTGTGGCCTCTCTAAGCACCGCTGCTGATTTGCACTGATAGCGTCTGATTTAAAATAATGCCTCTTCAGTAACTTTGTACATCTGTTGATAACACACCATTGTATAATTTGTACAAAACATAACCTGACAAGGAAAATGCCCTTAACTGTGATCTCTTATCACATTTTGTAACTTAGAAAATTACTGTAATGGTGCATACAGATCTGAAAATTTATTTCTGAAAATGCAATATAATTAGAAATTTCTGGAGGAGTTCTGTTTTGAATATAGGTCATTGTGATTGCTGGGTAAAGGACACTTTTTAAGTGTCATCCAGGACATGCTATACTCTTAGCAACCTTATCTTCAAGGGCTGAACAGATGCTAGTGTAGATTTAGATCGAACATAAGGAAGACATTTTTTATGATGGGGGAGGTGAGACACTGAAACAGAGAAATTGTTCATGCCCCATCCCTGTAGGTGTTCAGTGTCAATTTGGATGAGACTGAGCAACCTGATCTAGTGAAAGATGCCCTGCCCATGTCAAAGGGTGTAGACTAAATGATCTTTAAAGGTCAAACCATTCAATGATTCTATCCTTGTAGCTTGGTTTGCATTTTTTTAATGCAACTGCAGGGATTTTGATAACCTCAGAGCACTTTGGTCCCAATACACATTCTTTTATTGGCTCTTTTTAAATACTGTATTTCAAGTACACATATGACCCGTAAAAAGAGTTGAAAGTTTCTTTTGTTTCCTCTGTTTTGCTGTAACTCAGTAATAAACTGACATTTTTTTGCAACTTTTGGACCGTGGTAACAGGCTTCTTTCCTAGGATACCTGTAATGTTCTCTGGAGTGTTGACAGGAGTGAGTTTAATTTTCAGTGGATATAATGTTTTAAGCTGACAGAAATTCCATCAAGTTTAGTCTTGGGCCTTGTTTCATTTCTTTGAATGAGTTGTTTACTAAAAGGAGTGCTAAATGAACTAGTTACTAAGTTCTGTCAGGGCTAGAACCTCCTCCTTTTTCAAACCATATTAACATCTCCAGTTATAACCCCGCTCCACTCCTCGAAAAGAAAAGCAGCAGATGAGGTAATACTCCAGCTAACGAGTCTGCATTTTTGGGTTTCCCTCTAAGAATTCAGATGCCTTGCTGGTTATTCCCTCATTCTAGGTGTTTGAGAGGGGTGGAGACAAGCGCTGCAAAAGGAGTCACCACCACCAGCTGACTGATGCCCATCCAGTCCCCAGACAATAGCTGCTTTGGAAAAACACGACATTTTGTGGTGTGAAATACCTCTTTGGTCCGTTGGGGTCAGCTGTGTCCCCTCCAGACTCTTGGCCACCCCCAGTCCACTCTCTGCAGGGGACAGAGCAAGAAGAGAAGTGGCCTTGATACTGCACAAACACTGCTCAACAATAGCTAAAGCCTTGCTTTGTCACCAGCACATTTTTGGTCATGGATCTACAGCACAGCACCATACAGGCTGTGAAGAAAATGAACTCTGTCCCAGCCAAGCCCAACAGTTTATACCAGACAGTCTGCAGACTCTAATTTTTTTAGTGATTTTATGCTATACTGATAAAGAATCCTATGATTCTTTATTGCAATGCATGTTTTTAGTTCTTTTGTTAAGGTTAGCTAACATGGTTCTGAATAATTTCAGACTACTGACTTTTAACTATTTAGGCAGAAATAGTTCCATGCCATTACCCTACTTTTGAATTGTTACAAACTTCATGCCTCTGCTTTTTGGAACAAAGGCTTAAAAGAGAATTGCTTATCTGTTGTTCTGAAACTTTCTGCTGTGGAAAAATTGGGCCAGAATCGAGATCTCTGAATATCTGTTTTTATACCTTCAGATGCTTGCTTTGATACTTGTAACATTCTCTCAGAGGTCTTTCTGCACTGTGCAATCACTTAATTTATATTTGAGGCAGTTTAATGTTACTATGGGGATTGAAACACTCATTGCAAACTTTGAGTAGCTAGCTATGATTATTAATTGCTCTTTTGTTTTCCTTTCCTAAAATACATAATGCTAGTTTCTTAACAGTATTCTGTGTCTCTAGCTGCAATTCAAGTCAATTGGTATGTACAGAATGTGATTTAATGGATGTATGTGTTCTAGGAAAGTCAGTCTTCAAGATGTTGTATTAAGTATTTGAAATGAGTTGTCGTTTGATTTGCTGCACCATTTTCCTACACTTCGTGTTTATCATGCTGTAGTGCTACAGAGTTGTTACTGTGTTTAAGTTCATTAGTGTAACAAAGCCGCAGTGATAAGTACTATAAGAAGGTTTGGGAACAAATGAGTAGTTTTGCATTCGGTCTGTTTTTGTGCTGTGTAAATAGGCTTGAAGACACCCACTGAGTGATGAAGATAAAGCAAAGAGTTGGCTAGTTTTTCTGTTCCTTTCATCTGATACATTAGGGTTCTGGAAGGAGAAAAGGAGGGAATTAAACAATTTATTAATTAAAATTCTACATCAAGCAAAATATACATTCTCTTTCAGCAGAGATGATGGTATGCAATTATTGTTTCTGAATGTTTTTAAGGGTTATTTTGATTGGCTTCATTGTAGCCCATCATTTCTTTTTTTGCTTCTAAGTTATTTGTTTTGCTGTGACTCAAAGTTATTGGTCAATTTAGACAGTGAACTCACAGTCTAGATCCCAGAGTTAAAGTCACACCATTAGTCATCAAATGAAAACCCTAATTCTCATCTTGAAATCTCACTGTGTAAATGTTGGGACTATTCACAAATGTGTCTTTTACAGTTGTGACTTTCTTGAAATGGTGTCTCTTGCTTCAGATATTACAGATGCAGAACACAAATTGCAGATTAAGGCAAAACTAGCATGCACTCCCTCAGCAGTTTATCTTTTGCTTTTTCCATTCACTTGATCTGTTGTGGACTCTTAATGTATATATGCTTCTCTTTGTAGTAGCAGCGCTTTGTAGTGGTGCCACTAGTGGAATTAAATACTTTTTTGCAAATGTACATGAACCTGAAACTTTGGTGGACAGTTAACAGCTTCTCTGTCTATGAGAGTCTTCCATGATGCATCCATGTAAGTGACTAAGCCAATAAATACAGAAGCTGAGTAGCTGTTATCAGTGCTATCATTTCAGACACACTTGTTGATATATTATGAAGAATATAATGAAGAGAGCTGTTAGAGGAGATGGATTCCTTTCTGCTGAAGTTAAATAAGCACCTTACCTGGTGATGGATATTCAGCAAAGGCTAGTCCAGAGTAAAACCCCAGAATTATATATGGTGTGGTGAGTAGGTCCTCAGTGCCAATTCTTCTTTTGCAGTAAACAGATGTGATGTTGCGTGTTTTCAGGTGCACACATAATTAGATGAATTTTGCAGGTACCTTATCTTTGTGCTGAGTGATATCTCATCCCAGAAAAAAAAATCCAAGTAAGGGAATGTTTTTATAAGTAATAAGTGGGTATAAGTGTCTGATGTTTTCTGAAAGGTGATGCACTCTGGTCCAGAATTACAGTCTGTCCTAGAAGGATGGTCAGTGTAAATTTCACAAAAGATCCTCTTCAGCATTGCTGTCAGGAAGGTGTCTTTGCCAGAAAAAACCCCTCTCATTCAGAGGTGTTGACATGTCTGAGTAGCTGGTGACATCCCTGTGTAGTTGGCAGAATATTTTCACATATGTGTGTGATGGTTCTTGTGTTTTATGTGCTAGAATGGCTCACTGGTGGGCCAGTAGTTTTTGGGTTGCAAGTGTTTGCATATTGTATTCTTACATACACTTATTCTTTACCTATGCCAACTGTTGTATCAAAAAGACTAAGTTTGTCTCCTGTTAACTTTTTGGCACCTTATTTCTCTCCTGCTCTTAATTGTTGCTAAAATCTTTGTTTTGATTTGGGTCCTTTCTGCCTTTTGCTACCTCTTGTTCTCTCCGCAAAGAATGCCTTTCACATAAGCTTTTCAAACACGGCCTGTGGGTGGGCTCTACATCTTGCACTGGATCACTACAGTGTAGTATGTCTTCACAGTGTTAATCATCAGGTTTACTTTCTTCGCTAATTCCTTATAAAATTTAGGTTGATCAAACCGTGTAACAAGTAAAATAATCTGGGGGAAAGAAGGGAAACAATTGAGAGGTGTGTCATTGAGTACATACCTACAGAGTTGCCTATTCATATTATAGACCTGTGAGCAGCAAGGTAGTTCCACGTGACTTAAATGTGTTGATTGCCAATTTAGAAAGTAGGAAAAAGAAAGTGGAAGCAAGGAAGCTGAAAAAAACCTCTTGAGATGAAAAGGAGGAGGGGAAGAGAGAACAGGAAGACAACGATATGATGATAGAGAAGCAGGATTAGGAATGGAGAATGTTGTAAAAACTGAAAGGCGAAAGTCTGACCTGTTTATGTCTCAAAATTATTTCTCATAAGTTCATCTGTTTTGGAAATTTATTTTGTTTTGACGTACAGAAGAGTTGAAATTTCAGTAATTATAAGAGTTTTCTGTGTCTTTAGTATAGTTCATTGGCATTGATGGGAAACGATTTTTTCACAACAGTTACAGGGAACTCTACTTTCAGTTTGCTGACACTTTCAGTATTTCCTTTAAAAACATTCTGTTCCTATGTATGAAGCCGTAGATACGTCAAGCAGTTAAAGACTATATTTATTCAAGTTCAAAAAAAGAAATAACATAACTGACACATTGCGTTTCTTGGATGGCATCATCTTATGATGAAAATAGTCTGTTTTGGAGCCCCGTTGTAATTTTCCAGAAACTTTATAAGTGGAGATTTTCTTAAAAGATTGCTAGTACTTGGACTGTAATACCAATACAAATTACTCTTTCTTAAACCAGGTGTGTAGTTTTAAGTGTGTAGTATTGTTCTGTAAAGTCTTTCAGAAAAATCCTGCTTACAAACTTTACCAGAGCCTAATAATTACTAATTACTAATGAAATGATACTTATTTTGCAAGGATTCCTTCCCAGAAGGAGTTAGGGTATTTGAAACTGATGCTATTATTCTGGGTACGTGCTTATCCCACTCCTCTGTTTTATTTTCAGCTGTATGATGTTAGAACTATACATGGAAATGAAGAAATGTGAAATGAAAATTAAGGTTATTTTGTAGGACTCTTTGCTTAGGATTTCTGTTTTTTTGATTTAGAAAGCTCCTTGAGGATTTTGAAATAGTCCAGACTGAGGACGCTGCTCTGCTTTACTATAGAAAGCTTAATTTGGTCTCTCTGGGCAAATCCAGAAACAATTTCTCTTGCTTACAAATGTGCCAAAAATTGTATAAATTTGCAAATGATTATTCTTCCCTCTTGGGGCATAATTTCAGAGGAGATTGTCAGTTTTTGCAGAATCTCGTAAATCTTCCCAAAGTACCCTGCAGTGAAAAGAATAGGTAGTTATAAAAAAAGAAAAAATCAAAAAACCAAAAGCCCAACAACCTAGTCATCTGTTCAACAGAACAGCTTTTTATGTTTTATTTACAATGTATAATTCTTGCTTTAACAGACTTTGACTCATCTGTGAAGAGATTTTCAGCATTTGAGCTTTACATGTAAATGTCAGAAGAACTTAAAACAGATGTACTATATTTCCTATTTTTAAGCATGATACAGTCCTATATTTTCCATAAGTTGTATAAGTTTCTAGTAGAGAGAAGACAGTAGTATTAAAGTTACTGGACATCTGGTATAGCTGCAGAATAGAAACTACAGTTGCCTTTTGTATTAAATAGAATTCTTTAGAATGAAGCTCAAGCAAATGTTTGCAAATACGATACGTTTTATTATGAGTAGGTGAATACTCTCTCTTTTAATGTTTTGAATCCACTCTCATACTTCTCTCAGAGTGTTACAGGATAGTTTTAATTTCTATTACAATTTAATTTCATTCAGTGAAGTTTGTAAAGGGGCTACCTTGTCCTGTTTTGCTTTTCATTTCTGTATCTACTGCACGCTTTTCATTTTCATCAATGCAGTCACTTATTCTAGATATTTAAATTTCAATTTCTACTTGTCTAAGAATTGAAATTTGGAAATGCAGTGCTAGGTGTGCATGTATTAGCACAATTTACAAACTTCAGATTTGGGAAAAAAATGAGTTGAAAGACAGCATGTGTAGAGGTTGCCAAAGCTTAGGGCTGTGTGCACAGTAGTTTTTCTAAGGTCGTTGTCACGAATGCAGTCGTTCATCACCCTGAAGTCTGGGAAATTCAAAGGCCACCAGGTGAGCTGGCAAGTGTGCTCCATCTTCCTTGAAAGGCAACAGAGATGACCTAGTTCCCAATGACAAGGGAGAGGCAAGTGCTGTACCCATCTTCAAAAAGGGCCTAAAAATACAATGGGGGGAACTAGAGATCAGTCAGCAAAACTGTGATCTGTGAGGAAAATCATAGAATGTGACATCTTGATGTGTTTTTTAGACACAGGGAGGGAAGAAGTTGCCTGAAAATGCATTTTTGCCTCCCTGAATTTTTTGCTTTATCAGAGGAGTTGCACCAAATCCCCTCACTTGCTGTGTTCAGGAAGCTATTATATATAAGTGCTGCATACGTTATGAATGCATTAGTTATCCAGAAGTCAGAGGTGGGTGATAACTGTAGGAGAGCAGTAGGAAGTAGCATTTTTATGATGCATATGATAATTTTATATTGATAAGAAAGGTAATCTCTGTATTTTGCCTTGATTGCATCTTTGTGCACACAGACCAGTGGTTTTTAATTTCCTTAGGTAAATTCTTTAAATTACAAATATGTGCAAGACAGATATTGTCATATAATGACCTAATATAAAAAATAGATTCAACTAACAAACAAGGCAAAATACCATCAAACAAAATCAGATATTTGGGGGGTGAAAAACATTTGTATTGCATCTCAAATGGAAGTGTGCTGAGGTTGGATTGTTTTTTACCATAGATGCTAGAATGTTTATCCCTAGAGTCACTCATTGTGCTAGTACAGTAAATGAATCAAACCTCCAACTTGATGTAGCAAAAAACAATATCTAGAACTGTCCATTAACTTAAATTTTCCTGCTTACTTGATTCCCTTCTGGGTTTTGCTTCAGATTTGGTTAGGCAGCAACTCCCTACAACTCCTCCATAATCAAATAAAATCTTAATGATTTTCCTAAAATGCTTAACTGGATTCCAGTGTCCACTCTTAGGAAAACAGAAATTTGTTTTCAGTCATTTGCAGATTATAGACAGTGCCAATAACTAGTTAAAGTTACACAGTGCCACCTCTTAAAACTATATTTGTTATTGCATGAATTTACAATCATATAAAACTTTTTAAAAAATGGATTATGCAAGAATGTCTCAGCATTTTTTAGTTTGGTTTTTTTTCCTTTTTTAATGTCATTGGTAGAGGTACATACAGGTTTTCCAGGATAGAACCAGTGTGACTGGCAGTGGGGCTTCTGTTTCCTTTGAGAAACTAGGAGGTAGTATAGGCAACTGCTTCTGCCCTTGGAGGTGATGGAAGGTCAGTCTGGATGAAATCAAGATATTGGCTGAAGCAATGAAAAAATTACGGATTTGAGACTTTTTGATTAACTGTGCCTTTTAGTTATTCAAGCTCATAGTAAATCACAAATTTCTGGTAAAATCAGGAAACTTCAGCTCCTTATTTTGTTTAGTTTCTGTGCTTTGTGAGCTAGAAATACAGAGTTGTCCAGTTATTTATACTTCTAATCCAGTATGGATTAGTCTGAGTAATTGATGAGTAAACAATGTCTACGTAAGCTATGTAAAATTCATACTCAAGTTCTGGAGACAATAGGGCTTTGTGTGTAGTTTCCAGATCAGAACAAATTATTTTACAACTTAGCAGTTAAGTGACTGTGGTGTCTTCATACTTCGCTGAGATGTTTCAGAAGTTCAGCATCCTGTAACCAGTGACATACTGAAATAATCCTGTCAAGATTGCAGGAATGATGAAGGGGTCGATCAAGACTTAGATCTTGCTATGCCACGTTGTGTTAACAGAGTATCACATAGCCCGTACTTTGAAGAACGTGTCATCCAAATGACGAAAAACATAGGTGGACTTAAGAGTTATGAAGCACAGCAGAAGACTGGAAAAATGGCAAGCACAGGTGCCATTGTCATGATATTATCTTGTTATGGATGTAGTTCTAGGAGTTAAGTTTGAATTGAAAAGAACAGGCTGGGGAGAAGGTTGAAAGAGTCCTGGGCAGTGAGAGAATTGAGTCCTGCTGGGGGTAAAAGTAAGGGAAGAAAAGCAAATGTGGAAGAGGGGGGAAGGCTGGAGCGAACAGTTGGTGCAAAAGGGATGCAATCTGGTCAACTCTGAGTATTTTCAGTGTGCAAAGAGTGGTTTGGTTGCTCTTTAAAGCTGTCCTTGCTGCCTTGTATCTGCCCCACTCCTTTCCAGAAATGTGCTGTGGAGGGCTAGGATATCACTGAGGATCCTGTTCCCCAAGGACATGAAAGAGTCCCCAGCCGAGTTCTGTGCCCCATGGCCTCTGCCAGACCTTGTCTTCCCCTCCTTGCTAAGCACAATCCCTGATATAGCTCCTTCTGCAACTCCTCCAGCCATCTGGAATTCAGAGCAGCAGAACTAAAGTTGAAATCTAAGAATGGGGTGTGTTTGCATCAGTTGAGACTACTGTTGTTTTCTTTTTTAAAATGTTACTTGATATTTGTATGTCTGTGTATGTTTTGGAAAATAAAGTAAATAAAGTCGAATGTTTAATATAGTCTGTTATGCCATTCTGAAATGGCTTTCAAGAAACTTGTTAGAAGGTTTAAAATATTTTGGGTCTTTAAAGCATTCACACTGAAAAAAAATCTAAATTTTGAAATGCATAACTTGTGGAGGAGGGAACAGGCTGACTGTTTAAATCATGGTGTATCCTTTCCTCTTTTGAAAGAACCGAAGCGTACATTTTTAATGTTGATAACTCCCCATTAAAAATTTTAAGTGCTCCTAAATGACCTGAACTCACTGAAGGACTGCCTCTTTCTTTCAGATGTGTTAGAATTCATATTAGCACTACATTGCCCTTGTTTCTGAATTATTTTAATGACGGCAGCCGCTCCACCAAGCTGTCTGTCAAGATGTGGGTGGTAGGCTATTATTTCACTTCATAAATCATAATTTACAGGGTTTTTTATATCCATCTTGGGGATAAACACTTTATGCTTTGTGTTTTCAGCAGCAATATAAAATGTAATTGATACTTGAAGCAATATGTTAGAAATATGGACAGAGAAAGCCAGGAGAGAAAAATCACAAATGTTTAGTTTTTCTGTGGGTTGGTCTACATACTGAGCATTTTTTCCATCTGATTTCATATTCTTAGCACTTCAACAGAGGATAATGATGAATTGCATTTACATGATTGCTGCCTGTAGGTTACTATAAGGATGTTTCTTTAGTTACAGACACTCAACAGATCCTTTGGCTCAGTGGGGTTATTTTGTACCATTTCTCATGCTGCTAAATAAACTTACTGCTTTCTGCTATTGTCTTCCAGATTCATGAAAAACTGCATTATTATGAAAAACAGAACCCAGTGCCCATACTCCATGGTGCAGCAGCCTTGGCAGATGATGTAAGTGTCCCCTGCTGAGATCACTGGTACCAACTCTCCCAAAAAACTGTCTGCAAGCAGAACTCCTCATCGTGAATGTAATCCACTGAGCTGAAATCATAAGAAGCTGCAAATGTTTCCAAAGGTTCTGTCATCACTGGGCTTGTTGCTGATATTACTTTGATTTTTATTCACTTACATGTTATTAAAACATTGCATCTAGATAGCCTCTCACTCTGCTTTAGTAACTATGTAATAAAAATTACAGGTTGGAACTCTAATGGGAGGGGAAAAGCTGTCAACTATTTTTGAAAAAGTCACAGAGAAGAGGAATGCTTTGGAAAGATAAAGACAAATGAGATAGCAGCACTGCTGACAGAACATGAGAAACAACAGATAATATTAAAGAAATTAAGCATATGACATGCCCGGGATGGAGGCTTGTTAAAAAAATTTCAGAACTATATAATAAAAAGTACAATAGTAGATTTATCAATATTGGAGCTTTCCAAATTACCTTCATAACCAAAAAATAAATTGTAAAAGTGGTCAGCATTGATGGAGTACTTAATTTCCTGTTACTATAATTTTTATTTTAAAGAAAAAAATTCAACCTGCCATTTGTTGCTATTTGGTTAATTCTAGGATTCAGATGAATTGTGAACACACCTGTATAAACTATGACTGAACCTGAGGCAGGCCAGAATAGAGAAATGTTTAATAAACTGTGGTTTAGGTGAAATCCAGAAATCTTTGTTGCAATTGATGATGTCAGGTTGTGTTTTGGAAAAGGCAATATGAATTAGGATCCATTTCAAATACAGCATGTTTGAAACTTCACATATATTATAGATGTTCTAAATATCTCTTCATATAATTAATAGCTTTTGAGTCTTAAATTTTACAAATGGTTAAATGTTGGGAATTGAGAATGGTAACATTTTAATGAAAAACTAAATTAAACATATTTGAAGACTATTGAAAAAAGGATATAAGGTAACTTAATAGTGTTTCAGTAGGAGAGCTATATCCTGTAACATACCAACTATAATAATACATTAGCTTTGACATCAGGCATGTATTAGTAATATTTTTTTAACCTTCGAATAGCTTTGAATAATGTTGATAGTAATTTTGAAAATTAGAAAGCTGGTTGAAATTCTCTTCATTAAATTCTTGCTGACATATTAATAATCCTTGCTAATATTTGTGTTATGGATCTCTGGGCTAAAATTCTTAATAAGAATAATTTCTTATTTTTGGATGCAAAACTTAGTTCTTGATATTTTCAGAAATGCTGAGCAATCTCATTCTTTGTTCAGCCCCATTTAAAATGTATACTTTTGGAAATCCCCAAATTAAAGTACTCTGTCACTCCTCAGTTGAGAGAGGTTGGGGTTTTTAACTCTATGAATATATTTCTGTGTATCTATGGTAGTATTTTTGAAATATACATATATTGGGACATGATTGTCTCTAGACATCTGCCTACTTTTAAAGCACAGTTTCTTTTTAAAGATACTCTTGCTGGTTCTTCATTGCTTCTGTGTAGCTGAACAGCTGGCTTTAGGGACACTGTCCCACAGAATGGGGATGTGCTTTGGTGGCTGAAGTCAGGCTGCCACAATGCAGGATTTTATGTGTTTTGATAGTTACCAGCAAATTTTGAGTAAGCAAATTTACATGCAGTGGGCTTTATAACTCCAAAACTCATGAAGTTTCAAGTTTAAAGTGCTATGTAGTTTTTGACATGTTTGTCTGACTAGATGTCAGCTTCAGAGATTTAAGAGCATGTTGGTGTTATAAAACACACTTTCATTTCAATAGGCTTTAAATTAATGTTTTGTTTTCCTAGTCATAATAACTGTTCTGTTGTTAAAGCAGGAGATACTCTTATTAGCAAGCGGATATTTCCTGTTTGATTTAAAGCCCAAATTTGAGATGCTGCAATCATAAATAAAACTGTTTAATGTGTTGTGTTATATTTTAAAATGTATTTTAGAAGTAATAATTGTGAGGCTTTTCTAAATATTTTCACTTTCCTAGTTGCCATACCTTGTCTATCCTCACTCCCAGGAACTTGTAGGCTAAATTTCTCATCAGAGAATGTGTTTGCCTCTTGTTTTGACTTAGGGCTCTTAATTCCATGCAAATGATCTAGACTTTGCTGGCAGTTTAGGTATACACAGCAAATAAGGCCTTCAGGTTATTAGAAAGACTGTTCTGGCAAAATAAGTTTCAGAACTTTCTCCAGAAGGTTTAAGACCAGGTCCCAGCGCTCCCCATGTCACCAGCCTCCCTCCACGTCTTCCCTGCTCGATAGTGGCAGCTCTTCATAAAGAACTTGGTAAAATGTTATGGTTCCTTCAACAAAGAATCATAGAGGTGGATTTCAAACAGCTTTTCCTGCAGAGTTTGGTGTAGGAGGTAATCAACACAATTACACTATACCCAAAGTATGTCATGGGGCTTGTACTACTGCTGATACCTATCCCAAATCTCAGCACTTCAATAACAACAACAGCAAAAAAATCCTGTCTAAAACTGCTGCGAGGGCAACAGGAAGCTCTGGTGATATCCGTTTGTTAATCTGGCAACATGACTTTGTCTTCTTCTTTCTCTATCAATCTTTGTCTTCCTCCTCCTCTTCCATTTCAAAGTGTTACATTTGCCTTAAGACTTTTATGGAAATACTTAAAAAAAAATAGGTTATATGAGGGGAAAACAAATTCGTAACAACTTCATCTCTGAAGAAATAATCTACTAAATTATGAAACTAAAATATCTGTTAAAGCAGTAGCAAAATATTTGCTCCGTGTCTCACTGTTCTAAACCTTATGTGCCTGCATTTGCATTTGCACCAGCAAAGCAAATGCCATTTCTGCTGGAGTTAATAGATGCTTGTGCACAATTCATCTGAGAGAAATGCTGAAGCAGTCATTCCTACTGAGTAGTTACTAGTCTTCATCAGAGAAGCTCAAATGAATAGATTTTCTTCTCTAGTGTTGAGTAGTACAAGGTAAAGATTGAAAAGAGAGCCAAAGGTAACCTGTGTCGTACCTGCTGTTATTGCTATCACACAATATTGTCAGCTTTGCAGAGCTTTTCCATAGAACAAGCAGACTAGATTGCAGTCAGATTAGCTCAGTACTTGGCTTTATGTCTAAAATACTTCATTGTGACTTTTCCTACAGAGATTGTTTTCTAATCTCTTGGTATTAAGACAGAAATATTGTTAATATTACCACTGATGTACTTGATGGGTATTTTAGCTATCATATTATAAAAGGCTGTGGGACTCTACGTAATGAATTTTTGTTTCAGTCTTGTTACCCCTGTATTAATTAGAAGGTTAGGAAAAAAGGTATTCAACCTTGTCTGATGTCTATAATTGCTTCTAGATTTGTCTCTTAGATATATTTATGCAAAATACGTCTACCCATTAATCTTGAAAATTTATATAAAATAAAGGTACAAATTTAAAATTAGACTAGACAAATAAAATTACTTGCTGCAAATACCCAGTCTTTCTTTGAGACATTTTTATGATACTGCTTTAATGCAAAGAAAATAAGTGATTATCTGAAATCACGTTTTGGATTATGAGCCGTGTAGCTTCAGAATTTTAAACTGAAGTTCACGGTTGTGAAATGTATTTTAGCTTTTCCTTCTTCTGGAAAAACAGTTTGAGTCTGAAATCCTGCAGTATAATATGCCTCTTGAGTCCAAATTAGTTGAGAATGTCGTGATAAGAAAAACCCAAGACATGAGCCAAATAGGCATGGGATTAAATGTTAAACTGCTGCTCTATTGTTCACCAAGCCACAATTTTGTAGTATAACCAAACATAAATTACTGATCTTGTTGTTAGGACATAGTTTGTGCATTTTAAGGGCTTGAATTGCTGATGACCTGTTATAAACTATATTATGATTAACCTGCTTTACATTTAACAAGCTCCTTCCAGTGTATGTGTAAACATAATAAAAGGTTCAGATTGCTTTCACTGTAGGGGCACTTTGCTTTCTTATCCCAGTCCTAAACAGCACAGCTACTGTGGGTTTTTGGAAGCAGTGTGGATTTCACCACCTCATTCAAAACTGTTCTTTATAGACAGTGTCAAAGTTTGATCCAGTCATTTTTACAAGCAGTTCTTTGTCTGCACGCAAAGGACCATTCACTTAAATGAAGTGCTGGGATTTGCCCCCATTGCTATAAATCAGAATGTGATCTGGCTGCACCCTTGCCAGAAATGATTACTTGTGTTAAACTGAGCCAAAAGGCCTGGCTTAAATCTGGTCCACTGAGGGCCAGAAACAGAAGCGCAGTGATTGATGGTGTTTTCCTTCATGCTGGCTTCTGTTTGAACATGCTGGAAAGCAATAACCTTGAACAAGATAGATTCTAGGTTGTCACTGATGCACTGGGTAAAACAACGCTTTGCTAATGGTTTTTGTGTTGATTCCATCTCCCACCCAGCTGGCTGAGGAACTGCAGAGCAAACCACTGAGCAGTGAGATCAGAGAGCTGTTGAAACTCCTTGCAAAACCCAATATCAAGGTGAGGATGTGTTACACCTGCAAAGTGCTTTCTGCATGGGTGTGTCCTTGGGGCTGCCTGTGGGCTTGTCTGCTTTAGTGAGTGTCCATGTGTGCTTGTAAGAAAATAAGCAGTGCTAATCAGAAATACCTGTTGTGAAGAAACACCTTTAGTGTTTTCTGTTAAAGTTATTGTGCTCTTACTCGTACTTATGAAAGGAATTAATTTTAAGTTCCTCACTTTTTTGCAAAGGATATTCTGAAAAGTAGATTTTTTTTTTCTTTGGCTAGCTTTTATTGCATGTGCTTCATATATTTGTTACAACTGTGCTTTTAATTAAAGGTTTTTGGTTGTACCATTGATTTAATTGCATCATGTATAAGTAGTGGTACCTGGTACTTGGGACAAAATTCCTGATGGTAGTATTTTTAAATAAATCTAATTCTGAAAAATTTTAGCAAAATTCCTGGGGTTTCTCTGGCGCTTTTGAGGAACTTGATACCTTTTTGCTGACAGTAGACTATAGAACCATTGAATTGCTGAGGTTGGAAGGAGGTTGTCTGGTTCAGTGTGCCGTTCAAAGCAGAGTCAATATTGAAGTCAGGGCAGGTTGCTCAGGACTTTCTCCCATCAGGTCTTGGAAGTGCCTGGGAACAGACATTCTACAAGTGCTCTCTGCAGCCTCTTCCAGATCCTAATTATCCTCCTATTGAAACTGCTATTGAAAACTGCCTCCATATATCCAGTCAGAACCTTCCCTGTGTATCATTAATGCACAGTATCACATTATTATTGAATTGTTCAGAGAAGGAAGACCTCAGTGTTCTAGATGCATATTGCAATGGTAATTAAATGCAGCAGTTGATTAGATGAAAACTGCAGAGTGCTGATGCCTTTTTTAAGACAGTTGCCTTTTTATATTACCTGCAAAACACCGGTCTCAAAACCTGAGACACTATGATATCTTCAAAGTGCTACAAAATTTTAAAGGTGATTATGCCTGCTTTTTAAAGATATTTGCACTCCTGGTTTTTCCCAACTTTGTAAAATGACAAACTGTTTCTCTCTGAAGGGGTAAGCAATGCCAGTGGCCTGTTAGAAGAGTATTTGTTGGTGCATCAAATTGCAGAGATTCTAAGCTTCAGTGTAGGTATTTCCTTAGTGACTGTCCACATGTGGTTCATGCTTCTGAAGCTTTGGTGGGTTGAGTCTGAAGACAACTCATTTGTGACAGCTGCATCTCTCCCTCTCCTTTCTTGCTTTCACTCGCTCACTCACTCACTCTTGCTGTTTGTTCCTTGGTAGCAGTGAAATGCAATGTGATAATCTTAGTAGGATTTCAGGGAAACAAGTGCCTTCCCCTCAGCATGGTTAATATGACTGAACCACAGTAACTTAGCAAATGTCTTTCTTGGCTTCTGGGGGAGGTGCCAAGCTGCAGGGTACCAAGCCCTTTGCATGGCCAGACTGCCTAATCCTGCACAAGGCACAGATGTTTCCCTGCCCTGCATAGCTTGCAGGTGTGCATGTGAGGTATGCATACTGACGGTATGCAAGATATTTTCCCCTGTCCATTATCTTCGCCACCTGCCATCTTCTCCACCTGGCAAGCATGCCTTTGAGAAAAGGTAAATTATCACTGCTCCCTTATCCATCATGTTGACCAGGTGAGCGTACTGCATTCAGTGAGAGGCTGTAGCTGAGATTTTTCTGTTGATTTCCTCTGCTCTCTCTAGGGCAGAAAGGGAAAAGAAGAAAGTTTCTGGCTCTCAGTACTTCCAGTTCCTCCCTGAGATGCCCTCAGTCTGATCAGTTGTATCTGAGCTTATGCCATACATTACATAAGTTTTTCTAGCCCTTCACTATTAGGTTGATGGCTAGAGAGGGTCTCTTTGTTTATTTTGTTCTAGATGACTGGGATTCCTGTCTAGAACAGCTCTTTTTCACACATCTGAAATTATTTGGGACAACTGATCCATCTTTTCCAACAGTGTTCCATAGACATTACCTAAAAACACATATGGCTTAATTTGGGATTGACTTAAGCTGGCTGTACTTTATTCTGGGGGGAGAAACTTTTCTCTCCTCACCTGGTTTATAACTGCGGTGTTAGGTGGAGCCAGAAGAGCTTCTGCTTTTCTACAGCTCTTCTCTAATGTTTATGGCATGGTGAAGGACGGTTAGGGTTAGTTTACTGCACTACATCACTGCCTGTGCAAGTCTGATAGTGTAAAGGGGCAGGTCTAGCAAGGTGAGTATAACTTTGCTGGTTTGGTTAGCGTGCCAAAAAAGGCTGGGAGAGGTTTCCAGCAACTCTCTGATGAGATAAATATTTCTATATTTTAATTCTGTTACGCAAAAGGTGAATATATTACTGACTGTTTGCATCTGATGAGTACGGCTTTGACAAGTTTGTGTGGTGCAGGTTTTCATCCACAGAGAAGTATTTTAAGGAAATTAATTTCTCTGAGGCAGTTTTGTCAGACCTCAGATTTTCAAAATGTCTTAAAAGTAATTTCAAGGTTTTGTCAGGTGCATTTTCTTTTGAAAAAAAAAAAAATGGGTATTTCTAGTCTTCTAAAAACTGTATGCAGTATTCAGTTACACTGAGTGGGTTTTTTCCCTGTTCTCAAATGTGGCATCAGTTACCGTAATTAAAGGAACTAATAATGATTGTGGTTTATCTTTTCTGATTAAAACAGGACTCTGGAAGTAGAACAGAGCGTGTAGCTCTGGGAAATCAAGTGGATTCATTTAACTGTGTGTTAGACATTTCATTTGTGTTCGAGATTTAAAATATAATTGTGAAGCCCCATGGACACAGACCAGCCACACCTATTATTTGTAATTTCCAGTACTGAATAAGGACTTAAAGTTTGCATTCTGTAATCTTGCTTTACTGTGTTAAAGATACCAAGAACTAGAATAGTATTTCCCCACCTTAGAACCCAAATCCAGTTGAATACAGTATTTTATTTTTTAGCAGACCAGAAATTAACTCTTTGACATGGAATCATAGAATATGCTGAGTTGGAAGGGACCCAGAAGGATCATTGAAGTCCAACTCCCAGGCCTGCACAGGGCACCCTGTGTGCAAAGATTACATGCAGGTACCCTCAGATACCAAGCAGATTCAGGAAAGTTTACTTTTGAAAGCTGAGAACACTAACTTTGTGGCACTGAGCACCGGGTATGAAAAAGACATGCCACTTTCTCTTCTCCAGGCCTTTTTACTGGCTTGCTTGGTCCCACTTTGCGGGACCTCCAAGGTTGTCTGTAAGAATTTTATTTTTTCAGGGAGTTAACCTCTCTGTAAGGCAGGAGAATTAATAACACCAAACTATCTATGGGAAGATGTTCTTTTCCAGGCAGCAAACCTTTCTTGAGGAAAATAAACTCTTGCCTCCTTGGATTGAATCTTCTGGAAAGATTCTTCAATAGTTACACAGCCCAAGAGTCACACCACATGCTTGAGTGTGTTGTCCAAATGCTTCTTGAACTCTGTCAGGCATGGTGCTGTGGCCACTTCCATGGGGAGCCTGTTCCAGTGCCCAACCACCCACTGGGTGAAGAACCTTTTCTTAATACCTAACCTTAGCCTCCTCTGGCACAATTCAGGCCATTCCCTCAGGTGCTGTCACTGGTCAACCACAGAGAAGAGAACAGTGTCTGCCCTTCCACTTCCCCTCATGAGGAAATTGTAACTGCAGTGAGGTCTCTCCTCAGTCTCCTCTTCATGCTGAACAAGCCAAGTGACCTCAACTTCTTGTATGGCTTCCCCTCTAGACCTTTCATCATCCTTGTGGCCCTCCTTTGGACACTCTCTAATAGCTCAATATATTTTGTATATTGTGGCACCTAAAACTGCACACAATGGTCATGGTGAGGCCGCCTCAGTGCAGAGCAGAGCAGGACAATCCCCTCCCTCACCTGACTGGTGATGCTGTGCCTGATGCCCCCCAAAACACGGCTGGCCCTCCTGGCTGCCAGGGCACTGCTGACTCATGTTTGACTTGTCAACCAGCAACAGTGTTCACTGACCATTTCTGAGTTGCAGTGGGACAGGCTGTGGAAAGTCCATGGGCTGGCAGCATCTTCAGGTCCCTCTCCTGCTCAGATCTCACAAGACAAACAAAAACTTGGTGCGCCTGTATGCAACTTGCTAAGTGCAGAACCTGCTGACTGGCCTTTCTTCTGATGAATGTTTACTTTCTAACCTTTTCCATTTGTTCAGTATAGGTGGTGGTGCTCTAAATTAATTGCTTATTTGATAGTCTGTGTAGTGCTACCATCACTTCCATTTTAAGTGTCTGTTATAACCTCACATGAACAAGGAATAGAGGGAGGACTGTGTTGCTCTGTGGAAGGCTTTGTTCTGAAATTACAGTTAATGGGCTGTATTTGAAGATGGTAATTCCTGGCCTGTGTGGGAGTGAGTATTGCTTTTTATAGGCTTTTTTATGACTCTGTATTGCTGTTGACTGAGAGCACTATGGGTTTTTTTTTCCTAGTATATTAGCTACATTATCTTGAGACAAAATATTTTTCATTGTTATTATATATATTGGAATACATAGTTTGGATATTAAGATTCAAGATACTAGCACAAAATACATATAAAAGAGAGATAAATTCTTGATATTTAATGAATATGTCCCAGTCAAGTTAGCAAAATGGTCTTATCTGTCAGTAGGAATGGAAATGGGAAGAGGTGAAACAGTCACTGGAATTACTCTGTCAGTAATGGGGCAGCACTGCAGTGAGGAACACTGTAAGAAAGGAGATGTACATATGACAGAGGATCAAGCTAAGAATGAAAGACTTTGAAGCTTCTGAATTCTCTTCCAATTTTAATTAAAAACTGTCTTGAATAGTAGGTTTCAGTTCCTTTTCTAACAAGCTGGAAGAAGCTGCGTTCTTTTTGGGACAGTGCCATAGCACAAGAGCATAATTGTTATTTATTTTTAAAATTATTTGAAAAACCAAAGGCAATAACTATAGGAATTAACATTTTAGGCACTTACTTTATTGGTGTGCTGTAAACAAAAAAGACTATAAAAGAACGAGCTGTCTTTTATTCCAGTGAAAAATGTTACCCAGTTATATTAACTTTAAAACAGTTTTGCGATATATTATTCAGATCTGGTTCACTCTTAACTTTGTGTTTATAACAGCAATTATACTCTGATCATTATATATTGAAATAAGCATTTTACCCTTTGAAGTTAATCTCTAGTAGGATAAATTCAGTGTGTTCTACATTAATATAAAATATGTCCTTTATGGTCATTGGTGTAATGGGCAGAACAATAATTGTTTCAAAAGCTAATGCCATGAAGGACGTTTATACCTTTTATGGCCCAGAGGAAATTAAGCTTTTTCAATGCCTGTTTCAATGGAGTTTGTCTTCTGTTTTTGTGTGCTGAAAGGTTTGCCAGCTGCTAGTCTGAAACATAAACCGGGTACCTAAGCAAGGGTACCCAGCAGGATTGTGAATGAGTTCAGTGCCTCATGGTGCCCCAGAATGTAAAGTATTTGGGTCACTTTGGGCACTGTACCTGTACCCATAGAGGGAACAGGAGGTGGACATACAGTATTTTTCTTGTCTTATCTTTCATTACCATAGCACGAACAGAATTTTGGAAGTAACTTTAAAACGACTTGCAGAGTGAAGGGAAAACTGCTCTTGTGTGACTGGAAATGTTGCTGTTCAGAGAAAATACAGATTCTTTTTTTTCAGGTTTTTTGTTGTTTTTTTTTTTTTTTTCCTTTAATTGCTTTCAAATAGCAAAGATGCATACACCAGAGAACTGTAAATAGGATTTATATTTGCTGTTTTCTTTGCAATTCGTTTGAAGTACGCTTGACTTTCAGTTTCACAAAATAATTTACATTTGTAAATATTTTCATCTAATTTCATTTTGTTGGCTTTCCTTCAGAATAGAACCGTGAGTTAAACAAAACTAAACTTGGAGATAATGAAGCCAGGGCACTTTGTTCTTCATGTAAATGCTTCCTATGTTTTATTAGGTTTCTTTAAACAAAGAAATAGTGCTTCTTTGAACTTGAAGCATACCTTTAATGTTGTCCTGTTCTGTTTTTCTTGTATTTACTGGAAGTTTGTAAATTCTAGCCTTTATTTCAGAAACAACTGCTGATACCATCATCCCTGCCATCTGAGGCTTACTGGATTTGCACAGTGGCCTAATAGATTGTTCAGATCAAAGTGCTACTTGTTCTGTTATAAAAGCAAACATTTTAAGCTTTATCAGCAGAGTCTTCTAAAGCTGCCCTACAGTCACTGGCAAAAATCAACAATATAAATTACTGTCCAGGAGACTGCAGGCTTTTTTCTACGAGAACTTTAATATTGAAAGCACTGAAAGAAAATATTGTGCTATAATAATATAAAACAAAATCCATTTTTGCTTTGAAAAGTTCATGAAGCATTTCATGTAGCATGTAATTAAAAAAAAAGTCTTAATCTAAACTTTGCCTTCTTTCCAACATTTCCTTTGTATTTAGACCTGCTGAGGATTTTCCGTCAGGGCTTTTTCATTGAACTAGGTATTTTCTGCAAAGTCAACATTTTCCACTGGAAATTGTTGGGATTTGCCTACAACTGTTCAGGTTTTGCATCTGGAGAATTCAAATACAAATTTCAGCTCAGTTAAGGTCTGAGCTGCATTTAGGCTGCTACTGTATCTTAGGCACTTGGAGGATCTTTAGGCCCCGTCCCGTTAGAGACCTGTCTTCCCAGATGCACCAATGTTTTCTACTTTTGCACATGCCCCGAGAGACTATTCTCCTCAACTTTATGAAATAGTCATGCTCACAACCGGTAGCACAAACTACAATATCTGTTTAGGAAGCATGATTTCCCATGTTTTATAACTATTTACTCATCAGTGGTCTGTGAGGGTTATTGGTAGGACTAGTTATAGGAGTTATGTTCTTACATTGAGAGATTCTACTAAACAAATTACTTTTAATATGGTGATTAAAGCATTTTGTATTTCAACAAAATACAAAGCCAAAAACAAAATAGCAAAAGAATCCTTTTTAAAACAGCAAGAAAAATCTTGATTTTTCACATCTGTCAGGCAAAGAAAATCAGAAAGCTGTTGTGGCACTACCACTTACTGTGGTAGGAACTGACAGAGCATACATATACAATATCTCATAAGCATAGGTATAAAATGGTATAGAGCAGTGGAAAGAATACTGCATATTTTAGGAACAACCATTGTGTTACTCTGGAAATGCTCTCAGGTCTCTCTCATGTGATAACTAAGCTGTCCAATGGAGAGCTTGTCTGTCGAACTTAGAAGCAGAAATATGAGAATGCTCACTAGCAGCCAACATGTAATAAAGTGAAAGTGATAGATATCATAAACAAGGGTGAAGCCAGACAGGTCAGCAGCTGAAAATAAAAAATTTGAAAAATAAGTCAAAGAAATCCTTTAGTTATATATACAGACTCTGTGATGCTGTGGCTTTCCTATAGGAGGGAACCAACTGTCACCCACCTAAGAATGTTGAACTGCATACATGTAACTGTAGCATTCAGATACAGCACATAAAATTTGGCAACATTGCTGGTAATTTAGGAGAAGGTAAAAATCACTCCAGATAAAGTCACATCCCTTTCAAGTAGCAATTGCATTCAGAAAAAGATGAGTGAAAATTGAGCGACTGCACAGTATGAAGCAAATAGTCCCTTTTTTACATGTCCTATTTTTATGCTGTTTTTTCCTTCAATGGTGCTTTTCCTTTACAATTGCTGGACTGTATTGTATTTGAACTCTTCGTTCAAAGTTTCCTCTTTTCTACTTCATTTTTAGTTGGATTCCCATGTAGTATGAGTACTTTGTAGCTGAATTTAAGACTTCCTCATCATAGATGAATATATGTTATTGTTTTTTGGAGGAATTAAGTTTTTTCAGGTTCTTTTAACCTTATGGATCGCTAGATTTTTTTCTTTTAAGGACTTCAGAAATCATACTGATGCCAAAGGCTGGATTGTTCCTAAAGACACTTTTTTCAGAAAAGGCAACTGCAACCTCAGCTTTTAGTTTTCTTCAGTTTATATTTTCATATGATTTCTTTGGGGTGTCTTAAGTGGTTTTTAGCCAAGAAAAGGCACATGCCACTGCTGTGTACACTTAATATTGTTGCAGAGCTTCCACTTCTTCAAAAAAGGAATTGATTGATTAAGGATTGCTAAGATATTGAAAGAGTGCTCCTGTCTTGGCATTTTTCACTCTGAAACCCATCTATTTGTGCTCTTGGAAGTTACTTCAACAGGGCTTAAAGCTTCAAGGACACTTTAGCTACATGAATCATGTTACGAATGTAAAGCAGACTGTTCAAATTCTTCACTATTGATTTAAAATAAGAGTTTTCTCTGCTGTTATCCACAACTGAGAAAAAAACACAGGGCTGTCATCTGGAAGAATATTAACACCTTTACCAGATGACATGGGTAGATGGACTGCATGTTTCTGTGAACACTGAGAACAGTTTTACTTTGGAAGCATCTCCAGGGGCTGTGAACATTAAGCCAGAGGAAGCAGGAGTCTGAAGATGCAGAAAGTTCATTTTTCTGTTGGCTGTTGCTGTCTGGCTACCAGCTGCAGGTAAACCCATCAGTTCAGACTGGTGAATCTGAAATCAAGAAACAGCATTTTCAGGCAAGGAAATTATCCTTTTGTGAAAGGAAGTTCATATAGTCATGAATAAAGTCCACTGCAGTCAAGAGGAAAAAGTAATATGTACTGAATATTGATCCAACTGAGATGTTTCTGTGCTAAGAACATTAGTCTACAGTAGATATTAAGAACTCAAATCCACACATGTATAGTATGTGTTTTAAATGTTTTGAATCACTACTCTGACCCAGCTGTGTCAAAGTCAGATTGGAAGAGAAAGGTATTTAATTGCCAGATGGACAAGCTTAAACTAGAGGGCAACTCTGGTTTAAGTACAGATGAGACAGTTGCAAGCATGGAATGTTATTTTCTCTTTTGTACGTATGTTACTGCTGTCTTCTCATACAATATATCATCTCTAGGTATTTTATAAAGAATATATAGGAAAAATATATAATTTGAAGGATGTAAAGAAGTAAATTAACCCAGATATTTTTACCTGTTAATTAGTACACCCACTGGTTTTCTGATTACAAACGGAAAATTATGCTTAATTTAAAGGACCATATTTCATTTTTCTTACCATCACTGTCAAAGTTGTTTTGCTTATGTTGATTGAATAGCGTAACTGATCCTCAGTAGCAAAAGCAAACTGATTTAACTGGAAGTTAGCTGATTTCTTTGGCATTATATACTCTGTGTATTTGACTGGGAAATTTAATATAGAACAGAAAGTTGTTAGATTAATGCAGCATCAGAAGGAATAACACTACTTCTCTGCTAGATATGTGATTACTGTAGCTTGTGCACTCCCTCACTGGTTCTACTGCCACCCAAAAATATTGTTTATTGTTAGCCCAGCCATCCTCTGGCCATTGCAGCAGCACAGCTGAGTTTCTACTGCCTGTAGTTCTTTTGCTTGCTTCTGCTTCTAGATTATGCTTCATGCTTTAGCCAGGCTGGAGAATTCAGCTAATGTGCTTGTTCTTACCTGTCAGCTGAGATGCTTGTTCTCACCTGCCTTCTTATTATCTTGGTAGTCTGTGTTTTGCATCAGGATTAGGGTTGCACATACTCCCTTAGCAGACAGTGTTGGTAGTTAAGAGACTGCCATGTGCTTTTGGTTTTTGATGGCTGGTTTGCCACCCATTTGCTGGGGAATAGAACTAGTGGGATGAAATTCATCAGTACATCAATGTAAAGTCTGTTTCATGTACTCGAGATAGTAGGCTTAAAGACATTCTCCTGTAGAAGAAAGGTTGTTCCCCCATCACTTACCTAATTCTTCTCTCTTTTTCCCTGTTAATTTTGTGCTGCTTACTAGTTCTTAAATGTAGAGCTTGATTTCTGAAACCTTGTATTTTTATCCCTTTTTTCTCCAAACTGTTCCTAAGTCAAAATGATTTTCTGTGCCTGGAATCTGTACACCATCACCATAATGCCTCAGCTCTCTGCTGGTTTATTCTGCTTTCTAAATTCTTGCACGTTTGGCTTTTATGACTCCTGTGCATCTCCTTCCATTCTGATGTTCTTGACAGTCTTTCCTTCAGTGGATTCAGTCTCCTCCCAGCTCTTTCAGCTTCTCTTCTTTGATAACTGTCACTGGATGATTTTGCTCACATGATTTTAATTTTATGTAAGTTACTCATAAACTAAGCTTTTCAATCTTGAAAAATTTTCTCAACCAGCATTTTCATCTTGGGTTTTTTTTTTTATTTATTCTGTAACCTTATCACAAAGGAAAACATAATGTGGCTGGAGCTCTCTAGGGGATGAGCTCTGCCAAGTGAGTTCAGGCACATGCTGTTGTGGCTCCTCTAGTGAAACCTCTCTGTGCCAGCCTCAGTGGCACTTATTGGCACCATGGCAAAGCAAAGAGCTGGGAAAATGTCTCTGTCTCACCTGACAGACTTCAAGCTGAACTGCCAGGCGAGGTGACTGGTGCTAATGATCCAAGCTGTGGACTGGGACAGCAAAGTCATGGGCCATTTTGTTGCATTCTGCTGACTGTGCTGCCAGGGCAGCAATCTGCTCCTCAGGCAAGGTCGCCAGCTGCTGGGTTGGCAGTGCTGCAATCTGCTGCAGCTGTTGGCTTTCATGAAGGTTGGTTTGAGTCCCCACAAATTTTCTGTCTATGACTATTCTGTCACTATTTAAATTTTTTAATCTTGTTTTTTTCAAGTGCTATTAAGAAAGAGACTGCTTTTGTTTCTTTGCCTGTTCTGTCTTGTTTTCTTAACTTACTATTTTCTAAAATGTTTTTCTAGACTATAAATGCATAATACCTATGAAAAACAAACCTTAAATGGAGATTTTTTTTTTAAATGATGAGAATTAAAAAACATAAAGAGCTGTGTTTGTGACTCAGGGTCTACTTGGTGTATTTTAACTCTTACAGATCTCAAAATATAAACGGAAGCAAAAAATAGTGTAAAATTTGTCATTGTTTTAGAGGAGCAAAAACGTAGTCAGTGTAGGTAAGTAATACACATTTTTCAAAATGTAGAACTGTTTTCATTAATAACAATCTTTATTTAAATAAACATTTAAAGTTTCAGGAGTGTTTAAAAAAAGAACTTATAATGTTTCCAATGTCAGATTTTCTTTGTGTAAATTGATACTGTAAAATTTCAATTTATAAACTGTGAAATGATCAGCAATAGTTTTAATATGAAAAATACAGCACTAGTTATTAGACACTTCAGAGGTTTGATGAAAATATTCATTTCCAGCTAGATCATGTCTAAGAATTTAGCTGAACATCAATATTTATATTTAGGTAGTGCAGGAGTTTGAATCATACCTTCTTTCAAGTTCTAAATATGGACCATGTTTACATTAGTGAATCATAAGCATAGAACTTAGAGCTGAAATAAAATATTTTTCTCCAGAAGTGCTTAAATATACGTGACCCAAATCTTGAATCCTGTGTGCATAGTTCCAAAGAGCTGAGTATCTGAAAACAAAACCAAAACATTAAAAGAAAAAAAAAAATGACCTGCATTTCTTGCAGTTTTCTTGTGAGAGGTTGAAAATTAGTATCATGAAAATGAATAAGATGATCCCTACTTATGTACAAAAAGAGAACATTGCTACCTTTACATTGCCTTGTGCATTTACTGCAAAATTATTCTGGGTAAATCCTGATCATCTTAGGATCCAAGTTTTATTTCTTGACACTTGTAATTTGTTTGCTTTTTAAAAGTCGCAACCTTTTCTATAGAAGTCTAGTCTGATACATAGTTTTTTTGTACTAAGCGCACATTATATTAATTGAATGGTACAAAGACACTGCTGAAAAAATGTCCCTTTACTCTGTGAATACAGTTGTTTCTTCATGTGTTCTAAGCTTATGGAAGTGCTCTCCAGGACAGGCTCTGATCACATCTAGTTGAAAAAGTGAAATCAAAATAGCTTTGTAAGTTTTGTTTGCAAATTAGTTATTGCACAAAATCTGTGCTGAAAACTATTTTAAGAGCAACTACAGTGGACAAAGAGTAGTGTATTAAAAGAAGCAGTAATGGAAGGCAAGCAGGAAAGAAATCTTAGCATGTTCAATGTACAGCATAAAAAAGTTTGTGATGAGAGAAGCTCGTCTGAAAGCCTGGCTGAGAAAAGGCACATAGTTTTTGACATTCCTGCTCTTATCTGAAATACATATTTTTGCACTGAGATGAAATAGTACTGGACTTTGGGGGAAAGATTTAATACTGAAAACTGTAGTACATTGTTGTTTAATATGTTCTTTGGGAGAAGAAGGGGATGGGTTGATCAGTTCCAGTTGATGTGAGTGAAGAAGAGGACCATAAATACGAGACATTGATTGACATCAGTTTATAATGCTTGGGATGCACCATTGTTCTGCATGCAGGATCCAGGAGTCTAAACTGGTGTGCAGAGCAGGGAAGTATCTTATTAACACCGGTGGCATAATTCAATGTAGTGGTGGACAGAATTTCTTTTGCAAATTTCATTGTCAAGGGTAGGTTCTTTTGAACATGTTTTAAGTGGCTGCCTTTTACTCTGGAAATGGTGCTTTATATTATTTTCATCTGTTTTCCCTATGTGCCGGATTGGTTTTAAACTTCAATATAGAATCTCTTTAAATTGAACCAGTCCACGAATGTGCCCTGGCTTTATGTGGAAAAATGTAATTGCAGAAGACTAGTTTTAGAAGTCTTAACTGTAAGGAGCCTGAAGTAAAAGCAAAGACCACTTTTGTTTTAGAGTATCTTTGATATTTCACATACATCTTAAAGGTGACTGCATGTGATTGCATGGCTTTTACATATGTAATGCTTCACAATAAACATTTCCAGGAGGATTCATAATTGCTAGCCTGAGGTTTATAGCTCAGATCTAAAGTAAAACTTGCTTTTGTTGGTGGGAGATGGTAATTCTGATGGTACATAGTACAAATTTGTAACTGTATTAGGAAGAAAAACAGAAGTAATTAGTGTGTTGAAGTATTTTTGTCAAATTGTACAATTGAAAAAAAATTAGTGAAACATTAGCAATTTATCAGGAGGCAGGCACAATCTTGCTCTGTGTTTGTTTTGCTGAAGCCCTAACTTTAAATTCAAACTTCAGAATTTCAAGATTACCATATGTATGCTCTTTGCCTTCAGCTTTTGCCATAATAGCTTGTAGCATTGGACATTGTTTTCTGTTGTTACTGTCTCCTCCATTCAGAAAAAAATCCTGGAGTAGCATAATGAAAGTGTCATGCTTTTTTAAAATATTTGCATTATCCTTGAGAACATAAGATTTCTGATAATTTGTGTATATTATTAAGTAGCAACTAAACTGACATCAGAGAAATGTAGCCATTTTCTGTTCTTGATTAAAGAGTTTTTCTTAATCATGATTTTAATTGTTATAATAGATCAATTATTAGTTATTGATATGATGCCTTCTAATGTCATTCATGCCAACAACACTGATGTGTTCTGCTTTATCCTAAGCATTTCAACATTTTCCAAAATGCTTTATTTTATTGTTGTGAAGGTTATCGATTTACAAATTATTTCTGCTGTTCAAACTACAACTTTCATAATATTGACTCCCGGGAAGAAAATATTCAAGTGTTTAGAGGCAGCTGTTTGAAACCAGAAGGAACTGCAAGCAGTAGGTAGAATTACATGTATGGCTATTGCTGTTATTTCTGGTACAATGCGCAGTTCTCTCTACAAAAGCAAAAGCATTGCCTAGCCATTTTTCACCAATTTAAAAGGTACTACAAATAATGTGGACTTTTCAAAATAGAAAAGAACTTTAAGAGTTCTGTATCTAGAAAAAGCTGTGAATTTTATATTATCCTTGAGATTTTTTTGAGCATTAAGAGAATGAAGTTTCTAATTTCCTTTGCCCTTCAAGGATTTTTATTTTCTGAAAGTTCATCAATTATTTTAAAATGGAACCTTTTGTCAGTCTTTGTTAGGCTTTTCTTTGAAAAATATATTGTGCAAGCTATGCTTCAACAGGAGAAACAAGAAAGAAAAAAAGGAGGCAAGACATGTAACAGGTGTTTGATAAGCACCTGCCTAAACTAAATAATTTTCAGCAAAATCTTCCTCAATCTCAATCATGAATTCCATAATAAATTAAAAATTCCTAAGATAATTTGAGACTCCTATGAAAAGGAGCTAGTATGAAAGGGATCCAGTAACCGGGTAAGCTCCCAGAGCTCCTGTGAAGGGAGTGGTTGAGCATCAGCTTCATGTCATGCATCTTATGCTTGAACTGAAGTCCTGGATAGGACTACCTACTGTATAGAAGAAATTTTTTATTAAGGACAAGTATAATTATTTTCTTACTTCTGGAGACTTAGGTTTCCTTCTCATAGTTCTTGTAATTATAAGCTAATGTGCGAAGCATGTGGTGTTTGTGTGTATGAAGAGTGTTTTACTACTTGCCTACATTGTATACATGGAAACATATTTTATGGGGTTATTCCATCAGTTTGAAAAGCATTAAAATTGTATACAAGAATTGTAGTCAATCTACATGCATCACAGTAGTAGAGTCAGGCTGTAATATCCTCTGCTTTGCCTTCCCTAAACTTTTCAGATGCCAAATAATATACTGAATATTAATGTTTCCAGGCTTTGCTCTCTGTACATGATACTGTTGCCCAGAAGAACTATGATCCTGTCTTGCCTCCCATGCCTGATGATATTGATGAAGAAGAAGATTCAGTTAAAATAATTAGGCTTGTCAAAAACCGGGAGCCACTGGTAGGTAACCCTGTCTTGTGTTTTGTGTTTGTGTGCAGGGGCAGCAGTGCTCAGATCGTGAATGTGAATGGGTGACATTAACTTGAAATGTGGATAGATAGTCATTAAACGTGATTATTCACTTGTGACTTCCATTTGCAGTCATTATTAGTAAAGCATATGAAACAAATAATAAGATTTTGTTCATTCACAATGTTTAAGCATTATATACTTGGGCCAGTCTGCACATTTAGATCAATAACATATTTGTCTTTTATCTTGAATTTGAATCATGAACTTAGTTTAAAATGAGAGACGGAGAATGAATCCCCGAAGAAATCTTGACCTGTGTTGTGAACTGTGCCTGTTAGTATTCATGTAAAAAAGCGTGACCTTTCAATACACTGAAAAGAAAGCATAAAAACATATTTTAAAATACTTGAATTGAAATCTGGGCAAATTTAAGATGTCTGTTGTTGTACTTTGCATTATGAATACTAGAAAGTTAATATCTTCATGGGGATATCTGGAAAAATGAAAGGACTAAACCTAGGTTGTATTACAAGTATATTAAAATGCTTTACTGATTTAGTTATTTTTATTTGCTGTATAGTGGGAGTCATCTTGTATAAAATTTAACTATATTCTTTTTCTCCTGCAAACCACTGAGATCTTTGTTTTATGTTATACTGGATATTTGTTCTAATGGATAGCAATCCTGCAGAAAGATCTGCAAAGTTACTTTGAGAAAGTCATCATTTTGTACTTGAGATGACAGTGGGAGAGCAATGCTTCTGTTAGTCATACAGGAGTAGCTTGTCCTACAATAGATACCTTACTGTCACTCTAATTCTTGAAAGATTTAAGTAAACAAGAAATGAATTTTCCTATTGACTGACTGTAGGTGACTGTGGGCATAGTTACAAGTTTGACCATGTGGAGAGGTTTTACTGTTTTAACATACTAAATACTTCTTCCCAATGTATTTAAATCACAGCTTTAAGCTTTTTTTTTTTTTTTTTAATCGAAGAAATTATTTGAGGAAAGAAAGAAACTTGCTTTAGGATTTAGTATCAGATTATTCATTCTGAAAGGTGTATGGAAATTTGAACATACGGTATGAGATGAGGTCTAATTGAGCAGCTTATTTTTAGTATTGATGAAAGCACTTATTTTCCCTTAATTTCTCAGAAAAAAAACTTAATGAAATCTTAATTTACAAAGTTTCATGTTACAAACATGATTTATTACTAAGACTTTAGAGCTGAATATGGTGTTAGTAGTATCTCAAAATGGATTGGATAATAGTAACTTTTAAAACAAAAAGGAGAGATTTTCTGGAAATGTGTATGAAATATATATTGTATATTGGCTTTTGAGATTTTAAGCTCTATTAAAGGGGTGCATAGAGCTGCCTAAGCTAAAGGTTATCCTTGGACTTTTGTTCAAATTCCACTCTTGGTCATTCACTCTGGTGGGACACTGAGCTCTTCCAGACACTTGTGTGTCTGTTTAACCCCAACTGGCAGCTCAGCCCCACACAGCCACTCACTCGCTTTCCCCAGTGGGATGGAGGAGAGAATCGGAAGGATGAACATGAGAAAACTTTTGGGTTGAGATAGACAGTTTAATAGGTAAGGCAAAACCTTCATGTGCAAGCAAAGTGAAGTAAGGAATTCATTCACCACTTCCCATGGGCAGGCCAGTGTTCAGCCATCCCCAGCAGAACAGGGCCCCATCACCTGTAACCGGTTCTTGGAAAGAAAACCAGCATCACTCCAAACATCCTCCCTTTTTCTTTCTTTTCCTAGTTTTATTGCTGAGCATGACAGCACATGGTGTAGGATATCCCTCTGATCAGGTAGGGTCAGCTGTCCCAGATGTGTCCCCTCCCAGCTCCTTCTACACTGTGCACCCTCAGCCTCCTCATTGGTGGGGTGAGGAGCAGGAAAGGCTTTGAAACTCTGCAGGCACTACTCAGCAATAGCTAAATCATCCCTGTGTTATCGACACTGTTTTATCACAAATCTAAAACATGGCACCACATGAGCCAGCATGAAGAAAATTAACCCTGTGCCAGCCAAAACCAGTATGTTTTCCTAAAAGGTGCATCCACACTTAGCCCAGCTCTTGTGCTAAGGAGGTAACAGGGTAACAGAGAGGGTTTTTTAGATCTTTTACTAGACACTACAAGTACATATTTCATGAACTCTATTACAACTGAAAATAGTTTCCTGCAAAACACCACAATAAACAAACCCTACAATAAGGAGTAATTTCCAAACATTCATTTCTTCAGTTTAAGACTTCTTTGGTTATTTACCCAGGCGAAAACAGTAATGGAATATATGGGGAAAAAAATGGAGTCTGTCATAGACCTGTTTCTAGGAGGAGAAAAAGTTTGTGAGCTAATTACAACCTATAACTACCTCAAAGTGGGGAGCTCCCAGGGACAGTAAAGTCAAACTCCTCAGAAGTAAAAGATGCTAAAACACTGGGCAGTGGCCACAAGTTGCAGCCCTGGGAAGTTTAAATGAAGGATTAGCTTAAGTATTTCATTATGTGGGAAGTTCAGCACTGGTGCAGACTAAACAAACATGGAATCTCAAACCTGTATCATGAGGCAATGGCTGACCTGGTCTGGCAGTGACAGTAGTCCTGCCTTAAGCAGGAGACTGGGCTAAATGACTTCCAAGAGCTGTTCTTTTATCAACATTTCTAAGGTTGTACCTTATCTGTATGGGAAAGGTGTATTTGTGTTCTTCGCAGATCCTCAGCCTATCTTGATGTTTTATTTTTGTTGGAGAAGAGCTTGTGGTGAGTTTTGTTACTTGTTCTCCAGGAAGAGTTCAAAGAATAGTGTAGAGTGTCCTCCTCCTCTTCCACAGCTCACCTTCAATCCATTTTAACATTATCCATGTTCACGGCAGACATTAATTTCCTTGTGGTAGATTTAATATGACTCACTACAACACAACAAGCCTATTATTTGTCTTTGTCTTCCATAAATTTTTTTCCCCTTAGGTGAGGGTGAGAAGAAACAGGGATAGTAATTCAGATAAGGTCTTACCCAATATAGCATGGTAGAACAAATAGACATGTTTACACTATATGAGATTTATGCTTCCCCAAGTTGTTTTACTAAAGAAAGGATATGCCATGATCTGCATTTACTGAACTAATTACAGTTTCATTTTCTATTTATTTCCATGTCTTTTTAACGGCTTTTCCTTCAGAGCTTGTTCTAAAGTGTTGGATATTCTTAGTACACATTAAAGACTCTATTTGTTCACTTTATCTATTGATTATTCTCCAGTCAAAAAGTCTGCTTCCACTTGCAGCATTATACCTGCAATTTACCACTAGAAGCAGCTGAGCTTGAGACTGGAGGTACCGTACAATATTTTTATTGGAATAGAGATTGTCTGGTTTCTTGACTTGAAGATACTGAGCTCTTTGAACTTTTCTTTCACCTCAGATACAGTCTCATACTCTACTTATACCCAAGCAGTAGAGATTGTTTTCCTGCAAAGCCGTGAGCTTTATGTCAGTTGCACACCCAGGACGTTCTGAATTGCATTTCCTTTGGATAACTTTCAACAGTACTGACTGTGAAGCAAATTAGTCACTCTCTTAACTTCTTTAAAATATATCTAGTGACCATTTTTATATAAAACTGCACCACATTTCCTCTTGTACTTGTTCGTGCTTTTCTCTGAGTTAAGCACCTCACTGGTGTTCTGAGCCAGTGTTAATCATATATGAATGAAGCCTGAATTCCCAGGAGTAATCATTTCAGAAGAGAGGGAAACACATGGTTAGTGGGAGGCCCTTCTGTTTGCCAGATTTCATCAGTTCAGAAGTCAGTGCTGAACTTTCCCCCAGTGTTTTGGAAGAGATGTTTTAAACTCATTAATCCTTCCTCAGTATTTGATTTGGTCTTTTTTTTCATTTTGCTCTGTTAGCAAATGCCAGTCTAGCAGTGTCCCCCTTAAGTGAGGTGAAATTGTATTATGAGGTTTTATTTTAACTAAGAAATTTGGATCATCTCTGAACCTTATATGAAGAGAAACAGAAACATCTCTTTTTAGAGACACTCCAAAATTCACCTGACTATAATCAGACTTTTTATCAGATAGCTTAGAGAGTTTTCACTTACGCCTACCTCTCCAAGGCTTTTTCAGCCACAGCCCTGTTCCTGGTTAGCATTCCTGATATCTGAGATGTACAACCACACTACCAGGAGTTCAGTTCCTGGACTCTCACTACTTCCAGCTCCCAAATGATACTCTTGATTTGTTACAGCTGTTTTTCTGAATAGGATGCTTCTTCACATTAAGATGGTTGCTTCTTTGTCACACAGATTAATTTCACATAAATCTACCCATTTGAAAATGAACCTCTATGCCGTGCCATGTCTATAGTTAAGAGAAAAATAGGCAGCTCCAGACAATGGACTCTGCCATCTTTTTAAGATGCCTGACGTAATGAAAGGATGATTCATTCTCTAGAGCTGCCAGTTAGTTTTCACTAAATGTAGCAGTAGCTGTTTTTTAGGTAGGATTAATTTGGGTGGAGGGTCAGCTTTAGTGTATGTAGTCTATATGTAAGTGGACATCAACTTGTAAATAACTCTGTAAGGTAGGTAACTAATATTAGCATTTTCAATAGAGAATCAATTAAAATAAGTCTTACTGAAGTACTTACTTGCACTCAACATCTGAATGTGCTTTTGTTTAACAGGAAGGTATGCAATAATGTTATTGATGTAATATTTTCAAATGTTTTCAAAATCTCTTATTAGTAATTTATTTCACAGGCTAGTATTTTTTTCTTTAAAAGTAAAGACTTACAATGTTTATCTTCTGGAACCAGCAGATAAATGGATGAACTAATAAAGCTCACATCTGTGAAACCCTGAGCGATGCTTACCAATCAGTGGTACTGCACTGAAAATGAAAGTAAGAAAGGAAAAAAAAGCAACCCAAAATCAATGAGAAAGCCTTGCTGAAGGAGCTATTATTTTTAGTGCTTTTGCATGGTATACCTTTAAGCATTTTCTCGGTCTGATCACCATATGGCTCCCAAACTCCTTATTTTTCTCTTTAAAAGTATTTTAAACTGAGCTATGCTATTACATCTGTATATGTCTCATTTAGGGTAACTTACACTTTTGGCTCACAACACTGAAAATATTTTCCAACTCTCAAGGTCCAGTCTAACCTTCTTCCATTTTGAAAGCTCTAAATGAGGAGCTGCACTGCACATGTAACTGAAAGTACTGAAGCTGAACATCTTATAAGGAGTATTTCTTGCCAGATTATATATACCTCATAGTTTAAGCAGGGCTGGCAGCATTACAGGAGAAGCTGCTTTTTCAGAAAATCAACTCTTTGGGTTTTCAGAAAATAATCCACTTGTGTTTGATGATTTCTCTTTAAGACTTCTAAATTGGGAGGGAAGTGAAATTTTAGGGACCTCTTTTTTTTAATTTGGGTACTATAGGTACAGCAAAATACATAAACAGTGTTTTTCATGGACCTGTCTACTCACCTTGGGTTTGCCATAGAGGAGTTACTGATATTGAGCAAACTTAGGTTGAATAATTTCCCTGTAATTTTGAACTTGATTTTGTCCTTTGTTTAAAATTTCCAATTTACCTGTTATCTTTACCAGGCTATCTTTCAGATCAGTTAATCTGTGCTAGGAGAAATCATTTTGTGCCAGTAGTGATAATCTCATTGAACATGAAGTGACTGTTCCACTTGGACAAGAGCTTTATTGTTGTTTCCAGATGCTGTCTGGGTCAATAACATGGTCTTCAATTGGGCACAGTTTTTTTTTCCTAGGGTCTGTCTAAAAAACCCAGCAAAACGAAGAACTGCTTTCCAGCCATCAGCACAGGGCTGGGGTAGCGGGGTGAGCACAGTGGAGGGCTGTCAGTCAGCGCTTGCCTTTTGCGTTTGGTGGCATTTATTAGTGTTGACTTCTGGGTAAAAGGCACAAAGCCTTTCTGATCAAGGCTTTTCCCTGATTAGTTAGGAGAGCCTCTGTTTTATTCAGACAAAGTAATGGAAATGTCCTGTATTTATATTTGCCTCTGACATCCTAATGCTGCTTTTTTCCTTTTTGATGGATGTATTCAGGGGAAAAAAAAAACAAAACAAAAAAACCCAACAAAACGAACAGATAGAACTTTTCAGGTATTAATAATAAACTTCAAATCAGTAGCTGCTGCTGCAAGGTCAGAATTTAATATTGAGATATAAGCTAGAGGAGTTTAATACTTTGTTTAATATATTCCTAATGATAGGAAATTCTGCTTGTACAGAAGTCTAATCATGAGGGTTTGAAGTAAGATTAGCTGTTGCTAAATCTATACTTTTGAAACTCTGAGGCTGATTTGAAGTTGTAATGCAAACAAATGCTTACTTATATAATCCCATAATAAACAATGTATAAGAAGAAGGCTAGCCATTTGCAAAATTACTTTGCTTATGGATAGAATTTCATACTAATAAATGTAAGATGTAAAGTGAAATGCATAAATGCAGAACATCAATTTGCTGTGGAGTGCTGACTAATGTTAAAGTTTCAGCCAGAGTGAATATTGTGTGGTGACTGTTTTAATTTTTCTCTATTTGCAATAAAAGCAACTTGCTTATAAAAAG
This sequence comes from Xenops minutus, assembly GCA_035221455.1. Lineage (NCBI taxonomy): Eukaryota > Metazoa > Chordata > Aves > Passeriformes > Furnariidae > Xenops > Xenops minutus. The sequence continues at coordinate 15,124,854 of JAWWEE010000074.1, forward strand.
TATAAATTAATCTCCCATTTTTTGTCTTCATGACTTCTGCTGTATTTCCATCTTTGAGGGAGAGGGAAAGGGAAACAAGCTTATTTGCAGTCAGTAATTTGTTAATTCTAGAGAAGTCTCAGCCCTGTTACTCATTTATACATTTTTCATCTTTATGTTCCTGAAGGACTTAAAAATTGAAGTAGTGATAAACATGATATTCATATTTAATCTAAACAAATATAGAACAGTAGCTACTTTAACTGCACGATGTCATTTGACCTCGGTGCCTTGCTCTGTGTTTGTGTAAGAAAACAGTCATGACTAACAAGGAAATGTTCCCCTCCTCTGCATTTCTGTCCGATGGGTATTCCAGGTGAGCCCCAATATACAGGGGCATTTCTCAAATTCATGTTTGTTTATAGATAACACTGTAAAGCAAAATGATGATCAGTGAGTGCACAGGCAGCTCTGAACATGAAGTGCAACAATAATGGATATACTTTTTGTACATATGGTATGTAATGTGGCCTATTTTAATGCAGAAATTTATCAATTTCTGAATTTTCAGCAGTAGTTTAGTGCAATTGTAGCAGCAGACTCAAGTGAGGTGTGCTGCACTTTAAGTTGAAAAGCAAATTTTTTCCATAATTTTCCTTTTTTTTTTAAGCTTTTTTTAAGCTGTGTACTCACAGAATGCATGAGTTACTTCTGAATGGAAAACACATTTTGAGAGGATAGTAATAGAGCAATGTATTTTGTATATTCTTTTCATGAGCAACTATCATTTCTGACTTCCATATTAATACGATGTCAACTTTTTGCAGTTTTATGTAGCAATTTTTTTTTTTAGTGTAGAGTAATAAAATTACGGCAAGATTAACCAAATAACTGTTTTAATATTTTTTTCACCCAAGGGAGCTACTATTAAAAGGGATGAACATACTGGTGCAATTGTGGTGGCCAGGATAATGCGTGGAGGAGCTGCAGATAGAAGTGGTAAGGTGTTGCTGTTTGGCGCTGCTAGTTGTTGGAGTTCTAGAACTCTGAACAAGATGAGGTAAAATGGCATTTTTTGCAGAAATTATATGCATCAGTTAAATACTATGACAAACAGAAGTATTTGGGCTCTGGACACTTTTGCAAAGAGATATTTTAATACTGCTGTTCATGCTGATTTTTTTTCCCCAATTCAGTTGTGATGAGTTCTCTTTGAATTAGCAGATACAGAGGGGTTTCTTAGATATATCATGGTTTGTTTCCAGTTGAAGGCATCCACATAGAAATCATAGAATCATAGAATATGCTGAGTTGGAAGGGATCCATTGCGATCATTGAATCCAACTCCTGTCCATGCACCACACCCCCCGAGAATCAAACCCTGGTGGGATATGCCCAGATTACAACTTGCTGATGGAGAAACTCAGGGTACTTACAATATTTTATATTAGGACATCCACTTACAGTTTCAGCTGGTAGTTCTCAAAATAACAGCATATCCTTGACTACCGTTGTTTAGTTTGGGATGGTCAGTGTCTGCAAGAACTTAAGCAAGAAGTCCTGAATTATACACTAAAGTGCCTCTTTTCACTGAAGAGAATCTAGGACAGCTGTGTTTTAAATGGGGTAATGGAGTGAAGATTAGATAGATAGATAGATAGATGGATAGATGGATGGATGTTGATAAATTAGCAAGCATTTGTGCTACAATTTAGCACTCACAGACTGAGTGATCTTTGCAGTACTTTCAGCTATGTAGAAATAAGAAAGTAGTATGAGAAGAAAAAGAATTGGCACAGACATTTTTCAAACATCTGCATAAATATCCGGAGAAGTTGTAGAGAAATACTACTGATTTTTAGGAGGAAGACAGCAAAGTGCATAAACCAACCATCTCAAATTTACCTGGGAGGACAATAGCTGTTGTTAAGCTCACCATATATTCCTTTTTTAAAATTAGAGCTTAAAGAACAAGGGAGAAACAAGCTGAATGTTAATGGTAGATTTTGTATAGTACATTGATACAGTTTCACAACTCCTCTTTTTCTTCTATAGGTCTTATTCATGTTGGTGATGAATTGAGGGAAGTCAATGGTATTCCTGTAGATGATAAAAAACCTGAAGAAATAATACACATTTTGGTAAATACCAAACATTTTAAAATTAATTTAGGAGAGTCAGGAAGAAGTAATTAGACTTAACGATTTCTACTGTATTTCTTAGGAAAAAAGTATATTCTAATATAATGTCTTTTCTTCCAGTGCCATCATTTAGAAACCTCTGTTTCCTTTATCTTAGGGTGATTTCCCACCCCTTATATATATATATGCAATTACAGATTACTTTTAAGGAGTTAAAGACAGTAATATGGATATAAATATGTTGCAGAATGTTGCCCGCTTCAGTGTTTAATCTAGTTTTTATGGCCCACCATGATCTGTTGAATTCAAACTATTTTAAATGCATGCATTAATAATGCATTTACTCCATGTGACAATTAATTCATAATACATGTACTAGCTAGACTGTATAACTGGAATAGTGAGATTTTATTTGACATTGATTTGCAATATATAGCCATATATATATTATTCTGTTTACACTTCTCTGAACTGCACACTTTCTAAAGCCGGTCTCTTTACCCATTTATGAAACACTTGCAAATTAAATCATTTAGACTTTTTCAGAAGTATTTAATATCAAAGAAACTGGTGAGAGTCACGACAACTCTTTTATTCATGCTGTAGGCATTTCTACATACATAAATACCTTGCTGTCCTGCTGAATGGAGTGACTGTCTCACAGTTTTGGTTCAGTAAGCAAGATGATTCATTTCAAGTGTTAGCCTGCTGATATTCATACTTGCTCTATGGTTTCATGTTCCCTGCAGAACCGTATTTTCCTGTAAGAATTAATATTTAAAAATGTCTAGAAACACAATACCACTAGAAAAGGTGTGAACAATTTCCCCATTTACCTCTTCGAGGTACGGTATAAACATCAAAAGCTAGTTAGGGCTTGTTTCAGAAGAAACAAAATTATTGATTCCAGCCCTACAGTGGGTGAAATAGGAACTTGGCTGCTGCTTGTCAAACAGTGAGCTCTTGGAGCTCAGACACGCCGGCAGAAGTATGTCTCGCTCAGTAGTGGACAAGCCTGTTTCCATTTTGCTTAAATCGTTGGCTGTCTCTTGCACTCTGCGAGTTTTATGAAACTTGTCGGCTGCATGCAATAGTAGCGGAGCCTCCAACTGATTAGCACTTCCTTCAATGGCAAGTGTCACTGAGGCAGTGGGAATATATTGTGGTTAATAAGTAAAATGCAGCCAGACACACTTTAAGTGGGATATAGGAAAGATGAATGGATGAGGTGGTTGATGATGGCTAACTTGTTTTAAGATTTATAGTGGAGGGCTTTTTTTCCATTTAGTACACGTAGTATATTCAAATATGTTTTTCTTTTCTAGTTTCTTAAAGTTGCCAAGAGAATAAATCCCCCCAATAGCTCTCTATGGTAAATATGGCATAAGCCTGTTTGAATTTCTCTATCCTTTTTTTTTTTTTTTTTAAAAATGAAATGTTAGTTTGATTTTTCCAGTGATGTCCAAACTCTGCCAGGAGTCCAGCACTTGCTTCTAATATGCATACATTTTAGCTGTAGCATTTTCTTCTGCTTTCAGTGCAGAATTAGGACTTCTGAACCACGCAGGTCTCAGTTTTTAACAGTCCATCTCTGCCCACCAGTGATGCGAATAAAGCCAAGCATTTTGAATGGGTATTTTAATCTTTGTGATACAATCTTTAGTTTAGTGAAGCTGTTAAACATCATGGATCATGCTTGGGAGAGAAAAGATTCATTATATATGAGTATTTTTAAAATTAATTTGAATTTCTTTATCTTTTAAGTTTTCTTTGAAATGTACAGCTTAATTCTCAGTGCATTTTCTTTTCAAATGTTTACCAGGCTCAGTCTCAAGGAGCAATTACATTTAAAATTATACCCAGTGTGAAGGAAGAAATGCCAGTGAAGGAAGGCAAGGTAAGCAAGATTATTTCAGAAGCTATTGCAGTACCTGTTAGGCTGAGGATATATATTGTTTGCTTGGATGACAGAAACAGGAATGGGATTTATGCCTCTGGACTCACTTTTTGTAATGTGGCAATGTGTAGCACTGTACACTTCATTAGACACGTGTTGAATTTATGAGTGGGTGTAACATGGTTCTTAAGCCCAAACTCTACAGCTGTGAAGTTGACATAGGTAATCTTCCATCTTTTGCAAGGACCTGGCTTGCTTCCAAGTGCTCCTTTTCTTCCACTAGGCAGGAGACACTGGATAGCATCTTGGTTCCAAAGTACCTTCTCCTCTGTTCCCCACATGGGCACACTGCGCACCTACACAGTCCTGCTTGCCTCGAATCACAGAGCCTTTACTCCATTGAGACTGCAGTTGCAGAAGCAATGAATTGAATGTTCCCATATGAACCTCTCATGTGAGACATCCATAAGGAGGTTTTACAGCAGTAAATGTTTACATTATTTTAATTTAATGATTTTGAACAGTAGAAGCAGAAAAGGGAGATACCTTTGGCTTACATTTAATATTTTGATTCTAAAGATAAAAACCGGTTTGTTTCAGATGTTTATAAGAGCCCTATTTGACTATGATCCTAATGAGGATAAAGCAATTCCTTGTAAAGAAGCTGGACTTGCTTTCAGAAAAGGAGATATCCTTCAGATCATGAGCCAGGATGATGCAACCTGGTGGCAGGCCAAACACGAAGGTGATGCCAATCCCAGAGCAGGCTTGATCCCTTCAAAGCATTTCCAGGAGAGGTGAGCTACTGAGAATCATAATTTCATTATTTTTTGTTAGAACATACTTATTTACTGATTGTTAAGTTAGCGTAGCTGGCATGTGTAATGCTCATAGATTACATGGGTATGATAAACGTGCATTTGCAGCAAGACAACTGAACTTGCAAACATGCTGAAATACTTTGGATTTCCTTATTTCTCTGGCTAGAATTAATAATGACAAAAACTGATAGGATAACACTGTGATCCAGATTGAAAGAAAAAAACATATGGAAAATAGTACATCAGTATCTTTATTCACTCTGATGTACTATGCAGGAATAAAAACTGCAGCAGGTTTTGGAGAGCTTACAAAAATTTGAGGCTGAAGATTTCATTTTTTTAGATTGTGAATAGAATACATTGTTTTAAGTTAATTTCATACAAAATCTTCTGGATATTTTGTAAAAGTCTCATGATGTTAAGTGTTTATTAATCCCAAACTTACAGTGAAAACTGAGGCGTTTGTGTCTTTCCCCCACCCCCACCACCTCCCATTTTATAGGAGATTTGCACTAAGAAGACCAGAAGTGCAGATTCAGCCACTGAAAATTTCCAACAGAAAATCATGTAAGTCTGTTAACCTGGAATAGAATAATACTTCAGATCTCTAACTTTATAAAATAGCAGGGTTTTATCAGCCCTGTGACTACAGGGTGCATTTCTCCTGGGCACGATAGCTCCTTGGTCACGTTGTATCAGTAGGAAAATAAATACAAAAGCTGAAATGAAAATCTTTAAAACAGCTAACAATTTTTTTCCCAATCCTCTATCTTGGTTTTGAAGCTCTGAGCCCCATTAATATTTTGATATGTATTATTTCAAGGTTGATGAGTGTTCTTTTCCTGTTGCAATAGTGCAGAATTGGCTCAACAGTTTATATAATTTGGACTGCATCAAAACAATGAAATTTATATTGAAAGTCAGATAAAGGATCTGATAGTGTCTCCTTCTCTCCCCCATAGAGTTGGTGATTTTCTGTGTCCTGTGATGCAGTACAGTTTTTTAAAAGTTGGGACATTCAGTTCGTTGATACATATTCACAGAATCATTTCTTACTGTTTTTTCAACAAATTCGTTCTTAATAGTCTCTTCTTTTAGATACAGTAGTAGCACAATATAAGAAAAATAAGCTCAAAGAAAGTGCATACATTGAAACAAATATTTTCTCCTCACTGGAATTTACATCAACATCTGTTTTAAGTATTATTGCATATTTCACTTGACCTGTTATTTCTTTCAGTTGTACAGACTCATAACAAAATGAGCAATGTAAGAAACTTTCGCACTTCAGTAGGATCTAAATCTTAAATACAAACATGTTTGTGAGTTCAATTAGAAGTTTTCAGAAAGCGGCTGAAAATTTCCAACAACCTTGCACTCTCTAACATTGAAATAAAAAGTATGGATGCTGTGGCAAACAGTAGATGCTGGCACACTGAGTGCAAAACTAAATGCTTTCAACTTTAAAACTCTTCAGCAAGGTGTCTGCTGCAATTTTCCTAACTTCTTGCTATGGCTGTTGTGTTCTGAAGCTTGATAATTACTGTTATTGTTCTAATAATCTGCGGTTTTTATCTTGCATTCCATTTCACTGTTTGATTGTGTGCCCTAATGCTACTGTTAGCTCCAAAGGCCTCGATTAGCTTTGTAATTACAGTAACAGACTTTATGATTACACTACAGCTTTTCTAATTTACATAGATCTTTGAAACAAAGAGGAGCTCCTCCAGAGTGTAGTAAATCTGTTGTTTTTCTAGGTTCTAGGTCAAGTTGCTCTGCCCCAGTTTTGGAAAAGTGTCTGATCCCAGGGTATAGCTATTTCTCTCTGCCCACTGTTCTTGAATCTGGATAATACCCTCAACAAGAGCCTTCAATTAAGGTGGCATTGGTACTTTTGAAGAGGTAAATCAGCTGCTGCAGAAACACTGCATGAATCCTTTTGTAATCGACTGCATCTTTCTAATGACCTTCCAGGGAAAGGTTTTACAAGATGCATCTCACCCTTCCAAATCAGCAGCCTGAACTTGATTGGGAATTGCCAAAATTACAACTCAAAGAAGACCCACAGTACAACATCTAATGTTGTCTCTGCTGTTTCCACTGACTTTGCCTTAACAAGCTTCAACAGGGGAGAAGAGTTGCTCTCTTCCTCCCCTTTCCTTTAAAATATGTCAGAACATTAGGGTCAAGCAGTATTTCTGTTATTACTCTCCTCTGGAAGTTCTTTGAACAAAGCAAGTTCCAGCTAAATACCATCTAGAAGGCAAGAGGAAGGAGGAAAGACTGCAGAGCAGTGTAGGTTTGTCATTCTCCCTCTTCCCTGTTTCTTAAGAAAATCTGTTGCTGCATCTGCCAGATTTCTATGGGAAGAGAGGAAGTTCTGTTTTGAGTAGAGGTTCATCCCTTCATTCAAAGACTAAACATTTTTTTTAATGCTGGGAGAAAATTCAAATCCTTCAGAGAGAAGACATTTTAAAGATCAGAATTCAGCTGTAGAAAAATTGTTGTGACTTGGACGGTTGCTTGAGTTGCTCTCAGGAAAACCTTCCACTTGCTTGGATTTTCAAGAAGATTCCATGTAAGCTGGGAACCTCCATGCCTTTTTGATCTCTCTGAAGTTAGTCAGCTTTTTGATATTACCAAGTATAGCAGTGAAGCTGTGAAATGTGGAGGCCGTGTCTGTATTTGTCCACTGCGGTCACCTTGCCAGAACTGGGAGATGCTGGAAAATCATGCAATGCTCAGCTGAACAAACAGCATTCTGCCAGTATTGGAAACATGTAAGGAAGGTAACATAGAAAACAGAAAATTGGAACGGCTTGATGGGCCGGACTGGTTTTTTTTAGCCCTTTTCTGGAATATGCCATATGGCTCAATGATTACTGTCCTGTATACAAAGGTGTGAAATTGGTGGTGCTTGATTTCATTGGATTCTTTTCTAATACTGTTCTACAAGGCCTTCAGCTTGATAAAGGGTTCTCCAGTGTTTGGAAGGGTAATTGTGTAAGGAAGCATGTTCTGTACATCATCCTGAACTAGCTGTATATTGAGAGGCTGCTTGCTATTGCAGTTGATCCCATCCAGTCATGTGACCTGAATTTTCCTTAGCAGTTTGAAGGGAAAGGGCAATGTGCCAGCTGATGTTTTTACAGCTTCCAAAAAAGGTGAAAGCCTGTTGACTTCAACAGAGCTGCTAATAGAAGTCCCCTTCTTGGCAGGATTGAGAGTTGCAATAGGAAGCTTTCCTGAGACATGCTATGTAGCAATAAATGTTGGCCTGCTCTGTTCAGTCAACTCATTACATGGTTCCCGTGTTTTGTAACATGGAAGAAACATGGGCATGTACCTTTGCTTTTAATCGGGAGAATCAAGGAAAAATATTCTATTTTATTGGATACCCAGACACTGTGAGTCAGCTTTGGTTTCTTAGGTGGGCTCCCAGGGTAGTAGTGTCCTTATACTTGAAAATAAATCTAAAAAATAGTCAAGATCATATAACATATAATAAGTATCTTACAACTTCTTTTTATTATCTCTTCTCAAGCCAGTTCTGGTATTGGAAAGGACTGTTGCATTTGTCTAGAAAAAGACCTCTCTGAAACATAGTCAACAACTGTATTTAAAGTAAAATTAACATCTGCCAGGATTTGCTTTGATAATTAGATACGTTTCAAAACCCGCAAGCCTGGATTACTTTTGGGAAGCCTTCTTTCTGTTTCTTGTTTTGAATTTTTACTCTTTTCAGCAGAACAGTGCATGTTGTGTAAAGTTTCTAATCTGTACACATACTTGTGTATCATAAATTTGGAAGCAAAATAAAAGTGGGCTCTTTTGGTTATGCTCTTATGCATACACTTACTGAGGAAAGAGTAGAGACAACTTTCCACAGAACTTTTACAGTAAGTTATTTGCACTGAAAAAAACCAGAAAGTCAACAAAGTTCTAAATTATTAAAAGTATCAGTTTATAATGGAAATGCCAAATCTTTTTTTATTTTAATAGTCAGGTCAGCTGTTTCATTGTGTGTATGGGTAAATACATTTATATCTCCCAGCATTTAGCCCTTTTCTTGAAAGATAAAACAAAATCATTATCACATTGTACCCATTAAAGTGATAGACATTTAACATGTTGCGTACACTGGAGGAGGGGGCAGAACAGTGTACACTCCTTATTGAAAGGTAAGTGCAGTCACACTTTTTCATTTGCAAATGGGAAAGGTGCACAGTTCGATAGTAGCTGGGAGTAAGGTTGAAGGAAACCTATAATGTAGGTGGAGCCTGCACTAACAAGAGATGGTTTTACGTTGAGAGGCAGATGCAGAAAAAGTAGGAATAAAAATATAAAAGGAAAAGGGAGGAAATGAAATTTCTTATTGAGGATAAAGAAAAGAAGAGGGTATTGCAACAATGGAAGAAGAGCAGGACAAAAGCTGCCCATAAACCCCATTAAGCAAAATTCCACAGAGGATGGGCTTTGAAATTATTAGATTAATGCAATTAATGGTATTATGCAGGAGCATTACTGTGGTTATTATTTGCACGGTAATTTAGTTGTTTATTGATTCTTTTTAAATAAAACACTAATATATTTATTTTGTTAAAGCTTTTGAAATGGTGAATCCAAAAACTACTAACAGGAACAATAACCTGATTTGTTTTGCAATTATTGGTAGAAAACCTTAGCAAATTCAACAGTTGATAAGTTCTAAAAGCATGAGATAAGTGGCAGTTAGATGATCTGACTTGCTGCTAAGATTCCTATGTTAATTCCCAGGCTCAGGGGTTAGTGCAGAAGTGATGGAGGAATAACAAGCCACTGAAGCATTTTCAGCATTCTTTTCCAATACTTAATAGCAATGACTTCTCAGCAAAAAGCTGCATTGTGCATTCAGACTGCTGGAAAAGTATATTGGGGAAAAAATTGTAAGAACAAGCAACGTAGAAGAGAAAATGGGAAAATGGAATGAAAGCAAAGAAATAAGATGCATGGGATTGTGTGAGTAAGACTAACCCTCTGCGTGCTGGGATGGTGGACACCTGACGAGGTGTGAGGGAGCTCTGTGGGACAGAGGGAGGTACGGTAGGTGTGACTGCCTGCATGCAATCAGCTGTTGTGTGTCTGAGCTTATGAGGCACTGTGGAATGCCAGCTCCACAGAAACCTGCTCGCCTGCTAACCCTCAATAGTATTGAACAGCATTCCTGGATTGAGGAGGGCACTTAGCTTGGACACAACTTTGTAGCCATAGTTGTCTCTATGAGTTCTTTTGTCACTGCATGCTTGCTAAGTTGGAGTGACCTGAGACTCAGTACAGGGAAGAATTCATTTGTTTAATGGCTCCCAGTCTGTTAACTTGAACACAAAGACTACTCATGCTCTGACTGTAATAGTCATTGCCAACAGGCTTGGTCATTCTTGCATGTGTAGCTTACTTTAATTTGTAGACAAAAGTGATCACCTGTTTTTTTGAGAAAAACAATTTCTTTGAATAACATCAAAATAACTTACTGTTCTGCAGTTGTTATAAACTACAATAATCGGCCAAGACATTATATTGTTTCAGCATAATTTTGCTTTCACAGTGGTTACTGTGTTTATTCTTATGTTATGTGTGTGTTGTCTCTGGTATGAAAATTACTGGTAACTTTATATTTTATATTAGTGTAGCCTGTAACTTCTGTTAACTTGTGCAGTGCATACATTTGTGTATGTGTATTTCCATACCCCATGTATATAGTTTAGTATAAATATATATATGTATGTAGCATATACAACAGAGCTGTTCAGAGATGTCTTTTACATGAAAATACATTTGTTCTGTATATTTAATGCTAAATGTAAATACTTACTATGGCAAAGCCATCATCATATAGTTTTTCTAAGGCTTAAACCCCATTTTACTTTCAATTTTGATTTACCATATGTGATTGGCATTGTATGAGCAAGAGGAAAGACTTAACTGCAGCCAAATGGTGTTCATTCAAACAAGATGTAACCCAGTTTATCTGTAGCTGAGTGTCTTGTGAATTGAAAATTGTGTTCTGCCAACAAAGGAATTTAAACAGGCTAAAAGAATAAATGCTTTGTACCACTTGTATTTGAAGACCAAACATTTAAGATAAATGTATAGTAGAATTCTTTTGCTTGTTATAATTGCTGCACAATCTTAACTCTGCCTTTCCTCTCAGTATTTTTACGTGTTCACATTTGAAACTTGATTGGCCACCTGCAGGTAGTTATGAGTAAAAACAAAAAAATAAACCAGACCTGAAGAGTTAAATTAGCACATTAGCATTTTTCTTCAGAAAGTCTCCTGTCCTTACAAATACTGACTTCCTGCTATCACAGAGAAATCAAGGAAACCTGAAGCTGGATGACATTTGAGTCAAGGTCACGTGAGAAAGAAATGGGAATGGATCTCATAAACTCTTGCTCTGTTCTTCACTGCAAGACTATCCTTCATTTTCTAAATTGTCTTCATAGAAATTCTGTTATCTGATGGTTTTATGAGAGGATTAAATTAGATCATCTTAAATTTCCTGTAGCATGAACATATATGTACTGTTCAATGTACAAAACTCCATAAGATAAAAGCCTGCAAAACAGTATCAATGTTGATTGCTACGTGGGGCTGTTCATCACTAAAAAATCATGAGTGTTTATTCACTGTAATGCAGATCATTGTACCTCACAATTTCTTTCTTACCAAAGTGAAGTATAATTTAAGGGATAATGTAATTTGCTTGTGATAAGAAACTAGAACATTGCTGCTGGATCTAATTTTAGACTGAGAAACATTTAAGTAGAATTCTTTGATGAAAATTTTGTTGAAAGAAAGTCAACAAAAGCTAAAAATTATAATCTGGTGCTGGACTGTTCCAAGGAGTTGAGAATGTTCCTGGAAGTGGCCCTGGTTTTGAGCTTCGTAAATAGTATAATTTAGGTGAGGCCCCCCAAACCAATTCTTGACTATATTTCAGTTAAAATACATACCAAAACCAAATAGCGTATGTGACACAGGATTTCTTTATTATAATTTAGCATATTTGCTGTGCCGAAACCTTTCTAAAATGAATAAAAATGCCTGCTTCCTCAGCTTCCATTGCACTTGTGTTTCCTATTTCTTTTTTCCCATTTATGTCGTTACAGCTTTGTTGCTGTTTCCTAAACCTGTTCTGTGACTATTTTCTTTGGAACTTTCTCTCCCTTCTTACCACAATACATTTAATTGATGGCATTTCTTCTTTTCTTAGTGTTTTATTTGTTCCATATTGCCTTATGGGTTGTTTGGTTTTATTATTTTTGTCATCGCTTGTGTTTTCCTATCAAATTTCCTCCTCTTTGGTATTTGACCACCTTTAGTCTCTTATTTGTTCCTTCCAGAGATGTATTTCCTTTCTCATCCCACTTCAGTTTAATGAAACTGAATTGGTCCCAGTTTTTCCTGTCTCTAAACTTTGGAACTTTGGGCACATAGTTCCTTCATATGTACAACTGCCTCAGGTGCATAGAGCTGTATTAGTTAGTGGTGAAGCATAGTGCAAAGTTTCCTGTCAAATAACCTCTGACTTTACTAGGGACACACAATAGCCCTGATAAAGTTCCTTGTAAAGTTCAAGCTGGGAGCTACATGTTGATGACTGTTTATTGCTGTATTAAACTATGAGAACCCACTGATTTCCAACATCTTTTCATTACAGACTGTTACTGTCAACCCTAAGAGTAGCCCAAGAAAGCCAAGAGCAGTATTAAGAAAGATTTTTGACAAAATACAAAAAGTACAGAACTCCTTCACTTTATCTCAGTATTAAACCTCAGCTTGTAGACATTTTGGCTTGTGTTCTCTGGGCGTCAGCTGGCTCACTTTGGAATTCTAATTTTCCTTTATGGATTCATGGATAAGAGCGTTCCCTTTCCTAGCAGGGGTAGGCCAGAAGGCTGGGTTCCCTTCAGCTCTTCTCAGCCCTGAAGTGTCCACCACACCTGTAGGACTCCTCTGAGTCTGCAGTGGTCATGGTTGAGTGAGTGTATACCTATACAGACCTCCTTACATAGGGTTCTCTTTTTCTTCTGGTCCAGTTTTTTAGGTTCATAAATGAGGACTTGTTTGTTTCCGGGCAATATTTTAATATGCACAGTCACTAGTTAAGTCAAATAACTCTGTTGAAGTCAGGAGACTTTTAAAATCTATTTGTAAACCAGTTTTGAGCATTAGTGACTTGTTTTCAGGAGATATATTGCAGAAATACATTGAAAATCATGGAAATGGAAATATAGAAAAACTTGTATATATCAGGATATGTAAGAGGTCTCTCGGCACAGAGAAGGAGAAGGAAATCGTACTAGGAAACCAGCCTGCCATCCTAGATCCAGCTTTAGGGCATCTGTCAAGAACTGGGAGCTTTAAAGGTCAAGAGAGGAAAATCGATCCAGCACTTTCACTCTCAACTCGCAAAGCTCTCGGCACTCTTTCAAGGCACCAAATGTGGTCAACCAAGCAGTCTTTACCTTAGAGGACTTCCCAGCCTACTTAAACCATATGGTCACCTTGAGTGTAGAAATAAACTTTAAATAAGATTCCAAAAAGTCTTTTTAATTAGTATTTTAAAATGTAACTCCTCAAGAAAAAAGGTACCAAGACATGATTCTACAAAACAGTATTTGTCCTGTGGCTGAAGAGACTCTTCATCCATTTCATGACATGAAGTGAGAAGACCTCTTCCATATCAGCATTCTGAGGAAAGACAAGCTTTATGGGAAGTCTTTGAAATATTTATATTTTAGGCATATTTATCCAGATTCTAAAGGAAATTTGAATGAGATGTAGATTGTAAACTCTATCTATAAATACAGACCTTAGTTTATACTATCTTTGTGAACAAAAATTCATCTTACTTGTCTTGCTTTCCTGTAAAAGCCCAAAGATGATTATAAAAATGTTTTCTACTGTCAAAGCAGCAGATTACTATAGGTAAGCAGGAAGTCTTAAGTAGATCTGCTATATTAGGATAATGTCAAAGAAAAAATGACAAGATTTTGTAAATTCTTTCAGCATGTTTTCAGCTACAATTGTAGACTTTAATAAAAGAAAAAAAAAAAAAAAGCCAAACCCAAAAACCTCTCCAAAATCCATCTCCAAGGGCAGTGCCAGCTGTTACTGTAAGTGCATAAAAATACTGGTAGTGATTCTTAGAAACTCTAGGTTAAGACTGATTAATTGGAATTAACAAACCTTGCATTTAATACCAAAGAGATCTTCCATGACAACTGGGTAAGGTCATGGCTACCAAATGAATAGTGGAGTAATCTCATAAGGGAAATTTAAAGTGCATGTAGTATTTCAATGCCTTTTTAGGTTCTTTTCTAACAGTATAGTTAAACATGTAAGTTAAACTCAGTACTTGTATGTTGGTATATTCCTCAATATAATAGGTGCTGTCAGGAGGATTTGAGAGTAGCTTACATAGCTGAATTTTTTCCTATTTATGAAGTATTAAACAATAATACTTTGTTTTTTTGGCTGTTCTAAGATGAGGAAGCGGTTGAATGTGGTAGGTGCATTTTTCTTCTTCGATTTAACTTTTCTTTCTTAAGTTATGTTTTCACTCCATTTAATGATTTCCTTTCCTATTTTTCCTTGTGCTTCTCAGAGGAAATTGAAGGTACATGTACAAAAGTTTCCCTGCATAGCCAAATAATCTTATTTAGAGAACATGTGTTTAGAATTAAATTGAATATAGTCCAGTGTTTTTAAGAGATGTTATACATATAATGCTTTTATATTGCCACCAAATACATTGAATCATCTTTTGGAGTAGATAAAAATATCAGAATATTTCTGCTTGTTTTATTTAATAATCAGTAATTCAAACTATTGTTTTAAACTGCTTTCTCTCTCTCGAACTTCTGCAAGATATGAATAGAAAAGTATGATAAAATAACTAGTAACACTTGGGTGGGCTGGGATGGAAAGAGATGGTTCTGACTTAATTACATGTCCAAGAGAGTTCTCGCATTTCTAATTAATACTGACAAACTATTTCTCTGAGATGGCAGAAAGTTCATCTATGTGGTATCGTTACTGTTTTCCCTCTGAGTGTAGCTGGTTACTGTTATGCTTGCAGCATATGTTAAAGTAATAGCAGCTGATCTCTTGTATTTTTTTTTTTTTTTTTACTTAAGAGGCTTTTGTTTATAAAGGCATTAGAAATTGTAGCTCATATTTTTGATCAAAGGGCCTCTGGCATGTAAAAATATACATTATAGCTATTTTATATCAAATGAGAGGATGTGTTTTTGATCAAAAACCTTTCTGTCTAATCCAGTGAGCCAAAACTTAAAGCTAAAGTCTGATAATGTATAATTTAAAAAAATGCTTGATTTACATCAAATCATTTTACTTTCTTTCAAGTGGTGTATTTTCTATTAACTGATAAAATGTGAATAATACAGCATTAGAATATTTTTTAGAATATTTGTTGTCATCACAACTTTTGCTTGAGACAATGAAAAGATCAGTGTGCATGCTGCAAAATCCAAGAATATATCCAGCTAAAATATAAAACAATAAATATTGTTTTATGTTTTTAAGACAATGGCTTATTGAAGGCTTCTTAATGCTGTGCTTTGTACAGTTGTAATTTTTAAAGTAATTTCTTCTGTATTTTTTGCTGGGCTTCTAACTATTCTGCTTTATTTCTTGGCTCTTATTCTGTATGCTTTTACCCTTCGTCCAGAAGATGCTGAATCTGCTGGTCACAACAGTGGATCCTATCTAGGTGAGCAGTTGGTTACAAAAGTCAATTTTGTTTCTCTCTTTCAGCTTCTTTTCCCTGGAACTACTGTGTCCACTTTGCTTTTGGGGGTAATCTGCATACAAATGTCCTTACTCTGCATGAAAAATGCATGAATATTAAGGTTTTAAATATGGCTCATTGGATTTGACATAAAGGGTTTACGTAGTGTATGCCTTTTTCTGTTTAAACACAGGCTACTAAAATACTGGTTTCATTTTAAGGTCAAAATAAAAAAGAAATAAATTTTGGGAAAATAAAGTACATCAAGCAAGCAATGTGTTTAATGAAACAAAAAGATGACTGTATCATGAAAAGTTTGAGTAATTCTTTAAAGATGCTTTCAAGGTTTTATTCAAGTTTTTTTGCTTACATGTTTTTTCTCTGTATATGTGTGTCTAACCATTTGGGGAGGATTCAGTGAGAGTACAGAGCAAATTTGCAGGCACTGGTTCATTTTCCACATTACAAAATATAATAAGTCATAATAACTCAATAGCTTAAATTTAGTTTTAAAACTAGTCTGAATTCAATGTATCATTGCGGGGAGCAGGGAAGAGGAGGGGAACAAGTCCTTTGGCTTCGGCTTCAAGATTCCAAATTTCAAACAACAGTAACATTTAAAAAGGTGAATGTTCCATGATATGTTTCAACTTTTTAATTTGTGCCATTTTAAAAGCTATGTAAAAATATTTTAGTTGAAACTGTCCAGAATTCCTGCCAGCTGAAGGCTGGCTGGAGCAGATTTTGTGGCAACCAGCCCTTTTCCCAAGACTTTCATCCTCCTACTACAAGAGGAGTGGGAAGAAACTTGTCAAAGTCCTTTTGTAAATCCAAGCCACTGGGCTCACTGAAACATCTTAGACCAGTACTGTAAATTAGAGATGGCTTTCCTATTGCACTTTAGTGGTTTTAAATGTGTTGTATAAAACCCATCAGGCACACACAAACCATGTCATTGAAAGAACTTCAACCTTTCCACAAAATCTGTGTGGTTTAATTTCATCACACTTTTGTGGAACTCATGGGCATCTGATCAGACTGAAAATAAACTTCTTACCTTTGTTAATTAATCAACTAAATTAATGTTGAATTGTAATTGTATTGAGATCTTTAGTATGTTTGGGAAATGATACTTTGGATGTGATTCCAGATGAACTGCATTTTCCTTATCAAATCATCTCTTTGAAACAAGAAAAGCATCCCTATGTCTGTCTTTTCTGTATTCAAAGACAGAAATTCAAAGATTTCATGAATTCTTAGGATGAGACTGTCCATGAGTTTGCAGTCAGATCATAGTGGGCTGCTGCTTTATTTAAGAATGGATGTGGCAAAACAGAATCCACCTTTTCTTGGTGCTATAGCCATTTTCAGTGAAACATTTTAGTCTACTGCTACCAAAAAAGCCTGGTCGTCTAGGAAGGAGGTGTTTTGAAGAAGAAGCTACTATTGTTCCACAAGCAAAGAACAAAATAACAAGATGGGGTGGAGTTTACTTAGGCAAAACTTGACAAAAATTATTGGAGAATTGCTGTACAGTTCTGGCAATATTCCCCTCTTGAGAGCTTTCATATAGGGATATGCTGCCATCAGTCCAGAGATGGTACTTTCAGCCTTCTCATGCTGAGTATGTGCTGTTGGAAGTGAGATGTCAGAGAGGAGAGTCAGAAGACAAAAACTAATATTATGACCAGTTTTGGGTTAAGGACACAAATCTAGTCACTGGTTGTGCATAAGTAGCTATTTGGTTTAGAAATCAGAGATTCCTTGGAACTCTTCACTAAGAATTGTTCATTAAAAATTATCCTCTCCTAAGATCAGGCAGGTAGGCTTTTGAGAGTTGATGTTGCCATTCTTTTCCAAATGGCAACAGGACACAGTAATTTGTAGTTCAGAGTGTCTCATGCACTCCAGTGTCTCCTTACTTCACAAACCATTAGGAGCCCAATCCTATTCAGACATATTTAGGGTTGCTTTTCTCCTAAATAATTTTTCAATTGTATTTTCTTAAGGAGGAAACTGCTGTGGAAAAACTTTCTGGGCTGGACAAATGCTACTGCTGTGTAATAATACAAAAAAAAATTGCTAACCAGCTGCAGAGAGGACATAGAACTCTTAACTTATGTGCTGTGCAATGTTTAAAACTTGGATGGTCTACACGGTAAAAGAGTCCTAGGCAAAGGCACTTTGTAAACTCTTTGTTAGGTACATGGGAGCCAATACCATATCTAGCTGCTGCAGTCCACTTTCCTGCTTAGGAAGGCCTCTTTCTTTTCCACTGATCTGAGAATATATTCCTTCAATCCCAAGGATAGCTAAGGCAATAAAGATATATTTTTTCCCTGCCTGTTGCTTTTTGGGAGAGTAGAAAAACACATATGATTCTTGAAAATAACTTATTGGGAATGTCCACCTCTGTTTCACAGCTCTGTTTTTTGAAGTGTGGTTGTAGTCCTGAGCATCTGAATTTTTCTGAATGTGTATGCTCTTGAAACATGGTAGGCACTTACAGCACTTGATTACTAAGAAACTAACAATTTCTAGGCAAATCTCATCATTATTGCAGCATGAAGCCTTAATTAAACATACTACACTGAAAACAAAAACTAAAACATTCTCACCAAAGGGCTTGAATCACAGGTTCACAGTGTTTTACTGATATCTGAGAAACTGTCTATACATTGTAAACTTTTACAAGAGCAAGGTAGACTGAATTAGGTGAATCACTGGTGAAAGAGTTGACCTTGGACAGTTAGTGTGAGGTAAGTTTGGTAAATCATTTGTATGTCAAAATTCTAGAAACAGTTTTACAAGTGTGGGTACACCAGTTACTTCCTAAAATCAAAATGTTTCATGGTGCTTTCGATAGTATGTAATCAAATCAAGTGATCTACAACAGTTGTAATATGAATTAATGAATTTTCACTTGATCTTATGGCTTGTTAGGGGTTCAGGGCTCTGGATATATATATACCTATATATATATGGCTCTGGCATTTCAATCTGAATGAGGTTATTCTGTGAACCTCTCTGCGAAGATATATACTTTAGATACATGTGAGGTGGTCATGAAGAGTAAAAGAAGAGACAGTGTTCAGAAAGAAAAATATCTGTACCATTTGGGGCCAGATCTGTTACATCCAGGGTTTTGCTGCTGTTAATTTGAATCCTCTCCTCTAAAGTGACTCAGATAAATTTAATGTTTTTCACCAAATTCCAATATTTAAGTCACAGTATAATATCGTATATTTCTTCTGTAATTTCCTGAGGAATTGCTGGGGAGAATGTTAGGAGTTTGTCTTTGCCAAGCTTAAATTCTAGTTACATTACTTGAACCTTTATGAACATACAGTAAATATAGATTAATATCATCTGTTTACTATTCTCAATTTCACCTTAAAAATCCAGACATAATCTAAATTTTTATTAACCCTGCCCAAATGTGCAAGCTGGGAATCAGTCCAGAAGCAAACAGAGTAAGAAGTCTGCTCTGTGTTTGTGCAGTTCCTGTTTAACAATAGAAATACTCGGTATATGAACCAGTATAAAAGACCCCAATATTTGGGGGGGAGAAAATATCCAGAAATATCTCCTAAAAATATTATGTTCATGCAAACCTAGATAATGACCACAGTACCAAACTTATGTTTGTAAGTAATATGAATACAAAAGGTGCTCATAAATGCATTTACAATTAAATAGCATTTGTTCACTCTAAATTATGTAAGATTAAAATCAGGGAAGAATAGATGTCATTTGAACATGTACTTAAGCACTTACTTTAATGAAAATTAACAAAAGCATGCATTAAGTGCTTTATAGCGTTCTGGAGCCGTATTTGTGAATTTATGAACTATAGGTGAATGTATATCGTATTATTTCCTGTAATTTCCCTGACTTTAAGAAATTACCTTTCTATTTTCATGAATATGTTTGGATTTAAATTTATAGAACATAGTTGCAATCCACTTCTTCGGAATTATGTAATCTAAATAAGCACTGTGCTTTACATCAGCATTGTTTTAAAATATTGTAAGGGAGACAGGTTCACATATGGCCTGTTTTTACTTTGGATTTCCATGTGAGACCCAACTGAATTTCTCTATGTAAGAGTAAGGATGTTGTTCTAAGATGACCAAATGTTTATGACTAGTGGTTAAAAGAATAATCACACTTTTCTGCTAGAATGTGGCGTTTTTTCATTCTTAAAGATCTAAGTGGTTTCTCTTGGATTGTTGTTGGGCCTTAATTAAGTTGATTAGTAAGGATTTTTGATTTTTATTTCATGTTGAGAAGTGTTAGAAGTTTTGAAGACATCAGTAGTTTGAGAACATTTGTTTCTAATATTTTCTTCCCAGAGGCTGCTCTTATTTCACCAAATCTGTTCCATTCCGTCAGGAGTTTATGGGTTTGCATGTTCAGTAAGGTTCTAGTCATGTAGCTGTAACCACTGATCTGGTTCAAGCTTCTCAATGTTCAGAATACTATGTCACTTTAGTGACAGAATTTTCCCCTTTTATTTTATGGTCTGCATATTTGGCAGCTAAGGTTAATCTCTGCTGATATCCATATTCCACACACAGTGTGGCCTGCAGCTCCTTCCATATTCGTCAAGATTTATATTATCAAATGTTCCGGGCAAGCAATGCTTTTTCTGTTTGTTTTTTATAGAAATTTGCTTTTAAAAGAAATCATTTAATAGAAACTTTATATTTTCCTTTGCATATCAGTATTGATTTGGATTTTCTTTAGTAATTTTCACTATATTTTTAATGATGCTCTGTTGTTAAATATATGAAGTTTGTTTTTCATCTTTCCTAAGCTATAAAATATGAAAACATTAGCAGAATAATTTTGCCTTTTTGTAAATGTTTTTATTCCTTGCAAATATCATATTGTTTCAGTTCAGCCTAATATTTTTGTGCTTTCACAGCTGCCCAACATAGAATGCAATTATAAATGCAGACATTGAATAGAAAATACTTATTAACAGTTCTTTACAAAATAGCTTCTGAAGGTCACAGAAAAATTAAGTCACACATGAGAGGACTTTTAATGGCAGCTGTGAGAGAGGAAAAATCACATTTCCAGGAATGTAGCAGCACTATCATAAAAGTGTTGGATATATTTGAAACAGTCTCATCCTTTCTCTCCAAACTGTACGTTTTCCTTATTTTTGAATGCTCCTTAAAAGCAGGGTTTCTTGGATTTCTGTATGGGGCTGTTCAGATGGGCTTTGAAGAACAGTTAAAACGACTTTCAAATTGACAGTAGTCACAAAGTGGTGAAACAATCAGCACATGACAGGTTTTTAATAAAGTCAGTAGTTTTACAGAACATGTTCACCAGCACACTGCAGAGAAGTCACCCGTACTGGACATCTGCTTCATTATCGCCATCTCACATGTTCTTTTTAATTAATATTTTAATTAATGGTTCTTTTTAATTAATATAATAGCTTTTCTGTAATGTGTAAGTCCTAGTTGAAATTGTTGTTGGACCTTCTTAATATACATGGCAATACTACTATTTTCATTTTACCAATAAGTTTCAGTCACAGAAGCATCAAATGTTTTATTTGAGGAAGCCCTTGTTAGCAGTGATGTCATCTGAGTGATGCTTCCTCTGCAGGCTGTAAAAGTGACAAGGGACAAATCAGCCTGAAGACAGCCCTGGAAGATTTTCCCCTTTCTGATGGAATTAAAGGAATGAAAATTCTTAAATAACCACCTGGTAGTTTGGTAATGAAATCTGAATAAATTGGATGGAGAAAAGAGGACCAAGTTACAAATAGCCATACTGAAACCTAACAGCAGGGGTTGAATTGATATGAAGATTTTGCAGAAGAAATATTTTTACTAAAGATTGCACAGCTCAAAATGTAAGCAGAGGTTGAGAAGCTGTTGGTAATGGCATTTTGGGAGAGCTACTCAGGGGCACAGAGCTCTTGGTGTTTGACAACAAACTGTAATGGAAACCATTGATTTATCTTCATTTAATCTTATATTTTACCTCTTCCAGACATGTGGATTCTGGGTTTTGTGACAAAGCTCTTTATCTTGTAAACCATTTAGTAGTCAGTGGTGAGGAAGGAATTCTGTATTTTTTCTCTCTTTTTTGTTTGCTTGTTTGTTTGTTTGTTTCTCCATGAAATGATTACAAGGAGAAAAGAAAACACACAAAAAAACAGAATACTTTTTAGCTTTTAAGGCAAATAGTTTTGGTTTTAGTTTTGAGGTTTTTTTTAGATGACGCCTTGGGAAACTTGTAACTTACTTCATGTGTCCATATTGGTAAAGTTACTTTTAACCTTTCTTTATGTAACTGTCTGCGCAGTTAGGTGTAGTTATGAACAAGAGAACATTCTCATGTAATGATGGACTTCATCCTAGGGGAGACAAGATCTCCCAAGCCTTCTTATGGATGTGTAAGCTTTCCAACAGGGCATATGTATTTCTGACTGCAGTCACTTCAGTGTTTGTGTTCTTTGAATAATAAAATAATTTATTTTGTTCTGTTTTCATATCTCATGTTTAGATCCCTTTTCTCTGCCAGCCCATCTCCTACTCTGTCTAGACCATACTGTACCTCTTAAAAATGCCATCAGCCCTTCCCATGGGTGCTAGCTCTTCTCCTTTTTCATTAATCTTCATTTTACTTATATACATTATTATATTTTGAATATGAATTGTTTGACATCATTGTATTCTCAAATTTTTCTTCACTTTTTATGTATATACAGGTGGTGTATATTCTCACAGGTATAGGGACTCACATCAATTAAATAACTATGGGAGAAGTGCTAAGTCTGTGACTCAGCCTTGTAGCATTTCTCTTCAGATCTCTTTCTAAATATTTGCAGAACTGAGTCTTGGACTTGCCAGATGCTACCTTAGAAGAAAAAAATTGTAATATCATCAATTCTCAAACACCTAAACATAAGTGCTATTACAAGTTTATAAAAACATGTTGCTGAAAATCTGGGGTCACCAAAAGTTTATACTTGTTCACTGTGCTATCAAATGCTCTGGGAAACAAAACGAACTTTTCCACTATTTAAAGTATAGTTTGTATTTTGCTCTATTACTGCCAGGCAGAGAAATCAGCTTTGCAGTCCTTTACACTCTTTCCTGTAGTTCCTTCAAGAACAAAACTGGTGCCATAGAGATACCAGTAAAATGCAATGTGATGCAATGTAAAGGATTTATTTGAAAAACTCTTAAGGTAATTATTAACAGAAGAGTAAATAAGTTTTTAACATATAGTGTAAAAGGGGGGTGGGTTGTGCTGTTCTGCTTAAAAATGCCTATGATTGTCTCCTTTGGGAGTACTTACAAACTCTGAAATTTCAAGTTTTCTAGACAGGCACTACAAATGGCACTATAGATGTCACACTGTTGATGCCATTGTAAATGCAAATTTAATAGCAATATTAACTTTTAATTTCATAATATGAGTACTGTATTGTCTAAGATGTTTCCTAGTATTTTGGAATTTAACTAATAGTGTTTGGGTTTTAAATATATTTGGAAAAGGTTTTTTTTTAATATACTAGCAGCATGGAGTTAAGCACAACAGAATTGTTCAAGAAGTTAATTCCATTAACCCTTTCAACCACCAGATGTGTTTCTATCACATTGTATTTGATGTCTGGGTGACCTGGTGATTTAATAGACCTGCATTATGTGTGGAAAAGACCAGACTGCATGAATTTCTTTGTATATGTATATTAATTTATAAGGTACTCAAATTATCTAAATATGTTAACAACTTACTGCAATTATATTTCACAGCTTTTTGTTGTAACAGTTACGCTTTTATTGGTAATCTTAATTTTGCTGTTTAAATAGGTACCTGATATAGCTTAAAAACATGGGAAATGTCATTCTAATGACCTGGCTTATAAAACATATAACACATTTTTATTCCAAGATCCAGTCCTTGAATGTTTGGAAGAGACTGTTTTCAAATGTTTTGACAAGATTTATTTTCTTACTTTGAAAAAACCCTGTTCTTGTTGCAGCTGGTTTTAGAAGAAGCTTTCGTCTTAGCAGAAAAGATAAAAAAACAAACAAGTCTATGTATGAGTGCAAGAAGAGTGATCAGTATGATACAGCAGATATCCCAACCTATGAAGAAGTCGCAAAATATAGACGACAACCTAATGACAAATACAGACTTGTCGTTTTGGTTGGTGAGTTGTTTTCTTTATTTTTGACCTGGTAAAACAGAGAATTACCAGTTAGCACAATGCTTGCCACAGAGTCATTTAGATTGGAAGGGATCTCAGGAGGTCACCCGAGGGTCTTTCTCCCACTCAACAGGATTAACACTAAATTCAGAGCAATTTGCTGATGGCAACAGCTTTGGCAGCCTGTCTTCCCATCATGTTATCTCTTATCTTCCCACCTCACACCTCAGTAAAGAGGTGGCCTCAGTGAGTATGAGAGCAGTGCTGGTGGGCCCCCATAAGACATCTCTTTTCCAGGCTAGACAAGCCCAGTTCCCTTAGCCGCTCCCTCAGGTTATGTGCTTCAGCTGCCAACCATCTTTCAGGCCCTCTGATGTCTTTGATGCAGTTTATCAACATTGTTGTAGTGCAGGGCTCCTTCTGGACAGTGTTCCTCACAGGGTCTAACAAATGCTGAGTAAAGGGGAAGAATCATTTCCCTCTGTCTGGGGGCTCAGCTCTTGCTGATGCAGCCTAGTCTGCTGTTGGCCTTCATTGCTGCCAGTGAATGCTGTGGACTAATGCTTATCTTGCTGCCCACCTGGACCCCCAGGTCTTTGTCATCCAACTAGTTAGTCCACAGCCTGTCCTGCACGACTTTGTGTTTGTCCTCTTCAAATTTCACAAAGTTCTGCTCGCCCATGCCTGTAGCATATCAAGGCCCCTCTGAATGGAAGCCCTGCCCTTGAGCAAACCTGGCATTGGCAGACTTGGGTAGGGACCAGTCTGTGTCATTGGTAAAGGTACGACTCAGGGTAGACACCCAAGGAACTCCTCTTGTAATGAGTAGTAGAGTACAGACCAATAACCCCTTTCATTTGAACATGATCTACTTTTTCACCTGTCTAGTAGTCCACCTTTCTAGACAGGATGTCCCAACTTGCATATAGG
This sequence comes from Xenops minutus, assembly GCA_035221455.1. Lineage (NCBI taxonomy): Eukaryota > Metazoa > Chordata > Aves > Passeriformes > Furnariidae > Xenops > Xenops minutus. Next base: position 15,149,608 of record JAWWEE010000074.1, read on the forward strand.
GATTCTTTAGGAGATTGTGTTTAAAGATTTGCTAAACCAAAGGGAGATGTCATTAAAATAGAGCTACTATGGTTACTGCTCTGAATGCAGCAGTCAAGCTGTACTAAAACTCAAAAGAAATAGCTTGGTGTAATGCTCTTAGAGATCAATCAATATATCTGTGTGGGGGAAAAAGCAGAAAGAAAGAACAAGATAAATACTTGAGGTCATTGAAGACTGACAATAAAAGTGGAAAGAAACAAAACCACCTACTGTGTTAGAATAGGAAATGGACAAGTAGTAAGAAAGGTGGATGCAAGGTGGACCTCTGCAGGTCTAGAACAAACGTAAGCATTGCTGCAGAAGACTCAACATGTCATTCTTAGTCATCTTCATGTTCTTTTGTAATCTGTCACTACCACGGTTTCCTCACAGCATTTATTATCAAATCAAAATGCATTGCTTCAGTCTCCTAAAAAGAAAGTAAAAAAAAAGCTTTTCAGAGGTAACAATTGGAGTACCCATGAGTAATGAGTAACCATTGCTACCAGTGAGTAATGTCTCATTGCTAATTGTTTTTTGGCAGTAGCACATAGGCTGATGCTTCATTAGTAAAGTTTCCTCCATTCTGGAAACAGCAGAGAAAAGAAATACGACCCTCTGTCAGGGACTGGTAGGAACCGTTGAGTAGCTGTGTTTTTCTATCACTCATATCCAAGGGAACATTAAATTTAGTTTTTAATGAACAGTTTTGTCACTCTCTAGCACTAAAAATCAGCCACCTACTAGTGTGATCACTGTGAGATTGTGGGCTATATACAACAAGTAATAACATGGTTGAGTTGATTTTACAGTTGCATCAACAGAGTGTAGTGCAAAAGTGTGATAAGTAGACTTTTTATAACAAATTGCATATGTCTGATCTATGGAATGCCTAGAGATTGCATTTGATTTTTGTTGTAATAAATCAAATGAAGAAAGTGTGCTTTTTCAGTAACAAAAGCAATTCAGAAATTTATTGCAGACTTCAGTAATTCTAATGTTTTTCTCTGGATATTAAGAGCAGCTTAAGTCTGGCCAATACCATAAAAATGTCTTGGGCAAAATGTGGAAAAACTAGCAGAGCTAAGCAATACAGGTATAGTAAAAAGTGAACATATTTTAAAAGCTTTTTGTGTGCCAGTAGCAGCATTCAATATAATCCATCAAATATAATTTGGATGGTAGTACCAGGAAACAAAGGGACAGATAATTAATTTAGAGCTGTAATTGGGGGGGGGCACTAAATGTCCGTTGTCTTATGCTAGGTGTAAATGTATTATTTACTGCTTAAAGGGGTTTTTTTAGGTTTTGTTTTGCCCTTTTTCAAGGGGCGGTAGTTTGACATCTTTAAAACAAAGATTTCACTTCATTTTGAATTTGTCTAGTCTAATTTAAAGAGCACGAATTGCACACACAGTAATTTTTGGCACCTTGTAGTGTGATATATACTACTCTCAGGTTCAGCTCCACATACTAGTTTGTCAAGATTTTACCTGGTCTGTTATTATATATTCATGAATATCCTGCGTATCCTTGGGACTAAAATAACATCATCTGAAGCAGTAATGATACAGACACTTCTGCTGTGCTTTTTGTTGTAATGAATGCGATGTCTGCTAAAAACAAAATTATCCAATATTATGCCACCAGTCGTCTTCTAGGAACTTACTGTTCCCAGGCTGCCAACAAATCCTTAAAGTCTTCCCTCACAGATACTGCCTGCATCCTAAGTGTTATACCTCACAGCCCTATCAAGCAAAGGCAGAATATTTTAATATGACATGTATTGTTTAGGTACTGAAATTTTCATTTATGGCAATGAGGGAAAAGCCTCGCTCACAAAGAGTTCTTCTTCAGTTAATTGTAAAAGCCAGAGTAGCTCATATTTTATTTCATTAGAGTTAGAATAAATATGCTACATGCTACAACTTTATCAGCATAGTTTCTGCTAAGTCAGAGCCTTCTGAAGGGGCAGTGCTAGCATAAAGCAAGATTGTCAGTAACAAACCTTGAGCATGAGTTCCCCAGAACACACACCGTTCTGTGCATGTAGTGCACTTGTTTTGTTCTACTTTGCTTTGTAGTGCACCAGAGACACACAAAGCCTTTCAGGTGCTGTGGCCACCCATGGTGACACCACTGTCCTAAGTGGGCAGTGGTGGAAACAACGACCAGAGGTGTGTAACTGTGAAGAAGTTTTTATCGGTGTGTGACATGATCAAAAAAGCTGTTGGTGCTCGCCACAAAGGTGTGCTTGGGGTCGCTACTGCAAAGAAAAGGGATCTGGGACTAGAAAAATTCTCTATTTGTTGTATTACTTAGATTTTTTTTTTTAATAATCCATCACCTCTGGTTTTATCATGAAGGACTATGATGAGGCCCAGTCTAATTCGGAGCAGGGGAGGATGAAATGGAAGGGGCTTCTAGCTCTCCACATCTCCTGACTTACCTTTAACAAGTATTTAGTAGTAGCTTTCACAGCTTAATTGATCCAAAGCAGTAGTGCAGGAAAATGGCCTAGCCTGGCCATGCTACTTGGAGTAAACCAGCCTGACAAAGCAGAAAGAGACTTAGAGTTGCTATCTGCATTAAACCTTTCTGACTGGAGGCATAGGAAGGTCAGCAAGGGTCAGGAACAAGTACATAGGATGTAACATAGTGCCGAGCCTTGCCCATGAAAACACCAGAGAGAACTCACTGATTCTACTTCAGAGAAGAGCAATTCTCAAAGTACATTCCCACTGCTAGTTAGAATGTACTGAAACACAAAATAATGAGGTTCTCCTCTCCTACCACATACCTTATTGAGTTACAGTTTGACATGTCACTGCATTATAGTGTACTAGGATTGAGCCACAGAACCTCTCTCAAGGCATATTTCCTACTGGGTCTTTATGATCTCAGCAGGAATATTGTCACCTCACTCCCAAATTTTTCTTTTCTTTCAAATAGGCTTCTAGGAGCTCAGTATGTGTCAATGGGCGAAGAATGGATGGTTGGGTTAACCCTTCTGAGACCTAAACTTATATCAGTTTTTTCAGGTTTTTCTCAGACATGTCTGAGTGGTACAAAATTTAATGCAAATTTTAATTAATTCTGGAAATGTCTGTCAATAAAGTGAGGTAGGCACTACATTCTACTTGCAGGATTCGACCATTACTTAGCTTTCATGATTCAACATGCAACAGCAAACAATATATATGTTCCTTAAAAAAAGTAAACTAAGTATCTCTAAATCTGTCACCATTACTGTAAATATTGCTGCCTGGTGTGATTTATAGTAAACCAAAACTATGCTACTGTCATGGATCCCACATGCCTGCCATTTCACTATAAGAATCTGGATTGTCCTTTTCAATCCTGACACTTTATTCTCTGAGTTCAAATTGTGTTCAGATTCATAACTGTGAGAAACTGGCATATTTCTCTGCTGCATCAAAATGGAAAGAATATTCAGAAGAGAACTGTGTATTACACTTGGGAGATGTAGTTAAAAAATCCACATAATGGATGGCTTTGCTAAGCAGGAATCAGCCTTCAGTCTTACAAGAACTCTCTGTGAAGACAGCACTGAAAAAGAAGAATCTACACCTTTCAGTAGTTCAATTTAAAGATGAGTTTTAAATGGTAATCTGGAAGGGGAGACAGAGTAGTAGTGAGCTTGTGGTCTGGAAACTGACTTGAGCTAAGTTTCCAAAGCATCTGTTGCAGGAAGTGAAGCCTGTATTCCTTATATATAAATAGAGCTAAAAGCATATTGTTGATTTGACAGCATGTAGACTGATGAAATAATATTTGTGTAGATTTGATGGAAAAGAATTTTTGCTTGAAAGCAATATAGTGATTTTAATTTCACATGTTCTGTTCTACTTTGCTAGGATATATTGAGTTTTAATTACTTTTCCTATAAAAATCTATATTTGCCTTAAATAGCTAAACTATTAAAAAAAGGATTTTTTTTAAAAAATGATAACAAAAGTAATGCTGTTATCTACATAACACATTGATGTCCTCTGCAGACATGCACCAGTAGAGGCTGCTGTACACCATATTAAGTAAACATTTATACATACTGATAGATTAATTTACAGGAAGGTCAGAGATGGAACTTGAAATGTAGTTGTGTGTTTAACTGATGTAAACACATAGAAATTTCAAGTCCAGAAACTCTTAAGATTTTGCAGAGACCAAGTTTCAGCAAAGTAGCAAGCAGTTGCTTTTCATCATTATGTTTCTAACTTCAGACAGGGCAATTGGGCACCTGAAGCATCAGTCTGGTTTTGGACTCTGACTAGTAATTAGCCAATAGAGCACTACTTCATTGAAATGTTTATTACGTTTTGTATTTCTGATGTCTAAAATGTCTTTGTTAATAAGCTCTTCATGCATAAATGCGTCAGTTTCACTAGATCTGCAAGAATTTTCTTTAAAACCACATGCATTATCCTTGCCTTACTTCTGATAGGGCTCCAATGACTCACTCTCCTCTGCGTTCTGCTGTTGACCTGGCTCTGTAGAAATGGAGCTGCCGTACTGTTGGAGACACGAGAGCATGCAGAGCTGAGGTCCCTTCATACACAGCACCCTGGCCTTGCCACAAAAGGGGACAGGCAGGCCAGAGCCCTGCATGGAGGGCTCCTGGGGGCAGGCAGCAAGTGCCCATGGAGCCTTTCAGACCTCACAGGACAGAGCGCCCTCACTGAGACCTAAGACACCACTGGCAAATAGCTACGAGTTAGGGACAACCTGAAAGCCAAAAGGAATGTCTGCTCAGTAGCTTCTAGTACAGCACTACTCAAGTGGAGGTGGAGGAGACAGGTCAAAAAAAATTCCATGCAGTCTTTGTTTCCTCCTGCCATCCTCTTTCCAAGAGTGGTCTCTCTTTGGCAGTTGCAGTAAGAAGGAAACATTTGCTTTGGACCAGTTCAGACAGCAGGCAGGAGACAAGCACAGTTTAAAAGAAAATCAACAACAAAGAAAGAAACTCAAACATCCCAGACGGGTTGTGACCTGGCAATTGCTGCCCTTCCTTCGTCTCCCTGTGCAATGCCACCTTCACACAGTCAGAAGGTGGATGGTGACAGCTGCAGGCAACCAGGAGCCAGGTGGTGTTCCGGCCTGCAGCAGGCGCTGGAAGGAGCAGTGCTTCCAAGGCATGAGAAGTTGGAAGCAGTGGTCCCTCGGAGCATCTGGTGTAGGCAAGGGATGGAGCAGCTGGAGGAAGCAAGGCCATGCTGACACACAGAGTGTGGAGGCTTTGGGGTCACTTTGCACATGCCAGCTGGGGTCCTCTAGATTGCAAGTTGGGGGTAGTCTGGCAGGATTAACAGCCAAACGAGGTTTTGTTTTGGAAAGATCCAGATTAGGGTGCAGGAGTCTGTAGTAGGACTGAGGATGAAGATGGGTGCATACTGAGGGTAGTTGCTGTTGAAAAGAAAAGTTAGCTTTTCTGGCAACTTTTTTTCACTGATTTTTCTTCAGTAATAAAGTCAGAGCAGAGTAACTGCCGACTACAACCCCTGGAATTTGTCAGCACTGTATATTCTAGGAGAGGCTAAAAAACCATGGGCATTTGCAAATGACTGATTAAAAGGCAGTATATGTCATAGTTATATGCCATGTAGTCTCACCTTGGAGAGTACTTGCACCTGAAGACCAGAGAGAACTGGCTGTTGGGAAACAGGACAATGTTTTTCTTTCAGGTCCCGTAGGGGTTGGACTGAATGAACTTAAACGGAAATTGCTGATCAGTGACACCCAGCACTACGGGGTAACAGTGCCACGTAAGTAAAAATGCACTTCTAATGATACACTTCCATTATTAGCCTTTATTCTTGTATTACCTTTAAGGCATCTTCAAATTTGGGTCCCTAAATGCATGCTTGGCGTTCAAATCACTTTTCTAATTTTTCAAAATGCTGTTGCAGTTCTATGTTAAATAGCATTGGTTAAATTGATCAGATGTTTTGGCTCAGAGGCATTGCAGTACACTTCTAGTACAAGTTTAACATGATTGATGTCAGTAAGGTTTAGTAAATGAATCTCAGCTGAAGAACACCCTGGATTTGGCTGTAAAGCAGTGAAACATCCTGTTACAATGCTTCCATTCAGCAAAATGGTCTTTATCTGTTAGGCTGAAAAATAAAGACTGTGGATAAACAGTTTAACCTATGATAGATTAATTATATCCCTTTGGTTAGCTTTAGAAAAGTTGATTTGGTGATTCTTTTTTCTCTTTTTCCCTGAACACATAGTGTGATTTTTATAAAATTGAATACCATTGTGCTGTGTTAACTTCTATGACACTTTATTGGGTTTTCTTTAATATGAAAAACTCAGCAGTTCTGGACTTCATTTCTTGGTTTGCTTTCTGCTTGTCCTTGTGCCTGCTTTAGGGATCCTTCCAAAATACAAGTCCAAATTTGGGAGATGCTGGTCACAGGTTTTTTGCAAGTGCAGGTATTCTGTAAAGTATATATATGAATGAATTTGCAATGTAGAAAAACAAATGCATTTGGTTTGGCAAGTAATTTCATTTAGACATATTTGCTTCAGCTGGATATTGAAAACAACAACAGCAAAAAAAGACAGATGTTCCCAAAATATTTAACACGTTGAAGCATATGCAATCACTTGCCCAAAAATATTTCTCAAAAATTTGCCAGTATTCATCAAGCTGCCTTCTTTCTTTTCTCTTCCAAATTTGTGGTTATAATTTAAAACAAACACGTAAAGAAATCCCTCTCCCTGAAATTCAGGAAGTCAGGACTTGGGGGGAGAACTGGGGTTCCTGCCTTGGAAATGTTCTTCATTGTGTCAGCCTAAGAAGAGTGTGCTATCAAATGGCATTTAAGACTGTATTGCTGCAAGCAGGTTGTGTATTTTCATATGCGATGGACAGTACTTGATGCTGTTACATACAACTTGTATGAAATAGGACTTATTGGTTTATTAATCATAAGTGGCAACTCCCAAAAGTAAGTTTCTTTTATAAGCAAACCCCTTATACCTGGTACTTGGGGGAAAGTCAGAAGTGCAAGTACTACAAGGCTACTGAAAGAAAACAGAGTTCAATTTTGATCACCAGAAAAAGAAAAGCACTAAAACATAAAATTCACACCCCAGTTTTTTTATTATCATGCTTCACATACCATAGCTACAAGTGTTGTTAATGAACATAACATTTTATAAATTGGGTTGTTGAGCTTTGTTTCCCTTTATGGTCTCATATGCTAATAAGTTTAACAAGAGGCAAGGCTGGGGTAATTGTTATGGACTGCTGCTCCTTTTATTATTCAGCTGTCCTTATTTTATTGGATTTTTCCACTAGTTAATAAAAAATGATAATCTGATACTTGTCCAGTAGGTTTTCTCCTGCATACTTTTAAAACACAATCCTGTCATGTTCTTGTGTGCCAGCTACCAGCTCCAGAACAACCTTACATCCTTCAGAAGTGAAGGACATGCTATATTTAGAATTGCAGAAAGGGTTTGTGCTTTTCAGTGTTTTCTGAACTGGTTTGCATTATATTGTTTTGTACATATTTTCATGGTTTTTTTTTTTCATTTAATGAAACTGCAGACACTACACGTCCAAGGAGAAGCCAAGAAAGTGATGGTGTCGAATACATTTTCATTTCCAAGCACTTGTTTGAGACAGACGTACAGAATAACAAGTATGTTGAAGAGATTTTTAACTAGAACTGCAGTTAAAACAATGGCTTTATTATAGAATGGGGCTGGTTGTTATTTTAGATAATAACTCAAAGTAGGTATAAGTTGCAGTGATTTAAAGATGTGTTAAAATTACATTTTATTATATAAGCAGCTGGCAAAAAACACAGAGAAAAAAAAAGCAGTATGTGCAAACACAACCTTTTCTAAGCTTCCAGTTAGTTTCAATACCTCAGCTCGTTCAGACACTGAAGTTGTAGATGCTTAGCATGGGGGAGCACTCTTTTAATAGAGCATCTTCTGTAACAGCAATAAAGCATTGCAGCTCTAGGAGGGAGGGTGGTGGAAGTGCTGCAGACGTGCCTGAGTCAATGTTTGCATAGTTCTGCTCTCTTTCAGGCCAGGCACTTCCTCTGCTTTTGAATTTAGAGATCTACAGTGAAGCCCCTGCCTGTACACCCTCTAGGAAGCAAACTAAAATGAAGACAATGGTAGCATCGTGCTCTCCAGCAGCCTGTAAAATACTGTAGCTTGAAATTCTGTCCCAGTGTTTCAGAGGGCAAAAGTGTATTAGACACAAAGCTGTGGGTTTTATTGAAACTTCAAACTGTGCTTTGCTTTTCTGGCAAATAGCGCCTGTACTTTTATAGCAAATAACCAGCCGCCTTGGTTCCATTAGCACCGTCGTCACTTCTCCTCCTCTTCTGAGACAGAGAATTTGGATATTCTGTAGTGTGCAATGAAATTCCAGTAGTTTCTATTGTTTAGCTTATCCACTGTTTTACTGCATTGCATTAGTTCAGAAAAAGAGGTGATGGAAAACATTAGAGGGCTGTTGGACTACAGTACTTTTTTCTCTTTAGCTGTAATACAAGCAGGTGTTACTGATTTGAAAGCGGTAAAATAGAAGATTTCTTAAAATTGACATGCTGAAGTACTTGACAGCATTTCCTTTATAAAACATGGTAAAACTCTCATGTAAAGTACAATATTTTTGCTCCCGAATTAAATCTTATACACCAAATTGGTAAGCTTTTTTCTGCAAAAAAAAGGAAATTATTCCAGTTTCTTCACCTTCTGCCACAGGTTTATCGAGTATGGCGAGTATAAGAACAACTACTATGGTACAAGCTTAGACTCTGTTCGATCAGTTCTAGCTAAAAACAAAGTTTGTTTGTTGGATGTGCAGCCTCATGTAAGTAACCATGTCTTCTGAACTCTTGCACTTCGCCATATTGCATGTTGGGATTCCGGGAAAAAATTGTTTCTGAAAAGGTGTATTTTATCCCACACAGAATGATTGTTGAGTGGGCTTGCTAAGTACCTTTATCACAGCTCTGTGAAAGGAAAGGAAAGGAAAGGAAGAAAACCTAAAAACATATTGGCAAGTACACAGATAGTAACTAAGTGAATTGGAAGTCTGCAGCATAATACCAAAGATTTAATTACAGAATGCTCCTATATTTCCACTCATCGTTCTGTTAGTTTGGGCTAAAAGTTCTCTCTGAAACTTTAATTTTGGAACACCTTTGAGGTATCACCCAGTCCAGCAACTCCCTCTCACGTGTTTCACTAGACTGTTCATGCCAAAGGTTTCCATGCAGGGTGGACATGAGTCAAGGAATGCACTAAATGTGATGTTGGCTGGATAATTGTTAAGAACATTCCTCTCTAAACCATTTTTTCTTGCATTGACCTTGTCTTTCAACCCTGCTGAACAGCTCCATGGGGAATTTTTTTGCTCCTAATAACCACAGTGCTTCCAGGAGCTGGACTAGTTTGTTTAAACCCAGCCAGAGCACTTCTCCAAGGGTGGCCAGTGTATGACTTGTGCACAGTTTCTGGAGCCGTTTCAGAGGCAGTGCTGTACCCGAGGTGCAGGGCAGGGCTGCACTGGCAGAGGAATGGCCAGGAAGCCATACTTTGTGTCAGGGGAGGAGGGGAGATGGCCAGGGGCTCCTGCTCTGCTCCTGCCTGTCCCACACAGCCCTGTTTTTCAGCAATTCTCTTGGGACCCAAGCTTGTGAACTGTTTTGGGATCCCACTCTCTAACATGGAATTTTTCTGTGGCTTCTGGCAGTGTGGAGAGGACAGAAGGCTTCTGGCTGTCCATACACTACTCTGAGCTGCTGGCCATCCCTACTTCACCCTGTGCTGCAATCCAAATCATAGACCTGTCTCTAACTCCACATGTAGCATCACTTGGCTCACACAGGAAGAGTGAACAGAAAGGGGGTTGTGTGGTGTGCACAAAGTCCTAAAGAGAAAAATCATTGACCTTTTGTGACCAAGTGTCACAGACACCTTTTTCTGCTCCTTTGCATGGGTACAGAAAGTGCTATTCCTGCTAACATCTGTTGAACTTTTGAAATTTTCCTCCTCTTCTTGAATAGCCGCTGTTTCCCTCCATCCTCCTGTTCTGGTGGCACTGTTGTGCACAGCCCAGCCTTTCCTGGACTGGTGGGGTTTACCAGCAGCATGTAGAAATCAAGAGCAATGATCACCCTTAGAGAAATGGTTTTCTTGCCATTCACATGAAAATTCTCCTTACATGAATCAGTGTCAGTCAGCAGAGCAGGATGGCAGTAAATGAAAAATACCTGCCTAAAAGTGCTTTGTGGGTTTATTTTAGTTAGTGGAGAGTTTCTTTTATTACAGTAAATTCCATTGTGCAAAATAAACTAATTGGTTAAAATCTTTGCTCTTCCCAGACAGTGAAACACTTACGGACATATGAGTTTAAACCATTTGTTATATTTATAAAGCCTCCATCGCTTGACCGTTTGAGAGAGACCAGAAAAAATGCCAAGATTATTTCAAGTAAGGATGATAAGGGAACTGCAAAACCCTTTACAGTAAGTACTTAATTAGACATAGTAAAACATGAGAACAAGTTAAGAGTTTTGTTGTGGTGGTTTACTTTGAAAATAAAGGTGATCACCAAACCTCAGTGACAGCACTTGTCAGGCCTTACATGTAGCATCTTGGTGCTGCCCAGCTCTCTCACATCGCATGTTTACTATGATGTTTTCATTGTTTGATATGCTCATGGGTATTTACATTTTCCGTGGTCTTTTGATTTTATGTTATTGAAGAACACCTACAGTGCAAGTATATTTTTTGAGAGATAATGCTGTGGATTTCCCTTAAAAAAATTGCATCTGAGCTTAGATGTTTCTATTCAAATGTAAATATTTCCTTGTTTTATCAACTGTATTATGGGGTCTTAATTTAGAGAAAAGTTCAAATATGAAGAATCATTTTAAAAAGTAAATGCTACTTTAATAAAAAGCCCATATTTGTGGATTAGAAAAACAGGAGTCTTTTAAATGTTATAGGGTAATGAACACTGTAAGAAAGAAGAAAAACCTAAGCAAATAAGAAATGCTGCTTTTTGTCAATAGAAAATTTAGATTACTCAACAGTAACGTACTTGCTTCCTTGTAAGATAATGAATTATTTTATTTGAAACTACAACAAAGCTGATAATCATTGGACCTTTTATTGACATTTACAATGTGTATCGTTTTCCCTTATTCAGATGTTCTTTAGGATTTTTTAGGGTTTTTTTCAAACTGAGTCACAAATATAGTCAGACTATCTCTGTAGATTGTGCATTTAAATAGTTTGGAAATTACATGCAATAAAAAAAATGTTGGTTTGGGATATATAAAAAGTAAGAGGAGCTCATTCTTAGGAGCAATCTTCAGGACGTTGCTTAGTTAGGACAGGTTTAATCTCTCAAAGTTAAACAAATTGCTCTGATTTGTTCCCCTCCCAAACATGAAGAGAGTCCATTAAGCCAGATCGAACCAGGCACAGAACAGCTTTTACCGAGCTCTTCAAAGAAAAAAGGCTGTGCTGTAATATATCGCCTGCTAATAGCAAGCTGAGACTTAAGTAATGAAGCTTTAAATGTATCATCAAAGTAAACAGCCAGAAACATTCTCCATTGGTACTGCTAACAGAAAATGTAATTACCATGCAGTGACTAATTGTCACTAGGAGGGGAGAGATGAAAGAATTGTCTGTTGAGCAGTCAACTCACGATAATACTCTCTGAGATCACTTGTAATGGTAATTTCCATATTTTTTCTAATTAAAAGTATAGTTTCCGTCTCCTGATAAGAAATAAGCGGGTAGATTCTGTTTAGTACAGAGTGAGTTTGTGCAGTGTTGCTATGGCCTGACTGTGCACTGATCTCCATTGCACTGATCTTACAAGGAAGAAGATTTTCATGAAATGATTAAATCTGCCCACGTGATGGAGAGCCAGTACGGCCACCTTTTTGATAAGGTGATAGTCAACGATGACCTCGCTACAGCTTACAGTGAGCTTAAAGCAACTTTTGACAGGTTGGAGACCGAGACCTTCTGGGTTCCTGTCAGCTGGCTACATTCATAGTAACATTTTAAACAGCCAAACATCTGCTGTTGTATCAGCGCCTCAGTCTGGGGCATGGTCAGGCATCGCTGGATGGCTCTTTTCCTGGTAGGAGGGCTTTTAACTCTACTGAGCAGCAGGTATACTCTTCATGCACTTGGACCTGGTCTTGTTTTCCTGTGTCTTCAATTCTCCTGCCCGCAATTTGGGGCAGAACAGTCAGATTAAACTGGAGTTTTACTATGCTCCATAAAGTGAGCTAATACTAGTGTAACAAAACTGCCAAACACCTCTTTATCATCATCTGTGTGTTTCCAAGGCAAGCTTTTTTAACAGAGAGTTTGCAGAAGATACAAGTCAATACTGGAGATCAGCACTTCAGTGGTTTTAAGCATAACTGCTCCCATAAAGAGCACATCAGCACTTGGAAGTTATTATCCCTTAAATGATTGAGAGAACTGAAATAGGCAAAAGTGACCAACATTTTTATGAGGAAAATATCATAGTTTTAATTACATATCAAGATAAGTGTTTTTACTTTTCTAGATATGAACCTTGTCTTACATGTACAGAGTGATTTTACTATTCCTTTGCACTTACATAATCATGGAAAGAAAGATGTATTCAGTGGCTTAATTATGAAATGCTCAGCTGTGAGCATGCATGGATTGAAAATATTCTCACGCATGTTCTGTGGCACAACAAAAAGATTAATGGGAATTATTTAAATAGGAAAAAGGGTGAGTTAGTATATACATAATATCAAAGTCTTTGGGATTAATCTGTGAAATCAGTGGCAAAGTTATGAATGAATATGATATGAATAGCAACAAAGTAAATAACTTTTTTCCCCCTTTAAATTGATTTAAACTATTAATGGTATCCTTTAGAACCATTTTCCCATCAGAAATTTTCAAACAGTGAGGAAATCTTGGATATCTGGGAAGCAGTTGCAAGAGATTAATTCTGTCTATTGTTGAGTATGTAGTGATACTTTTAGTAGTGTAACATGTATTTTGTCTCCACTCAAAAATGAACTAATGCTGTAGACTTCACTGTAAAAAATACCCTTGTCACTGGTCAGACACAGTTGGAAACCCTATTTTAAGATTTGATGTGGCCATGTAAACAAATGTATATTAGAGGATGTATTTTTATTATAAATAATTTGGTATTTTTCTTTATTTACTATCGATATGCAGGAAGTGAGTACAGATGTAAAGACCAAGTAACACCCCTGTGTTGTGTTGTGAATATGTCTTGTAAGTACAGAATGTGTATAGGAACTTGCTGACTTCAGATCATCCCATCTGTGACATTCAAACAGGAAACCATTATTTCATGTTAATCTGTAAAGAGAATATAGCTGTCTTGTTTAAAGAAAAAAGAATTTAGCGAAACTTTATATATTTATGAAAGGGTTGAAAAGGGATGTTAAGTTTTTAAATTTCTTGTCAATTTGATCATTTATTAAAGAGATTACTAAGTCTGTAATTTGAAACAGTCTCTGTAAATGGAGCTCAACATTCCATGTAAATATTTTATTTTGGTTTGTACGCTGATAAAGCCATCAGATTTTGCAGTTTTATTCTAAATGTGTATTTAATGTGTGGGTCATTGCATTTGGCTTAGAGTTGTATAAAACAAATGAAATGCAAGAAACAACAGCAATATCCCTAGGAGTCTGGAAACGTTTATGCAAGAGTTACAGATGTACTGAGTCCCTGTATGGATACACACTCTGCTTGAACAGCTATAACGTAACTTTTGTCAAATTTCACCATTTTCCTGGTGGACTAAGACTTTTTTTATAACATAAATAGGAATTTTTTGATTAAATCAATTGCATAAAAATTATGTGAGTTGAGAAAACATTTTCTATTTTTTTTCAATTACTGAAAATTAAACTATTTTTCAGGGGATATGGAAATCAGCGGGTCAGTTTGCCTTTCCCTGAGAGATGTCGAGTGCCTTCACCATGAAACCGAGAGGGCACTCTGCATCTCTCAGGATCTGGCCATTTCCAACAAGAGGAGCTTTAGTAACCTTACTAAAATACTATTAACAGTGCTTCTAACCTGGGCTGTCTCAGAACATTGGGGCATTGTCACGGTCACATAAGGGACCTGCTTCTGTCTTTATGAAATAGATTCTAGAATAATCTGCAAACTCCCTGGTAGAAGCAGTTCTGGCTGTCCTGCAGGCTGTTTTTCCTGTCCTTTTGAAATTAATTTAATTTCCATTCCTGGTTTGGTGTGGTCAAGGAGGATCTTCTACACAGCTTTGCTGTCCTGAGCAGCAGTGAGCAGTGTGGTGCTTTGCTGCATTTACAGAGACACTGACCCTCTGATCCTCGGCACAGTTCTGGCAGGAGTCTCCCAGACAGATGGCTGCCTGCCCCGTCTCTGAGCCAGGAGCTAATTCCTGAATAGTAACACCTGCAAAAGAAAGGGAATCTCAAAAACATAAATCCAGCCGACAGAGTAAAGCGTGCACAGTCTTTTAGGAGTGAGAAATGCTTTTAATTACATCACTAGATTACTTTTGAAAAATCAACATTATTGCAGTGTTAGCTTCAAAAGCTAAAAATCAAAGCCCTGGCCTCCACAGGGCAGGCAGAGATGACAGTAGGTGAAGGCAGAATAAATTACTTAGCCCAACAGTTTCAAGAGGACAGGAGCCTGCCTATCGTGATGGATGCTGACCCTGTGTGCTGAACTGTTCTGGGATACCAAGGGGAGCAGGGGAGTGGATTGTTCCTTTGACTCCTAAGAATTTGGGAATGAAGATGACTAAACATGTTTCCAATATTCCACATATTCAAGTTGTGCTGTGTGGGTTTTTAGAGAACCGTATGTTTTGACAGTCAAGTCCAGATGTTTTTATTGTGTTTTAGCTGTTTGCCGTAGTCAAAGGGTAGCATTTTTTAATATTGTACCAAGCTCTATACTTGAATTTGCCATCAGGTCCTTGGTTGATGTCTTACCTGAAATCTGACCTTACCTTCTTATGCAAAACAATAAATTATTGATATACCACTGAAGGTGTTTTTTTTCTTTATTGTAAATTGCACTATAACATATTGTATACTCCTAGAATGGTTTGGGTTGGAAGGGACCTTAAAGATCATGTAGTTCTAAGCCCCTGCCATGGGCAGGGACACTTTCAATAGACCAGGTTACCCAGAGCCCCATCCAGCCTAGCCTTGAACGCTTCCAAGGATGAGGCATTCACAGAATCTCTGGACAACCTGCTCCAGTGTCTTGCCACCCTCACAGTAAAGAATTTCTTCCTAATACCCAGTCTAAACCTGCTCTCCTTCAGCCTAAAGCCATTACCCCTTGCCTTATCACTACCTTCCCTTGGAAAAAGTCCCTCTCCAGCTCTCTTGTAGCCCCCTTTAGCACTGGAAGGTGCTATGAGGTCTCCTCAAAGCCTTCTCTTCTCCAGGATGAACAAAATTACTTTAAAAGGTAAAATGCCTAAGTAGTAAATTATTTCATAGGTCTCTCTATTAACTGCAATGCTCCAATTATCTTAAATGGAACAATAAAGCACTCTGGAACCTGGACAACAGTTCTTAATTTTTACTTTTGTTGCCAAACACTCCTTCAGAATAGATGTTTACCCTTTCCTGTAGTCCACCCCAAAACAAACCATTTTCTTTCTGAGAGGAAAAGCTTATGTCAGTGCATCAAACTGAAACATCAGCTCATCTGGGCTTGCAAAGTGTTGGAGTGTTACTGAGTTGTTGACTCGGAGTGTTTCATCAGACGTACATGCCTATAGGCCACTCAAAAGTCCCACAGGAGGCTGTGCTCATTTGTAGGACTCAAAGAAAGTAGTGCTTAAACTGAGTTACTTTTTGCATTGTGTTGTCTTTTCCAGGGGGAAAAAAAAAAGGCTAACACATACTAGGATTATATTGAAGACTTTTAAGCCCCTTCTGTTTTGTTTCAGTGCAGTATTCTGTGTTTCCCACATGTACTTTGGTTCAGGTTTCTACTGTGCATGGAAATTTTTTTCTTCAGTAAAGTTCATATTTAGATTTTCTGAGATTGTTTCAAAGGATGAATACTTTCTTCAGAGATTTGAAGTTAAAGTTATAATCTGAGTCTGTTTTTGCTACTGTTCTATCCACAGTCATTTTCCCAACGGATTAAGAGTTTTCTGTGTATTGGTTCTTAAAATCATTTGTATTTGCAATTTGCCCAAGATCCTTCTGCTTTCAGAGTCATTAAGTATTTATCATATACTACCATGATTAATGTATGATACCAAGCATTCAACAGAAAAATGTCTGTATACAAAATTAAAGGAAGACAGTGGGAGCATTTGTTGTTTAAGAATTCTGGTGCTAGACAACAGTTAAAAGTTTCAGTAGAAACACACACAAAAACATTTGGAAACAGTTAAAGTCTGGTCTTAAATTTTGTCTTATGTTAAATGACAGTACAAATGAGAAAATTTGGAGTTCTAGACAGCTGGAGACTTTCCCCTCTTGGTATCTGCATCTGAAATAAAAGTTGGATATTTGGAAGACTGTATGGAATGATTTTACATCTCTATAATAAAATACTGTGGTATTTTGTGTAGTTGACATCCAACATTTGAACAAAGAGGGTAAATCCATGTGATTATTGAGACTTTGTTTTGCTTCTGTTTCAGTTGTACACATATGTCTGTTTCAACAATTTTTTAAGGACTCAGTGGCACAAAGCTGCCAGATACACATTTCAGTAACACAATAGGAGAAAAACATCATCAGGATTTCCAAAAGGGTTCAGATGGCACAAGCAGTGTCTGAAAACTTGTTGATAAGAAATAAATAAAAATTAGGTCACCATTTATTTTGTAATTGGGTCTGTTTCTTTTCAGTAGCCATATTAGTATTCACAACTTGAATATGCTAAAAAAACCCAGACAGCATCCTATAATTTTCAAGTGAAGTTTATATTTGTGTCTTAACAAAGATGTTAGGAGCCTTCTACAGGATTATACACAGGCTCAGGGAAACTTAGTTTGAAGAGATTTGGTACATTTTAAAAGCAGAGGGTCTGTGGGTAGGGCATAGGTGAACTGAGAATGTTACAAAGCTGAGCACCACCCTGAAAATGCATCTTCGATTTTGTAAGTCACGGAACAGGAGATCAGAGACCTGGCTGTAAATGTGCTGCAGTTTCTGTTCTCTCCTTGGTAAATACAAATAAGCACCAGTAAATCTTCATTTGTAAAGAAAGCTAAAATTGCGGGAATTATGGAGCTGAAATGCAGTACCCAGGAGGAGAAAACCAGATCCTGGTGTTGCTTTACTTTCTTCTAACTTCATTAATTCTTGCAACAAGAGTGCAGTGATCACAGCTTTAACACAGAATTACCAAACGGTGTTTAATCATCGGCAGTTTTGTTCTTTGTTTTCCTCTTGGCCTTTGTACAGCCTCAGTTTACAAGGAGGGAGAAAGGGATGATGAACTCATCTTGAAAAACAGTGAGACATCAATAGTTTGATACAAGGACATTTTTTACCTCCTTCCGATGGACACTGAGGTGGTGTGTGTCTGAAACGGGTGAACAGCTAGTGTTTGTTCCAGATGGAGAAACACATGAACAGTGGTTTGTCCCATGAAAACAGAACTGCTCTGAGAGATCCCTGTGGCCTGTTTGACGCATGAGAGCAGCATGTGGTAAAAAAGACCAGGGGCAATTTTAAATTTTACGCAGCCAGTGTTGGCTTCGGGGGTTCTTATTTAAGGCAATGGCCACTGGGGGCACTTCTTATTGTTTTCTCTGTGACCTGTGGACACTCCCTTGCGTGTCCCCTCCCTTTCCTAGGCTTGCATTACTGGCTTATTTTTAAGCAACTGTGGTTCTCTGAAATTGGTCTGGACCTCAGGCAGTGGAGTGGTCACGTGTCATGATCAAGACACACAATTTTGGGGCAACTACCCAGATGTAAGCAGGAGTCGAGACCACCCCAGGGAGCTTTGCATGCCCTGTATGGGTTATGCTTCCCCACTAAACCTACTTGGATGCAACTTCTGGAGCCCAACTCCCAAGTACAGAGTTGCTTGTGTTAGGTGCTGTGTGAACATGGAACAAAGACACAGTCCTGGGTTCAAAGGAGTTCACTAAAAACAGCCAGAGACATGGCTGAGCAGAGCAGCGAGAAGGCGGAAAGAGATGCACTGAGCGCAGCACTTCTTACCAGCTGGCACCAGAGGCAGTGCTGGCATAACAGGGCACTCAGATCCAGGATTCAGCATCTCACAGGAGGATCAGGTGGTTAGAGCTTCCTGGCAGGGCCTCAGCCCGTGCTTGGCCCTCGCAGCTGTGCGGCCAGCTTGGCTGCAGGAGGGAATTAGCGGTGTATATGTGAGCTGTGCTCTGCCTCTTTCCTGCAGGTCTCATCCCATTTCCCTGCCTGGTGCCAATGGAGGCAGTATGCTCCAAGCCCCATTTGCAGTCCTGGCTACTTACTGACTATAAGGCACAAAAGGAGTTTTCCTGTTTGGTTGGAGGTTTTTTGGTTTTTGTTGTTGAAAACTGGCTTGAAAGCTATGTTATTATTGGTTCTATCTGGATAGTATGAAAGAGCAGCCTCAGTTATTGGCCCTGCTGGGATATTATTCCAGATGTTTTTCTTTACACAGCTGTTAAGCAGGAAGTAGAACCAAAACCAAAGATTGATTTGAACCATTGTTTTCTCAAAAACCAAAGTTGAACCTGAATTATTGTCTTCTTTCGACTGCATTGAATTCAGATCATCATGGCCACAGCTGGATCCAACCCCAGTTCAAACCACACTGAAGAAAGCACAGAGCCTGACCACACTTTTGAATAGGTGAAACTTTGAAGGCCAAGAGCCTGCATCTTGTCATGAGTGCAGCTGATGTCGCTGTCATGCCAACAGCAGCTTTTACTGAGCCTGTGTGCTCATGTTTATATTGTTATGTATTTATCAAGTGCTTTCGTGTACACCAATTTATTTTAATGAAAGAAGCAGGCTTACATTGCTTAATTGGAAGATTAAAGGCAGACTAAAGAAAGAAGTCTATTGACAGGATACCAAAGTTTTAGCAGGACTCACACATTTCAGGAAGCTTAGAATTTTGCATTGCAAATATACTGGTTTGCCCCTATTTTCTGAAAGTCAAATGAGCTTGATTGAATGCAGACTACAAACTTGTTCCCTACAAACCTAGTTAAACATGAAATCTTGTGGGATTAGCTTAATTGTTCCCTAAATGAAAAGGCTACAATTTTATGCTTGCCAGATAAAGAAATGTGAACCTGTCCAGAGACACAGGAATTTGTCTGTGTAGGAGTATCACTGGGCCAACTGTCTTGCCTTTTATGTGATATTGTGGTGTAAAACATCACTCCACTGGTTTCATTTTACAGAAAATAGTCTCTGTGGTGGTACCCTGTGGGAACTGAAGTATCAAGTTCTATTTTCCCTTCAAAAATCCAACTACATTCGTACCCTGATTCTGACACTGCACTCTCCATGACTGTCCGACAGCCGTGTGGGCTCGGGGGGTGCTGTGGCATGGCAGGGGAGCTGCAGGAAAGCTCTTCCAAGCAAAGCAGGAGGTGCCACTCTTTGTCACTCTTTGCCATAGGTAACACCACAGTGTTTGAAATGGATTATACAGTAACTTAGTAAATGAGGACAATATTTTATTATTCCATTTTTAATTTTCAGAGGATTTTGTGACATTTCTGATTATCAGACACTATTCTTCTGACTGAAAACTTCTATTTTTCTTTGGCTTCCCTACTGCCTGCTTGAAAGCAAGGGTTGCTGTAATTAAAGACTTTATTTGTTATATAAATGTAACCATAAAACGTGGAGTTCCTATCTTCCAGAGCTACCAGACCAAGCAAATAAAGACAAAATTTCTGCAAGTGTTCTCAAGTGACCCATTCTGTTTAATCTCGTTTCCTTTCTTCCTAACCAATCTTTTCAAAAAGCCTCTCCATGTCAGGGGCCAATAGTTTAACAAGGGCAATGTGGAGCAGAAAGGAGAGACTGGCCAGGAACTGCTGGAAGGGAGAAGCTGGGGCACTGCTGGGCTCTGAACACCGGCAAGTCTGCATGTCTGGCACAAAACTGATCAACCTGTGAGTGAAAACAGCATGGGAAGATGATGTGAGCAGCAAGGCAGCATTTACTCTTTAACTGCAAGAAGGAGCAGTCACCACTTAAAGCATTTAGCAGGGAGCAGGTATGTTACTCCGTGCCAGGTAACACTCCAGTGTGCAGCCCTGGGCTGCCGCGTGGCAGACTCTTCACATGGTTCCCCTTTGCTGTGTCACAGTCTGAATGTAGCTCTTGACTTTGTGGTCTTCAGAAGTCATCTTCTGAAATGGCATTAAAACCTGCCTATTCTTAGAGTTTGAATCCATCACGTCCCAAGATGGGTGTGGTTGAAGTGTCTGTGTATCTCTGACAAGGTGGTTGCACTTTTAATCCTGCGCCTCTCTCACGTCCACTTACCTTGTACCAGCAGGATGGTGGTGACTGTATTAACTCTGCTGCCACTGGTAAAATGTGACACATTCATCAGTTGGTGTTTATTGTCCTTGCAACCACATTTAAGTACCTCCTGTGAGACTCTCATGCTCAGATTTTCTGCAGGAACTCCTGGGTCACTCCCAACTACGCTAACTTATCTGTCACAAAATCTAAGTGGAAAACACAAGAGGCCAGATTCTCTCCAAATATGCGAGAGCTCTGCAGGGAGGCAGTGCTACTGCTCTGCTCCCCTCACAGATCCGCTTACAGCAGTGGTTACTTGGCTTGGGCTCCCCAGCATCATGTAAAATCCTTATGGATCCTCATGGTTCCAGTGCTCAGGATTGATGATTCCTCCTTCTCTTTCAGCATCTTGTGAATAACTTAGAATTTTTTCATGCTAATGCAACTCCCTCTCTTCCTGGTAAATTGCCTGATTTTTGTGCTATTGGAAAATGCTTAGTCTGGATTGCTTCACTGTGAGCACCTAATGGCTGTGCTGCTTTCTGTATCATGTGTAGGCGACAAGGGTGAAGTATCAGCAGAGAGCTGACACCACTTCAACCCCTAGATGAGCGATAGTAGGAACTCCTCCTATAGTTAGCCTCAAATGACTTTCATCTGTACCACTTAAGCACTTGGGATGGTTCCTGCAGTTTAAGTGTGGCACAGATGAGATGGCAGTGGATAAACATGCAGTACCCGTGAAGTTAGAAAAGTTTCATTTTAACAGTATCAGAGTTTTACATCTTGTCTTTCTGTGCCTGGGAAATCAGGAATGTCTTTGCTCTGAAGACCTTGTAATCTAATGCCAGGTCTTGCTGACTTTTACTGTTGAACTTCAGAGCCTCGTTTCATGTGTGGTCCCTTTGACTTCTGTAACACTCCTCACAATGGGCTTGGCAGCTCTTACCCTGGAACCAAGCTGATGACTTCTCTAGGCTCAGGGTCTGGCTTTGAGATAAGACGCAATCAGCAAGGATGATAAATATTTCGGCAAGTAATCAAACGTGTGAGAGCCGTCTGGTTATTATCTTTGGATTAATATCTGAGATTAGTATCTGGGAGCGAATTTCAATGCAAAAGCATCAAAGTCCTGTCAAACACATGGTAGTAAATACGTGTGGCTGATAAATCTATTGACTCTTTGTCTGAATTATTTAATGGAAATTGTGGGGCTGCGTTTGATGGCCCTGCCCTTTGCTGTTTAGCTGTCCTTCCAGGGTTTCATTTCTTTTACACCTACAATGTGTTCCTGATAAATCTTCTCACACACTTTTAAGTAATTTCCCAAGTACTCTCAAAATGGCGGCAGCATTTCATTGCTGTCAGTTCCGGCAGTTATTACTGAAATCCACAAAACACTGCTTCAGAGTAATTTAACCTTCATTAGCCTTAAGCCTTAAAAGATTTTCTAGTGTTACTCAGCACACCTGTAAGCTGCCAGTCACACGTTTGTAAACTTGGAGCTGTCACACAGTTCTCAAACCCTGCAGAGCGAGCTCTGTCTGCTTTACTGATCTCGGCTTATGCGAAGGCACAGCACTATATATTTCAACTTGTAAATGGCATATCTTGTTGGTTTTTTTGTTATTATATTTCTGTGTAATACTTTCCAAACTCTACTTTATTGTATTCCACAGTTAAAAAGCCACCTGGATATTCCTTTTTTTTTTTTTTTTTTCTGAGCCTATCTCTAAGCCTTCTTGCATGTTTTTGTAATGTCTAAGACAGACTCAGGCAGAGGCTTCAGAAGACTTGTGCAGCTGGTAGCTTTTTGATGATTTCATTTCACAATTCTTTTGGAATAAATGTGGGTACTAATGAGAACAATGAGTAAAATGTCAGTTGTACTAAATATAAGTGCTCTGTTCTAGAAAAACATTAACACTTTTGTCAGTTCAATTGCACCTGTGCATCATTCTACTTCAGCAGTGTAAAAAAAGTAGAGTCTAAGGGATGTATGGTAAGGACATAAATGTTGTGAACTAAGGAAATATCATAAATCCTTTACACCAGAACTTTTGATGAATGTTTTAGAGACTAGAGACAAAAATATGTCCAGCTGTCCTTTGAACCCTGCAAGGTGATTAAAGTGAACAGTATAAAGCTGAAGTGACAGTACTGACATACACAGAGATACATGCATGGGCTGGGAATTGACGCAGGAGGAACAGCCAGTTCATAAGAATGGTGAGACTGCCATGCTTGGGGAATAGGGCAGATGAACATTACAACTTATTCCAAGGGGGAAAACTTGTTGTGGGGGATCTCTGGAAATATCTTTTTACATAGGAAGTAAAATCTTTATTTATCTAAAGGAAAACTTTCACCTCTCTGCTGGAATGAGAGCCATGATGAGTTGAAAGAGTGTAGCCAGTTACAATCAGCATCTCGGGTCTTTGTGCAGCAGTGAAATACTGAGTGCTAGAAGGGGATGATCGGTTTTGTGCATTTTTAAATTAATACGAAATGCTATTCTCCCACTTTTGCTGTACAGCCTGGGTTTTAGAATGTCAAGAAAGTATTTGACATTTACAAGAGACTGCAAGCACTAATACAAATCATTTTTTATCCATGTATCCATTTTAACCACCACACTGAGTGAATTGTTGGCTCTGTGCAATTAGTGCCTGTGATTCTTAACAACAGAACCACAGATTTTCACAAATTAATAGTGCAAGGTGGAAGCTTCGCTCTCCGAATCTGATATTTTGCTTCTAGAAAAGCATTTAATTTCTTATCAACCTGGTACAAATAGGCCAGCTGACAAGTATCTCAAAGAACAGAATATGCTCAGGGTAGTGAGATTTGAACTGACATATTTCTTGGCAAAAAAATGAAGTTATACAGGCTGTGTTTGTCTGAAAGTTTAAAAATAGGAGCCTTTGTCACATGTAGCAGGAGAGGCCAGGTTGAGTCATGATTGATGTCACTTGAAAGAATACTTTAAGCTTAGAAAATGACATCAGAATCATCAGAATTCAGTGAGATTTAGAGCAGTTCCTGAAGCCAGGGTGCTGGGGATTCTGAAAGATACTTTGTGAACAATACACAGCATGCTGCCAGACATCATCTGAAGAAAAGCCAGAAGTTACGGTACTTTCGGATTACATTACTAAATGATGGGTATAATTTGTTTTAATAACATTAATTTTTAGTTAAATGCATGTTTCAAACTGGTTTTGGTTTTTTCTATCTGGTGCAACTCCCCATTTCAGGCTGGAAGAGCAGTCTGTCACTGCCTGACCTCTCCCCTTACTCACTTACATGACAAGTTTCCAAGAGCAGTCAGGAGCGCTTTCCTTATTACCACGAGTCTGCAAATACAGCAGGATCTCTTTCCATTTACTCTTCTCCAGTTTTAGTGCTCAATTCCTGCTGACTTTACTGCCGAGCATTTATAAGTCAGACTGTAACAGTACATATGTATGTTAGAAGTATTTCTTTTAGCTCCCAGGCTAAAACTAAACTTTGTCTGTCTGTCTGCTACTGCTAGTGCTAAAATGGAAGTAACAAAACAGAAAAGGCGCTTGGATTTCGCTTTATTAAAGATAACCAATAAATCGTGCAGAGTCCAGGTCACGGAGAGGCTGTGCAGAGCTTTCGATGTGCAGAGTAGTGAACCTCTCTGGAATAGTTTCTTACGTTTCTCCTTTGATTTTCCACATATAGCAAGTCTTCACTCCTTAAACTAACTTTAGTGTGAAGATGAGTATATTTAATCTAAGTACACAGTGCTACTTTTGATCAAGATAGATCTTTTAAATAGCTTTTATGTGTAAAGAGAAAGTAAACTGCAAATCATATTTCTAAAAAGTAGATTTGTACTTGCAATTAGCATCAGCATGTTTTGTTCCTAAAAATGACAGATATTAGTGGAAAAGTGAGTTGTACGATTGCTTGGCTGCATGCCTTTTACTATGTGCATAATCAGTTTTCATAACTAAAACGAGTTCATTCCAGGAAAATAAAAAGTTCATCAGGCAGGCAGCTCAGGGGGCACTCTGTGTGTGTGTTAGCTGAGAGCTGCTGTTATCTGCCGTTTAGATTTGCACGTTGTGTTCGTTCCTGTTCTGTTTGAAGAGCCAAGTGGTGGATGAATTATTCTTGGTATTCCTGACTTTTACTTCAAGCCAATAAACACCTGTGTGTGACTGGTCTGCCAGAGCCATTCCATGAAACATCTGGGTATGCTCCAGCCCTGGGGCTACTGGCGTTCAAAACATTTTCCCCCGATCCTGCCGTTCGCTGCTGCTGCAATCGGGCCTGATTAAGCGCAGGAATTGGAACAGGAATCCCACCGCTCCCATGCACCCAACTCTCTTGGTGGTAGAAGAGGCAGACAAAAGGACAAGGACTCTGGTGGATTATGTGAGTGATGAGACAGAGGGAACTGTATGTAATTCCTTGGAGCAGAGTTTTCTATGGCTCCTCTGTGTTATTTAGCGCACAGAAAGGACCTGTGCTGGAGGATGAATCACTGTGTACTGAAAGCTCTGTGCAAGCTGTACTTTCTTTGTGGCAGCTGTTGTAAGGACACAGTGAACGAAGCAGACAACTGTAGAGAAGGGAATATGTTTTCACGATTAAGGCATGAGTGCAGCCCTGGGGAACTGAATCGTATTCCTGCCTTTGCCACAGATTTCCTGTGTGATACAAGTCACTTTGCACATGTGGTTGTTAACTGTGGTGCTTGGTATGGAGGAGTGTAATTTGTAGAAGTGCTGAGCACTTGCCACTGCAAACTGTAGGGAGTGGGAGCTGTGCTGTGATGAACACTGAGAAACCAAGCACTCTGCAGCCCAACGAGGCAGGCAAGCAAAGTGGAGGCAGACATTACAGAGATAAATCTTCATGTTTATATGGCTGAAAACAGCCTGAAGTGGTTTGTCCTTTTTAATCTTGTCCTTTCTTGTACCTAAAATAAGAACAGCAAATTTCTAGCTAAATACAAATGCAGTATTTGTGAACAATTGCTGAGTTGAAGGTAGGTCTGCTAAGCTGAGAAGTAGTAAAGGTACTATTTTGCAGTTTATTCTTCATCTGCCTTGTTACTGTATCTTTTCAAATGGAGATACTATTGTATCACTGAGCAATGACTGAAAAATCTATTAAATCAATATTGGAAGTACATGTGATTTATTGACCGTATGCAAAGGTAGGGATTCAATAGCCTCTGTCTTAAAGTGGAAAACAAGCTTAACAATACAGCAAAAAGATAACACTTTAAAAATGCTATACTCTTCTGTTGACAAAAGTTGAAAAAGACACATAACTCACTTTATGGGAAGGTATTTCTTGAAGTGAAGAAATATTCTGCTTACTCACAAAAGAAAACATGACTGCGTATCTTAAAAATCACAATCATGAAAAACTGTACAGCATTTTGTATGCAAGCTATCCTTATACCAAGATGGACAAAGTAAAAAAATAAGTCTCTTTCACATGAGAAATGGAAAATGAGAATAGAAAAGCAGATCACTTCACAGATTTCTGTAGTAGTTTTGTCAGTTTAAATACTATCACTCCTCACTGCTGTAATCCAGTGCCAAGGAGAATTACTGTTTGTTTTTTAAAAGTGCTAGTTATTTTGCATGTTTACCATATCTTATTAACAAACTCTTCTATTCCCCCCTTACTTAATCACAGCTTTTTAAAACATTTGGACGTGTCTGTGGTATGTAACTACAAGAGGTATGCTCCATTCCACTGAGGTGTTAGTTACATAGGTGACCAGAACAGTACAGGAATGTTTTTAACTTCAGTAATCACAAACAACTAACACTGAAACCCAATTGTTTTCTAAATTTTGTTTGTTTGAGATGAAACCTTTATTTTTTGTTGGAACATAGAGCCATACACTCAGAACACACACAAGGCACTGAAAGTGGAATTCAGACAATCCAAATCCACAAAAGTTATTCAGAAAACCTCTGCTTTGCTGACTGTAAAACCTGAATTCACTTGGCTCTGTTGTTTTGGTCCTGTCAGTCTGCTAAGTGCCAAAGCTAAGGTTTCTGTGAGTACGTCGAACTCTCAGCTTCCAGCTACAGCTTCTTTTAACCCCACAAAAAGGCAAGTCTAGACTCGCTTCTCTGAGGGGATCACTTTAATCCAGGCACCCTGAGCACACCTACCATTTACTGACATCACTGGCTGCTTCTAGGATGGATCTCACTCATATCTAGGGCTCGTGGGTACTTGTCAATTACCCATGACCTTGTGGAGTTGTCTAGTGGACTGGTGAGTTACAGAGGACTCGGGTTCCTGCGTGCTTCAGCGTCCCTGCCTTACTGTTCAAAGCTTCAGCCTGTTCTATAGAAGGACATCCCACTGGATAGGGACTGTGGCTCCACGAGGTGCCCTGGGAGAGTGTCTCAGAGTCCTGCACCCCCACAGGCACCCCCAGGCTCCTAAGAGGCGTTGGAGGGGTTCAGAAACCTCTGCAGTCATCATTCCTGTTTGGTGGACTGAAATGCTGAGCACAGCTCACAAGATCAGAAGGCTGTAAAACGTTTCGAGATTCATTTGTATATGGTCTGCTCTCAGTCTCAAATGCAGCATATATAATTATCACCATAAGCAGAGACAAAACAAATCTCCAGATCATCCTTTAATGTTATCAGTATGGCAGACAACACCAAGTATTTCTGATTATTGCATTCTACATGGAAAAAATTAAAGCTGAATTGAATTGTAAAGTCTCAATACTGTGAGATTGCAAACAATTCTTCCCCCCCCCAAGATTATACTCAACCCTTCCCCATGTGGAGTATTTAATTACAGTTTTGCTTACTTTAAACTGAACGGAATTTTTGTACCAAATTAGGACAACTAAGTCCTTCCACGCAGAAAACTACTGAGCTCACTGGATATTTTTCTGTCGTGGTGCCAAACCATAGAGTAATCATACTGAGGATATGGATGGAAGAAATGCTGCTCTCCACAGTAATTCCATATAGGAATCACTATTGATTACACCGAGGCTAGTTTATGGGTAGTGGTAAATTATGAGGTTTCTCTTGTAAGTGAGAACATTGATTTACATGAGTAACACAAAGGCTCACACGTAAACTGAACTCAAACTTTAACCGTCAGCTGTAACACATCTATTTATACCACAGATCTGTGCTTAGCTACTTATATTTAATTATAATCAGTTGTGGTGCTTTTCTGTGTTTACTCAGAGAATCACATTACTGAGGTCAAATGCAAGGACAGTTATACTGTACTTATTTGAAAACCTGCTTAGTTGGACATTCTGCCTGTATCTGAGGCCGGAATTTCTGCAGAAGAGAGGATGGGCATGATTCATCAATCCTGCCTTACATGAGTGCAATTTCACACACATCAATTTTAGTCAGGGCATGTCTGTGCTGCACAACACTGTGCTGCAGAGAGACAGCCAGAGCAGCTCTAAAGGAGCCAGCTTGGGTAACTGGAAGCAGTTTAACCACATGGCTTAATGCTGCACACTGTCTAATTTACCCTGGTTTGTAGCAAGGTAAATTAGCTCTGGCAAAGCACTGAGCAAACAGGCTACCCTGCTCCCAGCCCATGAGCCAGCTTTGGCACCGATTTCTACATCATACTTACTATGCAGTGTAACATAGCTAGTAGTAGATGCAAAGGACTGTTTGCATAAAAATGGGCAGAATCAGATCCTCAAATTTTATTCTGCACTTATTCATTTTGATAGCACCAAACATTTTTAATTCTTGAATGTCACTGCCTAAAATTTAGTGGTATTACTGAACCAAGACATCAAAGACTACAATACTATTATAAATGAATCACTTAAATATATCAGTTTGGGCTTACCATACTCAAATATGCTTATATTTACTTGACACCAGTAGCAAACTGCTAATTGGTAGTAGATTTTTTTCAGACTCTTAAGCCTAATTGCTTCTGACCCCTGGCATCCTTATTTCCAGCGTGAAAAGCTTTACCAAAATTCGAACAAATCACAAACCTTTCACATTGAAATCTAAAAAGAAAAATTTCACTAATATAATTAAACTATGTTTGAGAATGTCAACTATGTCAAACTATGTTTGAGGTTCTAGAGGGTTTTTTTTTAAATACTCTGGGAAAAATTTAATTTAACTGCCTGCTATCTGACAGCATTGTTGATAGACCAAATTTTTCCTCCCCTGAAACTGATGACAGAAATCCATCAATGACAATAGGGACACATATTTAAGTCTTGCCATGTACAATTTACCACTAGAGACAGAATCCCCTTTTATGTCTGAGAAATTATTTCCAATTACCCAGTAAGAGAGTCTTTTGGCATCAAAATAACAAACCTTTTCAATACCAAAACATTAGATGCTAACTTGATATTGCAGGAAACAATAACATTCAAACTATTCAGTGTTATTCCTCCCAAATCTCAACAGAGCACATATGCATGCATTTTGAAAAAGGGGCCTGCTTCAGCCTCCAAATTCTACATTCAGGGTTGAAGGCTTGAAAATCAACTGCTGTTGTCATAAGCTGAAATATTAATTTATGCATAAATTAGTTGGAAAAATAGTAGAGACTTTTTAAAAATAGTTTCAAGCTCTATCTCTGCTTGAGCTAAAAAATAAAGATGTAAGAGCTACAGGCAACTCCTTCTACAACAAAATAACTAACTAGCTAACTGTGGCAGAGCTTCAGATCTTCTAGAACAACCTTGGTGATTCTAAATTTAAATTAAAATGCTTGAATGCATACAGTTATTACCAGAGAAAAAAGCGGAAAAAAACAGAGGAAAAATGTACCCATATAGAGGACTCTAATATCCATGGCACAGATCTTGAGAACAATACCAGAAAATTGGCTGAATTAACTGTATCAGAATGTACACTATGCAAGAAGACATGTATATGCAACACGCATTTCTGCTTCTCTCAATAAAAATAATTTTGATAAAAAGGCAACTTTCCTACCCAGATTGAAGTTCTACTGTAAAAGGATTTGGAACGGAGCTATAATCCCTGTTCTCATCCACGCAGGACTCATTTTTCATCCAAGCTGAGTGAAGATGTCAGATTCATCAAACATATTCAATGGACTTAAGAGTCGATTTTTTACTTTACTTTGTTTAATAGCTCACACAGTGCAATCACTATGAAGCAGAAATTTAGATAAATGTATTATTTTTCTAGCAGACACTGGATTAATGCTCAACTTTGCAACATCCAACTGTTGCTCCATATTAATTTTACAGCCAATTGCTGCTCAAACCCTGTAGTGATTTGGCTTTACTCTGATCCCCACTCCTCTCACAATTTCACATTTTCCCATATAATATTACCGTACCACCATAAATGATAGAAGCAGTCTCTTCAAACCAGGGATTGCTCCAAGGTGCTTGAATTTCTGCCTTGAAATGACCTACAAAGAAGAGAAAACGCCCTGATGTCAGTCTTGGCTTTCTTTCTGATTATATAACAGGGCGAAAGCGATACAGGGTTTTTTTTTTTTTTAATTTTATTTTTATGCTGGTTTTGTAAAAACTATACAGGGAATTATCCAGAACTACTAGTGGTGATTACCTAAGGAGTGAAATAGGGTAATACACAGTAATACCTGAGAGCTGAATACCTAAAAAGCATTTTAACCTTCTCTCTCCATAGTGTCTTTTGTGTGTCTGTATCAGCACCACATGCGGGAATCCGGTCTTCATGAAACAGTCAAACCCTCTCTCCTGATTAATATCACCACACCGTCCAAAATACTTTCCACCAATACCTCTCATTTTTCCTCTAGGAAAAGAAATCCATAACTGGAGACTACGTATGACATTCTATTTCTAATTTTAAAACAATCTCCTTTTCACACTCCCACCACAAAACAAACAGCCCAATCCTTTCTCCTTTTTTCCCCCTTGAAAAAGGAGGCAATTTTTAGAAACTACTAAGAAAGCAAAAGGCGTTCGGGCATGTCAGTAGCATTCCCTTGCAAAGGGTTTATGTTTGAAAGCCAAAAACACTGCCTTCAATACAGTACAAGATACGCTGTCTGCAGTATTGCTTTCAATAGCGAATTATTTCAAATGTCCAGCAACACAGGCTAAACATATAACTAGGAAATGTAGCTGGCAATTTTTCTGCCTGCATTTTAGAATAATTCTACATTTTCTGTTTTACTGGCTAAAAGTCAAATTATTATCTAAATTGCAAAGGTGCAAAGTGCTTCTGGATACACTTAACTTAGAGTAAGGTGTTCTAATTTGCAGGGTTACCACTTTGCCCAGTCCACTTGGCACCCACTATTTTGAATAAATATTTTGAGCTTTATTTTGGTTTGTTTTGTTTCAATTGAGTCTTTACTACTTCAGAGAAAAACATTACTGCTAAAGTTCCATTCATTTTTATAGTATAAATTAGAATGACTGATTTATATTGAAGCCTTAAAAGGCTGCCATATCTTTCTGATTTCTGTACAGAAACTGTTCTAACTCTGTAGTTATAATCCATGCATAAACTCAATTCAACTAACCAATGAGCAAGTTTTAAAAGACATTATGTAATTTCCATTTTATGCAGGGAAGAATCAATTGGAAAAATAAAGAGAATTAGCCATTAATGCTCTATGTGTGTAAGGAGTTGTATTGGTACATGAACAAACTAAGGTGACTCCTGTAAAAGTCAGGATTTTAAAACAGTTCAAAATTTATTCATATACTTAGATAACCTTGCTTCAGAATACCTTTCTCAAAAGCTTTTTCTTTCAGTGTTATGGACACATCTTTTCATTGCAGAAATTTCAAGATAAAATATTACATGAATAGGGAATTGAAGCTGAAGATGCAAAAAATCTAATGTAAGAATTAAAAAGAAAAATCTTTGAATGTAATTATCTCCTACTAAAGTCTTACAAACCCAGGGAAAACAGCCTAAGTTTCACTGAAAAGGTGTCCCACCATCTTAAGGCCCCTGATAACCTGTCCTGTATCTTGTTCTGATGCTACAAAGAAAACAACTGAATGAATTTACTGTCTTTCAAAATCACAGTCTTCTAGACTAGTACTTCAAATATTATTACGACATAGTTACACTCAGCTGGTTATTACACCAGACCGATTATTTCTTTCAAATTATACTCAACAATATTTAAAAGTCCTGGGCAGTTGTAAACAGAAATTAACAAATGGTAGTAAATGGCTATCTACAAATAGAGGGAAGCATAGCCTAGTAACACAAACCACATTCTGAAATATAATGTTTACTGATAGAAACTTATTAAATCACATTCAATCTTGGACTGCAAAAAAAAGAAGCCCATCTGGAAGCCATTTCTAAAAAAGAGCAGCAGAATCTCTGTTATTGTCATTGTTCACAAAATAACTGTGCAGATATTGTTAATCTATCACTTATTAACCAAAATACTGTCCTGTTTTATTTTCCTTCAATATTTTTGAAGTAGCTGCGTCTCTGCCAGACACTTATGCACACCCTTGCATATCTCTTTGCCCCTTGCACTGAATCCCATTTGAAAAATGGTCTTTTCTGGTTTTTAATTTGTGGGACCGAGAGAGTGTGTTGCACAATGTCCAATCCTTTAAAATCCTCACTGCAGATAAGTAGGCATTTTTTGGAGCACGTAATTACTCAGAAAACAAGAGGTAAGTAGGAGATCACAACACAGAAATCAGAGACTTGGTGAAAAAAAGAAGAAAAAAAAAGGCATCAACAGATTCATCATGCCCTCTCTCTCTTTTTACATTCTTACGTTCTCACCTTTTGAGATGAAACCCTGCCTTTCCACAAAGCACTATTACCCAGTTAAAAAAAAAACCAACCAAAACTCAACAACAAACAACAATGGATTACAAGAATTTAAGATGCATAAAAATGTTTGTTAACAACTCAAGGCATCTAAATGGTGCCTTTGTACTGATACGAAATGAAATAAAAGCAGCACAAATGGATTTTTTTTATTTCTCTTGCTACGCTCTTTTCACCAAAACAGTAAGACTTTAGTTTGTTTTGTGAACGACAAAAATATGTAAATTTTTCAACAAAGGCAAGGTAATGAACAAAAAATTGACAAATATTATATTGTTTTCTCCTGATTTTCAACTTGTCTGACAAACTGACCATGAAGCTGATTAGCTAAACTATTTAACAGAAGGAGTAGCTGTATTATTTACCTTTTTCATTTTATGTAAGCCTCTACAATTTTTTTACAACGGATATTACTGTTCTGCTTTAGCAGTAATGATTTATGCCCTATTCTATAATAAGCTGAGGAAAAATATACATGAAAAATTGCTTACACATTCTGGCTGCAACTTTGAGATTGTAAAAAAATTTCCAATTGCCTTACGCTCCATGCTAAAAATTTCTTCATATTCCCCACTTCTTTGTGCCAGTAACAAATGATCTCATCTCTGACTATGCTCAGGCAAACATCTCACCTACTGTTTTATAAAATGTCTTTTACACTAAAAATGTAAAAATAGCTTAGAGCAAAAAGTAGCTATTACATAAATGTACTAATACTAGTTTATAGAATTAGCCAAACATGGTGCATATGACATCTCTGGGCGGACCCAGTTTCTGAGTAAGCTGCTTTTGAGAATACATTACAGCTTTATTGCCTGGAATTTTTTGCATGCTGATTTTGAGTCACCAAGAGAATACTTTCGGATTTCTTTAAGTGATTACTTTACTTAACACTTTAGTTTTCAGGCAAAATTTTCTTCTAATATATCCATTTGCAGTCTTGTGCTAGGACATATTAATAGCACTGATCAATCAAAAAAAGCAAAAAGTGGTATTAAATATCCTTCAGTCTAGCTAAGTGAGGGAGTTCCTAAGAGCTTGTTTTTTAAAGATAGCTGATGTAAGGAGGCAAGATTCCTTGTCATCCAGAAAGACATGCCTGAATGTAACCAAGGGAATCACCCAGAGCTCAAATACCAATGTAGAAATTACTTTCTACAGCTGATCCATGTCTGAAAATGTGCAAAAAACTACAGAGCACAGAGACTATGGGCAGGAACAGAAATTCTTCATATCACTTAATTATTTCCAAGACCACAACCCTTTGTGAAATATGATTCAAATTTTCTATCAGATTCAAAACTTATTTTACAAAGAGGAAGAAGACCAAAAGATAGAGACCATGTGCTATAAATATTTCTTTTCTTTACAGATGAAATTTGATTTTAAAAGGGCAAACTGCAATATTATATGCTCAAATTTTGTAGAAAGCTACAAAGTCATCAGCTGAAAATAAAAGTGATGGATTAAAAATTGGTTGTATTATTCAATTGCAAAGTGACAACAATTCCAAATGTGAAAACTGAATGCAATCCTAGAATGTAAGAGCTGAAGAACTTCCAAATAGATACTGAGACTATTAATGGCATTGTAATAGGTCCTGGTGAAATGATCTTAGAAATCATGTCGAATCTATTTAACTAAAGAAAGCTCAGACTGGAACACAGGCAAATAAAAGATACTAAGATGATAAGAGAAATTAAGAATTTGTAGGCTGCATCTAGAGGAACTGAACTGGTTTAGCCTAGCAAAGGGAAGTCTCATGGAAAACATTCTAACTCAGAAACTGGGTGTAACATCTATAGTAGAAAAGTAGGTGTTGAAAACAAGGTAAAGGACCAACGTTTGTACAAGAACAAATACACCCAAACTTGTCATACAAATTGAGGTTATAAATTAAATCAGACTGTTTCTAGTCTTCAGGAAAGTTAGAGCAGTCTTCCTGGGAGTGCTGCGGTGCTACAAACTCCGCATTTGCCAGCCACAAAAAAAAAAAAAAAGGCAGAAAAGCACCTCCAACTCTAGAGCATCCATAGGCTTTAAGTTCTAATACCAGATCCCAGCAGCATTCCTCACCCTGGCTTGCAGGATCTGTTCTGCTTTTTAATTTTTTGACTTATCTATCCCTACAGGAAATTCCACTGGTAACTAAGCCTAAGCTGGTTACCAAAGCTCCTTTTATAGCCAGTAGAGATGTAGAGTCTTCGAGGGCATATCATCCCATTTATCTTTGCCACTGAAATATCTTTTCTTCTTGATATTCAGTGGAACAGAGTGATCTCATTTAGGAATTCTATTTCTTACTCCACCGACTTCATGCTTAAAATACTCAGCTCTGTGTGAAAACTCACTGTCTTCACTCCCCACCACCCATGGTGGGGATACTTTTACTCCCTTTCACATTTTGCTGCTGGCACCTTCTGCCCATCAAAATCAACTTTTTAATAGCCATTGTTTCAGTAAAAATAAGAGATTTTATCATTTATGGAAATGTATTCATATATAGTATACCATTCAGCAAAGAAATGGCATTAAGTCTTTACCTAGGCTTTTTACTAAAAATGTTCTTTCAGTTTCACCTAATCAAATTATTCATTTTCTATCTTCTCTAAGTTATGCAGTGAAACAAGAAAAGCTAATGCTATTCTTAAGTCATTACTGTGCAGACTGCATGTACTTACCCATAGTTACTGCTTGAAAGTTTCAGTAAGTAACATGTGCAGGGACAATTCATCTCTGTGAAAGAACCGTATTAATTCCCTGCTGTTGTTCTTTAAGATACACTCCACATAAATTCCATGACCTTCCTCACTATTAGAGGTTTCTTACCCAGCAGAGTTCTGAGTTGGTGAAACAACCCTTGCCAGTGTTGACTGTGTGGTCTTGGAACTTGGGTATTCCTGCTGGACTGTCCTCAAAGGGCACTTATCCTGGAAAGCTGGGTATTCCTGCTGGACTGTTCTCAAAGGACACGTATCCTGGAAAGCTGGGTATTCCTGCTGGACTGTCCTCAAAGGACACGTATCCTGGAAAGCTGGGTATTCCTGCTGGACTGTCCTCAAAGGACACGTATCCTGGAAAGCTGG
>JAWWEE010000074.1:15185176-15288386 GCA_035221455.1 Xenops minutus
ACAGAGGATGAGACAACACATAATGAGCACGGCAGGAACTTTTTAACCTAGAAATTTATCCATAGTGATGGCTTATTTAACAATATATGGCTCAATAATAGGAAAAGGGGGATAGTGTTGGTTTCCATGCTGTGTTTGGGGCTATTTGCATGTGTATAGTGTTGTACTCAGTATGTGAAAGGACTGTATTCATTGGTACTGTCCATGCCTACTTCCTTTACCTCTTCCAGTAACAATAATTTCACATCACACTTTCTTGAACAAAAAAACATTTGAAGCATAATCTGTCACACTGCCTCAAAAACTGAATTATTAATTAAAGCGGTTTTCTCGTACCAGCTGACAGCCAGTGAGAGGTTTGGGCGGTACGGGCTAAAACTCACGCTAAAAGCCTCTCGGTGGTGTTCCTTCAGCCTTTCGGTGCGAAGTACGTCTAGCTGTGGCATTATTTTCCCCTGGGCACAGAGCACACCGCCCGCCCCCCTCACGGCCTGCCCCGTGCCCAGGCCCGGCCCGTCTCCCGGCAACGCCGCGGGCCATGGCGGGCCGCGCCACGCACCGCCCGGCCCAGGGTGAGCCCCACGGCTGCCTGTCCCCCCGGGCTGCCGGATCCCTCCGGGACCCCGGCCCCGGCATCCCCGCTCCCTCCCCAGCCCCTGCCCCTGCCCCGACCCCTGCCCCGGGCTCCCCCAGCCGTGGCCGCCCCGGGCCCGGCGCAGAGCGGCCTTGCCGGGCTGGGCGGCGCCGGTCAGGGGCAAGGCCGGGGGTGCCGGAGGGGGGTGGGGGTGTGTGTGGGGTGTAGGGGTGTGTGTCTGTGTGGGGGTGTGTGTCTGTGTGTGGGGGTGTGTGTCTGTGTGTGGGGGTGTGTGTCTGTGTCTGTGTGTGGGGGGGTGTGTGTCTCTGTATGTCTGTGTGTCTGTGTCTGTGTGTCTCTGTATGTCTGTGTGTCTGTGTGTCTGTATGTCTGTGTGTGGGGGTGTGTGTGTCTCTGTGTGTCTGTGTCTGTGTGTCTCTGTGTGTCTGTGTGCCTGACAGGGTGTTTTAACAAGGGGGACCCTTTTGTTACAGACGAGAGGCTTTCTACCCTCTGCTCACAGCATTTCTGTAGCACCCGAAATTAACTAAGGCGAAATAAACCACGTTTGCACCAACTTCCCTATTTCTTTAAGATTCTCGAGTCGTCTTCTTCAAGTCGCCTTCCCCACTTCGGGGATTTACACGAGTTAGGAGAATCTACTAATTCCTAGATCTGTTTTTTCCCACTTACGGCAGCCTGTACCGCCTGAGAGCGCGTTGTGGTCGTCGTGCAGGCCGCGCTGCCCAGTGGGCTCGCACCATGGGGGCAGCCCTGCAGAGAGCGGCTCAGTGGACGGCTGCTGGCTCTGGCACCGGCACGCTCGAAATCACCCCCTTGAACGAAGCGCTCTTGAACCAGATCATTAAGTTTGTAGAGGAGTTCAGCACTAAGCATCCCGAGGAAGCGGCGTTTGTCTTCAAAGAGCCCCTTGAATGGAAAACGCAGTTGGACTCTTCAGTATTTCAAGAGGGTTATGAGATCAAGTAAGTGACGTAAAATTGTGCTCACTTAGCATAAAGAAAGCATCAGTGTATTTGTAAGGCTGAAGTGGCTGTGATTTTTATTGATATATATTGAAAATTTTGAGCTAAAATTTGTAGTGTTTCTTTTTGAGAATTTGAGACTATGCTGTCTTGTTTGCGATGCAGACCTGATAAGTTAGTGATTTAGAGAACTTGAAGTGTCTATTCCTAAGGCTTTTCACAATATGCATCAAACAGTGATTAACTGTGTGATTTCTCTTTGTGTTAGGAGTGGCTCCTGTGTGGTGGGTTGACCTTGGTTGGTTGCCTGGTGCCCACCAAATTGCTCCATCACATCCCCTCCTATCCTCGACA
The DNA here is from genome assembly GCA_035221455.1 of Xenops minutus. Taxonomy (NCBI): domain Eukaryota; kingdom Metazoa; phylum Chordata; class Aves; order Passeriformes; family Furnariidae; genus Xenops; species Xenops minutus. The sequence continues at coordinate 15,187,091 of JAWWEE010000074.1, forward strand.
GGGGAGAAAAATACAACAAAGGCCTCATGGGTCTAGATGAGGACTGGGAGAGATCACTCACCAGTTAATGTCACAGGCAAACCGGACTTGACTCACAGAAATTAAATTTGCTGCCGGTCAAAAGTCTGAGCAGGATAATAAGTAATAAAATCAAATCTTAAAACCTTCCACCTTCCTCCCACACCTGCCTCTTCTCAAGCTCGACTTCACTTCTGATTTTCTCTACCTCCTCACTCCCGAGTGGCACAGGGGGATGGGGAATAAGGGTTAATAAGTCAGTTAATTACACTTTTCCTCTGATGCTCTTTCCTCCTCACACTCTTCCCCTGCTTTAGTCTGGGGTCCCCTCCACAAGACAGTCCTTCTCCAGTGTCAGCCCTTCCCATGGGCTGTAGGTCTTCACAACCTGCTCCAGCATGGGTCCCTTCCATGGGGTGCAGTCCTTCAGGAACAGCCTGCTCCAGTGTGGGTCTGGCAGCAAACCTACCCCAGCACGGGCTCCTCTCTCTCTGGGTCCACAGGTCCTGCCAGGAGCCTGTTCTAGTACAGGCTTCCCATGGGGTCACAGCTTCTTTTGGGTCTATCCACCTGCTGATTTACAATAAATGGATTTACCTAAGAAGTTTTTTGAAATACAGTTGAAAGAATTTGTATATGCTTCATCATGTAAAGCTTGGATAACATTCAAGATTCTTCTCAGTTAAAGTTCTTATTTAAAAAAGATGTAATTTACTTTTTCCAGGGATGCAACTGTTCAGTCTGAAGCCACAAGCAGAGATGGCCAACCATTGCTTCTCCTCTCGGCATCAGCTCTCAGAGTTCGCAGTTTTGACCAGCTGTCCCGTTTGCTACAAATTGCTGTGGATAAAAAGTTAAAGGAAGCACAGACATGCCTCGAAGGTTTCCTTTCTTCTTCTTTTTTTTTTTCTTTTTTTTTTTTAAAAATCTTTCCCCGCTCTTAGAATGTTTTCTGCAATTTACATTTATGAAATATGCAGAGTGCAATATATGCCTTCATTTTAAGTATGTGAGAAAATGTTCATTTGTGAAGGCTGCTAAAGGTGCTGATGCAGACCTTAATAAAGTTTCTATTTCTTGTTTTATTTACACAGAAATTAATAACAGAGAAATCTGGAATAAAGTTAAAATTATTGAACCTCATATACAAATTCATGTATACTGAGCAATATCCCAGCTATGACAGGAGGCTTAAATTTTGGAAAAGTCTTCTTTGAGGCTAATAACAGTTTTTCCTACTTATGTATTATTTTAATATTCCTTTAAAATGTTATCCTTAAAAAATAGCCAAAGAAAATATTATATGCTTAAGACATTCTTACCTGTAGAAGGTTCACAATGAGCACTTCCAGATTCCTTCTCACAATGGCTTTAAAATATAGATACAAGCACTTCTACTGTGTCATCTTCAAGTCCTAGATTTTCAAACTGACAAGAAGACTCTTGATATGCTAAACTGGATGTCCTCCTCCTACTTGGAAGTAGAAGAGATCAGTGGTATTCTTTTGTAATACTAGTAGAAATTGCATCTGCAGTACTAAAATATACATGCTCATACTGGATCAAGCTTCAGATCCATCTAATCCAGGGTCCTGTCACTGACAGTGATCAACCATGAATAATAGGGAAGAATAATATGGCCAGTGTGTCTTGCAGAGCCCTTCACAGATGCATGGGACCTCATTTGCAGGAACAGAGAAAAATGGTTTTGTAAAACGCATTGACATGCCGTTATGTCACTGTTTACCAAAAAGAACAGCTGGCATAGCTGAGGAAGTAATGGGGCCATTGGGAATGCTGCTGGAAAAGGTTAAAAATCTTCTCTAGCACTAAATCATATTTCCAAAATGATCAATTTTCGGTGAGTTAAGCCCATTGATTTCCTGTTTTGGGAATCAGCCAGGCATGTTTTTGGGAAAAGGAACTGTTCATAAAGGGAACTATTTAATGTACACCCCTTGGTTGAATGAATCTTCATTTTTGCTGTGAAAAGCAATTGGTTGGTTAAGAAAAATTTCTTTTTGTTCCTAATGTTATCATATTCTTAAAAGCATATATAAGATTGCGATTGAGGGATATGAAAGAATACATCAGATAGTAATTTTTGATTAATAACTATGCACATTATAAAGTTCTTATTGTAAATTAATAGCATCAAAATCATGCAGCCATTGAAATAAAAGTTGTTTGTCTTACCTAATAATTTTAAACATAGTAGCACATTACATGATTCTGCTTCATGTTTACAGCTAACAGAGATCCTATAGTGAAAATTCTTGGCCCTGAATATGGGACTGTTGAAGGAGAAGATAAGTCCATCTTGCATTTATTTGACAAAGTGAAAAGTGGTTATGACCCTGAAACAGAGACGAAAATGAAAATCATTCTTCTTCTTCATCAACTGGATTTGCAACTGCTTAATAGTTCTCTGAAACAGATTTCACAGTAAGTGTGTTTCAAATGGAAGCTGAGCATCTCAGCCAGTGCGTTTTTGTGTTTTATTGTTAAATTGGATTGGTTTCAATCCACAGCATGTGTTTTTGGTGTAATATAAGGAAATTTATGGAAATAACTTTCACTATTCACTAAGTTATTGAAAAAACATTTTTTATGAAGATTTTTCTGTAGGTGTGGGTATGCAAGTGTGTGCCCACAAGTGTGGGTTTTTTATTGCATATGTTTTGCATTTTGTTAGCAAATTGAAGTCATTTGTACAAACAACAAAGTTACAGTTAAATATTTTTCATGGAACTGTTTATTTCTTCACAGAACTGTATTATTACATTGAGTCTTTCATAGTTACAAGGACTTTGTATTAGGTGTGGAATTAAAATTTCACTGAACTACAGATAAAATTAAGAAAAACTATGGGAGATGACCCATTTTCCTATTTTTGTTGCTGTTATTAAAACTCAATATGAAAGAAAAAAATCATGTAATATTCTCTTCATTTCTCCAAGTCCATCCTTTTAATGCATATATTTTAACCACTTTCTGTTAATTGCAGAGATGTAAGACTAAATCCAGCTGCTGTAAATAATGAAGTGAATCTTCTCAAGAATTTCTCTGGGGAAGGAGAAAATACTGTACTGGAATCACTGGAATATACTTCAGGTCCTGATCTGATCATATGTTTATACAGACCTTTATTAAACTGCTTGATTTCTGTGTGAAATTATCTGGATTAATTTCAGTAATATATTTAAAGAGTTTATTTCTACCATAATTATAAAGTAAAATAAAAAGTATTTGCAGACATGCAGTGGTGTTCTTCAGCTTTTACATACATAAATAATGTCCCGGTTATAGGAATATCATCAGTGGAAGTAGAGGAAGTGAACTGACCCCTTGATCCTGGAAACTGCTAAACACAGTCATAGTTCTTGGTTGGATTGGGCCAAGGGTCACAGAGTTCTGATGATTTATACCTAATAGTATGAATCCTTAAGAGTAAGGAATTGGTTTGGGAATTTGATTTGTATATGTGTTACATTAATCATCAAGCATAACTATTAAAAGATACTTTCAAACTGCATGAAAACACTTATGCTAATTGGTTACAGATTACGTGTTTGCTAATGGATGCCGAGCTCCTCCCTGGAGACAAGTACATGGAGACATTTGTTATTTAGTCATCAAACCACATGACACTGATCCTTTGTATATCACTTGCAGCACAGCAGGAGTGTTTTTAAATGGAGTAAGTAACAATAAAGGATACCATGCAGTAATGAATATTTTTATGTGCTAAAATCAAAACTCAGTCAGGTTTAGAGTAGTGGTATTGGGGCTGCAGAGCTCGTGTTTTGGTTCAGAAGGAAAAGCCACAGTAATAAATGTATGCTAGTTTTTCCATATGTTTGAGTGCTTTTTCTATACATTTTATAGTAGGAGTGTATTCTGCACTTTTTGCTAACAGTGTTTGATTGGTCTTTAAATGTGCTCTCACAGTTCTTCACATTATTCCTACTGAAAGGTACTGTGGGACTCGATGCCTCTTTAGTGCCTCATTGCTCTGGATCTGAAGTATGATATTATTGTGTGTGGCTAATAGGGCTTGCTTCTGTCTTATAAACGATAAGCAGTTCTTTCTCCTTTCAGTGGAAGCTTTTTAGGAATTATTTCTCTCTTCTTTTAATTTTGGCCACATTTTCCTTTTGGATCGTATTTATTTAGGCATATTAGTCCCTTATGAGTGTTAAGCAGTGACCAAAACTCTTACACTCATTTTGAAGACAGGCTGATGTCTGTTAGATGTGACTCCATTTAATTTCCTAGGAGTTAAAAAAACCAGGGAAATTTTGACTTGGCACATTTGAGCTCATAAAGCTCAGACAGTCAGGTCACATTATTTTCTGATGCTTTTAGACATCTGCCATACTGCACTGGAAGCTCATATTTAGTTGGTTGTTTGCCATGAACTGTAAATTCTTTTCATTGAAACTACACACGGTACAATTAACTGATAGTAATTGCCTGCAAAATTCTGTGTAAGACCTTGGTCATCTGTTGGGATCCATGGAGATGATCCATACATCTTTGCAAGGCATTGTTGAAGTTTGATGGACTCTGCTGAGCATGAGACTTCTGTACCTAATTCATTACAGGATGACCTTTGCGCTCTTTAGCACTATTTGTGATACAGATTAAATTCCCTGTGTAAGACAAAACCGTTAATAATTTAAAATGTATTCTTTTTTTAAGGGTCAGCCAAAAGATAAAGATATTGACTATGAAAGAAAAAGTGATGTATATAAAGATATAGTCACATTTTTAAGAGAGAAATCACCTAAATTTGTAGAAAATATGGCTAAGCAGGTATGTATTTACTGATACTGGGTGTATCTTCTACTTTGTGCAAGAGTACATTGTAAGAATTACATTATAAACCTGTCTGAAGATTTACGTTCTTTATCAAAGATAAACCTAGAATTAAATTAAGATTTTTAAAGACTGAAATGCATTTATTATTTTGTCTTTGTCTTAGATTTGTTTCAGTTTCTGCTAAATATGTTTCTCTTTTAAATAGCAAATAATACACCGTTTGGTGTATTGTTCTATCGTACCTTACCATAGGGTTTGAATTACATGTGAGGTCAGCCTCTAATTTTGCATGAAATGTTTTCCTTGTCTTTTGGTATTGTTCTCTATGGAGCACTGGAAATACTGAAGCAGGAAAATATGATATCCTTATGGAAAAGGTCAACTTTTTATTACAGTATTTTTCTGTGATCAAAACCACCTACATTTTATCTTCATTCCTTGTAACCCAAACATAAATAATAGACCAACTTTTTTTTTATGAGAACTGTCTGATTTAAATATCAGAACTGAGAGTTGAGCATTAAGCTTACACACTGTGTCTTGCTTCAGCCACTGGAAAATGCAAGTGTTTTGGCTTTAATTTAGAGCTCTGTATTAGCTAGAATCACACAGTGCCACTACAGTTTTAGTTGTCTCATCATTCCTGATAAAAACTCTTTTATTTAAGATTTCTCGTGGGGTTGTAAGTGATTAATAACTTGGTTGTAGAATTCATTACAGGCCCGAACCTGCCAAAATTTTATTGTAGTTATTTATAAGCAATTTTAATTATTGCAAGAAGGAAGTCATAAACAGGGAAGTTTTCTTATCCTTTTGTATCCTTTGATTTTCTGTAGTGCTGATTTTTGAGATACAGATGTTCGACAGTTCTGAAATAACAGAACAATTCAAGTTGTGCACATAAATACAGTAGATTATATTAACAGTAATGGAATTGAATTTATGAGTTGTTGGGCAATAAGTTCAAAGTTTTTTGTTTATCTCAGAGGCAAGTATTTTTTTAATGCTATACCTACATGTTGTTTTACGTGTCATAAATGGGACAACATATACATGTTTTTAGACATAATTGCTGGTTTAATGTATTTGCAGTGTTTTGGCTTTATTTGATGCTCATGAATAATAAAAGATGGTAATATTTTTAATTTTTTTACAGTTCTAATCCTAAATATTAATGTAGATTAATATTACTATTGATAGTAGAGATAAGATATCTTTACTGGGTTTTGAGTTTATAAAGATAATGTAACTATTAAAAAAATGTGTACACTTATTAAATAAGAGTAAATAAATAGAATTTATCCTGTTTTCCTTCAATAATCCTATAAATGGTAAACTTGGTATTCCATGGTTGTGTAAATGTGTTTATGCAGGAGAATATACATTATAACTTCTTAACGGTTTAGGAGTATCATATCATCTTGCCATGCTGAAGAGATGCTTTAGTACACTCTGCTTTCTAAAACTAGAATTTAAATAAGTTAATACTGTAGAGCTGCAGAGCATTTTTACCTGAGGAAAAATCTTTTCTGGTCTAGAACTCTCAAAAGCAGAGGAAAGTTGTACTTCCAAGTTTGTCTGTGTTAAGTAGAGTATGTCTAGAAATGGTTTTAATTTATTTTCAGAGGAGAGGAAAGCTTCAAAAAGCTTGTTACGTACCCATATATTGCAAACAATTAACTTTTATAATACCTGCCTGGCCTTGTTGAAGCTAACATTCAGAATTTCTATTTTGGCATATAGTGCTATAGGAAACATATTTTTTAGCGTGTGCTTAGCTGGTCAAACTACAGCACCAGTTCCCTGTTATTTATCTAGTTTATCCTGTGCTAAATTGTCTTGTCTGGAGTACGTTTTCAGAATGAATTAGCATGAGTTAGTTTGGAATTAGTTGGGTTGGCAAGCCTGGAACAGCCGATTCCCATCAGGGACTGGTCGTAAACAGACCATACTGTGACAGTCTCCTTAAAACTGCCCTGAATCAGATACATAAAGGAATGTCTTCACCTATCTGGTAGTGACAGCTGCAATAATAATATTAATAAGTAGCAATCGTATGCTCTCTTTCCTGTAAAAATTGAATATGTTCCAATAGAGAATAAGAGTTGACAAGAGTCCTTTCTGTTCTGTATATTTTTGATCAGCCATGCTACTAGACACAGACAGCTGAAGGATTGGTAGGTGCCACTCAGCTCCATTCTCGTATGTGACTTGTTCAAGTGTTTTGTCCTGAGAGACAGAAGATGAAAAAACTGAAATGGAATGTGTTTATATTAATTCGAAACTATATCAAATTAAATTACTTGGAACTGAAGTCTAGCAGTTTATGATAGCCTGTTTTCAGTTTTATGTTCATTACTTTTCTGTGGGAAATTTTTGTAAAAACAAGGAAATGGCTTTTATGTAAAGGATCCACTGAAAGAAGAGTGACTTGACTTTGCAGTTCTAGGTCTTAAAACTCCTTTGGAATTAAGTTCAATAGAAGTGCTTTTGTCATAAATTGTTTGATGTATTAGAAATTGAACAACACCAAATTTTCAAGCATGTTCAGAAAGTTCCAAATTTAGATACTTCAATTATTTAAAAAATTTTAATTTGCAGATGGAAGCTGCTACTTTCCAAATTAATGTTTTGGTTTTTTAAAGACAATACAATTTTGTGCTTAGAATCTAATTCTACATTTAATGTATGCAATTTTTAAGCACAGAATCCTGGAATTGTGCTTATAACTTATTGTTTTAATATGCATTATTCATATAACAATCTGGCTGACAAACCATGTCTGCTTTTATTAGGAATATAGTTTTTTTAAAGAACCAGCACATGAGAAGGATTATCAGTATGCGGAAGGTGCTGATGCTGAGGTTTCTAGCGAATCCCAGAACCTTCATGATTCTACAGAAAAGAAAGTAGGTAAGAAAGTGAAAAGTTCTGCAGGAAGGAGAAGAGCCATTGGCAAGAAGCTACAACCAACTATGCAGTGGAAAAATACTGGGCTTTCGGCTTCCCACAGATAAGTAGTTATCTTTCTAATTGAATTTTTCTGTAGATCTCTCTACACTGTGCTAATGATTGGACTGCATGTTATAGGTTTGCATTATTATCTTAAGAACAATGAAGCAAAACTTACTACATGTTAATTTCTAAGAAGAGAGTGTGGATTACCAAAGAGACTTCCTGGTTTTTTTCTGTCATGCAGCAACTTGATGTTATGTCATTTCCACAGCAAGGCAGGGAAATGTCTTGCAATCATCTGCAGTACTGGTATATCATCATATTTTTGTGTAAAATGCCTTTTACACCAAGGCAGAGTAGAAAAATCTTATCTAAACCACTGATGGAGGCAAAAGAAATCCATGATGGAAAATCAGAATGACTCTTGCTACCAATTTTTAATGATTTCATATTATATGAGCCACTTTTGTAGCTCTGCTTAGCAACTATATTTACTAATGAGATTATCTCATAGTTTGAACACCCAGAGTAGAGTACACATATATTGGATGTTGTTGGATGTGTCTTTGGAAATCAGAACTCTGTTTTGATTTCATGTTTCCTGATTTCATGTTAATGAATGAAGTAGAGAAAAAAAAGTCTTTGATTACCATCCTACAAAAAATAGTCAGTGTCCTCTCAAGTCTGCCAAGCTGACATTGCAAGAAACATTTCAAGAGATTTGGGATTTGACCTACAGTCATCAGTTAAAAAAAGTAGTTTCCCAGGACAAGAGCTAACATTTTCCCACACTCATTGTTAAAGTCCAGGTGTAGTGAAATTGGCTTTAATCATGAGTAATATTCTTTTTATTGTTGTGACTGTGATGGGCTGACCAGCCCAGGCTTGAAAAGACATGTTGCGATCACAACATTGCAATTTAGGGACAAAAAAGCACCAGAGATTTTGCCCAGCTAGGCCTAGGAGTCTTCTGTAATATAAGGAAAGCAAAATATATTGTATTCAGCATGATCAAAGCTGTGGAACGTGTGGAAGAACTGGGAGGACTAGAATTCTTCTGCCTGGAAAAAAGATGACTAGAGAAGAAGAAAGATACCAAAAATCATAAGTGGGGATGGTAAATAAGGAACAGATAGTCACTGTCTGTTCTAGGACAAGAATAAAGGGCGTTAAATGAAAATGAGCCAGTGAGATCACTTCAGAACACAGAGAGAGGCTTCTTCATACACCACATAGCTAAGCACTCAAAGTCTTTGCCAGAGGATATTAAATTAATTTGTTTATGTGAGTTCAAAAAGCAGCCAGACACACTCATTGAAGAAGAATCCATCCAGAACTGTTACTGCATGGACAATCGGGAGTTCTCTGAATCACAGTCTGCTGAAGAATGTTCTGGAAAAAGTAATTTCTGGGTTTTGTTTGTTTGTTTTTTAATAAACCCCAATCTAGTGACAAGGCTTCTAAAAAAGATGCTGACGAAGAAGGGAGAAGTAGTCCTGCATCTGTGAAAGCAAAAACGAAATCCAATGGCAGTTCTAAATCTCTTAAAATTCATCAAACTTCAAAAAGGTATGGGTTACTTATTTTTCTTCCATTTTTTTAATTTTTATTTTCCTTATCTATAGTAATTTTCACCGTACTTACTATGTGGTAATGTCAGTTGTATTTTTCGAATTCTTTTATTAGGCAGTATTCTAACACCTGTTTGAAATGTGCTTGTCCATATTACTTTATAGCTGTTTAAAAATGTTGATTCTGCTTATTTATTTTTAGTAAAACATCAAGCAGTCTGGAAGATGTTAGTGAAAGTTCCTCAGATGCTAAGGAGGATGAACAGCCTATACGTCGTCAGGAAGGAACAACTGATTTATCACCAGAATACTGGGGAATTCAGAAACTTGTGAAATTTGTAAAGGTAATTAAGAAATGTTGACAAATTTTATAAAAAATAAAAAAATTGCAGTTGAGGACATAGCTACTCATCCTTTCCACCTTCTGTATATTTTAGAATAGCAATGCTATGCAGTCTGTTCAAATCCTGGAACTGTGGACTTTCCTATCGCGCACTTGTTTTTTTAATCTGCTATTTTTGGCCTATATAGACCTTTAGATTAAACCATCTGTTCAGTGTTATTTAAAACCTAAGATGGTATAATCTCTTTATTAATTATTTGGTTTCTGTTTTGCTTTTTGTATGAAACTTTCCAAGATATTTCTTTATGTGGATAATAACTTTCAAGAGTTTTTATTAAAACTGAATAGTTGCCTAAAGTCTTTCATCAGCTATGATTAATGCATGACTGAAGTAATTCTAACATGGTCTTGTGTCTGGATAGATGCTTTAGTGGACAAGAAAATGTATGATAAACAGGCATCCTCTAAAACAAATGAAAAAAAAAGGTTTTTACACAGACTTGTTGAAAATCTTTTGGAACTTATAAATATAGACAGTTAAAATTCTGAATATGTCTGAAACACATCAAAACCCCAACAACCCTCTACTATTCTGGAAAACTCTAATTATGTTTTTCCCTCAGGAGAAATTCCTTTACAAGTTTGCACTGGAATTTATGTTCTGTTAAGTTACTAATAAAAGCGCTGGCTTGTTTATTTTTTTGAGTACGGAGCACACACATCCGACTGATAAAATGATGATGCTGGCATTTGGTACAGCAGGAAGAGTCAGTCCTATGAGGAGCAGCTGAGAGAGCTGCGGGTATTTAGTCTGGAGAAAAGGAGGCTCAGGGGTGACCTTATCACTGTCTACAGCTGTCTGAAAGGAGGTTGTAGCCAGGTGCAGATCGGTCACTTCACCCAGGTAAGTAGAGATAGGATGATGGGACATAGCTTCAAGCTGTGCCAGGGGAGGTTCAGGTTGGACATCTGGAAGAATTGTTTCGCTAAAAAGGTTGTTAAGTGTTTGCATGGAAGTGGTGAAGTCACCATCCCTAGAAGTATTCAGGGAATGATGGATGTGGCGCTTCATGCTGTGGTTTATGGTGGTGTTCGGTCAAAGTTTGGACTCAATGATCTTGGAGGTCTTTTCCAACCTTCATGATTCTGTGATGCAATGCTTGTGAGGAATAAGCAAAGCTTTGGCTCCTCCCAGTCCTTTAACCATTGTAGAAGAGTAACTCATCATTTAAACTGCTTTGAGAGTACTCAAACTGCTTGTTCTCAGTTCATGTATGTGGAGCCTTGCTAGTGATTGTAGCCAAAGAGACACAGACAAATGTGGATAATGCAAGTCTCTTTAATATTTTCTTTTCTAGGTTGGACCTCTATATTTTTGTCATTTTGGCTGGGGTAAAATAACCCTTTGCAAATGTAATTTGGTGTAACATTAAGCATGTAACTTGCTCAGCTACTCCTAATGCTGAACACACTGTATACATTTTGCGTGATTCTTCCTATTTGCGTGTAATTACAGTTCAAGATGCTGTTTTCAAATCTTTCAGTTTGCTAATAGCTTGCTTTGGTCTGTGTTACGAAACACCTCTTTGTACTTCTCTGAGAGCTCATGGAAACAACTGCACTACTTTCAGTAAAGACCCAAGGTCCTCCTAGAGAAGATATTTGAAATTACTTTTCATGAACTCACAGAACTCTTTTCATTGGCCTATTTATGTACCGCTCTCTTTACCAACCAGGCTCTTCTCTCCTGGTTACAGAATTCTCAAACTCCCTTTCCTCTCTAGATTCTTCTTATAGTCATGTCTAAATTTTAGTATTGGACTTTATTCAGTATTGAAATTCGCATGTACACTTGCATGAAACTGTTCTGAGTGAAGACTGAGAATGGCAAATAGGAAAATATATTTTTTGTGCAACTTGTTTTAGAAATTGGTATATTTTGCACCAGTTGTCAACAAGCAAAATTACATAATGGTTTAGAATTAGAAAAAGAAAGGGAAACATTTTTTATCAAATTGTGAGTACCTGTTAAGAAGTTTATAATACAAAATTCCATAATATGAAAAAGTTTTGTTGTAGAAATTCAAATGTATACTTGTTCATGTATTCATGCACACCTAGGTCTTCAAATAGTTCTTTAAATTAGATATAAATTAAACAAAGTATTTGAAGGTATACTTAAAATAGTTCTGTGTTGATTCTTAGCTACAAAAGGCAAGAATTCCCTAGTGTCAGATAAAGCTGAAAAGAGATGCCTCAGTGCCATACCACAGACAGTGGTTGAAATGTTTTATTGATGGAGTGCTACTTTTGCTTGCACATGGAATTCGTTTTAATTCAAGTATAAATACTGCACTTCTGGCCAGACGTAGGAGATTTTTTGGCATTCTTGTTGTTCATGTAGGCAAGTGTTCATGACACATGCAACATAAGAGAAAATAAATTTATGACACTGTTATTTAAGTATCTACAAGCATATTTATATAGAACCACAAATTTCAGAGGGCTTGTGTGCCTTCAGAGGTTGTATACATTGTTTGCACATTTGAAAAAAATTAATAAAATGCTTCAAATAGTAGATGTTTGAGATACCAAGAAGATAATTTGTAGACACAACCATTTTTTGAATGTCTCCTAAAGCAAATGTGAATCACAATTCAGCAAGACTCTATAAAAATGAATTTGCAGAGAAGAAGCTTCCATAAAATTTGAAAAATACATAGTTTTGACACCAATGTTAGGTTGTCATCAAATGTTAAAAAGACAATTGCTTTTTGTATAAAGCAAACTTACTAAATCCTATGACTTGTGCCCATAGGCTCTGTACTTGTATACCTCTTCATGGAGAAAAAATACCAGTTCAGGGGAAATTCCCTTCTGACTTTTTGCCCTTCTCCGCTCCCCTTCCTTTCTGGGAAAGAGTATCCACATTGGAATTGTTCCGCTGGGAAGCAGCTGCTTCTGTGGTCTGGCTCCTTGTCCTACCTTCAAGCTTCCCAGGGCTGTGAAACAGAAGAAAGAACATATGTGTTCTCTCCATGTCTCCCCATCGACTTAACAGCAAGCAGCAAAGACGGATCTCTGAGCTTGGTGATGACCCTGTGTTAGCCATCTTTTAGGGACAGAGTAGAAGAAATTGGAATGAAGTGCTCTGTCGATGTTTGTAACAGTGAAATTCACCCATGAGAGCCTACTTCAGATTTACTTTTTTGTTGTTTTTTTTTAAATTGGTGCTTCAGAAGTATTGGATTTCTAGAGGAAGGATTACATTTTACTTCAGAAAAATTTTACAAATAGGATGAAGGTGTAATCTTTTTCAATTATCTTTTTTACTTGAAACAGGAAATATTAGGTAGAAATGCAGAATCTTCTTGTGGCAGAGCTGGGGCTTTTCACAAAAAAAAAAAAAAAAGAGAGAGAGAGAGAGAGAGAGAGAGAGAGAGAGAGAGAGAAAAGGGTGAGAGCTAGGTTTTGCACTGCCCCTGTTGAGCACTGGCTGTTGCCAGTTTTTAAGATAAAACTGAGATGTTGAGAGGTGAATTGGGGCTGGTGACTGTGCCAGGAATAACTTGAGTCTCCAGAATAAGTCTTTAATCCCTTAAGCCCTTGTGCTGCTTGATCTTGGTTCCCTGTAAGGGTGTGATTTATATGTACACCTATGCCAGGGTTAGCTCTGGATAGAGTTCTGCAAGACCATGTCAGTTACAGAATTCATCCCTCGGTTTCTTACATGGGAAGTCATTCTACTTTTGGCTGTATTTCAGGGGCATGCTGGTGAAACCATTCAAATCTCACACTTCATGTAAAATTCCCATTAATTTCATATCTATTTGGAATTACTCCAGTGCAAAAGACCTCATTCCCAGAACAGCACTGTGTTTTTTTATCAACTTTGGAATCACAGGTGGACAAACCTGATGTCTCTTCCCAGGTCTTTTCATCCTGTGCCACGTCCAGGAGCTGGGGAAAGTCTATGGCACTTCACAGGAGCCATGGAGGGCATGCCCTGAGTGTGGCATTGAACACCAGCTCCCATGTGCCCTGGTGCTGCATAGCTGTGGATGGCTGGGAAGGAAGGAAGGACATCTCTTACGTGACTCAATGAAATATCATTCAGTGGGCAAGGAAAAGGTACAAGAACTGCAGGATACACTGGGTGTATTCAGGGCTTCTTCACAGCTGAATTTTGGCAGGACCTTTGGAAGACTGCTGCGTCAAGCAACATTTCTGTAGTTGGCAGGAGGCCTCTCTGTAGAGGACTTGCATAAAGATGGCAAACAGACCAGGGAGGTAGGAATGTACAGAAATATTTCTTCTGGCCTTTGCCTCTTTCCTTCTCTTTCTCTCCATTCTTTCTTTCTTCTCTCATTTTTCTCTGTCTCTCATCACTGGATTGCAGTGGTTGTTGGTTGTACAAGACCTATGGCCCATCACTTCTGCTTCCCCTTCGCAATGCAGGCAGAGCTGAGCCAGGAGGTGTGTACCACAGGCACAGTTTATTTTCTCTTCTCAGAAAGCTCAAATTTTTCAGTTAGCAAAATGCAACCATGTATTGGCTTGCAGGAATGAGTAGTGGATCCTAAATTTTTGAGGAAGAAAGGTGCAGGTGAGAAATGCAGAAAGTCAAATAGACAGTGAAATGGTGCAGGGACACTGTGCCAGGACCTGAGATGCAGGATCTCAAATGAGAGGTTCATGTAGATATTGCTGATAAACTGTATGGGATAGTTTTATTTCCCAGGAAAAGACAGGGAAACATCTGGAAGTTGAGATTAAGGGACTTGGGGAAAAATGGCATACAGGAAATCCATGTATGCCTGAAGTGCAGGAATGTGGACAAGAAAGGTCTAAACTATTATGGTAACAGGGAACATATTTTGGAACATTTGAGGACCAAATCTTAAATTGCAGTTGGATATACGTGGGGAGTTCTTTTGCACTCTCTGTGCAGGGTTTGCAATGTGACTTTTCTCTACTGGGAGGGGAAGCAGGAGGCAGTCAACAACTGCTTCCACACTTCCCCACTATGCCTTATTATAATGTCAGTCACAGTTTATCTCTGAGATGAGACTTGTCATATCTGAGGTGTAAGGTTTTAGATACCTGAAAAATAGATATCGTCCTCATAAAATTTTATTATAGAAAACATCCAGCCTTTCAAAAAAATTATTGCTTTCTTGTGCAAATGAAAAATGTATGGCTTAGCAGGTGATATATACAGCAAATGAATAAAAGAACCAGTTATATATTTATGGCACTTGTAAAGACATTGATGCAGCTTGCAGATTTTTCTGAAAATTTGCAAAATCAAGCATAGATACAGTATTTTTTAACTGCTTCCTGGAAAAGTATAGCTTTCTTCAGTTGTGATGGTATTGGAAATGTTCCATATTGTTTAGGTTACACTAGGACTCATTATAAAAATTTAAATCAGCTTCATGAACAATGGATTAAGAAATCAATTGTGTTTGGGGATTAGTAGAAAAATAATTCTATTTTATTCTAAAATGGAGAATCTCAAAAAAAGACATGAACATCCCAGCTTAAGGAATAAAACAAGTCTTCAAATACTAATCCTTTAAAGTGAAACTACACAAATTTAATAAGACAAGAAAAAAATAGTGTTATTGTTAGAGTGGGCCTACTGAAGTACCAAAGATTTGTTTCCTTATTTTGCACGTTGTAATACTGCTCAGAAATTTTTTGATAGTCATAGAAAAAGTCTATAATCTCATGTTTATGGATATTCCTGAACAGCAAACTGCACAAGGAACTTCAAATACAAATTTTGTAGTTTTGAAATCTGGCCCTATACGTGTAATAGATGCAAATGTTAGTATCTAATAGCAGGACTAAAAGTACCTAATCTGTGCAGAACATGTATTGCACATCCTACTGGTTTTTTTACAATCTGTGGATAAGAGTCAGCTGTTTTTTCTTATATTATTCTTATATTTTTCTTCATATTCACAGGATTTGCATGAGATTGTATGAGATTTGCATGTAACCGTTTAAAATATGTTTGTATTTAAAATAATTTTGTCACTGTGTAATGCCTTTTCTTCAGGACTGACGCACTTTGCAGGTAACTTACCTGACCTTGTTAATAGAGCGTGTAACAATAAATCTTTTCCCTTCCATGATGAAAGAAAATGGTGGGGTAACATGAAGATTATTCAACTGAAGATGAAAAATAAATTTTGCTGTAGTTTGGCTAAGTAGTAGATTATTATTTTTCAGAAAATGCCAAATGTATCTGACATAATTATGTGCCACTTGCCGGTGTTTCTAGGCACGTTAGGCTAACCTGTCAGCCTTCATGCCACTCTCTTCTCTACTGTTCATGATTGTCTCTTGCTCCCATCGTCCAGTATTAGGCAAGATTTTATTTTAAAAATCAATAAAGAATGTGATTACTGAAAAAAAAAGGAAAGAAAAATATAGGAAAACTGCATGTTAGAGTTAAGATGTATTTTCTAACAACCTAGATAGTGCTGATCATGAAAAAGAAATATTTTTATGATAAATTTACTAGGTAGAAAATATTGGCAAATGGTGAACTCTCAAATTATTATTATAATTGGCAACTCTGAAGCACTTGAATAGCTCTCTCCTCAAAATACTGTACAAACAATCATTCCTCATCACAAGAGACATATAAAATTCATAACAGCCAGTTGAATTTTGACCATTAACACTAACTTTGATGAATTTGTGTGTAGTGGAGGTTTAATTAATGTTCATAGGGTCACACATTCCTAAGAGTTTCATAGCTGATGAGATGAAAGGCAATTTAGAAATAAAGGGGGGAAAAAAAAACAAACAAAAAGTAGAATTAAATAAAAAGGAGAAAGAAGAGATGGTATGTAAAAAATTAAGGAATGAGGTAAAGAGTGTAAAATAACTGATGTTTGATTCTCCTCTTTCTGCAGGATTGAGTTCAATTGTAAAAGCAGGTAATTAAATTAATGAGCTACAGTTTTGACACTGTAACTACAGTACCTCTAAAATCATAGTAAATTGCCAGAGCTGTCTGAATCTCACTTCAGGCTTTATATTCATGAAGTAGATAATCAAATCATTATCTTTCTAAAGAATTAGAACAGAATTGTGTCTGAAAGCTAAAAAGAGTTTTAAGTAGTGAGAACAACATTCTTCATTGTTTTTAGATGTTCCACATTGACTAGGCTCAATTTAATCACAGCTCACTATACACACAGTAATTTCAGAAGTGTGCCTGTGCTTCAGCCATGTCCTCATCTATAATTATTTTTCCTATGCTCTTACTAAGCCCTGTTTTTAAGTTTATTTTATTTCTCCGGAGAACATCTCTCTCTTAGTTTATCATAAACTTGCTATAATTTTGTTTTTCTTGCAAAATCCATTTTTGCTAGTTTCAAATGTAGTTTCTGTCTGTTCAGTGCTTATAAAGTTTCAACAGTGTGTGAGCTCTCCAGTAGTCTGTAGAGGCACAGGTCCTTCCTAGTTCAACCTCATTAAATTTTCTCCTCAGGTTCACTTCCACTGGTTTCCCAGATTAGTTGGATACATAAAATTAAAATAGCTGTAATAACATTAAGGCTTTTATCCTCTTTGTGAGCCAAGTTCTAGGGAAAATCCAAATTGCTTAGGCAGGTCTGACGCTGTCACACAAGGTCAGTAGTGCATATATATTATGGACAGCATATGTCTCCTCTCCAAGTCTTTAGTCAGGGTTTACAATGTTAAATTCAATGTTAAATTAATGTTAACAGTAATGCTGTTTGCGCAGGATTTTTTCTTTTTTAAAATGTAATCCTAGACCGTTTTCTCATTCAATTCTATTTCTTTCTAATTTCAGCATGTTCTTTTAAAAAACATATATTTTTTATTTTCCTCGGACGGAGTGTCTTTACAAAATTGTCCAGATGCAACTGCAGAAGAAATACACTCCTAAACTAAAACTTTCACATAGCAGTAGAAGATAAACTTGCACTGTTAAGTTATTATATATTACCTTGGCCAGATTTTCTGTGGTTTTGGGGTCACTCTTTTGCTTCCTTCCAAGTTTGAGGTTTGAGAAGTTACTAGGAAATATATTCTATTATTGCTAGTCCAATGAAGTGAAAGTTCATATGTTTGCACGTGAACTGTTAGACTCTTACCTCCTCTATAGTGGAATCCAATTACTATGAATCAGAAAGGGAAAGCTAATGGAATGGATACATGTCTTGGAAGAGTTTTCAAGAGAGAATCAACAGTTGCCTAACAAAACCTTCTGTTTCATGCACAAAACAATAGACTTACTCTTTTGTTTGGAAACTCTTTTCAATTTCATATAATATAACAATTTATACTCAATGTATCTGCGTTATGACATGTATGTCACTTCTACCACTGTGTAGGGTCAGGGTCAAAGTATTAATCTGCAGTTAAAACTGCATAGCTTCTGTGCACTGCTGTAGTCCAATGTGATTTTGAGACTGTGATTTTCCACTGGCTTTACTTATATTAATCTGTATGGTTTACATACTGCCAGGCTGTAGCTAAAGAATGCCAAAAGATTCAGGAAGTGGGTCGGGGAATTATTCCATAACTCAGTTATGCTTGTCCATAATTCATGTCTTAACAAGTTGCAGCTTGTATGTTTTATAAACTAAAATGAAAAATTGGAACTAATATTTAAACCATAACAAAACTCAGAGTGTTTAGAGATTCACTAGCACGGAAAAATTGCCTTGCTGAAGTGTATTATATGTATTGTGCTGCAATACTCAGTCTTTCATTAAGCTTTATCAAAATTTATTTCAATTTTGAATAATTTACCAGGAGAAAATTACAAAAGGGTTTGTGATTTGAGAGAGTCAAGTTCAACAGAAAATAAAAAAGTCACAAAGTATTAAACTAAGAATTCTGTTTCATACTTTACTATTTATGTTGGATTTCTTGTCTCATAAAAATGGCAATATTTTAATAATATTTTTGTCTGAGATTCCACTTAATGTTATTGTTCTAGAATTTTTTTCATTCCATTAATGAATTTTAATTAAAAAATTTCTGGTATAACAATAAAGGTTTCTATCATTTGACCTACTTTCTTTTGGATATCACATGTTATTTTGTTTGTCCAGTATTTTCTAAAAATGTGTTGACTTAGTATGTTTGGTCTTAGTTTTGTCAAGTATATTGTAATTTTGCCATTCAGATTATATATACTCCTAATCAAAACTGGGTGTTATTATACAGAATAGCAAAACTGCCCACAAACAGCAATTTTTTTTCCTGTTATTCAGTCATAGGTTTGCTATCACAGACATGAACATTAATCTATCTATCTATCTATCTATCTATCTATCTATCTATCTATCTATCTATCTATCCAGGAATTACTTAATACAGTAAATAAACTTTTACTATGGCAAAATAAATTTCAGCCATCATTCTAAACAGGAAAAACCCCCTGTTCTTGACATTGCCATGCAAAGTAAAACAATGTTTCATGTATTCATTGCATTCAGTCATGTTTTCTTCAAATCCTAATACAAATTAAATAAATTAATTAAATCACCCTTTAAATGGGTACCATATTTGTAGAGATGTTTGCGATCCAAAATTTTTATAGTTTTCTTTTTATTTAATCTTGCTTTCTCTTGAGAAAATGAAATGTACTGTAACTTTATTGTAAAGTTTATGTATTTCCATGCATTTACATTCATTTTGCTACAAATTGGGCAACAGATTTGGAATAATCTTCTTTGTAATCTTGTTAGTGCTTTTATTACTTGTACTCCAATAATGCCTTTAGATTTCACTTGGAAGTAGAGAACCAAAGTACTAGGAAAAGGCACATGGTCGGTAGCAGGCAGGAATTTTGTCAAAGGACTCAAGGCTCCCTGGTATCCTGAATCCAGGTGTGTGTGGTGCCTTTCGCCTAAAACTGTGCCAAACCAAAGAGGGATGATTTCTTGTATCTTACAGGTTACAAATCTAGTTCTGAGTTTCTCAGTAAAGTTTGCTTTTTTGTTTGGCAACACTGTGATATTGATGGATTATATTGTGTCCCATTGATAACAGATTCTTTCTACAGTTCTGCAAACTAATCATGGCATCAGCCAATTCTCTCAGTCCCATAGAGCAGAACCATTAAGCTCGTCTAGTATGAAAACTTTTAAGTTACCCAAGTACTTACTGACTAGTTATGTGCTCAGCATAGGCAGCATGTTCACTATGCCATCAGTGACATTAAGTAAACATTAGTAGAATACAATAAAGGTTAATGCATGAAAAGAACCCTTCATGCTTTTAGCTTCCTTGGTTTCATTTGTTGAAAGCTTGCCTTTGACTAACAGGGTTATTCCTCTTGATTATTACAGAAATAGTAAGCAAAATGGTGGTTTGAACTTGTGTGTTCCTTGGTGACTGTGTTTTGGTTTGTGTCCTTATTTGTTTGCGTTTTCCTTTTATTTTAATTCTTATTTGATCCTGTCAGTAGTTCTGTAATTCTTAGTTGTGAGCTCTGAGTATCATAACAGAGATATTACACATACATTGCAGAGAAGATGTTTTACTGATAGTGTAACGGTGATACTGGTTTATTTTCGTTTAATTTGTGGATATAAATGTTATACCAATATATAGGAAGAGGCACATTTTTAACTAAGTCTGTGTTTAATTTCAAGCCTTAAAATTGATTGTTGATCTGCCAGTAGAGTTTATTTTGCATCCAATGTATCAGATTTCAAATGCTATAAAACATGATGCAGATTTTATGTCAATTTAATGGAGAGGTAACTATTTCCATGCATGTTAAAATCTGTGCTGTAACTACTGCATTACTTACTGTAATGATAACTTCAAGAAACAAAAAAATAATTGTTGAAACCATCAGTAATATTTCTTATTTTGTGGAACTGATGCTTCAGCATGTATGAAAAATATTTTATGGTGGTTTTAAATTAAAAGCACTTAAAGTGGTGTGTTCATTTTTGAAACTAAAAAAATAAAATGCATATATATATTTTATATGCAGTTCTATTTTTTATTTAGTATAAGAAAAATAAAAGTTGTTTATTTTTTAAAAACCTGGTCCATATTAAGTATCATGTGCCAACCATTATACATGTAAGGTAAGGGAATTATGGGTTATTAGATTATATATAAGTGTAGTTTCACTTTAGGAGAAGCAATCCTTAAAAGAGAAGACATCACTTTTCAGGTTAGTGATACACTTCTGCATTTATGTAAAATAATAAAACCACAGGTTTTCTCTTAGAACACCTGTTGCAAAAATTTTATTATACAAAGCAAAGTAAATATCAAAGCCTAGGGTATGTGAAAAGACCACAAATTTCATAAAAGGATAGCTGTTGGTTTTTTTTGAGTTGCAGAATATTCTGTGTAGTTTTGTAGTAATATCTTACAGATACAGTGTGGATAAACTGATTTTTCTAGGAAAACATTTGAGAAATTTTTACACTATTTTATACCCTAGGACATATTTTCAAAGTAGATGAAAATGTGTTATTAAAGCAAGACACATTTCATTCTTCTGAAGTCAAGATGATAACGATGATTAAAAAAAGATAACTTATAAAACTTGTGGGCATTTTCCTTTAGCACACTATGTGTTACTGATGTTTAAAAATTACCTTTACGTTTAACTTTATTTTTTGTGGGGAAATTCTGTGGATATCTATTTTTATGAGAAATTTAAGTAAAAGTCATGAAGCACTATCTGCATACACTTTATTGATTAGCAGAAGTGTTTTGCCTGATATAAGTTACTGGTCTGAAACTTTATAAAGTAGTTCTCACATTCTTTTTTGATGTCTTTTCTCACTTGTGATTGCTACATTTATCTGAACTGTCAGAAAAGTACGTTAAATTTAAACACTTTTTTACTCTATTTGTCTTACTGTTTCTGTTTACAATTAAGAAATATGCTTCAAAAGTTCTGTTTTTGCTAGATCTACTTTTTTTCAGAGTAGCAAACGTTGCTCAGTTTTTCAATATTCTGTATTTCGTTATGATGTGCACAACTAGAAAGGGTTGGCTAAAAGTCCTTTCCAGATTCAAACCTGTCATTTAAAAGAGATGAGCTTGGGCAACACAGTTCAGATCTGGACGGGATCCAAAGCTTCCCTGGAATTCAGAGGCATGCAGACAGTGGATGCTGTAATTTGATTTACTAGGTACTCCAGGTTGTAACTTCCAGGTTAGTACCAGTCGACATTATTCCTGCACTTCAGCTTCTGTTGCAGCTACATCGTAGCTCAGGCCTCCTAATTTCCACGGAGCTTGGTTCATCCATGATTACCAGTAAATCTGTATTATGGCTTCAAAAGAATCCATTGTCATGTGGTTTAACTCTCTGTGTTGTGTTCTTTGATATTTTCCTTACCTTTAGTCTACTAGCAGTAACTGAAATAGAGCTTATTCTGTAGAAAACTATCCAATCTTAACATTTCCACTGATGGAAAACTTATCATCACTCTTAAGTAATTTCATCTAAAGGGTAATGAACCACACAATGGAAAACTTGCACTTTACTCCTCATCTAGGATTTAGTACCCTTAACTTCAAATCATCAAATCTCTGTGCTAGACTGTAGAGCTCTCTGTGATCACACTCCATTATAGATTTATTTAGTCACTATGAGTGATTAATAGCTTAATTCACTTTTTAATAAACTAAATAGTGTTCCTCATGTCTCTCTAAATGCAACTATTTTCCAGGCTTACAATATTTTCTGTTTTTCTGCTCTGAATCATCTCGACCTTTTCCTTTTCCTTCTAGAACTGTAAAAAGAAAAATTAGACTCAGAATTCCAGTAGTGATTGCACAAGTGCTTAAAAAGAGATAATATGTATGTTCCTATGCACTTCTTCCAATTATATATCCCAACATCCATCCTTTCAATTAAATACTGTACTGTAATCTCAAATTCATACCCAATATCCCAAGCGTTTTTATATGCTCTGCTTTTAGGATGGAACTTTTCAAGTTATGTGCTGTTTTCATTATTTGTAAGTGCATGACCTTCAATTTAGACATAAAAATACCCTGTATTGGGTGAATTAAAAGATAGTGTATCCCAATAACCCGGCTGCAGCAGTAGAGGAGACACGATGATCAGGATGGAAGTTTTCTGAGGTCAAAGTTCATATTTTGCACTCTGATGTCCTGACTTCTGATTTTCACAAATGTGGGAAACTTGACTGTATAACCTATAGTAGTGTGAAACACTCTGCTTGCCATATTTTATCAAGGCAGAAGAAACCCAGGACTATAAAAGATTGCCCAGGGTGAAGTAACAACAGGGCAAACAGAGCTTTCTGATACTCTCCAAGCTACCACTTGTTTTTAACTCGGGAGGTTGAAAATTGAATTACATATTTATGGTTTTACTGGCCTTCAATGAAAACTTTGGACTTTCACAGAATCATGTCACAATTAGTTCTACTAGTCTGTTACCTCATTTGAAGAACCAGCTCCCTGAATCCTATCATACCTTGTTATTAAAAGAGGTTGTATCTGTATTAAAAGAAACATAGGACAGTCAACCCCTCTCTGTCCTACTCAATGCCACCCCTAACACTGTCTACCTGTATCATATCCCCTTCAGGCCTCCCTCTTCTAGACTGAAAAACCTTTTTAGTCTTTGCTGCTCTTCTCCGAAAATTTTCCAGTGCTATAGTAACCTTCCTGAAAGGGAAGCTGCAGAATTGCATGAAGTTTTAAAGTTGT
Organism: Xenops minutus; assembly: GCA_035221455.1. Classification (NCBI taxonomy): domain Eukaryota; kingdom Metazoa; phylum Chordata; class Aves; order Passeriformes; family Furnariidae; genus Xenops; species Xenops minutus. The sequence continues at coordinate 15,210,527 of JAWWEE010000074.1, forward strand.
ATGTGAACCATGGCTTTATACTGTGGAATAGTGACATTCTCCATTCAGTATTTTTTACCAAGTAAGACCTAATATTCTATTTATTATTTTGCCATCTCCCCCAGCCTCAAGATATCATTTCTAATTTTTAATCGTCAGCTGAAAAACTACCATTTCATCTATGGAGTTAGGATTGTTTTTTTTCTGATGTGCATCATTTCTCCTTTTCTCATTTGCTGTTTATTGCCCTCTTAGACTTGGTAAGTTTTTTAGCAGTTTGTCATGATAGGCCCTGAATCATAATATTGTCAACAAGCTTTGTCACATAACTAGTCCTACGTCGTAGAGTTTACGAGTATGTTGAATTGCATAACTTCAACACAGATTCATGGAACTCCACTCATTCACATCCCTCTACTGAACTGACTTTTTGCTCCTATCTTTAGTTTCCTTTCCTTTAATCATTCTTTCCAATCCACAAAATGGTCTTTCCTATTATAGTGCAGTGGCTTACTTTCTTTAAAAGGGACTTTGTCAAAATCCTAATGGAGTCCACTTGGACGTATCAACTGGATCCCCATTGCCACAGGCTTGGTGACTTCACTTCACAAATTCTGTGTAGCAATAAGTATATCGTATTGTTGCAAGAACATTATATTTACTGTCTGCTAATTCTGTTCTTTATTACAATCTACCAATTTGTCCAACATATATGTTTGGCTAAAAGCCCTTGGACAACCCTTGAACTGTTTCCAAAGTTTACATCACAATTGTTGTTTCACAGGGCATTGGTAACAAGGTAGTTTGAAGTGAGGGGGTATATGCCACCTCTACTGAATCAACTATTGTATCCTGTTTTGTTTATAACTCGGCTGGATATGATCTAATAGTGGCAACTTTTTATTGTTCATAAATGTCAGGGGGTTTTAATAAACACTTTCTACAGATGCTTCAGTCTCAGAAAAAAATCCTCTGAAATGACCAAAATGAAAGATTCCTGTTGGAATCTCTGAAATACCAATGCAAAAATGCAGACAGCTTCTCTGAAACGTGTATCTTCACTGTGTTTTCTTTTGCTGTCTGCAAACACTTGTATAAAGCTCACAGTACTTGAACACCTAATTTACTGGTCCATTCACAGCAAGCCTTATCAGTAATTTGTCACCTGAGCTATTCACTCATTTGAATCCTTATGCCATTTACAGATTTTATCAATAATTCCATTTCTTACTATGTCTGTGTTATTTCACACCATAGAATCAAAATAGTCTTAACGTTTCTTCTTTAGTAGTAGTTTTACTAGTACGAGTAGAAGTGATTAAGTTTTGTATTAAAAGCACTTTACAGATTGGTTAATTATTTGCTTTATTCAGGCAGGTGATCCAACAGCTACTGTAATCGCACTGTGTTCGATGAGAGATTTCAATATGTCTCAAGAAACGTGTCAGCTGGCTGTCAGAGACACTGGTTGTCTTGAAGTGTTAGTTAATTTACTCGATACAGAAGAAACTAAATGTCAGGTAAGTAGCCTTAACAAATAGAGATATGAATATGCCCTGTCTATTAGTATATTTTTTCAATTTTCAAAGTTACAGAGTGTAAAGAAAATTAATTTCTTTCTTTCCTCATTCCTCTATTTTTTCTTCAGATTTTTTAGAAAGAAATCAATTTCCGTGAGTTTCAGTTTCCTTCTTTTCTCCTGCTTAAACATAAAAGATAAAATGTTTTAGATAACCCAGCATTTTAAATTGTGTTAATGGTTTTTTTTTGTAATTAAATAATGTTTAACATCTGTTGTTTCCCATTATTTAGACTGGTTCATTAAAAATCCTGAAGGAAATTAGTCAAAATATACTGATCAGACATGCAATTGCAGATCTTGGGGGCTTAGAGATCATGGTGAAAATACTGGACTCTCCAGATAAAGATCTAAAATGTTTGGCAGCTGAAACAATTGCTAATGTTGCTAGATTTAAACGAGCACGAAAGACAGTGAGGCAATATGGAGGAATCAAGAGATTGGTAAGCAGACATTAAAATTTGTACCCTTGTCATATGTGTATTTTTGTTAACATATGTGTTGTATGTGTGATTATTGTGGTAGTGTTTACCATAATTAAAAAGCAATATAATATCAAATTTCCCTTTAGATACTAAAAAATTGGGGTTTTTTTTAGGTTGGGCTGTTGGACTGTGTTTCAGTGGGAACACCAAACCAAGCCAAAGATACTGAAACAGCACGCTGTGGGGCTTTGGCGCTCTGGAGCTGCAGCAAAAGCACCAAAAACAAGAAAGCAATCCGTAGAGCTGGTGGCATTCCATTATTAGCTAAATGGCTCAAATGCTCGGATGTGAACATCTTGATCCCAGTAGTGGGGACACTACAAGAATGTGCCTCAGAGGTAAGTAAACGCATATAACTAAGTTATTTCTAAGCATTAAAGCAATTGGCTACTAAAAGAAAGCATTATATTTCAATATTACTTAAATCAGGACAGTTATCCCATCAGGAAGTAGATGCTTTGTGTTATCAAAGTGTTTTTGAGGTCACAGCTTGTAACAAAGTAAAGGCCACATATTTTTTATCTAAATGGGTAAGACTAGTATGTGAAAAACAGTGAGTAGAAATGAAAAGCATAATCAGTTTCATTGTTTTCATCATGTTTACAAGTTTTGTACCCTAAGATGCTGTATTCTGATTAATCAGGACATTTAAATTCTACAAAGCTAAGGTGTGGCTAAGAAGACCCAAGGCAGTGAAGGCAGAGAAGTTTACAGTGTCCTTGTGAACTGGGTAACATGGTGTCTGATCAATTGCAAATAAAGGAAAGGAATATATCGGTGATTTTTCTAGAGACTCCCACGGCAGGTTTCACAACTTAGGGAATATTCAGTTTTTAAATTTAAATACAAATATTTTTTACTGTGGCCATATATGTGATTACATGACTGGGACAGTTCTGCTTAACTTCTTTATCTATGATGGAAACAAGGGGATCAAAGGGACCTTCAGTGAGTTTGCAGACAACACCAAGTAGGGTGGGAGCATTGAATTGCTGGAGGGCAGGAAAGCTCTGCAGAGAGATCCTGGACAGGTTGGATCGATGGGCTGAGGCTGGTGGTACAAGGTTCAAGAAGGCAAAGTGTTGGGTCCTGCCCTGGGGTCACAACAACCCCAGACAGTGCTACAGGCTGGGGGAAGAGTGACTGGAAAGTGGCCCAGCGGAGAAGGACCTCAGAGTGCTGGTCAGCTCTGGCTGAACATGAGGCAGAGTGTGCCCAGGTGGCCAAGAAGGCCAATGGCATCCTGGCCTGTATCAGCAATAGTGTGGCCAGCAGGACCAGGGCAGGGATTGTCCCTCTGTACTCAGCACTGGTGAGACTTCTTGAATTACACAAATTTAGACGTGGTGCATGAGACACAAACCTGGCAGGTTTTCAGTTCAGTAAGTCTATACTGAGAAGGTGATGTTTTTGAGGGATTTTTGTCTGGCCTAACTTGAAAAATACACTAAATGCATCTCTTACAGAGATGTTTCCCCTCTCTTAAACAATCATCCCCTATTAGAATGCCTGTTGGTTAAAATTTCGAAGAACATATCACCAAAAGAATTTAATTCTAAGAACATATTTTTCTAACCTTGTTATAGGAAAAGATCTGTTGTTTTGGCTGGTTCTCCATGAAATGGGTGGGTACTTCTTGATCACATTGTGAAGCATCCTTTACTTCCTTGGCTCTGGGCAGGGAGTCTGGACACCTTGTAGAATATTCTGCATTCTGTTTAAGCCAGGTGGCTAGAAAATAAGCATTACAGCACCTGGCTTTACAGGTGATTTGAAGAGAACTGTAGAGAATTTCTGTATTTGCTTACCTTTGAGATCATCAGTAGTGTTTTCAAGGCAATGATGACTTGCGACAAAGTACAAGATTTCTCATTATCAAACCCTAGAATTGTAGCACTGTATTGTTACTGTGACCTATTAACTATTAATATACTGGATTTAAAAGATGCAGTTTATCTTTTTAGCCAAGTTACAGACTTGCAATAAGGACAGAGGGAATGATTGAGAACCTGGTGAAAAATCTGAGTAGTGAGCATGAGGAGCTTCAAATGCATTGTGCAAGTGCCATATTTAAGGTAATTGTAGATCAGAGCCAGGATTAGCCCCTTGTTTTCATGTGATTGTCAGTTTTAAAATTTCTTAATTTCATGATTTCTCCCATGTGTAAGAAATTACTTTATATAAATGTTGTGAATCTTTTAGCTGCATATTTAATATTGTAATTAAGTTTCTACTTGTTCTTCCTGTGTGCAAGCTCTAAATTGCATAGGTAGCCAGTGGAGAGAAGCCTCTGGATTTTTGATGTTTGTTTGCCCACAAAGTGGACAATGTGACAATATAAGCACTGCTGCATGTACAATATCAGTTTTCTGCCAAACTCTCTTAGTGAGTTGTTAGCATGTTCAGATACTTTGATACAATATTTATGTTTTTTTCTGTATTAGCTTTAACTAGTTACAAGCTAGCTTTTGAAGGCATCATTTTACACATTTGTACATAATGTGTATATTTAATTGTTTTGTGTAGTGCGCAGAAGATAAAGAAACACGTGACCTGGTTAGACAGTATGAAGGTCTACAACCACTATCTGTTCTGCTTGATAACAGTGAAAACAAAGAACTTCTGGCAGCTGTGACAGGAGCAATCTGGAAATGCGCAATCAGTATAGAAAACGTGTCAAAGTAACAATTTAATTTTACAAGCATTTATGACATGATTGTGTTTTGATTTTATGGGCCTCTATTGTCTCAAAAATTGTTGTGTCATGATTCTTCTAAAACATTCTTTATAATCAGTTGTACTTTCTGTTTATGCTGTTCTGTACAAAAGAATTCAAGATTCATAGGTTAGAAAGAGTATCAGTAAGAGGTCACCTCTTCCTGCAGCCCTCATTTTAATGTACTTTGCTGGATAAAGGCTGGATAAAAATTAGGAAGATTTCCACTATGGTTTTATATTCTGGCTTTTTTACTGTCCTAGATGAGTTCCCAGACCCATGGTCTTTACATCCTCTACTGCTGTCCTACTGCTCTTTGCATTCTTGATTGCATGGTAACCTAATTTTTCAAAAGGTTGTATCCTTCTTTTCTTCAGGTTTGGGTATCTGCACTGAGGTGTCTTGATTTTGGATCAATCAGTGATAAGACAGACTGAATGGCTCTCTCTGTGCTAGTAAACTAAACAGGGCCAAATCTTTCAGGGTTCAGGCACTATGCTAGGTTTATCTGTACTGTTTAACTGCCAGCATAGTCCCTTACACAGTTTGGCCTGTGGCAGCAAGCACTCTCCCAGACAATGCCCAGACACTCCTTGGGAACAGTGCAAGCAACAGATTGTTTCCATTAGACAGAATGGGTGAGGCCACCCTGAGTCGTGAGGAGAAGAGATTTTGGCCATATGGATGCTATGTTGTGCTTCTCGTCCTCAGGGCTAGAGAATGAGCCCTTGCCTGTTTTATTTATTAGTATAGCTGTAGCCAATAATTCTGTCCAAATGCAAACAGATTTTTGCTGGGCTACTCACATATCTTTGGCAAGTGCTTGGTGCTTCACAAAGGTTACTAGCCAGGCACAACTCCAGCTGAATTTGTGTATTACGTAGTGCTGAGTCTGAAGCAGTAAAGCCGTATCCAAATTCAAGATGGGAGGGCACTAAAGAAAGGGGAGTGAGGACAATATGAAAATACCTAAGTAGAACTGGAGAGATGAACTTGAGTCTGTCATGGAGCTGGAACTAACAAACCCTGCTGGTTCCTTCAGAGGCACTTAATTACCATCAATGTGCTCCACAGTCTTTATATAGCTGAAGTTCAGTGCTGAGATGATGTGCTGATACAGATGCCTGGACCTGTCTAGCTCAGGTTGCAGTTCACGTGCAAGGAGCCATTCTGCTTCTGGACACAAGATGGCCCGAGCCAGCAGCTCTGTCAGAGTGTAGCCTGCCTGCTGCACAGCCAGCTCCTGGCGTTCCATCTGTGAAGCAGCTGATATGCAACACAGAAAAAGTAGCCAGAAAAAATCACTTATCAGTTTGGTTTGTTGTTTTTTTGCCTTTTTTTTTTTTTCCAAATGGTTTCCTCACTTTATTGTTCTTTTTTGTCATGCTGTTTATGTTTACTCTTAAAAAAAATAATTATAGGAATACTTCCAAGTTATAGTGAACAAAGAGAGGAAGATTTCTCTTTAAACAAAGGTCTGGATAATAAAAAAAAGAAAGTTTCTCATTTTTCAGTTACTTTAATTGTTATGCTGACAATCCACCTTGGAAAGATTAATTTTTATTGAAACAGTTCTAGTTCTGCCATAAAAATCTCAATTTATTGTTTTTTTGTATGAAAGAAAAGCCACATGTGCAACTGATTCTTGGAAAATACAGAGGGTTTGTAGCTCGAGCAGGCACTTCCAGAAGGTAGGGGCTGGAAGGGAAGCACAAATGAGAACTCAGTAGCCTCAGAGAAATTGTTTCTTATAATTAGATTAGATACAGGTTAGATCTAGCTTGATATACAAAAAATGTATCAGAAAATGTATAAAAGAAAGATACAGTATTTAAGTAGAAATAATCCTCTAAGTTTTGAACAAAACAAATTTAGAAGATGATTCCAGCACTGAGGAAAAAGTCCTGTTCTGAAAGATAGACTTCTGAGGTTTAGCACACAGCCCTTTGTAGGACAGGATCTCCAGGATTTTTGATTTTCAGTATCAAAAGTTCTATGAAGAATGAGGAAACTATTAATATAGCAGTCAAGTCAAATTTCTGTCAGCTTAATTCTTAATTTCAAATTAGAATCTAATGTAATACAATAGAAGTGTACTAGAACTATGGGTCTGACTTACAGAAAATGCAGTGTATTAGGCCTGAACTAAGTATAGAACTGCTCAGGGCAAAGTCTCTAAATTCTCATATTTAGTGAAAAGTAGGAATTACCCTTTGGTTCAGAGAGGTGGAGGAGGGTGTGGCAGACTACTACTCTAGTTGTTGTTAGCATAGCAGGAAAATCAGCTGAAGTTAGGATAGCACAGTAATTGCCACTCCTCTGGTTTGTTCTCAGCTGTTTGTAGATGTTGCATCCCTATGTCGAGTTTTAGAAACCCCTCAAACTACTCAAGAGGTTCCATAGATAACTAAATGAGACTAAAGGTAGGCTCTATGTCACACTTAGAATAAGAGATTGAAATGGATTACCTGTATTAGGATTTCTTCAACAAGATGATTTACATAGAGAAATTGAACATTATACTTCAGTAAGAATGATACTTTCATTATAAAATTAATTTTATAATGGTAACACACTGAAAATAACAGCTTTGGGTTTATTGCTGTCTTTTAGATTTCGGGAATATCAAACCGTAGAAACTTTGGTAGGACTTCTTACTGATCAGCCTGAAGAAGTCCTTATAAATGTCATTGGAGCACTGGGAGAATGTTGCCAAGAGGAAATAAATCGAAGTACTATCCGCAGATGTGGTGGAATACCACCTATAGTGAACCTACTAACTACAACTAATCAGGCACTACTTGTGAATGTCAACAAAGCAGTAGGAGCTTGTGCAACAGAAGCTGAAAATATGATGTAAGTTATTAATATACATAGCATTTTAAATACAGGAAGAATTTTAGTAATTCTGATGCAAATGTAGTCAATTCTAATCTGACTTAAAAGGATATTTTCCTTTTTGTTTTTTACAGGATTGTGTGTGTTAGTTACATCCTACTGTAAAGTGCTGTATAAAAAAATTAAGGAAACATATAGAATGTAAATCTTTTGCATTTTGAGTGAAACCAAATTAACCTTTATTAAATTGATTTTTATTAAACTTAAAATTCAAAGTTATAAAGCACCATTTTGAAATGCTCCATGATAGGTACATGGTTTGACTTGTCTTTTTACCTCTGTTCTCAAACCATAAATAATAATCATAAAGGCTAAATTAGAGAAGGTTATTCTAAAAGGAAATGTGCCCATTTACTGTCATGAAAATAAACTTAAATTTTTTGAGGTAGTGTATTACTAGTATTTCATGTTTTTATCGCTCTCTGTTGTTCCTTTTGTGAACTTCAGACAGTTTTGGACCCTTTTCTTCCCTCTTATTTCTTTGCAAAACCAAAGAAAAAGGCTATCTTTTTACTGAGAGTTGTTCCTCTCTTTGATTTTGTGATGTAGATTTGTATAACTTGCAAAGATCCTTGAGTTTTATGATGAAGTGCTCCAGTTAAATGTCGAGGTGGGCATTTACTGCACTTACTGTTCCCTTACAGGGACATTTACTTCAAGATTCTCGGCATATTTCCCTTCTTATATATAAGGCAGGTCAGAAAGAGAGTTTTATTAAGCTCCTCCTGTTCTAATTTGCATAATTCACTTGATATTCATATAGCAGTGCAGGGAATTCTTTTTCTGAATAGGGCTTTTGTTTTCATGCTTTGGCTGTCACCCAGTGGCAAAAGGCTGGATGGTACACAACTGTAAACATGGGTTGTATGAGCAGTTAGCCATGTAGCATAGAAGTATAAATAAATGAAATCACTTTCTCACTAAAAATCAGCCTTTAGTGTAATGCATTAATCTAACAGAATTAGCATTGAGAAACTTAAATGTCAATAAATATAAATAAATATAAATTGATATTTATAAAACCTCAGACATATTCCATAGTCAGAACTGTCTCTTGTAGTGTCCAGTATGGATAGCTTCATACTCTAATGTGTTCAGTACAAGCATAAAAAATAATACAAGCTGCTGCTAAAATTGTGACAGAACAAAGTCCATCTTGTTTTTAAGAAGGAGAGAATCCAGGTTGTTTGCAAAAAAAATTTATAGAGTTTGTGAAGAGTGAACAAAGGAATCAAATGTTGAATTTGGTTCATACAAAAAATTCTCAGTTGAAGTTCTCAACTCCAGAAGTGTTTTAAAACATTAACAAGTAAACAAGATCTTAGATACAAGTAGAATATACTTACTACTACAGAAAAACTGTTACACAAAATGTATTATTTTTAGCAAGACTGTGACCTGTCCCTTATGTATGCTAGCTAGGCTTGTAGTACTAGAAGAGATAAAGCTGCTGTCTTCTCCCAAAGCATGATTCATCCAAGTGGGGATAAGTTTGATACAAACCTAGCAAAATTTTTAAAAACAGTGCTCAGTTAAAACATTGACAGCAGTGTAATTGTTCACATGTGTAAATTATTTGCCTGAGTGCTCTGCCTCTCACATGGCTAAGAGCACGTAAAAGCAACCTCCCCATGCACCTGTCACCCCACCTCTCTCTCAGAAAAGAAACAAAAAAAAAAGAAGTAAATCCATTCCTTTCCCTTCTCCTCCTCTCAGATCAGTACAGCAGAGCCTGAAATTGTATCTCCTCTTCCAAAGTGCTCTTCTTTTGGGGAAGAATAAGTCACCAAAGACATGAAGGATATACACACGCAGTCTGTAGTAGGACTTTTTTCCATTTACAGAATTTGGGCCCAAAACAATAAGTAGCCTTGTTAGAAACTACTGTGGAGTTCAATCTCTTTCTGTAAACATTTTCTGAAGTTCTTAACCACAAAGACACATCTTAACAATGATGTGGACGTGTGCCAAGATTTTCTTCCAAAAAGAAGCAAAGCAAAGCCACTTGTAGCCTGTAAGTGTGTACAGGTGATGAGATTTGCGGGTTGATACTTAGCTGTCTATTGTCTTTCTTACTTATTTAGATGGAACCCTGTCACATTCCTGATTATTTTGTAATCACTTATTTCTTAGAATGACTTGACAGGTAGTAGGTGATCAGTCCTTCTCTACTATTAGCCTTTGTCTTGACAAATTTGGCTGGCAGGTCTCGAGGCTTGTTTTCTTTGTCATCTGGTACAGACAGGCTCTAGGGCTACTTTTTTAGTTTGGCATTACAGAAGCTTTGAAAACTACTATGATTTTTCTGGATTTTGCTTTCATTGACTTTCATATGTACTAGAAACCCAGAAAAAAAAAGCAGAAAAATTTAAAGGTAAGTTCTCATAATGATTGAGAATTTTCAGATATATTCTCTCATTTCATTACCTGCATGTCTGTTTAACAAAGTGTGGCTTAGAGACTAAATATTTAGTTGAGCTGTCTTCTATTTTGAATGTAGTTATCCTTGGAGCACTAGGTATGTGGAAACCATACAGGCCAAGAGTAGAGCTCACATAATTTCTGTGAATGATTCAAAGATATGTAATGAAGGGGATGGGATTATTATAAGAAATAAAATACTATTATGGAGTATAAAAACCTGAGAGTCTTCTATGAAGCAGTGCAGTTAAATTCTGAGTGAAATGCTGTACAATTCTCTTGTGTTCCATGGAGGAAGCCTGGAGTGACAAAGAGAGACTAGTAGATAGGCACAGATGAATCTACATCTTCTACATCTATTTTGTGTATTTTATTTTTGCCATGTTTCCTAGTTGACACTATAAGTCCTACAACTACTGAATGGAAAGTACACTGGTGTTACTTTTCTGCACCAATCCTTTACTTGAAGGCAACTTCAAGCAATTAAGAGATTCTTATTGGCTCTATTGAGCTATTTCAAATAAAGAACAGCAGCCAGCTTCTCTCACAGCCAAAAATAAGTTGACTTATCTTAAAAAAAGCAGAATTATGTGACTGAACTTCCTTACTCTTATGTGGACAGTGTGAAGCTGTTCTCCATGCTCGGTCTGCTGCACCCCCACTGACAGAGATGCTGCAGTACATTTTTAATGTATATTCATCTTTTTGAGAAACTTTTTACAGTTTTTCATTTTCTCTTACTAAAAACAAAGGACTAGTGCTTATTCTCTAACTGTCACTAGATTTTCTTTTGCCCTTTCCATTTAAAAACCCATAGACTTCATCACCAGTGTTCAAAACTGAGGGTTTAGAATCTTATAAACCAAAATGTACAATTATTTTAGCCGAACAGATGGAGTTTGAGTCATTGGTATACACTATTTATCAAAGCAGTCTGCAGCAACTAGTGAAGTTTTAAGAAAAATGCTAAATTGTGGTTTCAAAAAGGACAAGATTACATTTTGCCAGAATTAAACCCTATAATCTTACCAGTGAGCACAACACAGAGTCAGTATAACTTTGTTTATTTACATTTGTATTTGTGGTCTAAATTGGCAGGCAATTAAACTAAAGTTCTCAAAGTTCTGGCACATAAGATTGTAACAGAGAAAGATGATAGATATGACAAACAGATGTCTCGGCTGCATGTACATATGTGTATTTAAGCAATTCTTATTGACGTTTCTACTGGAAATGTTCAATGTTAAGTTTTAATTTGAAAGAGAAGTACTGTTTCAGATTAACAGCTGTGCTGGTTTCAGATATATTAAAAAAAAGGAAAGTAAATTGCTGGAATTGTGACCCATGTCTTCCTCATGATGTTCAATATTGTCATGATGTCAAGATTCTTAAATTATTTGAAAAACCTTTGCTAAGCAACTTTACCTGTGAACAGACAACAGAAATCATTAAAAACTCTATATCTTGTTAAGTTATCTGCACTGGTCAAATAGCAACTAACAATGCACTGTAACCTGAACATTCCAGTAATCTCTGAAGGGGTGTAAATGCATTGAAATTATTTGTCCATAAGACCTATGCTATATACACACCATACACCAGCTGTTCTGTGGAAGGCAGGAAGATGTTTTGGTGACACACCTTGCAGTTGCCTTTTGGTGGGAGCAATGCCAGCAACATATCCCGTTACGTCTGCTCCAACCATGTCTGGCCAGCACAGGAGCGCCTCTTCAGCCATTTCTGACTGCCAATACGACTACTTTTGGTTATTTTGAGGAGCAGAATAATCTGCACCTGTTCTAAATTATATCAGTGATCAAATAAGATCAATCTAGGACAAGGTACAGCACTTTGAATTAGAAGAGGTGGTCCAGTTCTATTGTGAGATGCCTTGGCTACATTAAGGAGTAGAGCCACAAGAGTTCAGAATCTGAGCTCTTGGGTTTGAATTCCACATATTTATATATTTATATATTGTTATGTACTTACAGTGAAGCACCAGACAGCAATTACCTACAATAAAGCTTACATTTCTGCTATGGGTGAGTTTCATGCCTATTAAGGTTTTGACTATTAACAATAGTGTCCTGTACATTAGACACATTACATACATGCAGATCAGCTATTCTATAAAGCACTTAAATATTTGAATATTAATGTATTTAATATTAAGATTTTTACATCAAATTAATATTTTTTTTAAATTTTATGAGTTTCTGTTCAGCTTTCAAAGAAAATGTTTTGCATTTTTATTAAAAAACTAGTATTTTAACAGTCCCATGAGTGGTTGCTTACTCCAGATTTAACTGTAGTTTAATTTTATCATCAGAATGTTGACAAATAATTATGAAACATATAATTTTAATGAAACCACAGAGTGATTAATGTGCTAGCTATGGATCAATACAGAATTGAATGCAAACCAGAGTAAATTTTATGGTATATTTATTGTGGTATGCAGCTTATTATAGCATCCTACTAATTATAATAAGTTTTGGGAAGAAAATTAGATACGAAAACTATATACAAAAGCAAATCAGAATATTGTTTAGCATTATGCCATCAGAACCAAAATTTTCAAGATTACAAGTCTATTTTCCTCTCTCTTTCTTTATTTGTAAAGAAACCTGACTGTGTATTTTTGTCAACTTCAAAAAGGAATTTTCACATAGGAAGGAAACTAATGTCTAAGCACTTTCATAGAGGAAATATTTTTCAGGACCATTTATTTTAGCATTCCCTTTGCTTTTAAGGCAGATACACTCAGTCAGCACCCGTTTTCTTCATATGCTGGATTGTGCAGTGGAACCATAAAAAGATGGAAAATTAAACTCTTTAGCAATGCTTTCTTAATTGTCAAATATATGCTCTCAGCAAGATGAAAATGAAAGGGTTTGTGCTTGCATGGTGATTACACAGTGATAATTCTTCCAGAATAAGAATTTAAGAGCCTCATTCATGTATGTAGAGTTCTTTTTATTTGAGTTAATCTAGTGTAACTGTGAGAAAGCAGTACTCAGTGATGAACAAGGTAATTTGGAGATTTTTTTGTTTTGTCTCTACTGTTTTCTGCTTTGATTTTATACATGTTGAATGGCCAGAAAACCACACTTTCAGGTATTCTGAGATGGGTTCTGTTGCATCTAAGAACAATTGGTCTTTCTGGTCTTCAAGCAAAAGACAAAACTCTTCTTCTCAAAATGAACAATAAAGTGAGGCTAGTTTACATTGAAACACTGAAGAGAAGACAAAAAAACTGAAAAGAAAATTGAAGTAAACTTTAAATTGAAAACGAAGCTTTAAAAAAGTGGAAAGGAAAGGTAAATCAGCCTAGAGGTTGCTTTCTTTAATTGTGGTGGAAAAATCTGAGCTCAGTGCTTGGCTTCTATCTCTTGATTTTTATATACTGGTTGGAGTTGGGTCATTTATATTTAGCCCCTCTTGGGAGGAAGTACCTCATGTTGGTAAATGATCAGTACTCGCTTGACTAGAGGAGAGATTCATGGGTTCTTTTTTAATTAATTCCAATATAGGAAAAAATTCCTTGTGCTTTCTGAAATGACAGGAGAGTAATGTTAAAATTGCTTAAAAGTCTTTGGGGTTTGGAGCCATTTAAAAGCTTGTTTTGAAGCTTTTACTTGAATCATCCTTACTATGTGAACATATATGTGTAACTGTGTAGTTTGTGATTATGCTGTTTTATTTTGTTGTGTTTAAACTTCTGAGATTGTCCTTTGAATGATGATGATTTTCTTTCAGTTGAATTGGAGCTGAGAATGTAAAATAATGAAATTGGCAGGCCTTAAAAATTTGCAGTTTTTTAGCTTAGCCATAACTTTGTGCAAGAAGTATTATTTTGAAAAACATGGTTGTTTAACCAGTTTGCATAAAAAGATTATTAATTAGACTGCATGTCCTTAATTAATTTTTCTTCTTCAAATGGTGATAGGATTACATACAAAGTTCATTTTATAATTAGCTTTAAAATTTCCTGGCAAACCATATATGGTGAACAAGAAAGAATTGTTTATTTGCTGTTTTTAAGCTCAATCTGTATTCCAGTTTCTTTTGCATTTACAATTAAAGATGTAAACACATTGTATGCAACTGCATTTCTTATTTTTGAAGTTAGACAATGAAGGTGTATTTTCTTCATCTTCAGCTCATCTGCTTTGAGCTTAACAGAGCTTTTTTTTTTTTTTCTTTGGATAAAGGTATGTTAGTAAAGGCTATTAAGTTTTGTTTGACCTTCCTTTCCATTTACGGTATTCACTGGAACCTAATGTGAAGTTATAATCCCCAAGCCTGATCAATATGTAAACATAATGCAGATGGTGTGGAGATGATTCTGTTGATAATTCATTTCTCAGCTCCTCATGAAGATACTTTGATTACAGTGTGTTTAAGTAATTATAACATAGTGCTCAGTGTTGGTCTTGTTAGTAAGGAGCACATGGAAACAAGTTACACGTTATTCATGCCCAACAAAGGATGCTCTGTGGTGTGACCATTTTAATTTCAAATGCTAGATTAGAAACATAGTGTTTTAAAATATGTAATAGAGCAAAGTAAATACATTAAGCATAGACTGAATAAAAAGTTAAGTACATAGTTTTGGGCATAAATATTTGTTTTGGAAAGTATTTGTTACTATGTGAAAGAAGCCAGTATGGTCGAATTCAGATTTCACTTTGCATGCAGATCGTTAAAAAGTCACATGCTTGTTTTCACATTTATGAGTTCTGGTTATAATGTAGTTTACTTTGTCTTCTATAAGAATTTTGAATGACAGTGCTGGAAAAAAATAAACAACATTAATGAGACATAGGTAGGAAACATTTTGTATTTACATCATTTGCTCAGACCCATCTGGTATTGTAAGTACTGTTTACTCATTATGTTGATGGTGATTAGCTGATAATAAAACACAGGCACATGCGTAAAGCAAAACAGTGTGTTAAAATCATGCCTATGTTTGTTAAAGCAGTGTTGCAAACAAACTGATGCAATTTGAGATTCATCATTGTCCACTCCATAACTAATTATCTCTTTTTTGTTCTGTTTCTGCAATAGGATAATTGACAGTCTAGATGGAGTTCGCTTATTATGGTCGTTATTGAAAAATCCTAACCCAGATGTTCAAGCAAGTGCAGCGTGGGCTCTTTGTCCTTGCATTGAAAACGCCACGGTAAGATAGTATTTAAAGTAACAGTTTTGTTATATATACATATATATATGCATATGCAATTTTTATATTTGGATGATTTCCAGCAATGTGTTGTTTGCTACCTAGACTCCTTGTTTCATTCTGTTAACTGCTTAAAAAATGTATATATTCACTTTTTAAAAGTGAATAGTCCTCCATGTAGCACTCATTTTATAATATGTTTTGCCTTTGTGGTATTTAATGTATTTGGAAAATATACTTTAATAACTTATCAGGATTTAAACTTACTGTTCCCAAGTAAAACATGCTGAAAACAGAAAGCATCTACTCACAGACTATGAATAGTACAAATCATTCTAGTTGTTCTCCACTATGAGGTACTTCAGCTATGTTCTCAAGAGACCATCATTTGATTTCAGAGCATATTTCAGACTCAGTGCCAATGTAATCCTTAGGTTTTCTGCTCAGACTGCCAACAAAAAGTGCCAGTTGTGAATAGTGGTGGTTGTGCAGGTCAGTTGTGTATAGAAGACTGAGTTATTCATGTATTTCATGTCAGTTTCCAAATAGAGATAAACCTGTGAGTATAAGCTGCAAGTCATCTTCTGTGAATTCTCAACACTGACCTGTGGTGGAATAAATGGGCAAGATTTTGTTTCCCATTAGAAGTTTCCTAGAGTACTAACTTAATTCCTTAGTCCTTGTACAGTAATAGCTTCCATTTCCAGTTTACTCTATAATTGATATGACTTCTGCATCTTCTCTCTACTCTTCCACAAATACATATACTTCTACATATAATTTGAGATCCTGACTATGTAAAGAATGAAAATTCCTTCTAAGTGCTAGATATCCTTAGCATCCTTTGTAGGCAGTGTTTCCTGTTTGGAATTGAGCAATGTATGGCTGCTATTAATTTATATATAGAGAGATATATGGATAAAAGTATTGTGAGAATACTTGTTCTTGATTTTCATAACTTGAGCATTTTATATTTCTTCACAATGATTTCTACAGTGGCAACTTGCCATTTTGCAGACATGCTGGTTATTCTGAATTATCTTTTCATCTTTTTTTCCCCGCCCTAAATGTTCACTCGAGTATAATAAAGGTTTTTTGGTACCTAATGGTGTGGTCTATACATGTCTCTTCTGTCATGGTATAAGTATACCTACCTCTCTCTTGAACAATATTGCTATAATTGAACGTTACAATATTACTTGATCTCAGTTATTACTGTGTGTAATACTTATTGTGTGTGACCTGAAGAGCCAGAGTTGAACTGCACATTGCTGGAGTTTCCACTAAAAACACTTTTTCAGAAACTAAGTGAATAGAGAACATCTACTGAAATTATAGATTACACAGACTTTTTTCTTGGGGTTTTTTTTCCCTAGGGTGTTTGATGAGTGCAAGCTATGTACATCCTTAGTGTAGCTATCCTTCTTTCATCTCCCTTGGCTGCCTGCCCCAATGCTAATCTGTGACCCCACAAAGAGTTCTTTGTGTGAGCCTCAGGCCGAGTGGCACACTGAAACAAACCTACCAATAATACCCTTTCCGCTGACACTGAATAGAAAGAAATATGTATAAAGCAGCAGTTGTAGCCACACTGTGGAAGTGAAGCAACTATTTATAGCTAAGGAAAGTTTTGACTTTTGTTGTTCAAAGTTATTGTTATTCAACAATTAGCATGATCTTCCAAGAAGCAGTTTGGTGTATGCAGTGCTTGATTCAAAACCAGTAATAAGTATATGACTTTAAAAGATTATGTGCATCCTGGCTTTTCCAAGCCTGTACATGGGACTTCAAACTGTGTTGCAAATAGCTGTGAGCATGGAATCTGGATTTGTTTTCTTTTTGTGTTCTTTTGTGGAAGCTGCAGTGGTTCTCTTCTGTGTTGTGGAGGCTCACAGATGAAATTGAACTTGCTAATAGTATCAGAAACAAATGTTTTATAACAGTGTAATGCAGCATCCATTTTTCCACACAGACATTTTCTGTACAAGCAATTTAAAGGTTATTTTCTGTGTTTATAACTTAGAAGCCAGTCAATCATTCTAATAGGGCGGTTATTGTCATAGTGTGTGAGTATGTGTTCCTCTCTCATGCACTTACTTTCACCATAATCTGTTTAAGACTGGGAAGTCTACCATTGCTGTTTTACCATTAGGGGATAAGACACAAAAGGCCAAGATTTGAATTCTCAAGAAGTTTAAATATTTGTCAGTTTTGATCTTTCAGGTCTCACTAACTTGCCTGCTGTTAGGCAACTAATTGCAAAAAGAGAGGAACCCAAGTTCCCATAGCCCTAGTTTATATATGTTGACGGTCACATTATGGTAGTTGTTTCAGAGTACTTCCCGTAGAATAGGCTTGTATGGTATAGCTAAGTGAGATTGTTTGTTACAGCAATATGATAAAGTTCAGTGACATTTGGTCCATGACAGATCTGTGACTTTTTAAATAGAAGATACAAATTGTACACTGTAGTACACAAACTTTTAGAGCTCTGGCAACCATAATATTGGTTTGATATCAGGCAGCACTTCACATGCCTGGACTAGTTCTAAATATGTTTAGCCTGAAGAATTTCTTGTAAATATCTTGCTGTTAGAGATATAATTTGTTTGGTAGAACTCTCCTGAGAAAATTTGCAGAGAACTTGAAAGCACTACTTTTGAGTTTTAGACAAATATGTCATGATTTTGGATAAATTAGTTCATACATTTATTTAAAATCTAAGGCATAAAGAGACAAAAATGTAATTTATTAAAAGGAATTATCTGCATAGAAGCAGATTCTTATTAATTAGTTCCTTACTTCCAAAAGGAAACATTACTACTGCAGGCACATTGGTAGTGAAAAAGTGTAAGTACAGTGTCCAAGAAACACAAATGATTATGAAAAATGGCTAAGAGAAGTCTACTCAACCCTGTTGATGTTGGAACAGCAATATTGGGTTATGATGCTTCTTTGAAAAACAGTATTTGTTATGTTCTTCCAGCATACATCAGCCCAAACAGAAACATTTAGAGAAATTCTACAAAGATGTCATTTGGACTATTCTAAAAATCATGAGAAGGCATTGTGCCAATAACAGAAACACTGCCAGCTTGAATTTGTATGAAAATGCCTACTTCCTCACAGAGTAACCTTCTACTAGAACCTTTAAATAAATTAAAAAAAAAAAGAAAAAAGAAAAAAAGAAAAAAAGTTGTTATTTTCTGTCCTCATATTTAGGAGAGTTTTGTGTGCAAACATTAGAACAGGAATGGTAATGTCAGGCATTGTGTTCTTCTGTCGTTTTGTACTTGCATATCAGCTTTCAACTTTCAGTTTTAGCCTCTTTATAGCTACAACTGTAAGGCTTTCTTAAAGAACTTCAGGAAGCCATCTATGTATAGAGTCTGTCAAAGTAATTTAAGTAAACGGTCAGAAACTGGGGGTTTGAGAAACTAGTAAATTATTCTGTTTTCTTAAAATGTACTTGCAAAATGACATCTCACACTTTTCTAATAAATCGTGATTTCAGCTCTGCAGTGCAATATCAGTGTGATGAAATGATCAGTCATCTAAAGTTGTCTGTGCATTTCCTACATAAGGGGAAGGAGAATGTCCATGGTGACAAAGAAAAAGCCAAAACCAAATGAAAACTAAACTAGGTTTAATAGGGAAGGGTCATGGGATGGGTATGTGTGAAGGTCAATTAATCTTCAGTCTTGCAACAGTATTACATACTGAGGAAGTGATTACTGCAGCCAGCAGTCTGGAGTTAACCTGTGGGTGGAAAATAGGCTGCTGATGACCTATGCTATGTAGGATTCTTACATAGATTTTGCTTGTTATGGAAGTTTTAACATAACCATATGTATAAAACCACAGAGAGCATTTCTTTACTGAAAGTAACAAAGAAATGTAGTTGAACTTGGAAATTCTAATATATAAAAAAGAGTAAAATTATTTGCTGTTTTAAAGTAATTAAGATGATTTGTTTACACATTTTACTAATTTAAAACTGTAGTATATAAAGATAATCATGCTCTATATTACACACTACTTAGTTTGTTTTATATTTTTAGAATTTTAATTTAGCAGTACCAATACATTTTTGTTTACATACCACTCTTTGGTTAAGCCTATAATGTCAAAATTCCCTACTTGCATATGTACAGCCTTTTCCAGTTTCTTTTTTTTTGTCTTCACTGTGCTTCTTGCAATTCTATACAGAAACCTTAGACTTCAAACTTTGTGCTCTTACTGCTCTCTTTCCATTTTCCTATTTGTTATCTATAGAAGTATAATTTTTTATATCAGTCATACCTACTTCTCTGTATTTGCTCTCATTTTATGGAGTTTTTTATCCTTAATAGCTGGATTTAGACCTTTCCAAATTATAAGAATTTGTTATGAACTAAACTTTGAAAGTATACTATAAGGGAGATAAAAAGGAATTTTTTGTTTGCCCCTCAGGCCTTGCAGAGAACCAGGGTCCTTGGAGATTTAGGAAGCCCAGGAAGCCAGACTTGGCTTGGTGAATCCATAGCTGACTGCTGTGGCTGCAGGGAATGTGGGGAACCAGCCCATGCAATGATTCTTGACACAGGCGGCCTAGCTTAGTGAACCAGCTACCAGGAGTTGTTTGGGCCTCCTATAGAAATGCTGGAAAACCTGGATGGACCGACATATGTTGCCCTGAGGTCCTTAATGTCTACAAATGTAGCAGTCCAGTTTCCGTAAAACACATAACCTGAAAACTGTGAAGCAAAGGGAAACTAATGGTGTAGCCTGTATCTCCCTCATAGAGGAGCCTTGGGTCCCAAGTTCCATGCAAAGCAGCTGCCTGGGAGCTTGGAGACCATGAGAAGCCAAAAAGCTTAGGAGCTCCTGGAGACCTGGCTTTCCAGCTGTTTGGCAGCCCATCAGGCAAGAAGTCAGGGATTCTATGAAAAACTAGAAGCCAAGCAGCCTGGCAGGCTACTCACCAGCCATCTGGCTGACAAGAGAAAAGATGAAGAGACACATTGGTAATTTAGCCTGCCTTTCTGCCTGGTTTCTGTCAAAACTTTTCAAGAAGTCGTTGTGTTCTTATGGAAGGTTTTGGTTCCATTCCATTAGCGTTTTCTGATTGAATACTGCTCTGTTGGAAAATATTTGACCAGCTCTTCTTGTAGCTTAGTTTATAACAGCTACACATGCCAGTCAACAGCTTGTCATGTAGCTGCTGTACTTTTAAATCAGGATTGCTAATTGGATTTTAAAAATGTAGTAAAGGTTTAAACCCCATCCTCCTCCACTTTTTTCCCTCCCTTCTTTGTTTTTCCTTTTTGTCCATCTCACTCTTTTCCTGTCTTTACACTCTCATTTGCCACATGGGACTTCCATAGATCATAAGGCAAGAAAAGTGCATGGAGATCATTGTGTTTCATTTTCTGCATAATATAAGCCAAAAATTTTCAAGCAATCATTTTATCTAGTGCTGAAGCTTTTGATTGAACTAGAACATATTTTATACTTCATGCTGCTTGTTCAGATTCTCAGTGGTCTGTAATGGTGAGTGGTACAATATGATATAATTGCCTTCTTATATACGACTCTATTTCATGGAACCATGCCAGAGTTGCAAAGACACAAACAATAAGTGTAATAGCAATTTATGAGCTTGTGTTGTCATTGCATTGATTGTTAGCTAGACCATCCTCAGAACATTTCAATAATACTTCTGTGAAAAAAAAATTGGGATTTTTACATTTACCCAGGACTGAACTTCATGTGTAGTCTGCCAGACTGAAAAGTAAAGAAAACAATAGACAAAAGGACTACTAAAAGTTGCATTAGTGACTATGTAGACTTTCCCCCGCACACCATTTTTTAGACAATATGCATTGCATGCATTCTTGGGCTGTACACTTGGATAATGGATTTTACTTTTGTTTATTGAAACTGTCAATAGAAATATATTTGCAAAGTGTTTAACTGTGCTATGATCAAATCCCTAAAGAGACAGGAGTGAAGAATTCTACTCTTACAGGCTGTAGAGTAGTGTTGGAACCATGTTAAAGTGACTCTGCTTTGTTGCTATGGCTTTAGCTGCTTCAGTGAGATAAAGAGTTCATGAAAATTCATTTTGTTTTCCACTCTTGTTTTCCCAACACATTGCATTTGCCCAACACAGAAGAAAAGTTGTGAGATGTAGTAAAGTAGTCTCATCTTTCAAGATGTTTCTTCATCTCTTCTGCTACAGTGGAAGCCTCCATAGCTGTATAAACAGAAATAAAATTAGCCTTTAATTATAAAGGAATTTGATTATTACCATTGAGTATTTAATTAAAAAATGAATAGAAAGTTGCTTATATGAACTGTTTCCCATTTTCACTGAGCAGCTATAATATAGAAATTTCTGTTGCATTTCTTTATTTTGAATTTTAAATTGGTTTGTGCAATAAGATGAGACGTTATTCAGTTGGCAATAGCAAATGGAAATAGCTTCCTTCATTAAAGAAAAGGTAGTTTAAAGATGGCTCTTGATAACTCAAGTTTGTTTGCACAGCCATACCGTCACTTTTTTGGGCAAAAGCAATTCAGTTTGACAAATTAACTTTGACACCTTAAGCTTTTTAAGATGTTCTAAGAGTGAAATACTAGTTGTTTTTAGTGGAGAAACTTTTATCTTTCAAGTGGAGTATTTTAAAAGATAAACAATGTGTTTTTGTAATATGATGTTTAAATCTTTCAAATAAAGAAAACAGTATACACTTTGGAAGAAAAAAGAAAGGAAATAACTTAGAAAAGAATCCAGTAGTTCTTCTACAGGAGCTCTATGTCTCAACTTATGACTGATGAACTTTATTTACTTCATGAAAATGAACACAAAAAACCATATGATATGATGATGAGAGAACTCAAAAATCCCAAATATTCTCCTTGTATAAATACTGCAAAATCAAGTGATTTTTCCAAATCTGTCTTTCTGCAAATAGTGTAATAGTTTCTGCTCTTAATTAAAAGAAATGTGCAAAACTGGTCTGTCTCACAGTATTTCTGCTCTTGGTTGAAGCCAATATAGAAATAAGTGAAAAGGGACAGTTAACCAAATTTTAATCGTGCAGTTCAGCAAGATGAGATTGTGTAATTAGAGTAGTGGGATGAGGCTTTTATTAGCACAGCAGGTAACTGTGCTGGCCTCATCATCTATGCCAGATAGATGAGTTTTTACTGCTTGAGATTGCAAAGTCCTCCCTATGAATCCAATTTTAAAACAGTATGTATCATACTTTCTGAGGAGAAAAACTTTTTAGTCCACTAGTTGAAGACGTGGTCACATGAAGTCATGAAAAATTCTGTTATCTCTTCCCATCTTCTTCATCCATTTAGAATGCAATTTAACAATCCATGTTTTTTATATGTCACCCCAGGTTAAATAGTAAATTAAAAAGTATAATAATGATGAAGATTTAAAATGAAGTTATTTCCTGTTAATACAGCAAAGCTTTCTTCCTCTTGAATTTTTTTAACATTTTTGTGTCTTTTTAAAATTTCTGTGTTTGGCCACTTGCTTTGTTCAGCTCAGGAAATATTGTTAAAATGGATGCATTCAACCTATCATTAACATGTGCACTCAGGTGTATACAATAAAATCACCTATTTATTGCTTATCAGTGATTTTATCAATATTTTTCTCTAGAAAGACTGTTAGTCTTACTGTGCTATTTTTTTCTCTTGCGTAATTCTACCTGAGAAGTCTTGTTAGGAAAACTAAGTAAGATTTTGTCACAATAGGGAAGGGAAGGGAGCACCTGGATAAAATGTACTGTGCATAAATATGAAAGCTTAACACACACCGATACCTGGAAATTACAAGCCCTTTGGGTTCTCAGACAAAGTAAGTTGTCTGTCTATTAGTATAGAGGGTAGAATTTAAGGATTGTGTTCATTTCTATTTGAAACACAAAGTTAAAAAGTATTTTCAAAGACTTGCTATACATTATTTTTCTTCTCTTATGTTAATAAAAAAGGTATAGATGAAAATGCCTGAGAGAATTTGGAAACTAAAATCACAAAGTTACTTTAGACTTTATCCTATGAGCAGCTATCTGATCATTAGTACAAGTATAGTCAAAGAACATAGATTGGAAAGAATTGAGTCCAGACTTCTGCAATCACAGGCACAATTTCATATAATTTCTTCTTTAACTGTATTTGAAATATGGCAATGGTATATAATAAATAGACTTATTTCAGTTTAAAAGAAAAGTAGAAATGTACTGTACAAAGCAAGTATGTGGTTTTGCTAAATGATTCAAAAAAGTGGCATTTGTTGTTTAAATCTCTTTGCAAAAAGAGAAATCTTGTACATAACATAATAAACTTTAAAGCTCTCGTTTCAGTCCTTTCTGCTCATTGTTCTTCAAATTTTTTGCCATTTTGCTTTTCTCTTTGTCTTGCACAGACCACCAGACTACACCCACAATCACTTTTAGGAAACTTTCCTGACATGTGGTTTCTGCAGTTTCCCTCTGTTTTTCATCACTGGTAGAAGGTTCTGTCCTTGTGTTTAGCTGGTCTCACAGATGATTGTTGAAAGTCTTTTCTTTTACTTACTGCTGGATTGTTTATGTATTATTCCATCACTTCAGTTGGACTGTACTCCTTTACAAAATG
This sequence comes from Xenops minutus, assembly GCA_035221455.1. Lineage (NCBI taxonomy): Eukaryota > Metazoa > Chordata > Aves > Passeriformes > Furnariidae > Xenops > Xenops minutus. Next base: position 15,234,433 of record JAWWEE010000074.1, read on the forward strand.
TGGAAAGTATAAGATTTTCAGAAGAGAAATTTAACAAGTAGGGTTACAGTCACCTGGAAAGACAATATGTACAGGTAGGAAAACATAAAATGTACATATTGGTTCATTAAGATGAGATTCAGGCTATCTTATCTCTTCATGGAACATCTTTCAAAAGCAGGAATAAAAATAACATACAGATATCTGAACCATGCAGAAAAGCAGAGTGATTTTCTGGGCCCCTTTCAGATCTTAGGCTGTAGCGTTTACCTGTGGAACAGAGGCCTTTCTCATCTGTTGAGCCAGTGTTTATACACAAGTAGTGTATAAACTATTGACTTCTGTAGTGACTTGCAAGGAATTCAAGAAAATATAAAATACATCCTTTTCTTTCCTTCTCCTGCATCTGGTCACTTAGCTGCCTAGCCCTTCAATGCATATAAGTAAGAAATTTATGTGTAGAAAACTTTCTCTGTAACCTATGACCTTTGGTCAAATTTTAAAATGTCAAGACAAACATGAAAACTAATACTAAGAAACAATGTTTTTATTCAAGTGATTATCTGTAGATGCATTTACATTGTGGTATGCATACACTAGCAATGATAGAGGAACGTTTATGCTAATATATACATGGGAAACCTGCTTTTAGCCCACCTGCCTATATATGCAGCTCATATGGAGTGGCAGAGCATTACTCTCCCTTCTGTTTCTCTCAGCTGCTTTTCTGAGCCACAAACCTGCATTGTCCTCCTTCTGCATTTAGATTCTATATTGATTTCTTTAAGGACTTCTGTAATTTGTAAATTTTGGTGTTTTTAAGAACTCCAGTGTGAAGTTTGCTCTTGGATACTGCCCATTTTCTATATGCTGCAGCTTCTGGTTTTTACCCTCATGTTGCATGGCTTTAAACTCTCCCTTCCAGTTTCAAGATTTGTACTGCCTGTGGTGGGAAATGTTTCATTCCCAACATACTTACCCACTGCTTTTGCTTTCTGTGAGAAAAAACCATCACAGCTAAGAGTTCTCTTTGACATTCAGACCCAGAACTAAAAAAAGAGAAGCTGCATTATCTTCTGAAATCATAATTTACTAAGTCCACGAGTGATTTGATGGGTTTGCACAGCAAAGCTAACACAATACAGTTGGACCCTATTCTGTATCTATATTATAGTCAATAGTTCATGTGCTTTTCTTAAGGATTTCTGCAGGAACAGAATACCTAAGTTAGCCATAATTAAGTAATTCTCTATTTTCTGTAGTTATTGGACAAAGAACTTTAAGAGAGCTAGTCAGCTTTTCAGATCCACATCTGAAAGGCTGAAAATCTAACAAAAAATGTCTGGCTAGATTATAGATTGTAAAAAGAAGTTCTGCTAAAGCACAGGCTATATGCACAGTTATTTGCTTACTATAGATTGCCACTCAACTGTTGGACCCTTTCAAGCAGGAATGGTGATTTCTCCAGATTGCATTGCAATACTTGAATTTCCATCCACCCTTTTGTTAATTACTATATTTACAATGAAGTTCCTGAAAATGCTGTTTCATTTTGTAGTGTTGCCTTTCAGGCTCTGTATACCTAGGCATCCTGAGAACCCTTCCTAGATGGTCATTGGCAATATATTGCTTAGCGTTACCCACAGGAGTGTTAGATGTGTTATTGACCCATCTGGTCAATATGATATAACTGATAAAGGAGACTTGTACCTTTCAGAAGTGACAGCTGTACCTTGTGGTATAAAAAATTATAGATACCTTTATTTAGGCATTGAATTTCTGCCTAGATGGTGGTATGTAAAACAGTCTAAATCTCATGTCAATCAAAAGCGCTCTGAGTTCCAAATTAGCCATATTTCTTGGTGAAGGCAACACAGCAATAGCTGCAATTTTGAATAAATATGTCATGCCAATATATTTTTTAAAATATTTGCATATAAATATGGATTGAATATTTAAAAACAACATCTATTTTCATTCTCATTTAGGATTCTGGGGAAATGGTTCGATCATTTGTTGGTGGTTTGGAACTGATAGTCAGTCTTCTAAAATCAAAGAATAAAGAAGTTTTAACAAGTGTATGTGCAGCCATTGCAAATATAGCTAAAGATGAAGAAAACTTAGCTGTTATGACAGATCATGGAGTCGTCCCTCTGTTGTCCAAACTAGCAAACACAGTAAGTAACATCTAAACATACTATACAGTGTCTGAATTTCTTACATCAGACTGCATTATGCCCAAGTAAAAGGTTTTGACAAAAGCAGTAGATCTTACAGCAGCTACAAGGAAGAGCTGTAGAATCCTTCCTCTATGAGATGTATGTTGGACATGAAAACACTCTGTGTCTGGTACTAAAATTACTTTGGAAGATGAGCTTCATTGTAATAGTTACTGTTGTGGAATATTGCTTTTGAGCAGTGCAGCTGCCATATGAAGAAAGCACAAAATGTTGAGAAAGCAACAAATCTAAACATGCAGAGAATCTCAGTGACTATATTTTGCATTTGAATGCTATCTTAATCTAATTTCCAGTCAGTCTGAAAGTACCTTTGAATTAATATAAAAAATCAGAGCACTTCCTAAAAAAAGAATATTAAGAGAGTCTCATAGCTCTATGCCTTACAACTCTCTCAAGTTTTAATTGTACAGGAGTTAAACTGGGACACCTTAAAGATGTTTGAGAATACAATTCTGCTTTCCTATGGATTTTTTGATGTTGTATGTTGAATTTACTATGTTTTTTTCTTCTTCAGAATGATAGCAAATTACAACGTCACCTAGCAGATGCTGTTTCTTACTGTTGCATGTGGGGCAGCAATAGAGCTACCTTCGGAGAGTTAAAGGCTGTGGCTCCCCTAGTACGTTACACGAAGTCAAAAGATCCATCAGTTCAGAGAGCTGCAGCTCTGGCTTTGTATCAACTTTCAGAGGAGCCCGACAACTGTATCACCATGTATGAAAATGGAGTGGTGAAGGTGAGATGGAAAGCTTTTCTTATTCGGGGTTCAAATTAGTGAAGGAGTTTAGCCTGGTCAAAAAAGAGATCTTTAATTTGAAGTAGTTCTTGAGTACTGCTCTGTGCCCCAGACTTTCCAAACTTTTTCCTAAAAATGTGTGATTTATTAGTGAACTAGCAAACAGGATTTCAGTGCTAAAGATATTTCAGTTAAGTTGTTGTTGGCAATGGAAGTATGAAGTGGACGTTTACTTAACTCTGACCTGGGCTGGTAAGGACATCACATCAGCATTTTGTAATTTTCAAGTGACATTTGCAAAATAAGTTGGGTTATCTCAATGGGTAGCTGCCTAATATGGCAGAAAGTCACCTAGAAACTGAGTGTAACTGTATCTGGGGGCAAATTAAGATAGAATAATACAAAGGCTTAGTTCACTTGGAGCTGTTTCAGTGAATTCTGCATTTACTTATAAAAATTATTATTCAGGAGTTAAGAATGAGTACATTCTGCAAAGACCTTACCCTAGGAAGAATTTTTGTCTCAAAACGATTTTTCTAGCAAAGTCTTATCTCACTAGTTGAAGCCAGAAGAGTTATTCCTTTGGCACAGAAGAGATCAGTATTATGGCTGTAGAGATGGAGATAGTAAGAGTACTCAATTTTCATAAATTCCCTGAAAAATTCATTGTATGCAGACTTCTCTTTTTACTTGATGCTCAGGCAAATATATTGACAGTAAGAGCTGACTTATGATGCAGTGTTATTATTAATGTTGATTTTATGCCTGGATTTATGCTAGTGCACTTTACTGTGAGCAGTTTCAGTTCTGACAGTTAATGGTCCTGCGTAATCAGTTATCTGTAGCTGGTTTTAAAGGTTCCATTGGTCAAAAACATTTAAAGACTCAATTCAAATGTCAGTACTTGAACTTACTAAAATCTAAGCTACCCTACCTTCCTATCACAGTTCCATTATAGTGGTTAAACAGTACAAGGAATATACATTGTACTACAGCATTAGTGCTTGTTGCCTTTTTAATGTTGCTTATCTCTCCCTTCAACTCACACAACCCATTTTCTGACTTTCCGTCATCTGTTGTTTTCATTCATTTTATTATGCAGATTTTAGGTTTTGTAAATTGTAGACAAGTGAACATAAAGCCAATTTTGATGTTGCACTTTTACAATAATTCTCTCTCTGTCTAGGTTCACCTTTATTTTTCAGTCGCAGTTAAGGTGTTTAAAGAAATGAAAAGCATTAATTTGCACTTAAAAATAATAGAAATGTACAGAAAAATATCACAAGTATTCAATTTTTTTAATTATCCAGAATATTCTGGATTGACTATAGTAAGGGAGCAAAAATAGAACTTATAAAAGAAAGACCAAAACTGAAAAATAAGGAAACTTGGGTTATGTTTATTACCTCTAAAGTTTTTTTCCAGGGTGCACTTCTCCTCTCATGTACTTGTATTTTTGTAGTAGAGTGGATAAGTGTTTGAATGTGGGTTTGTGTTTGGTTCATTTCAGAACCAAAGTGGAAGTGCCTCTCATCTTATAACTGATGGATGGCCTGAACACGAGAGTTATACAACCGAATCTCATCATGTGTGCCAGCACACACATGTATTTGTGTCATACAAGCAGATGACAGGAAGCAGCTGCATTCTGGTCCATGTTGAGACCATCAGCCAGGGTAGCCGTTGTGCTGAAACAGACCTGGAGTGTAGGTTAAGTATGAACATGAGCCTAGCCCTGGGAGAAGTGAAGGCTAACAGGATCCTGGGCTGTGTCAGAGAGAACATAGCCAGTAGGTCAGGAGTTCTGAGATTTGTGTTAGTAAACCATGAAAAACCTGGACCATGGTCTCTTCTCCCTGGGGCATAAAATGACAAAAGTGCAGTGAGAGGTCATCAGAACTCTCTTGAGCTTTCTTGAGCTTTCTTACCTGTCTGGCTTCGATAACAGGGTGATCAGTGTCAGATTATTTGCCTTGTTCTAGTACTATGACTGCAGCACGTATCAATTTTTTAAAAATGTAGTTTGGTTTTGCCCTTGTTTTTCAGGGTATGGAATTCTCCTACCCACAAGAGAACAATACCTATGGTCATTTAGAGCTTCCAACCCTAAATAAAGTCTTATTTAATTATCAATTACCCTGCTGTGATGTTTCCAGACATTTTCTGATGCTTATGTGTTGGCTAATACCTAGAATGGCAAAACAAAGTGAAGGAGCAAATAGGCCTTTTTGGAAGAGACATCAGACCAGTGCAACACAGTGTTTCCTATCCAGTGAGGATAAATAAGTGCAACATAGTAAGCAGTCTGAGAAACTGTGTTCTGTTGGACCTTTGATAGTTTCTCCATAGTGCTAGTCCAGGTGCTTTTGTTCTGTGTTGCCAGAGCTGAGTAGATCAGGAAGCAAATCAACTCGTGCATGATGACAGCTCAGGGCACAGATGGTCAAAGCTTATGGGCTTCACTCTTCACTTCTGTGCTGGCTCTGTCGGAATTGCCATCAAGAATCAATTACTGAGGTTTCAGAAAGGCTAGAGAGACATTCCCAGACAGCAAGAGAGTGGGTGGAGGAGATGTAGTTGCTCAAATGTGAGAGTCAGTACAGTGCTGAATCTTGTCTGGTCTGTTCAGTTGGTCTGCCCGGCACAGGTGAGACAGTAGTTGCAGCACTGTGTCTGTGCTATTGGATATTTTTGCTCCTTGCTTCTCAGTGATGACAGAATGTCCACGTGTTTTCATTCTTCCAGCCTCTCCAGTGAATAGTTGGCTGAAAGCATACATTGTATTAATATAGGGGTTGTTATGTACATTTTTTTTCAGGACCAATCATTTTTACTGGAAAATGTGTTTGGGTTTCTTTGATACTTTTTCATCCTTTTACCAGATATCTGGTATTTCAGTAATCATGCCCAGTTGGATTAATGTCACAGCTGCTGTAGTTCTGCCTAGGTTGCAATACATGCATAATCCCAGGTGTTCTTCAGCACATATTCATGTGCTGTGTTCACATGCACAGAAAGTCTGCTGCTTCAGGGAAACATTTACCCTGCGTGAGTGACACAATTGCTGAGTGCTTGAACAGTTGGTCAGAGCGTTTTCAAAGCATTAGACTTTCTGACCATGTGTATATACATGTTTTTGTCCAGGAAACCAGGAATAAAATTATATACGGAAAGTAATTTCAACCAGGTTCTTGTATTTCACATTTTGCCACTGCTTCAAACAGTATTTGCTAATCACAAAACAAGTGTATGCACACATTGGTTAGAGAAAACCTGTCTTCTAAGTTTTTGCCTACTTGTGGCTCCACCCAAAATACACTCAGTTTTCTCAAGCAAGTCTATATGATAAAAGGCTTGAGAAATGACAGGTGTGTGTCAGCTGCCATGTGAAATTCTGATTAGAAACAGGGTGATTTTGGAGGAAGTTTAGAAAGGCAGTTTATGAAGTTTTCCTTTTATGTTCAGTTCCGTGCTCAATGTTCTTATGACTAGGAATGGAACAATGGTTATGACCTGTGACAGATGAATCAATGCTTTCTTTCTCCCAAACACCAGAAAATATTTCCTCTTTCTGAAGTAAAAATTCATGGCTGTGCTGGAAAATAGATTTCTGTTTTCTAAGACCCAGTAATGACATGTGGGACACTAGGCAGCAGGAGAAGTTATGTTGGATGTCAGACTAAGGAACAGGTATCATTCTGAATTCAAGACTGGAGACAGCTGTCCACAAACCAAAGGAGAAGAGAAATCCAGGGGGGACTGGCAGTTTATAGCCAAGAAAAGCAGGAGTAGCAGGTGACACTCTTCACACTTGGAGTCTAGGACAATTATGGGGAAGAGAAACAGGAAAATTCACAAGCAACAAGAAGCCATCACCACTTTCTTCATGGAAATGGGAGAAAATCTCCCTTAAAGCTATTGCAGAGGAACAAAGATGTCTACCTATATTTGACTGCTGCAGAAAACTTAGAAAAATCAAGTTCATTCATTAAAAGATCTCAAACTGTCCACTAAAGAGTAGAGATTTTTTAATAGTGTTGCTCTTTTAAGATGAATTCTAGAAAGACTGTGGAGGAAATGGAAGACTGAAAAAGTGCAGCTCCTTTAGTAGTGAAAAGACGAGTCTAAAAATTTTTAAGGCAAGAATTCAAGTCATCAGAAAATACTAAAAAATATTTAAATCATTGTCCTAGAGACCATGTCAAACTAATACAATGCTACTGTGTGCTACAGTGACTTTTTCTTGGTTATGTTGTCAAGCTTTAGATTGGGATTGCTCCTGAAGTAAGTGAGTATGCTGATTTGTCTGGAATAGGTACTTATGCCACTGCTCATAATATATCTTCTAAAAGACTTCAGATCCTAAAAAAGAGTCAAAGTATATACAAGTGAAGAACATGTAACATGCAAATGAAGAAAGAAGAATGGTAATTTATTGTGGAAGTTAATTTCTGTTATTGTGGAAGTTAGTTTCCGACTTTGTAAGTGATATAAAAGATCCATTTATGTGAAATATCATCATATCTGTGTAAAGGCCTAGGAAGTTTGAATGGCCTCATCACCTACAGAGTTGAGGCCAGTCGTTTATTATGAGCATAATGAGACCTCTGAGGAGATTGTTATAGTAATGAAAAAAGTAAGAACAAGGGAAATTAAGCAGCCAAAGTCAGGCTGTGGAAGAACAAAATTAATCAAATTAATAATTAATCTTAACCTTAAATGTTTACATTTTACACACTCTAAACTGAAGTAGTCATCCAAATTCTTCTAATAGTCAAGGAAGAGGAATAAGTTCTTTACTGTGTTTCATCTCTCTTAATTTGGACATTTATGCAAGAATAAGGCACCTCAGTTTCTACTGGCAGTGTTTTCTGGTCTCCTTTGGTCTCCTTTAGCACCCTGTGGGGGTGCAGGTTTAAAGGGCAGATCTGCACATCTACACTGTATGTGTCTTATGTTTAGTGGAGTGAATCCCATCCCAAGGTAGTGGAGAACTTTTTAAAATGAATATCCAATCCAGTTCATTATTAGATAAGAATGACAGAATTCTGAATAATAGTGCAATAAGAAAGAGTTATTAAAAAATTGATTTTTATTTTCCTAGAAGAGTACAGATGAGTTGAATTTATAAGCTATGATGGTGATGAAACTCAATCTGCCCAGCAGTAACTGAAGCACACTTTGTATATGATCTAATAATGCCAGATGTTTTAAATTAGTGGATCTAACTAACTCAAACCCAAGGATTTTGAAAGAGATCTTTGAAGTGTTAAGGATGGATTCCTTTCATCTAACTTTGGCCACTTTTAGGTATGGAGTTTAAAGTAGTCTAAACTAAGATACGTTCTGCAGTCAATGAAAAGAGAGAGACACCTGCAGACTTGTCCTAGATGAAAATAGGTGCCCAAGATATCTGCAAGGAATAGACTTGTGGAAGTGTGTAATTTTCTCCACTGGGTATACAAAGGACCTAGATGACTAGCTCAGACTGAACAGCCAGCTTTCAGACAGCTGAATTTAAATGAATATCCTCCTGAATGTTGATTTTCAACAAGCTTGTGGTACAGGGGAAGTTGCAGTGCTGGAAGAAAGGTAATGTGCCAATATTTAAAACACTCGAATTAGATTATAGTCCAGTAAACTGGACATTATGTTAAGTAATCATAAGTACATACATTGTAATAGTAGAAGGATCATTTTAATATCCTGGTCTGACTAGCCTTGCTCATGCAAACCAGAGACATTGCTTCATTTTTTTTCTGTTTGGAGTAGAGTATATCTTTTAGAAAAACATTGACTCTTTACTTAAAAAATTCCAGCGATGGAAAATCCACCAGAGCCATCATAACTTGTTCCAGTAGTTAAATACCTTCCCCATAAAAATATTTGCACCTTATTTGTAGCCTAAGGTTTGTCTAGCTTTATCTTATGCAATTGCATGTATGGTACTGTTGCTTGGGAAACTGAAAAGCCCTACATAACTTCTATTTTCATATAAATTCTTATTAAAAAAGATTAAATTTCTTGTCTCATTGTCATATTTATAATTAACTAAGCAAGTGTAATCAATTATGAAATATCTGTCTTTTTAATTCTTTAATTATATTTGTGTGTCAGTTCTGAATTTTTTATTTTTGAACTTTCTTTTTTGATTGAATTGCAACATACTTCAGAACAGAACTCACTATTCCAGTAATATCTGTATGAATACTTAAAACAGGTAAAATAACTTCCCTGTTTTCTGTTTGAACATCAGAGATTTTCATTATTCTGTTTGGCCACAGTATTGCCCTCAAAATTCTCATTCAGCCAGTTTTCTACTTTGATTTCCACGTCTTTTTGGAAACTGTTCCCCAGGTTAAACCTTCACATGCTATAATGTTGGCCTTCATTCACAGGAGTAAAAATCACCAATGAATTTAGACCTCATGATATAAGCTGATTTTTTTTCAGGAGGTTGTATCACATTTTAATTGTTGTCAGTACACTTTATGAGTGTCAGATGACTTAGCTCATTTTTGTAAGAATAATTTGCAATTTAAAAGCAGCCACAAAATGTATTCAAGCATTTTATTGTTTTAGAGAGGAAAATTTTAAGAGACCAACATCCTGACTCTTCTTGTCATGCCTTTAAAACAAAATATTGCCTTTCCACAGTAGAGGATTTCAGCCTTGGCAGAAATAAGATTCATTAGAAAACTGAAGGAGTTCACTGGCTGAGAAAGTGGTAAATACTTTTGAATTATGTAGACACAAGTGGATTAAGGCCTGTGAAAAGAATACCAGTGGCTTTGATTGTAAAGTGTGAAGCTAAAAAATGCCTGTTCTGCCTGCCAATGAAATTCTACCTTTGCAAGCACACAATCACAGGGTACATAAACATTCTAAAACATTCAGGGAGATTTTTCCAAAGAGGTGATTTCCAGAATCTCATACAAGGATATCTGGATGTTTTGACTTCAAGTTTCTGCTTGAATTCCAAACTAATTAACTAAGAAATAGTAAAGGTATTAATTTTTCTATTTAGCATTTAAGTCTGTAGACTGTGATGATGCTTAAAGGCATTGATCACAGATAAGTAGTTCACTGTGCTAGGGAGGGATGTGTACCTGCATGAAGAAGATGACCCCAAAAAACTTTCAATTGAAATGTAACACACAACAAGGTGGAGGTGAACAAACAGATAGGAATGGAGTGGTAGAAAAAATATGTAAAAATATTTGCATGATTATATTTGATACTTTGAGCAAACCAGGATACAATTGCTCCTTATTCATAGTTGCAATTCAGTTACCTAAAGTAAAACATAAAGATCAAATACTGACTGTAAGCTTTTTGTAAAAACCTAGAACCACTGGATAGTAGCCAGTGACCCAGACTTTAAGGCACTTTCGACATATGGGAACCATAACTGGTGCTGTTGGCAGGTTTTTGCATGTGTCTGTACTGAAGGCTACATGAAGTCAAAGTAAATTAGTCTCTGTTGAGCTTTGCATTGTTCTGAGCTGCTTTTATTTTCCAAACAGATTTATTTAAAGATAGTATTCTGTGCTGCACCATGAACAAGTCCATTTTCTCCTCTTCTTATACCATTATACATACAGAACTGATTACTTTTGGGCTAGAGGAACCATTAGCTTAATGATGAAGGTAAATACCTGAAATGCAGATCAGACTTTCCATTCATGTTCTGATATTTTTTAATATTGAAGTGTCTATCCAACCTATCCATGCATAGAACTGATCTTTAGCCTTACTCCGTGATCTGGTTTATGGTATTATTTGCCCAACAAGGAAGTGCTCTTTTTTCTTAATATTACGAAATATTAGTAGCTGCCTTCTATGATATCAGGTGGTGTAGCTTATAAGAACATCATCAGGGATGCTGAAAACTGAATGTCAATTGCTTCGTGCAATAAGGTGGGCAAAGAGAGACTCGTGCTCTTAAGAAGGAGACTTGATTTGTATAATCTAAGATTTTAATATTTTTTTTAATTAATCCATCAGATTTATTTCTGTTATTTCACCAGGTTACAGCCTAAAGAGATGCCTGGGGAGAAGGGTGAGGAGGGGTTGGGTATGTTCAGTCTGAGATTGTTTGTTTTGTTTTAGCAAAGAAGGCATAAAAGCTGTAGTGCATTATCTGAATTCTTTAATAGGAGTTATTTGTGCTTTTTGAGTTCAGCTCTTAGTGCTAGAAAGGTCAGGCTCATCCATTCCCTTGTAATCATCCAAGATACAAAACCAGCTTGCTTAACCATGATTTTTGAAAGTTATTGTGCAATCGTTTTCGTATTTGGAAGGGGTTTTATACTTCTTTATAATGACTGTATTAAAAAATACGTTTTCTGTAATTTATTGTGAAAAGCTTCCAGAGAATTGGTCATTCTTTGCTAAAGTCATAAATTCCTACAAGAAGTTTTGGCTAACCATTTTATATGCAAAGATTTTCATAAGACCATCTTTGTGAAATAAAGACATGTGAATTACAAAATATGGTAGACAATTACTAGTAATTTCTACTGAAAATGTTCTAAACCCAACCTTTTATCACAAACTATGTATATCTGGAGCATAGAAAATGAAATGTGAAAGCACTGGCACCTACTTCTTTAAGAGTATTTGGCAATGGGGTTGGTTGTTTTCTTGTGGCTGGCCTTTGATGAGAACATTGTATAAAGAATAAGGAGATTTACATTATTATAGAAGGTTTAAGATATCTTCATAAATCAATCCAATGTATTTAATGTAATATCTATGCAATAGTATTATTGGGGTATAATAGTAGGTATTTGAAATCTACATATTTATATGGTTATTTTAAGTTTAGAAGAACCCCCTTTTTAACTGTAATGTTTCGCTGTATTCAGGCTCCACAGTTCAGGCTGGAGATACGGCGTGTTTGGCACATACTCCAAGCTGATGCCTGTTGCTTTTTATAAATTACTTGTTACAGTTCTTGGACATCAAGAAAGAGGGCACTAGATTCCAAAATTTCTACATGTCTGTTGTCTAGAGAAAGTATGACAAATCCCTTCACCCACAAATGTATTGATCACATCACACTTAAATTTTGAATATAAGATATTCCATAAACTAAGTCCAATACTAGCATATTTTGTTTCATTTCAAAAGGATTAATGAAAATTGGCAGTGTTACACCACTGCAATTTCTGTTGTGCTAGTAACTGCCAGGTGTGAACATTTTTCTTAACATTTCAACTCCAGGAAAAAGGAGCCAGTAACCCTTTACCTTCATAATAAGCAAAATTTTATCATTCATAAAGTAGAGGCACTTATATGTAAAACATTTTGCTTTTGCACCATTGATAAAGGTGATGAAGTTTGGCTTCAGTATAGATTAAACCTCAGATTTTAGATTATTTTTTTCAAAATTTCACATTACAAAAGTTTATGATTTGTAGCAAATGTTCTGTTAAAATCTGGCTGATCATGGATGGGAAAAAACAGCAGCCTAAGGGAGATCAGCTTATCTTTGCCCAAACTGTGCTTCAGGAGATCTCTAATTTCGTAACATTTGGATAACAAACCTAGAGGCTGGCATAAAGCTCCTCTTGGCACATTTTAAACATCTTTTAGTCTTATAAAAAGAAGCTTGTCCCACTAAGCTGTAGGTTTGTTGGAGCTGTTTAACAGTAGCTGTGCCCTGCAGCTCTTTTAGTGATAAATGAGCCATTTCAAATAAGTGCAATTGCAGCCAACTGTGCAGAAGGAATCATTAAAAAAAATTTAAATAGACATTTTTGAAGCTTAAAAATGCACAAACAAAGTATGTTAAATCCAAATATATGCTGCTTCTTTTAATGGAAAAGATTGCTACTGGCTAAGTCTGCCAGCTTCAATAGGTGTGCCAAAAAGCCAAGGAATCTGGCAGAGTCCACAGATAGCAGTTCCATCTTTCATCTATATTTCTTTTCTGTATTTATCTTGCTTTAGAAAATGCAGAGAATGTCTTTTCCTTCCGACTTGGCACTATTTCCAAACCACAGAAATACACAGAGCAGCTTCTTGCAATTGTTTAGCTCCCTGCACCAGTCTTATCCTTGTGACTATGTGAATCATTTCTTTCTAATTTGGCAATAATAAGAAAGAAGAGTATTAAAATATTTTTATGTTTATGGAATAATAGCTGAACTGTCAGATTTAAAATTAGTTTTCTTAATTGAGAGATACTGGGCTTAATGTGTAAGGACAAAATGCCAGGTAATTATTTTTTGACATTCAGCTGATCAAAAATAGTTTCCTTGTATGTAAGGAGCTATTCAAAGAAGCTGAACATAAGAAATACCAAGAACAAAGTTCTTCCTGTGAAACCAATCACTCCATTCAGTTTGGCTTCAAGCCCTAGTCATTGTAATGTCTTTTATGTTGCCATTTCAAAGAGCACTGTGGTATCTTTTAAGTAATCTGGCACGTCTTACTGATGTCGTTTTCAAGGTAAAGATGCAAAGGAATTGTCCATTTGCAACGTGTGGATAATGAGATGGGCTCTTGTGTTAATGTTCCTGGTCAGTGTTCTGCACTTTGGCATCAAGTTTAAAGACCTGACGTGGGTGCCAGGCAGCACAAGGCTGATGAGAATTCTGTCCTGACTTGAGCAAGGGCAGGCACAGGTTATGAATTGCTGATGCAATTGTGCTTATTTAACAATCAATTGTATGTAAAAGCTAAAATATATCTTCTCCTAGACTATGACTGAGAGTTCATACCATTTTATTTTCCTGAAAAATTGATTTTATTAAATTTTGCATTGATCAACAAGGATGATTATTGGTGTGTTTATCAGATGCTAATCAGTGCAGATGTTTTTGCCACGGTTTAGGATAATTTTTGATCTCTAGAAGCTTTGAAGAAAAAAAATATAGTGTTAAAGTAAGAGAACATTAGCCAGTAATACTATTTAGTTACTGAAGGAGTCTGATACACTGCAAATTATATGCTATCTTTGGATTTAGGGAAACTGTAATACTAGATAGAGGGTGTCTTTAGTTTGATATTAGTCTACTCATTGCATTTGTGTTGAAGGTGTAGATAAAAATAAAAAAATACCTCCATGACATAGGATTGAAAAAGCCAGGACTCATAGAGGTGCTTCTGTAGTGCCATAGAGGTATGACAGTTCCAAGTTCTGGACTCAGACTAAGATGCATAATTTAGGGCTCTGTGGCAACACAGAAAAGTTAAAAATATCCAGAAGTTCCTTAAAACAACTGTAATCAAAATTGCCCCTCTGGATGTCCTGTCTTTCACGAGTTCTTGCCTACTGTCTGCCCTGACCACAGGTATGTGGGATGAATCCAGGTTTATTTGCTCTTCCATTGTATCTGTGCAATCCAACTAGCCTGGATTAGCTCCCTCTCAAAATTCCAAAGAGATACGGTTGCTGAACTCCAGAGGCATTATAGGCAAATGGAGTGTGTATGTATCTAAAGAAGGTCTGCCATACTTTTGCACTGATTTTGCTGGACATTCATTGTGTAGAGACTATTTTATTAGTCTTTAGCTCCTCAAAGCATTTTGTCTTTCCACCAGTTCATTATTCTATTTGTGTGCAATAATCCTGTTGCTATTTGGAAGGGTGCCATTGACAGTGCTTGGATTTTAGCAGAGCATTCAGCAGCACTCTTCACAAAAAACTCTTAAAGAAGTTGAAGCACTATGCGATGAGAACATGAAGTCTTAGAGAGGATAAATAACTGGTTAAAAACAAGGATTCAAAATGTAAGAATTAGGATGAAGTTTTGGAGCCATGGGATCTTGCCATTCAGTGTTTCATAAATGATAATGGGAAGGGTGGTAAGTGCTAAGGTTGCAAACTTTGCTAACAATACAGTTCTTCATGGTAATAGAGACAGAGACAATTGCAAACTGCATTTCACAGTGCTGAGCCAGAGAGGTCAAATCTCCTGTGCAAATACATCACTGCTCAGTTCAGTTTTTACTTTCCATGGCAGCATTGGATTTACGACACGGCACTGTATTGACACTACATGTGCAGCAGATGCAAAGGAACTGCCAGTAGCTGTGTGCTACAACTAAAAGATGTCCATAGGTTCAGTTGAGGCAATAAAGCCCCTGCAAACAATTTGGACAGAAAAAATGTCAATGTAACAATCATTGCAATATGATTAGGGACACCCTGAAGGTTAGAGACACCCTGAAGCCCTGATTTTGCTCTGATTGATCAGGCTCGTCCTGTTAATCTTTCTGCTCTTGAGCTTGTAATCCAGGAATTCTTAAACCAGCTTCCACATATTGTTTTAGTTAGGTGGCAGAGAGCCCCAAACATACTCACCCAAGAGTGTCCAACGTGCAGTTAATAATGTTCTTGTACTAGCCTTAGCGTTGTGGGATAATGTTTTGGGTGGCTACTTAACTAACCTTTCCAGTCATTTTGTCCTACCTGAGAGACAAAGTAATTGCCTTACCAGTTTATAGTATTAATTGTGATTCTTTTTACCTTTTGCAGTGGTAGCATTCAGCTACAAGGTCCACATGATTTTTTTTCTTTCTATATTAAAGCAGAGAGTTGCATGGGTTTAGAAAATTAATTTTCACATCTTCCCCCGCATGCTTTAACCAGCTTTAGCAGAGCTTTTATGCAAGTGGTACAACCTCCACTTGCCCAAGCACAACTATAACTTTCTTTTTATAAAACTAAAAAAGCCCAAGCAAATGAATAAGCCAAAAACATCTCCAAAACCTGAGGCTTGGAATTGAAATCGAGCAGTTCATAAAAAAAGTTGAGGAACAGGCTTTTGCTTCAGTTAGAGAAAGTTTTAAATATAACTTTTATTCATTAAAATTTCTCATTCCTTACTTCACAGTTATATCTTTAGAGTGGGAAGGAAGCAGATCAAGGCCTCTAGTATTTCCTGGCTGACATACAAAAGTCAGGCGGGCAGGTATTATTGCCTGCTTGCTTGCAGGCTACACAGTGTTTTTAAAAGTCTCTGATCTCACAAAGCTTCCAAAATTCAGCAGCCACTCAAGCATTTTGTGGCTAGAGTCCTTGAGTGGTTTTGGAGAGACTTTTTGCTTATTTAAAAAAAATAAATCTAACTCCCCTCTAGATAACTGTATGCAAATCACAAATACTTAGGTTGAATATGACCTGAATGGATTACTAGTTCAAGCCACTCCCTATCTTTTCATCATCAAAACCCAAAGCATTTATCTGTCACAATAAGTGTACATGGTAATATTTTTCTACAATTCAGACTGTAAAAAAGCACACAAATTTCCACCACTTATAAATATATTTTATGAGCACTGAATCAGACTCTGTTCATAGAGCAATGCTCAAGTGACTCAGAAATTTGGGTTGATTATAGAAAGTTGACTCCTCAGTATAAATTAATTTATTCCGTATATTTTTCTCTGATAACAAAAAAAACCCCACTTTGAGAATCTTGAGAAGTAACCGGTAGCATACATTTTCTGGTGTCATACATTTTAATATACCAGTATGAATGAACATGTGGACTATACGTGGACCTTTGTCTATGAACGGCTTCAGCTCTTTTCTTGCTTCGTCACATTCAGTTGCATATTTTACAAATAAAGCTGAGCTGTGCATACCATCTATACATTTATTTACCCTGTGTTCTATCTGAACATTTTCTAGTACTTTTACTAGTCTAAAACCAGACTATAAATTGAACAGTATCACTCATCTTCCAGTTTATGTAAATGTATGCACTGTTGCCACCCACACATATCAAAACATAAAGATTATAGAACAATTTTCTTGTGTGCCACAAGAAAAAAGAGCTTTGAAATAGCCTGGCTCCTTATTTGAAATAAGTTCTATTGTATGGATCTACATCCTGCTTTTATCCCCAGACTTTGATATGTAAGGTTTACTAGCAAAAGCACCTCACTGGTTTTGATTATAATGATCATATATAGGAAGAGAGACAGACAGATTATTGGACCTAAAGCTATATTAACCTTAGAGATCAAAATCAGTGCTTGGAATTGAATACATAAGAGAGTTTGAAGTCAGTTCACACATACCAGTAGGTCTAACATACTTTTAAAATACTAGTGCAGTCAGACTTTGTACCCTGTTCTCAGGATAAGATGCCCTTGTGATAAACACTGCAAAATTTGTCACAAGTCTGGAAACGGTGGTGTCTCTCTACTGCAGTTCAGTGTTGTCTTCAAAGACAGACTAGTGCATTTCAGGAATATCAGACAAACCAGAGCAAAAAAAACCCCAGCATATTTTCAGGTCATTGCTGAGAAGTCAGGCAGAACCCTTCAGGGTTAATGGACAGCTTAAACCTCACTTTTTTCCCTCTGACTTGCTGCTGATAGTTTGTTTGCAACTGCCCCTGATTAACTTTCATCTAATCTTTATATGATTGCTAGGGATAGACAGACAAAATATTCATATTCATAGTAATGTTAACAAATTTGAAAACCAAAACTGAATTAGCAGTTCTTCCTCAATTTCCTGTGCTACCTTCTTAGTAATATTTGAGTAGAAAAGGCAAGGTAAAAGTCGTGATCCGGTAAGGTGAAAAGGAAAGCAAAGTGTGAAAAAGCAGGTAAATATGGATAAAGAGCAGGAAATACAAAGAAGAAAGATTGAACAGGCTGGCAGCGACAATAAAGGAAGGATAGTCCCCAAAATGATACTGAGTCAAAGTAAATGATGAAAGGAAAGAAACACCCATGACATAAGTTAATGTTTTGAATGTCTGTTACATGTAAGTAAATAGGTTCATGCTTTAATCTTAATAAACTTTATTTCTAGTGACTTGAAAAAACTTTTTTGAAATGTCACTCTATTGAGATTTTTAAAAAGTTCTTTATTCTCTCTATCCCACCAAAAGCCCTTTATATGTTAATCTTCTTTTGAAAACTACAATGAAATAAAAATAAAATAGAGAAAATGGTTCAAATAAAAATATGCTGTGAGACCCTGGGCTTCATCACTTCTGGATTATCAGATCTGCCTATTGTTTTTTGTGGGATGAATTTCATATCCCATAGGACTTTTTGTACATTGGAATGTTCATGATGATTGAATTCTTTCTTAATGTTGCACCAAACATCTTACAGCTGAATGTAGATTCAAGCTGTCTGCCTTTTATATGTAACCTCCAGTTGGTTACATATCTTTAGGCAAAGATAAGAAATAATTTTTATTACTAGTTTTATTTAGCTACATTACCTTTGCATTATATATTTATATTTATTTAGATTTACATCTGAAATTGCTGCAAGTATTCCTCTGAAGTCCTGTAAGTTGCAAATTGAGATGGGAAAACCTTTAAACTTAGTGTTTTTTAAAGTGGTCTGCAAATTTACAGTTTTAAAACTATTTACATTTCACCATTAAGCATTTTGGTCAATTTCTCCTTATTGCTGATATTCACAGTTCTCTGCCCATTTATTATGTCTTTGCACAGAAGGAGGGCATCCTTCTCTGAATAACTATATAAGAAACAGACAATAAAACAGATGAGGTGGAGAGAGAGCTGTAGGGTTTATTCATATTTTGTAGCTATATAAACTTTTGCAAGTATATGTGTGTACCATATTGTAATTCCCTTTAGGCATTCAGGCTGTATGTATTTCTCCAAAGTAATGCAATGCAACATTTAACCTTATTGGAGAACATAAGAACTATATTCTTATTTTGTATGTTATTATTGTGTGCTCAAGAGGATTTCTTTTCAAGAGTGCTGTTTCCATTCAGTTGTGATGGAGAAATACAGTCCTTGTCCCAAATACCTTTCAGTTTAATTGTAATACAGGAGGTGACTAAACAAAATAGACAAAAAGGGACAGACAGCAGGTAGGAAAAATGAAAAAATGCAGCTGTACCCAGAAATATTTTAAACTTCAAATCTATCATTGCATAAAATCAGTTGAAGCTCACTAAGCTGTGTATTCTAAAGAAATAGTAAACATCTTATGATAAGGTACCCTTGATCGTATGTTCAGAATACCTCACTGAAACTATCAAGCCCTACTATTCTTCTTCCTATGTTTCCCAGCATTTTGTGGGATTCCTCTTGCCAACAGACATTTTGTCACAGGCAGTCACATAGGAAAACCAGCTTGCCACGGACAAGTCACCTGTCCTAAGTACTGAGATAGGTGAGATGGTTTAAGCACACAACAAACTGCAGACAGGTTTGTTCTCATCCTGACTTAAAGTTCCTCTTTGCAAAAAGTGCACAGGTTTTCCAGCTTCTGTACTCTTTCCCCGGTTTTCTGAGGGAGGAAGAGAAAGATGAGAAAGAAGAGACAGTTCCCAGCCAGCCTGCTGGCCACCACCGTGTGCTACATCCTTTGGACCTCCTCATCCCCCCAGCCATTCAGGAGTAACTCCAAAAGGTTGTTGCCCTTTTTCCATGGCTGCCAGAATGGAGATGTTTTTCATGGGAGAGAAAAAAGACAGAAATAAGACAAGAAATTAAAAGAAGCTAGGTTAAAGAAATCCTTCTTGGGATTTCTTCCACCAAAGCCAGAGTGCTTCAGTTCTCACCTTTTTACATTCAGAATGAGTGAACTAAGCTGCACCAGGGGTTACTCTGACTTTAGTCCCAGGGAGGAGACCTTATAAAAGAGGGAATCAGCACAGTGTGTGTCTGCCCTGTCGATCTTTTGCTGTTACTGGAGTTTCTTTGTACTGGATTTTGTATGGCTACTAGCTCAGAGTGTTCCCTGGTTCATGGGACTTTATGTTTGAAATCTCTCCTCTTTGTGCCACCTAAGGAAAAAAAATTGACAGCAAACACCCCAAAACTTACATTAGCATCTTCTTCTTAGGAGTCTGGGTATGATACATATTGTCTTACCCATTCGTTTAGCTGAAAGGGGAAATCAGGAAATTGGTCTGAATTTTAGTTTAGAAACAGTCACTTAGCTTAACCTTCATTATGCTTTGATTGTGGAGTGTTTTATTATTTATAATTTAATTTTATGAGAAGTATTTTCATAGGAATATGTGTAACGTAACACTCAAACTGGGTGCTTTAATATTTTCCAGTGCGCAATATGGTGTTGAAAGTTAGAAAATGCTGGCTGGATCTAGACTGATACTTTCTTGGATAAGCTTCTACCATATGCTTTTATTTAAAGTATTTTTTTCTTTTAGGTTAGATTTATAAAAAACATGTGAAAAATGTCTTTTTTGAAATAGAAGTGTTACGCAATTAGAAAATCACAGTGCTAGGAATTTAACATCCTTCAGGAAATGCTGCATGTAAAAGAAGTCAGATAATAAATCTAAATTTAAGGGGAAAAAAGGCACCACCAACTGGAAATGCAATGTCAATCTACAAGATGTTGTACTGAAGCAAATGTCCTTAGTTCCAGGAATTTTAAGCTCTGTGTGAACTCTGACTAGCTTCCCAGTACAGATATGAATCTTGTTGAAGGAGTTTGTCCATATTTCCTTCTGATTAGAAAAAATCAAATAAAATTTGTTTTACAGGGCAGAAAACCTAAAGAAGCCAGAACAAAAAATGGCATTAAATATTTTTTTACAGTTATTCTTTATTCATAATTTTCTTTCATGTTCATAGGACTCCAGAGTGCTGAATAGGCCGATCTTTCATCTGTTTTGTTTATTGAATAGGCTGATCTTTTATCTGTTTATGAGCAAGGAAGGCTATTTCCAACTGTGTTGTTCTACACTTTCCACTGTTTTGGAAAACTTGTTGTAGACACATTGCATGACTAACATCTTATTTAAAGATTATTACATGCAAACCTCAATTCTTTCTGAAAACATGACATCCTGTGCTTCCTGCTTCCCACCTCTGAGTCTGGAAATTGCAATGACTGTGACTGGAGGAAAGTGAGTAATTCTAAGTTGTTGTAACCAGTGCATGGAGAGCATCTGAGATTTTGTCAGATTTAGGGTTTGTTGGTACATAACTTACCTTTGTATTTTCTGCTTTTAAATCCCCTTGAGCTACTTCTTTTGTAGAAGAGAAAAGTTCTAGAAAGAAATCTTCATGGGAAAGAGAATCGCTAGTCCAGTTCTATACCTGTCTTACTCATCCAGGGTAATGGGGCTTTTGAGAAGTTCTTCTGTTGATGCTTGTGTTACCTTGTTTGAAATAACACTTTTTCAATTGGCTATTTTGTGATGGTAAAGATACTAAATGGAAGGAAGATGTGCTTTCAGGCAGTGGAAGGTGGCATCATTAGCCACCAATATAATACTTATCCCCTTACCTCTTACTACTGCCTAGAGGAATAAAGGCATTTCTGGTTTTGTTATACCTTTGCTGTGCCAGAGAGTGTAAGACCCAACAATAACAATTTGCAAAGTGTGACTTCAGAGCAACAGTTCCACCTTCTGGTCTGGAACACCACAGACTGGTCACCTCACATTGGCCTCTGGGGTCTTGATGTAGGGAGTGCTTTTGGAACCCATTTCTGGGCACAAGAGGAGATGACTGGGAACAGTCAACTTAGATTTACCAAAGTTAAACCTGGTTGCCCTCTATATATGGTAGGTGAGACAACAGTGGATGTCATTTACCTTGGCTTTAGCAAGGTTTTGAACACTATTTCCCACAGCACACTTCTGTCCAAGTTACAGGGTATTATAGTCTGCCTGTGTGAACCACTAAATGGATTGAAACTATTGGGATGACCCAGCTCAAAGGGAGTAGTTAGTGGGTTGTACTCTACCTGATGGCTGGTGACAAGGGCAGTGTCAAAGGGCTCTCTGTTGGGACCTGTCCCATTTAACATGTTTGTCAGTGACTTGAGGAAGGCAATGGTCTGCTTACTCATACAGTTTGCAATGACACCAAATTGCCAGGGGGGAAATTGGGCCGGGGGTGGAGGTCATTTTGATACAGTCAAGGAAAGGGCTGCCCTTCAGAAAGGCCACAGCAGGGCTGGCATCAGCCAATAGGAACACTGGGAATTTCAGCAAGAACAAACGCGAAGTCCTGAAAAGGGCTGTCCTGTGTCCTTGAAGTGACACAAGCTAGAGACTGACTGGCTGAGTAACAGTTTTACTGAAAAGGGTATGGGGTTTTGGTAGATGGCAAGAACATTAGCCAGTAATGTGCCCTGACAGCAAAGAAGTCACAATACTGGGCTTATAGCAGGAGGGAAGGGATTGTTCCCCCTACTGCTCATTAGATCATGCCTAGAATGTTGCATCCAGCTTTGGCCGCTGATGTGGGAAAGACATGGATAAACCTTAATAGATTCAGCAGAGGACCACCAAGATGTTCAAGAGCATGCCTACAGGGAGATCAGTCATCAGAAAGATAGCGCCAGGCTTTTCAGAGTGGTGCATGGCAAAAGGATGAGAAAAAACAAGCATAAAGTAAAACAGGAGTAACTGCACACTGGAAAAAGCTTTTTCTCTACAAGGTCAGTTAAACATTGCAATAGGTTGCCAAAGGAAGTTGTGCCATTTCTATCCTTGGAGTTTTTCAAGACCAGACCAGATAAAACTCTGAGCAACCTGGTCTAACCTCATATCTGACTCTGCTTTGAGCATGACGTTAGACTAGAGACCTCCCGAGATACCCTCCGTTCTGAATTAGTCTATGATTGTGCAGGCCTAATATAGTATCACAATTCTGTGCTATTTTGAAGCTGGGATAGTAATAGCAAAATCTTAATTGTTCTGAATATTCAAATAATCTGGCTATGCATTGCTCTTGCTTTTGGAATGCAGCAATGCTACATATGCTCTGTACGTTCTCCAAACAGCTTGTATTTGTGCTTATTTGCTGGTGTGACGTGCTAACTGTGCAAAAAATATTGGACTCTTGCCTTAGAATATAGATACCTGCCAACAGAAAATGAAGGCTACATGGTGCTGCAAATGCTTTCTCTGTCTATGGAAAGTGCCTTTTATGTGCCAGAAAGAAGCATTTATACCACATGCTTTTTTACTGCTTCTCACATCTGTTAACATTTACATGTGTCAGAAAACAATACCTTAACAGTAAAGGGAAGGGATACATGAAGTTCAAGGGCATTGCATCAAGAAAAAATGACATATTATATTGCAGTAGTGCATTGGAATAAAAAAAAAAAAAGAAAAAAAGAAAAAAGAAAAAAGAAAAAGAAAAACATTTCTTGGCCTTGACAAATATATCTAATATGTGGGTGTCATTTGTGTATACTATCTACCTGAACTGGATGACCCAAATTGCCAGTAAATTGAGTTGAACCCATGAAAGGGTCAAAGAGAGACAGTCAGGAAGTGAAAAAATTATAAAAATATTTATAAAAAAAAGAATAAATTTTTATTTCATTTAAGGTAGGATTTATATAAAAATCTTCCAATTTGGATTCCTAAATACAGAATTACCTACTTCTATTGAAATATTTTGCATTTTTGATAATCTTCTCTTCAGCTGTCTTTTTGTTAGCACAAAAGGAGTGACTGACAAGTGTTGCTGTATATCCTCAGTCCTTAGAGGCAGCTACTCTACTGGACAGTGTTTCCGAGAATATTCCTTTGAAGTTGTACTGTGAAATCCCTGAGACAGTGTAGTACAGGATTTTGTATGATGTGGCAGTTCTTACAGATGTTACCACTGGCAAGTGATTTAGAAGAACAGCAAATTGGAGCACAAATGTTCTTTGATCCCCTGAACTCAGGAGAAAAATCAGCATTTTATACCTTTATAAAAATGGTTGTTTGCATTGGTTGCCATTCGTACCACTAATTCTTCAGGCATCTATTCAGATACTCTGAACCAGTGTTGTGTAACATTCTGTTCTTTGATGCCTAACCCTGATTTCCCAAAATGCACCTGCAACAAAGAGCACAGACCCTCCCATACAGCTCTTGTCATTGCTTAATACTGAGCTCTCCATGTGACAGAAAAATACCTGTTTTGCTAAGTCTTCTGAGCCTAGAAAGAAGTGATGGCTAAAATAAGAGAGAACCTTCAATTGAGTCCTACACAGCATGTAGTCATAATAAAGACAAATGTAAATTTTTACTTTTTGCTATATTCCTACTAGATAATATATCTCCAAAACATTATTTTTGTGATGAACTTCTTCTCTTATACATTGACAGAAGTCTTACCTGAAATTATTATCACAAGCTTGAGTTCCACCCTCACTACACTGAAAAAGCCTTTCATTAGATCTGTGAAGTGAATAATCAGTGAATAATCACATAAGGCATATAGGCTTCATTGCGCCCAAATTTGAAACTTGGAGCTTTACCAAAACCACCATATGAATGGTATGTTCATAAATATTTTTGGGTTCGAGTCAGGGATATAAAGGATCTATAGCAGTTTCCTTCTGTAAGTTACACAAGAAAGCTGTGAGGCACCCAAAGAATCCCTTGATAATTAAAGCCGACAAGGTATCAGCTCATGGCAAAAGGCAAGGAAAAAAGATCTTCATCCAGCAATATCTCTAGGGAAAAAAATAGAAGTTAAGTATTTGATAAGACTTGCACTCTGGTCTTTGTGTGTTGTAAAGCAGCTTTAGCAGTATGCAAAGACATCCTCCTTCGTCTTAGGGCTACTTGAAGTCAGTGGTGAACCTTCCACTGACCTCTCTGATTGCTGACCTTGGCCCAGGTTTTGCATGCAACTGAAGTAGAGTAATATAAAACTTTCTCCTGTCATTTCTTCTCATGTCATCTGGTATATCCTTTCAGGAGTGTTCATACTTCAAGAATTCTACTACTTAGCTGCTTGGGCCTAAACATCTGATTACAGTAATGGAAATTATAAGAAGAAGAATTGCTAGAAAAAATTATCATTGATGCTTAATTGACATAATACTCTTTCTGACATAGTTCAGGCCTATCACAGGCACTCCTACAAGTTGCATGTAGGGGTCAGAGGGTGAAAGGTGACTGGCAAGATGCTTGTTTTGTACATTTGGCTAACACAAATACTTCCTCAAGTACAAAATGCTTTGATCTCTTTAAGCAAATGCCATATGTGTGCAGCTGTGGCTTATGCCTCACGACTGCTGGAAGGTTAGAAAAAGGTAGCATATGAATTTGATGTCTGCATTCAATTTATGCTTTTATATTTAGCAGTTCATAATTTTGTGTAATATTTTAGCTGTATGAAAAATATGCACCAGAGTTGAGTGATAACAGATTTCTCTGTGGTTTGACTCAACATTGTTTGGGTGAATACAGATTCCTAAGCACTGCAGACTGAAAATATAGGTTTTAATTAGAGATGTCTGAGCTTCAAAATACCTGAACGCACATTAAGCCTGGCAAATTTTCAGAAATCTGGAAGTTGCATAGAGCTGATTTAAGCTAAGCAAGAGTCTCCTCTTTTCCAGCTATATTGCATTTGCAGTTGCATCACTGACTTGCAACACACTGAAGTGAGATCCAAAGCCATTATTAATGGTTTTCTGATATGTAAAAATGTTTTATCATCAAGGCCTGTCTTGTGTCATGTTGAACAGTACCTTACTCCCAAGGAATTTCCACTGAAAAATTTGAATGACTTCCAGAGTAGAGGCTTTACTCCACATCACTAAAAAGCTGAATCAATTCCAAAAGTTTGGTGCCTTTCTTGAGCTTTTGTTTTCCACTTTTACTTGCAAATGTTTAAGATCAATATCCCTCAAGCAGTTTAACATGAGTGGTTTGCTGTGACAATAAAGAAATGCACTGCAGTCAATGGGACACAAGGGTCCATTCACATGGATCCAGTTTCATGATCAAGACTGGGGGGGAAAAAAAAAGCATGGCTTTGTTTATTAAAAATCTTGAGCATGTACAATTACACTGGTATACCTTGAGGGGAAAACCATGACTCAAATAAAACATGTGCAATTTCTACTTAAAAAAAATCCAAGTCAAAACCAACAGACAGATGTGGTACAATAACCAGAAAATAAGACATGAAAATAAAAATTCACAGGTACAAATATGATAAAATATAAGGCACTGCATTCTTATGTGGATGTTAATATATATATATGTATACAAAAGTATGCATGTAATAGTATACATAAATACATATATAACACAGTGGTTTTAATATGATTGTTAGTATTTTATTTATTATGTGTGGGGTAAGCTCATGCAATTGTTCCAGATATGATTTGAACATTATTGAAATAATAGCACAGTTACTTCTTTTTCTTATGCTGTTTCTCTTTTGTATTTTTGCTAGCTCCTACTGGCTATGGTAGGCTCTACAGATGACCCTCTGCAGGAGGCAGCAGCTGGTTGCATAGCAAACATACGCAGATTGGCTCTAGCAACAGAAAAAGCAAAGTATGGCTGATGCTTTAGCAGCTTTTACCAACACACTTGTTTAGCCATACAGTTACACTTCAATATATGATTACTCCTTTTAGCGTCTGTATTGCATAGCAGAACTCATTTATATGGGGATAATTTAATAAAAGAAATATGTGGAAACTTACATTTGTTTTTACATTACTTGTTTGTTACACCTAGGTTTGATCAAACACTCATACCTTATTTTGTGTGTCTTTTAGCATTGGATCTTTCAGAAGACTGTCAGTTAAGGCATGTCAGAAACATTTTCTACAATTAATATGCTTGTATTTTAATTCACTGTAGATATACATGTTTTCGCTCATCTGTGACATCACAATAAATTTTCCTTCACTGTGTCTATGGTTTTGCAGTGATTTATGAATGTCTTGAACAGTTCCCTGCATTATAAACTTGTCCAGTCATCCTTTCATTATGTTTTTACATGTTTGATTGCTTGTGAGTCAAGGGAGAGAACAAAATGCAGATACATCCATCTAACATCTGGTGTTATATAAGACTGCAAACAGCTGTAGCAATAGACATCACTCCAGATTTCCCATTTCTACCAACATCAAACAAAATAGTGCTTAATTTTCTAAGTATCTGGTGAAATGTGTTTTAATTAGCACGTGTTTAACGCAGATTAAAAGTTACCAGCTCTAAATGAAGTGTAGGATATTTATATTTGCACATTATCTTTCTGCGCTTTTTCATTTTTAAACTGAAGACAGTTTGATGCAGTTTCTTTATTTTTCTACATAAAATTGTGTTCAAAATTAGAGTTGCTTTCAAAAAAGCATAGAAATTATTACTGATATTATAAATTACAGACCCACTGTACATTCCATGCTCAACAAATAATACTAAGGCATTTCTTTGAAAGCACTAATGTCTTAATTACAAGCACAGACTGCTGACAAAACTGAGAGAAGCAAATGTTTAAATAACTTGCATTTGTCAAGAACTGGCTTCTAAATGATTTTTTTTTTACCAGATAATTAACAGTTTTCTTCTTTTGGAAGGATTTTGTAATTCCATTATTTTTCCTCTAAGTAGCATGACTTCCCAAGGCACCTAATTTTCCTGCTGACAGAAGCTTCTAAGGAAGACATAATGCAAATCCACCTTTTTATTTAGTTTTTTTCTGAAGCAGACATGAAGGCTCATTTAAAATTTCATTTTAGAAGACTCATGAAATTCTGAAAATGCAGAATTGCACTGAGTCCTCAGGGAAGGTGCAGAGACTATTTTAAAGGAAACCAACTAAGGACAGGTGCTAATAGTGTGGAGATCAAAATCCAAGTAGTATTTTTTGATCAGTGCAAACACCAACATAATCACAGGATTGTCGCAAGTTCCATCAGCAACCAGTGACCAAGCAAATGCTATTTTAGGTATTTTCCAACTCTGCCCCCCAGGCCTGGTATGTTATTTTGAATAAATGTGACTATATTATTATACTGATGTCACAGCTGTAGTAGTATCATATGCTTCATCACTATACCCAAAAATACATCTAAGATAAACGCTGATTGCCAAATTCATTTGGAAGAGGAGAGGCTTGATTTTATTTTTGTCTTTTCTGTGAGAGAAGATGTAGATACAAATAGTTTATCACAGTCTCACTTATGAATAACACGTAAAATGGTGGTTTATTTTTCTAACTGTTCAGGGGAAAAAAACTCCCTGAAAATAACTGCTGTCCTTAACATGACCTCTCAAGGCACACATGACTGTTTAGCATGGATTTCAAATGGAATAAGTTCTAAAGTAAGCTTAATTTTATGATACAGGTGTCAGGGCAATAAATGTCAGTTCCTGACAATGAAATGGCCTCAGCTTGCCACTCTCACTCACACTGGTAGCCCTTATGCCTCCAAGTAGTTCATCTGAAACCTTTATTTTAAGACCTCAGACAGTTAATCCCAGACTTAAGCTGACTACTTGTGCTGTTTTCTTTTCCTTTACCATGCCTGCAGTTTTTAAGTTCTGTACAAGGAGAAGAATTGTTGAAATGGATACAGATCGCCACACAGGCAAAGGACCGGTATTAAAAAAATACATCTTTTTTTGCCAAAACTGGTGAATTCCATGTAATTAATATAAAGAGATTTAGTTGTTGGAAAATGAATAAATGAATGTGATCCCTGGCCCCTCTGAGCAGTGCAGTACAACGTGTACATTTGAAAAGCTTCCACTTTGTCCACAGAGCTGCGCTGAGTTTCACAGCACTGCAGCCCTCTGAAAAGGGATCCTCACAAAGCTGGGTCCCACTTGCTGCTCACAGCCCTTCTGGCAGTGCCCACCAGCCTATTCAAGCCCTGGCACCAACCCGAGCAGCTGCCGCCACCCAGGCCCAGCATTCCCACCGCGAATATCCAGGCACCAGCCAGCTCCCACTCCCCAGCTCCCATGCCTGGAAGGGAAATGCCTTCACTCCTTGCTCTTTCCACCAGCTGCTACTTGTCCATGTAAACCTGTAGCCTCTTAGGAAATACGGTTATACCAAGTGTGGCAGCTCAGTATTACCTTCAGAGCAGAGCAATTTAGTGTACAAATTATTTTAGTTGCAAAAATATATTGATTTAAAAGGGGGAGTTGGCCTCTGTTCTGTTCACTTGCTGTAGTCTGCTCAGTCTGCTCCCTCTGTGCTATTCCTCTCCTTTCAGACGCTTGTAATATGGGTTTTTTCCAGTTTATTTGCATTGATGTTAGTGTCAGCAGGGAGTATCCATCACTTTTCACAATTTCGGGAGCCAGCTCCCAGCTCTGCACAGAGTACTGTGCTCCAACTGGCAGTCATAAAGCCAGGCCTGCTCTTCACTGGCTGCTCATTGTCAGCTTTGTTCCTCAGTTACATTAAAATGTCAGAAAACATAGAGTCCAAGTAGGAAAAGTTGTCACGAGACAGTGTTGTTTTGAGTATGGAAATACTAGAGTTGATGAGACAAAAAGTAAGAGAAGAAATCTTTCACCTTTATGCAATTATTTCTGGAACCTTAAAGGCCCACCACATCTTTCAGTCTGCTCATCTGTCAGCAGCAAGATAGCTTTCATTCTACCACTCCACGACTTTATGATTTATTGCTTGGTGACAGATAACCATTATCAATAATTTAATTGTCCCAGGATGTTCAAACTACACATTTGAATCTGGGCTTTAACATTCATTTCCTCTTGTTCATGCTAATGACAAGTGCATGTGCTCTGACACACGATATTGTCTCCAAGTTGTTAGAGAAATATAAACTTCATGGCCTGGGTGCAATGAATCTGAGATATATTAGGGGCTTTGTTATTCTGCTCCATCACCAAACTTTCCTTTGGCAAATAAATGAGCTTGAGACTCATAGGCTGTCTTGAGATTTGACTCGGTAATTTGCTTTAGGCTACCTGATCACTTTGTGTGAGAGCGTGGTACGTATTTGTTCCATGTCTCTAAATGAGTCGAATGAGCTGCTGACACTGGGGGTCAGATGGGAATCGTCCCAGGAGGCTGAAATAGATAATATGTTAGCTTAAGAATTTCATCTCATAATAAATTAAATGGTGGGTCCTTGCACCTTCCCACCAAAATAATCTTTGTTTTACACATGACAGCAGGATTACTGTGATGGAAACATGTAATGTGTTTCTTCAGCAGTGGAATTCAAATTTCCATGCAGGCTGCTTGCAGAGCTGATTACAGAGTCGGAAGCTGACTGCTCCCCAACTGCAAATTGTAGTTTATCTCTTCTTTAGCCACTTCAGCTCTGCCACACACTGTTCAGGATCCAGAACAACAGAAGGAAGCAGTGATGCATCTTGACCACTCCTCAATTCAAACAGTCTATTCGTGGACTGTTCAGCAACCTGACACAGGCCAGGGCCAGCGTGTTTGCAGTCATAGCCATTGCAGCAGCAAGTTACATTGCACCATTTCTGAAGGAATTAATTTTCCCAGTTACTGTTCCCTCCCCTGCTTAAACAGTGATAGTCCTCAGTGTTTAATATCTTGCTGCTTTGGCTATTGAAGCCAGCCATTTTCATAAACCTTTTCCTTGGGTGCAATTTTCATTGTAACGTGTGCCTTGCCTAGTTATCAGTTCAGTAGTACAACTTGCTGGGAAGTATTTCCATGGCCAGCATCACCATGGCTTGTGTTTATTCTCTCAACTTGTTTCTGTGTTATCTGCCAGACACCTTTCAATTGGCAAGTTCCTTTCTCTTTTCCATTTGTTGTCATTGGCACATTACGTGTTTTTATCCTGGTCTACATGGAGCACAGTACCCTTCAGTTGCTTGATCTTTTACAACTGCAATCAATTCTACTTTGAACACAAATGTTTTCTTTCTGAAAGGCTCATGAACTCATGCGAGGAAGCACTGACTTTGGCTACCATATAATATGACGTGGCCTAATCCTACTTTTGTAGTTCTGATGTGATACAAAGCCATCTTCACTAATTTCACGTGTTTTCTTCCATCATTTGGAAATCCTTACGTGGTGACAAGATACTAGTTGGCCAGTCAAAACTTTTGCTTGTTGTTACTTTGAGTGTGTGTTGGAGAAGGACCAGAAGAATGACATTATACTAACGCTGAACCAGGAAACAGGAGGTCATAACCAGCAGTTTTCAGTCTGCTCCCCATTGCAGTGGATCCTGAATGCTTTTAAAGCTGTTCCATTCTTCATGAGGTGAGAAACTGCCGAGAAGCTTTTGGGGGTCAAAACTTGTTTTCAATTGGTAGAGGTGTTAAGTTTTTGTCCAGTCATGCTGTGTCTAACCCCACTTCTCCAAGGGCGTTGGTGAATGCAGGAAAGCAAAGCTGAGCGCCTGTGGTCCAGTGGGTGCATCTGGCAGCAAAGTTATACATCAATGGCCGAGCTTTGAACTGCACCTTCTAAAACCCAGATTAAATAGCTAGGGATTTGTGTCCTGCTTCTGATAAAAAATAAAAAAGCTTTAATAAAAATGGTAATTAAAAAAATACAGATGCTGGTAAAATTAAAAACATATGATATGGAGTCAAAATGATTTAGTGTTGAAAAATGTTGGTTGATTCAGTAGTAGTTAAACTTCCAAATAACTTGTCTTGAACAAGCAAATAGTTATAAGTATTTGGCTACGTGTCTTTTTTCATGAAAAAAACTGAACACAGATCATGTTGCTGGTTCCCTCTACCACTAACTGGTAAAGGCTGTGCTATAAAATTAGTGCAGTAAACCACTCATCTTTTCAGTTGCCGCATTCTCTTCCCCAGTTGACAGCCTTTTGGGGCCTCCTTGGCTCTTCAGCAGAAAGCACCAAGTGCAGCTCTGTTGCTCTAATGAAAACATAACAACAACGTCTGGGAAGCCATAGAATGATGCAATAACCGTACTGCTCTGCTTCCTTTAATGTGATGAAGCTTGCATATTTGCCTGGCTCCAGTGCTTTCCTCCTGCCAGTATTGTACTGTAAAGAGACTTGGCAGAACACGTTCAAAGGCTGTTCGTGGTTTTTCACTCAGCATTAAACCTTCCAATGACGGAAGGGTGGGGGAACACATATTGGGACAAACAGACACTCAGAAAGTCAGAAGGAAAGAGGAGAAGGAGGCTGGTGGTGGATGGTCAGCAGTTATGTAAATCTTGGTTATGGGCTGGGGTTGTTTAGGGCCAAGCTGAGACCAAATGGAGGACAACATCATGTATTAAACCAGTGGGTCTTCTCTGCCCACTTTCTAGGGGATGATCAGCCCAAAAGAAAAGCATCTCGTAATGTTCTGAGGGAAGAGATCAGTGTTGCTTCACTCTCATAACCAAAGTCACTCTGACCTTGACAACTGCACCCAGTCATAATAGGTGTGATAGTCAGAGGCTCTAGGGTTGCCATTTTTTGTGCTGTGTTTGTCCAGTATAGGGAAAATTCCTGTCCCCATGGCTGCCAGTCTTGCTCTGCAGACCTTCATTGAATTCACTTATGACTAACTTTTTTTTAATTACACCATTTGGAAAGAAGACTACTTAATCTTTACCCTTGTGTGAGGTTAGGCAGGAAAGTATTCAAAGTGGAGCTGGTGGAAGTCTTAGAGAGAAATATTCCATATGCAGTTGAAGATTGGGGGCATAAATATGTTAAGAAACAGAAGTTATGGTCAGATGGATGCCTCCTTCCAGCCCATTCCACAACTGTCTGTGGTGGGGTGTCATGTAAAAGGAAAAAATATTTGGGAAAGTGGACAGCTTTGGTATGCTTCCCAGAATGTAATGACTAGGTGAATGTTTTTCAGCACAGCAGCTAACGAATATAGGTGACTGCCAAGCACTGGATCCGATGTGGCATGAAGAGGTACAAAACAAAGAAGAGTGATTTGTCTGAAGAAACTGAGGCCTAATTATTTCCAAACTCAGCATTAAAAAAAAGCAGCAAACCCAAACAGAACTCCTTTCAGTCCCCTCACATTGTTTTTCAGATTTTTGCATATCTTTAAGATGCGTCCACTGTGTGGACATGCTCTTTTCAGCAGTCTTGGGGTTTTACAAGTATGGGTGTAGTCTCATTATTGTGGACATTTCTAAATCAACAGTTACTGAGATTTATGTTATGATTTTAGTTCCACTGGCAATTACTGATATCTAATTACCACCTAATCTGTTCTGAACTTTGTAGGAATGTGCAATAGAAGCCACTATAACTTTTGCTAGAACTGAATTTGAATCGTGTGTCTCCTCTCCTATATGACTGCCACATCTACACTCACCGTTCCAAAGAGCTGAAATACGTTTCAGCTTTAAGAGGAAAATACTCTGTTCTCTACCATGTATGTTCTTGCTCTGGGAGATGGGAAATACAGGCTCAAGTGCCCCACAGCACCATCAGAGAAAGCAAACATGAGAGAAGACCCTCTGGCCTTGGAACAGTTATTCCATGTCACAGACAACCATTACAACTGGGACAAAGCACAGCTATGATGCTGCGGCATCAGAAAGTGCTGGTCAAAATGCTGAACTCCAGAAGCAGCTTTAGGAATATGAAGCATCTTCTTGCAGCTTCAAGTAAGTGTGTAAGTCCTGAGAGGGCTGAGGTCAAGCACAGAGCCTCTCCGTGGGGTTTCCCAGTACCACCAGACCCTGGTGTTAGCACTCTGCAGCATTGGACAGGGGGCCGATAAGCAGTCTGGTCTCAGGGCTTCCACTGTGCATCTGACAGAGTGTGCAGTGGATGCAGAGGCATATATTTTCATAGCAAATCTAAGTGGCAGTTTAGAAAATCTGACCCAGCCAAAAAAAACCTTGGAAAACCCCACAGAATGAATCAATAAAACTGTCTAAGAATTTAATCCAATGAGAAAGTTAGCAATTGTCAGAAGTTCATGAGATTTACATTTCTAAATTACACAGGCCAATGAAGTAACAAGATTGTGCTTCTGTAATCAACTAGTAGCAGTTTTACAAAGTAGTAAGAATGTGGAGGGAATTTCATTATAAAATGTGGCTGCCACCTGCAGGTACCCCTTCAAGGTTTCAGTTGGTAAAGTATGTGGAAAAACAGATCAAATTTCACTTTGCTGAGACAGGTAACATTTTGCCTTGGCCAGTAGCAAGTGTGATTTGGGCAAATATGTCATGATTAACTGCAAACGAAATGATGGCAAAAGAGCTGAGCAAGAGCCAAAGGGGGTTACAGGCTACCCCTGGAGAGCTCCCAACAGCTGAGGATGTGCTGTAAACCCATCCTGCTGTGATGAGGAACACTGTCCCTGGGCAGCTCTGGGAGATAAGTAACAGCACAAAAATTCCAACCAGGGATTGTAGGATATGAGTCCTGCCCGAAGAAAATTTAAGGGGAGGGATGGAGAGGTCGCTTTCAGTGGTTCCCACTGATGTGCAGGTAGCCCATGGGCTCCAGCCCTGGGAGCACCAAGGCAGCACGACTGCACTCACCCTCTCTCCTTGCTCTTTTGCTGCGGGGCCCAGGTGAGTGCAGCTGCATCCTCAGCTACAGGGGAAGGTGCTGGTCAGTCACATCACTGTGTGGAAGGAAGTGAGGTGGAAAGAAAGGTTTCATTAAGGAAGGCCTTAATAAGAAGCAAAGAAAGATGGTTTAATTTCTTAGCTTGATAAACACAGGTTTGGGGATCCTGAACAGTGAAATGGCAACCCAGACTGCCAGGATCCAAAGCCAGCCCTTCTTCTGAGAAATCATTCTGGCCAACAAGGGGCTTAAACCAATGCTACATCTACTCAGAAAAGGGACATGTACTCTATACACTCTGTATTACTCTCATGCTGCTCCCCTTTTCATAAATGCTCACAAATACATGGCACTCTGCCATGAGAAGAGAGCTTCAAAAAGCCTTAAAGAAATTTTTCTTGCAGTGGGGATCCCATCATGATCTGTGAGCCAAATGCCCTCTGTATGTTACAGCATTAACTGAATTTTATGGGGATGCATCTCAAGAGGGCATTTCTTCAGCCTGTCCAGATCCCACTGCAGTGAGACCTTGAGTTTGACAGCCCTGACAAACAGCTGAGCCACGGGGAAAACAAAAGGACTTAAAGAATGAATAAGTGCACAGGCTGTCCTGCCTCCAGCTCAGACTATTTCCTTCTGTCTCAGTCTGATAACTGTACAGTCTCCCAAAACCTTCTCAGATGGCTGCTGTCCGGCAGATCCCAACAGAAGCAGGGTAAAAGAAAGCTCACAAAAGGCTTGGTATCTCTCCGAGCAGTCTCAGTCTCTGGTAGATTAGCAATGCAAACAAACGAAAGCGTCTTGGAACTAGCCAGGGACTTCTGGCAAACCCCTGTGTTTGTGACTGCTACCTTCATTGGAGACGATTGACACGACTGTGTCCTTTCCAGGCATTTCGAGCATTTCTGTATTATCAGCTGCCTGGTCCAGGGCTGCAGAGTCCATCCAAGGGAGGACTGAGGTATGAGGACTGCTTGAAGCAGCTCCATGGGTAAAAGCCTTAAAAAGCTGGATCTTTTGTGTAAGAAATTATATTCTTGGATGGTTTGTAAATGCTCATTGCAAACTATCTAGTGCTGCTGCCAGACAGAATTACCTTAACCAGGACTTCATGGCTCAAGCCATGGAGAGTCTCCCATATAAACACAGGAACAAATCAAAGTGCCTTTTTTTTTGGAGAGAGCACTCCAAGTGGGCCCAGGCATCTCAGACACAGCCTTTTACAGGGCAGTGGCAGTGACAATATTAAAAAGATCTCAGAGTTGAGTTCTCTGAACTACAGAGGCCCAGTGTGTGTCCTCCTCAAAGGCTTCTTCAATAAAACCAGCAGTCTCACTTGTGCACTGCAAAAGGCCATCTGTTCCTCCCCAGATACCTGTATCCCAACCAATGGAGACAGATGTTACAGGCCACTGAAAGAGAATCAACAAATGTTGAGAAGGAAATCAGTTTCCAATTTAAATACTTCATAGCCAGGTGATTTTAGACCCATTATTGTCTGTAAAAAGGTCAACAGTAAAACCCTCTACGAGCACCTGACTGCTCCAGAAGTGTCCCTCGATTTGAGATCCCGGGATCATAATTCTGCAAACCCTGAACTATATCCTGTAAATAACCTGACATTTCTTGGCTTTCCAGGCAGGTATTTTCATGCTCTGATTCACCCATCTGGAGTAAGACACTAATATCTCAGCTGTCCTTGTGGAGAGCATCAGCAAAGAAGCAGAGGTGTCCTCTCCCTGTGTGACCATGACGTGACCCTCTCCAGCCAGACTGACGGGGTGATAGCTTTCCTAAGGAGACAAAGTGCTTGAGCCAACCACCTGCTGTTATGTGGTGATCTGAAGTTTGCAGCTAGTGAGCAGAGCAGTTGAGGAAATCTGGGCCTTCACTGCTGCCCTGGACAGTCCAGAATTCTGTTCATTTCCCCTCCAGCTGGAGACTAGTTCATGGGTGAAGTGCCCAGCTCCTCATCAAGATAAGCCTGCCAGTGGCAGCAAAGATGTCCCTGCAGGTGCTGCATGGACAAGCTGTTCACCACACCCTTGTGTTTCCTTCCTTACTGAACCAGCGAAGAGAAAACATGGGCAAGTAAGGGATGCCCTGGACTATTAAAACAGGCTGGAATATGCTTGGTGGCAAAGGTGAAGTCCAAAAAGGCTTAGTTGACCTCCTCTGCACCTTGGGAAGCACAGAGATTCAGACATCTGGAAAGCCTTGCTTTGCAGAGAGGTCCGTAACTCCACCTGATGCCAGCATGACTCCAGTGTGGGTGGAGAGCCTCACTCCAGGAGAGGCCAAACTGCTGTCTGGGCAGAGCACATATTTAGCCTATCACTCTGAAAAGGGGTAGGAGCAAGTACTGTGCAGGCACTGCCAAGAACAGGGGAAGGCACAGCACCAAGACCTGCCCTGTCCCTGCCAGGGCTGTCAGCCCAGTGCACATCCCGCTCTGGAGGAGCCCACGGGAGCAGGCTACAACCCTGCTTTGTGCTTGCACTTATTCCCAGTGTTTACCCTGGCAGCTGAAGCAGGTAACTTTATACCATTTCACTACTTTGTGGATAGACTGTGAAGTGACCAGCACCTGAGTTTGTTGACAGCTTTGAAGGAAACAATCTAATTATGCAAACCTGAAACTATTCTGTCCTTATCCCTGGGGCACATCCCCACTGATGGAAGTTGCTGTCTTCCCTGGGCATCTGAGGGCACCTTCTCTCCTAAACCAGCAAACACTAGAGGCTTAACATTACACCAACAAGGAATGCTTGCATAGCCAACGGGATAGCCAGCGGGATAGCCAACATTTATGCGTACAATCAAATGTGCAATTTGGGTCTGAGCACTTTGTCATATTCTTGGCCTGTGTTTAAAAGGAAAAAGAAAAAAATATGAAAACCCACAAATCACATTTAAGCTAGCAGAATGATT
This sequence comes from Xenops minutus, assembly GCA_035221455.1. Classification (NCBI taxonomy): domain Eukaryota; kingdom Metazoa; phylum Chordata; class Aves; order Passeriformes; family Furnariidae; genus Xenops; species Xenops minutus. The sequence continues at coordinate 15,271,522 of JAWWEE010000074.1, forward strand.
TATTAAGAAAAAACACTGACGGATTTTTGAAGTACTGAAAGGGTTGAAATAGTCTGAATAGAATGAAAATTGACACAAATTTTTACCACAATGCAAAAGGAACTTGAACTATTCTAATAAGAGTTTGCTTTAATGTTCGTGCATGTCTTCACATCCTGCTTTTGGCAATGGCCAGAAAAGAACTACTGAAATACTGTGAGAAAAGCTGTTCTCATGTTATTTCTGGCCCTGCTGTAATGCATGAAATCAGGACATCTCATGAGAGAGACTGATATTCAAGATTTTCAGTCTATTTTTCAGATAAAAAAGTCTGAATATATATCTAAATTTCTGGATTTAGTCATGGCTAGATCTTGAAGCAACCAGTAAAGTATCCCTGAGGTCACAAGTCAAATAGTCACAATCCAGAAGAAACTATAATAGTTATATTCAAGTAACTCTGAGGAAAAACCTGTGAAGCCAATATTCACTTGCCAAGCTAAGGTGTGTGGCTCCTCATTCTCAAAATAACCCTTAATGCCGTCAGGGAGTTTCTGAAGTTTATTCATAGGGTGGATGGGGTTTATGATTAAAACTGAAGTGCTTGAAGACACCAGTGATTGTCATAGGTCTGATTCCATGCGTGTGTGTGGCTCTAATCTGTCTAAAAATCATTTTTGATAAACACCTCCAGGATCCAAAGAAACGAGGGCTCTATGAACTATATGTTTTCTGGTGCCCCTGCCAACTCTGAATAAATACACTGTGTGTGTAGCCAAGGTCTTGGAGAATTATTTCCTGAAAACTACTTACTTTAGGACCAGAAGGAATTAATGAAGATGTGCCAGCTATTTCCTTCACTGGCTTGCATGCCTCAGCCTCACCAATAATAAATAGTAACAGTGTGTACATGAGTTATGCTGCTACACCTCATGTTTTGCACCCTGCAGAACCCATCTATTCTGTACACAAGCAGGAAAGCACAGACAGAGTATGAGTTTGTTGCCTCTCCTTGGGTATCCACATTCAAGGCTGGCAATAGCTGTCAAAGCCAAACTGCGTGTTGAGTCTCTGGCTTTAGCCTCTGCTAAAATAGCATTTATGTATTTTAAAGCTCTTTACAGAGGTTTAACCCCAGTTCTACTAAAAAGGAGATAATACAGCTATCAGCACTGGTTAAATAGATTAATAGGATTGGCCTGACTTTTTGATCTGCTTGAATAAACATATTTATTATTATTGGGCAACTTTCTGAAAACTTTTAAATCTTTAGAGATTTATAAATTATCAATTATGTAAGAGCTAGAGCAGCTAGGGAGATGTTTTTGTATGACTGAAAGCAATAAGGAAGGAGATTTTTCAAACTCAGGCCAAAAACATTAATCGCAAGTCATTTTTAGAAGAATCTTCCAGCAACCTTATTTTATCCTCAGATTTTCTCAGGCTTCCTTTGCAGGAAACCAACCCACCATTGTGTGACTCCCAAGCAGAGCTGGAGAAAGCAGAATTGCGTGTCCCGGAGGGAGCTCTGCCCAGGCGGCTCTGAGTTCTTGACCCCACAGAGTCTTTATAGAAACTGGCATTAAATTTGGGGCTTTCCTTCAAGACACAAAATCCCCTCAATCACATCCATGTTGCCGAGGCAACATGTTCCAACTCTGCCTGTCCCCTCCAAGACCTGCTATCTACTGGAGGAACTTCTAGACAGAAAATCATCGAAACCCTGACTCAACCGCACGAGGTTTAACACTGTGTAAGCAGCCAAGAGGCTGAGGATAATTCAGAGGCTTTTTATGCAATAACTGGAGGGCCATCAAACTGAAGCATGTTATGACTACTTCTCCCTGTTTAAAATCCTAAAAGTCAGCCTGAATCTTGTATCCTCTCTGTCTTGTCTCCGGAAAACGCCTTAGATTTGGGGTTGAAAGTGAATATGCTCTGGGCTGACGTGTTGGGAGCTGCTACCCCGTGCAGAGCTCTGTCAGTACAAAGGAAAGAGGAAACGTTTCTTCTGGTATTATTAACATGTCAGTAGCAGTGATAGATTCCAACTGAGATCAAGCTCTCTTGTATTAGCCGTGTGCCAAAAGCAGAGTAGGAAGCAGAGAAAGGGGAGGAAGTGTTATTATTCCTGTGTTACAGCTGCAGGAGAGAGGCATGGGGATTGTGAAATCCTCGAGGTCACATAAAGCCGCGTGCAGCTCAAGCAGGGAATGGAGTCAGCCCCTCACAGCTGCCCTTTCCATCCCCTCAGCCCATGCCTTACCAGGTTGGTTCACATTTTTGGGTATTTGGGGATGCTCAAGAGTTGTGCCTGGGAGATTAAGTCCCAAGAGATGGGTCCCAGGCAGGTGCCACATAAATCACGGTGTCCTTGTGCATTACTGCACCACCTTTCCTCTCAAGCACATGCACATTCTCTTGTCTTCCTGCCCAAAAAAGACAGACTTGGGCAAAAACTCCTCCTTGTAACTATTCTGCAGATAATAACTTTAAAATTATGGTTTGATATCTCTATCTGTACTATTGAAGAATAATGGTGGGAAAATTACCTGACTTTATGCTTTCCAGTCAAGCTAGAATGTGAATAAATAGTAAGGAATTCAATAACACAGTGTGATGTGTTTATTTTTGCACAGGTGACTGAAGAATAATTAGATTTATAATTATTATTGCTATCAACTGTTGAACATTTATTCTTAGCTTTTCAAAGCAGTGATTTCTGCAATGTGACCTGCACTGTTAATGTTAAATCCAAACAAATCCACATTCATTTTCCAAAGGTGGAGCAGACATCATCATCTGAAATACTACATTGAATGGAATTGAGTCACTGCCTGGACAGTAAGGTCACCAAGGATGTGATTTTCCTCTGAGAATATTAAACACAGGATTTAAAACTCCATTAAAATAAACATGTTTATTAAATAAATAAAATGTATAAAAGCATAGCAAAATTACTAATTTTGATTATGTTGAGACATTACACATAGTTAAGAAAATCATCCTCTTTTGGGACGTTTCAGCTGCTATTGGTACAGAAAAAAGGGCTCATATACATATTTAAGGTTTGAGTCTCTGGCTTTATATTCCTTGGGGTTAAGCAAAAAAGAGCAGCCAAGGACAGAGAGTGCAGAGTGGAGCAACCCACATAGCTTTGCTCCACAGAGGGCAGAGACCTGAAGAAACCAGGCAGGCCATAAGCTCCATGAGTGGAGTCTCCTATGGGGGGCACACACAGATCCCACCTGGGTCCTAAGATCATGAAATAGAGAACAGCTCACACACAATAGCCAAGCGGCCTGATCTCAAGACACCTGCGACTCTGTCCCAGGCCAAACTGAAGAGCTTCTCCTGCTGATCGCTTCTCCTCCTAATTAACACTGCATTAAACACGGTTTTCTGTCCCAGGGAAAGCATCTGGCCCCTCTCTGTAGCCCATTCTCCCTCTTGGCTTGTCACAGAGCCCCGAGAGAACCTCAGCTTAGGGACACTGGGAAAACACATCTCCTGCAAACACCATGACCCTCCTCCTCCTTCTTGTGGCCCCTACACACAGCACCTGATGCACAGCAGAGGCCCTACGGAAAGGGTTTTGTTTTACATGGCCCAAGGGGACAGAAACCTAAAAAATGCAATAAAAAATGGAGGTGGAACCGAGCAGTGAGAAAAAAAGACCCTGAGCACCAGTCAGGAGATTGTTTTTCTCACCCTTTGGGGTTGGGTTCACATGGAAGTAGAAATAACTGAGATAACTGGTTCAAGACCTTGTTTTGTTTTTCATTTTTTTTTTTATTAATTCTTAAGACAAAGCACATAAAGAAGATGTAGAACAGAAATGGGTCTTCCACCCTTCTAGATGACACAACAGCAATGTGTTGGGGGTTTTTAGATCTGAAGTTTGTCTGGGGCTTTTGCCACCGCTAACACCAGTTCTAGGGTGTCACCAGGGAGGCTGCCCACTAGACCCCATGCTTCTTAAAAGAACCAGGGGCCAGCAACTGCCCACTACAACTCCCAAAGAGACACCTGCCCCCTCCTCATGGTTGCAAACCCAGCTTACCTGCCTTCAAAATGGTCTCAGTCCCTCCACTCCCAACAGTCATGACTGAAGCCAAGTTCAAGGTACAGCTTTGTGGTTAACCTTTTCCTGCAGCTGAAGCTCCCTGGCCACTTCCCTTTGCCCTGCCATCACCATGGCTCTGGGTTTTATTGCTGAATTGAGCTAGAAGGCAGATTGCAAAATGTTAGTGCTACTCATGCTACTCATGCTACTCAGCTGTAGCATGAGTCCACTCCACAACCCAGCCCATGCCCTCAGTCTACTCTCTTCTAAAAGCAAACAGCATGCAAGCCTTCCTGATTAGTAGAAGGCAAAAACTGGACCTTCACATAAGGTCACCTCCTACACTTGTACAGAGCCTGGTGCAATTCTTGCCTTAGAATTTCTTGTCAAGCAGTATCTGGTCTACCTTTCTTGCAGCATTCAGCAGCCTGCAGGCAGCAGACAGCTCCCTCAGCAGACACCCTTCCTGCATGCACATGGTAAGAAAACATCTCAGTTGCACTGAATGCTACACTGGAGCTACAATCTTTCACTTTGTCTCAGTCCAGTCTTGCTGTACCAGGAATTGACCCCCGGTTTTGGTTAATGGTCACACCTGCCAGGTTTCAGAATATTCTCTTGACGATGTCCTCATTTTCCCTTCCTGCTGTTGTTGCCCTCCTTGATCACAGAGCTCTCCACAGTCTTTGGCCCTGCGGTTCAACAATATTACCTGCTGCAGCACCACCACCAAAGCTGCTTTAGGAATGGTCACAGATCATGTCAGTGTGTTCGATTCCTGCATACATGGTTCCATTTCAACACACCTTCTTACCAGTTCCTCCAAACCAAATACCCATAAAGAAAAGAAATAAGCACACATTTTTTCTTTCAGGTGCTCCTTTACTGCTGTTGAGAGACCTTCCAAAGCCCATTTCTCCACAGGTCTTTGCATGCAAAAACGCCTGAAATCAGGTGGCAACTTCAGAGCCTATCCTTGCTTTCTACTAGCCCAGCATAATTATCTCCCCCCTCAGATTTTGTATGTCTAGTATGATTACCTCACTGCTCCCAGTGATGGAGCACGGACCCTCTCTTACTATAAGCCAGTGGCTATTCTAAGCATTGATCCAGCAAAATCTTCAAAGGAGACAGTTGTTCTTCCTTCCTTAGGACTACGCTTAACAAAAGACCACATTACAAGATTTGACTTCACCCCTAGGTTATCTCACCCCAGTGCTCTGGGGGCTACCAGACTAAGCATGAAGAGCCCCTGCTAGCTCTGCCAGCTCTAGTTCCCTGTAGAAGTAGAACAAACCCCTTGAGACACCATTTCAGCCAGCTTGGTTAAGCAGGTTCATCCTTGTCAACATGTGCCTCAGGACTTTGCTCAGTACTGATGCAGCTGCTGACAGGGATGGCAACAGGTCTCTGCAGCTGCTCTCCCTGCAAGTGTGACTATTTTGCAGTTTAGATAACAATCCATTCTGTATAATCCTAAACCAGTTCTCACCTACCCGATTTCTCAGGCCCTTCAACTTACACGGCTGCAGTTATTTAGCCACCCAGCCTGCCATAGCGCAGGGCGTACCAGGGACGTGCGGAAATTCTTTGAATTTCAAACATATATATTTTCTGTGGAGGAATCTGCAGCTGGAGGGAGGAGCTGTGAGAATGCAACACTAAGGAAATGTTTGTTGAAAGCATTTAAAAAATAACCAGAGAACGAAGCAAGGGACAAAAGCAACATTTCACTGGAGGTGCAGACGAGAAATGAGGACTGTATTTGGAAGCATAGATAGAACTCTAGTGAACTGAAGCTGAGTCAGGGGAGGCTTAGTTTAGATATCAGGATAAAGTTTTTCACCCAAAGGGTGATTGAACACTGGAACAGGCTCCCCAGGGAAGTAGTCACAGCACCAATCCTGACAGAGTCCAAGAAGCATTTGGACAACACTCTCAGGCACATGGTGTGATTATTGGGGTGTCCTGCACAGGGCCAGGACTTGGTCTTGATGATCCTGATGAGTCCCTTCCAACTCACATATTCTGTGATTCTATGATTCTGTGAACTGTTTTTGGATTGCTCTCTGGTCATGGCTAGAGAAGGGGGAGCAGGCAGAGCAGTGCTCACAGCCAGCCCCAGCGGTGCAATCTGGGCTCTGCAGGGTGCCTGCCCACCGCAGGCAGCTCGGCTGGGGCTCTGGAGTGGGGCTGGCACTGAGGAGCTCCATCACTTGCAGCTTCAGGAGCAATTTCTCCTCTCAGCTTGACAGCACGGTTGATATTTTCCTGGCTCTTCCAGTGAGACACATTAGGCCCCAAAGCACCACTTTTAGGCTCTTTCTGCACGATATCCCTTGGAAATGTGCCTTGCTGCCACTTTCTGGCGTGCTAACCTGGCCTACCAGCTGTCTGAAGCTGGGCACGCAAGAATGGGCTGGGAGAGGGGTGTCGCAAAGAATGGCAAGGATCTTCTTGTAGCTCCAGCCTGGCAGGTGCCCGAACTCCTGCTGCGCCTCGAGCCCCCACCCCACTGTGGGATGCTTTGGAGCCACAGTGGTCCCGTCAGTCGGCACTGCACCATCCCCAGGGGAGCCGGCTGCAGGCCACGGTATGCGGCTAGCAGCTATTGACTTCTTTTTCCGTGCATGGCCGGGTAAGTAACCGTAATTAAAAACATAAAGCCCACAGTTTGTATCACATTCACGATGTTAAACAAGCTCTGGAAATAGAAACACTGTTTTCATTTAAGCTTTTCAACTGTGATCTAAGTAATAAAATATGGAGGGGGCGGGCGTGTGTGAGATTTACATGTGATGATTTGGGAGATCTCACTGCTTTAGAGGCTTGTAAGGCGCCGCAGTGCCAACTGCTCCTGCCACTGCCTCACCGCGTTTGGCAACGCCTGCCCTGCACAGACTTTTGGTTTTTTCCAGAGCCGCTTTCCAAATGCTGATTTCTGCCGTCAGCTCTTGTTGCTGTGATTTATGCTGGGTGTGGGTGTGGGATCTGCCAGGCCCTCAGCAACCTGCTGCCCTGGCTGCCCGTGCCCTGCCCAGCTCTAGGGAGGCAGGCAGGTGAGTACACACACTCCCGTGCTCTTGGAGACCACAGATGTCCTTGAGGGCAGCCACATACCCTGCAGAAACAGACAACAATCCACCGAGACCATGCCCAAGCAGCACCATCATCAGTAGATACAGGGAAGGATTATCTTTGCCTTCCCAAATCCTCCTGAGCCATCACACAGGGAATGAGCATCCATTCCACCATGGTGGACAGGCAGGAGGGGAGGGTCTTCCAAGGGCACTTCCGTAGTACCCTGGCAGTGCATGAACTGCCCCTGCTCCAGAGGCTGCCTCAGTGTGCAGGGCCCACAGAAACCTGCTGTGCCCCATCTGCACCTTGCCCCAGGAGATGGGGACCAGAGTCTCCGCCTGCCCTGCCAGAGGGATTGGGAGAGCAGAGTGGGAAGACAACAGAGCAAACACTTTTCTGAGGCTGAAAACGATTGAGATCCCATTCCCATTTCACTGGAGAAAGCAGGAGCCCTCAGGAGCTTGTTTTTGTTCAAACCTGTCACTTTCTCGGACTCCTTTTGCTGTGACATAATTATAACAATACTTCCCAGGTCATACACAGTTCAGCTGGGCATGACACTGATTGGAGCTGTGTGTTTTGCAAGGAAGCCCCTAATCATCATGTTAGCAAGGATCAACAGGGGGTGTTCAACCCACAGTGCCGCCCCTATGCCCCCTTCTCCCCCAGCTGGTTCTGAGTGCTCTGGCACTGTGGGACAGCCTTACCAGGGCTTTGCCTGAAGGTCTGTGGAAATGTGGGATACACTGCCTGCAGAGAAGCACTCCCGTGGTCATTTACACCTTTTTCTACCCTTTGTTTTCTAATCCTAGAAATATCCTAGACTAGCAGTAAGTTGTTCATGTTTTTTCCTCCCACCCTGGGGACAGCAATTTTTCTCCCTGAACGATGGGGTCTCTTCAGTGCATTGCCCTTCTTCAACCTCCCTCGCGCTTTCCTTCAGCAAATGGAGAAATCACAACAGGGTCGGTGATCCCCGACGCCAAGGTGCCTCTGTTCCAGGAGCTCTTTCCCCAGTGCGTGTGGCTGTATGACGTCGCAGACAGCGTCCGTGACCTCACACCCCCGTGACGGAGAAGTGCGGGGAAAGGAGTGGGTCCCAGAAAGCATCCCAAGGAGGGACAGAAACAGTGCGGCTGAGCCCGGAGTGGGCGCGGTGGGCAAGCGGAGGTCCTTGGACCGGAGCTGCCGCGCCCGCAGCTGATACCTGCCCCCTCCGTCCCCATCGCTCCAGAGCCGAGCCAGCGGAGAACCGCGTATCCCTCCGTGGTGGCCTCTGCACCCCAGGGAGGGGACGAGGCCAGGGGATGGGGCGGGGGGCTGGAGAACACAACTGGTAGCAGCTATGCCGACTCAGGTCCTTTGGGGTCACACTTGCGGGGACAAGGACGGGGACAGCGAGGTGCCATGGGGACCGTGGGGTCGCGGGTGGTGCGTGCGCGGGGGGTCCGCGCCGCGCACGTCCCGCCGGCCCGCAGGCGCAGACGGCAAATAAGGTCTGAATTACATCCTTGTAAATATTGACTGTGGCCATCTTCTTGGTTTCCGCGCACAGAAAACCGAAATGCTAAGACCGGCGGGACCGGGGCCGGGCTGCTGCGCCGGAGGGCGGCGCGGGGTGCGGGGGGTGTGAGCGGCGGGGCCGGGGTAGCCGGGGCACGGCCGTGGGAGGGGGCCGGGGCGCCCGCAGACATCGCGGGCAACTGAGCATCGCATCTCTGCCGGAGCGCGCCGGCCGCGCCGAGGATGCTGCAGGCAGCGGGCTGTCCCCCGGCTGGGGCTGTGGGCTAATTTATAATCCTTGGGCGGGGAGAAGGGGGGAGAGACGACACACAAGAGAAGACGGAGAAGCGTGGGACGAGAGGTTTCCTGGTATGGCTTCATTAATCGCCGGCGTTAATGAGTGGTACAGGGCTGCGGCTGCGCCCCGCGCCCCCGACGAGGGTCTCTCCCGCGACCAGCGTGACACCAGCCGGTGTCCTCAGCCGCCTTCCCCGGGGGACGCCCCCATACAGACGGTGGAGTGCCCAGCCGTGCGCTGCCGTCCCCTCGGATGCCCCTGGCAGGACTCCTACCGCCCCTCCACGCACCGCCCCTCGACGCCGCGCTGCCCGGGCGGGGCCCGTGCCCTTGCCGGGACTGCTGGGGTCCCCTCGCCGGCGGTGACTCCCCCCGGGGATGGGGAGCGGCGGTCCCGACAGTGTGAGTGGCTGCGCGGCGGCTGTGCCTCCGGGCGCCGGCTCTGCGCATTTGGTGGTCGTTAAAAACAATTTGTTTCCCTCCCCGTTTGGGGAGGGGGAAGGGGAAAATCATTCCGGGGGAGGGGAAGGGAAGGGGGAGAAAAAGGAGTGAGAGAGAGAACAAGCGAGAGAGAAACACCAAACTCGACAGAAGCCCCGCGCTCCGAAGTGTTGCGACACGGAGCGAGGAGCGCGGCGAAGGCCGGCGGCGAGGTGCGAGTGGGAGCATGCCGGGCCGAGCGACCGGGCCGGGGTTGGGCTGGGGGGCCGTGGGAGCGGGCCGGGCCGTGGGAGGGGCGGGCTGCTCCCCCCCGTGGGTGGGCAGGCGGCGCTCGGTGCCTTCGCGCTGCCCCCCCGCCCGCGGCGCCGGGCGGGTCTCGGCGGATCGGCGCGGCTGCCCGGTGACCGCTGCCGCCTCCCCGCAGCGCACTGCGAGCCCCCGCACCTCGGAGCCGGCGGCCAGCACGACGGCGGCCCCCAGCCCCACACCATGAACACCATCGTCTTCAGCAAGCTCAGCGGCCAGGTGCTTTTCGAGGAGGACACCAAGGAGCGGGAGCGGAGCGGCCGGCCCTACGTGGGGGTGGTGGAGGGCCCGCACCACGCCGAGGTGCTGCTCCCCGACAGCCCGTCCATCAAGGAGAGCCTCAGCCTGCGCAACCGGCGGACAGGGTATGCCGTGCGCTCCTCTCCGCGCCGCGCACCGGCTTCGGCGGCGGCCCTGCCGGCGCTCCCGATCGCCGCGTAGCCGATTTGGGGTTGCGAGATGGGTTTCTAGCTGGGTCCTCCCCCGCGTCCCCGGGTCCTACTCTCTGGGACTCTTACTGCACAGCTACGGTGGGAAATTCCGGCAATAGGTGATACAGGGGCGTCCGATCGGGCTGGAATGTGCCAGACAGAGCGCTCCTGTCTTACTGCTCTTGACCTCCCCCTCTGCCTCCGAACAAAAACAGACCGGGAACACCGGGGCTCCGCCGACTTGTTCGGGCGCTTCGTGCAGTTAAAGCCCCCCAAACAGAGGCTCCGGGCGGGACGTGTGAGGCCAGGGGGCCGGGGGTGCGGGTGCTGCGCGGCCCCGGCACTTGCCCCGCCATCCCCGCGGGTTCGCCGAGCGGACGGGAGCGAGGGAGCTGCGTTGTCGGTGCGTTCCCAGGGATGGGATTTAGAACGGAGTAGCGCTATGCCAGTCAGGGACTGGTTTAGGTGATGTTAGGATCGGTTTTGCTAAAACGGCAGCTAAGGCTTAGCCGCCCGCAGTTGCGCTTTTTTTTTCTTTCTTCCCTTTTTTTTTTTTTTTTTTTTTGGTGCTGGAACAGGTGAAATAGAAGGTGATGAGAGGACGTGCGAGCTCCGGCGCGTTATCAGCCGTAGCTCGGAGGGCTGAACTGGCGAGCGCTGACCAGACATTTCGGGTCAGTGTTCCAAAGTAAAAACAGAGGAGCACAGTCAGGCGGCTCCGAAACCGAGGAGTCCCGGGGAGCCGCTTTTACTGCGGAATTTCCACCTTAGCGATTGCATCAGCTCTCGGTGTTACCGGCGGTGCTGGCCGGGAGGACGCGGGCTGTGTTTCACCGCAGTGTTCTTGCAGCCGACCGCGGCGGAGCGGGGCTGTCGGGGTTGCCCCGGGCGAGGCAGCGGCCGCGGCCGCTCAGCCCGGCCCGGCCCCGCACAGCTCCGCACGGCCCGGCCCCGCACAGCCCCGCACGGCCCGGCACGGCCCCGTGGCGCCCCCTGCCGCCACGGCACGGAGCCCCTTGCGCCCCGCGCAGCGCTGCCGCCGGCCCGAGCCTGCCTCTGGCTTTCCCTTCGGAATCCCTCGGGTTTGTTCGCTCGCTCTTTATTTTAAGCTGTTTTTAAAAAAGGACCACTTTTGCCTTTTTTTTTAATTATTATTATTATTGTTAAACGGAACCCGGGATTCGCTCCCCGCGGTGTTCGCCGCTTCCCTCGGCAGCCGCGGGGCTCACCGCGCTCCTCCCGTCGCTGCCGGAGGGATCAGCGGTGCGCCGGTTCCCCCAGGAACACCGCTGGCCGCCGGCTCCAAGGCTCCAGTGACCCGGGAGCTGCTCTCTGAGCATCACCGGCAAATAAATCCGGGCGGGCGGGCTCGGCCGGCCGCGGGGCAGCGCTCGCCGCAGCCGCGCTGGAAGCCCCTCTGCGAACAGCCCGGCCACACGCCCGGCAGGTGCCGGGCACCGCTTGGCACCGGCGGAGCCCTGGTCCCGCTGGAATCGCCGCGGGGCAGCCGCCCGGACCGGCAGCAGCATCACGGCCACTGTCCCGCTCTGGGTGTGCTCCGCCAGACCGTGCGCGGGGAGCTGCGGGCATCGCCTGCTCCGGGGCAGCCGGACGGGGCCGGGGTTGCGGCCGTGGGAAGTGGCCGAGCGCCCCGCGGGGACGGGGCTCTGTCCCCGGGGCAGGGCGCACCCCGGGGCTGGGTTCCCCCGCGGGCAGGGCGCTCCTGCCGCACCCGCGGCCGCGCTGCGCAGCCCGGTGCGGGCGAGGGGAGCGGGCAGGTGCCCGCAGCCCGGCCCTCAGCGCCCCTTCTCCGCGGCAGGGCGCGGCAGAGCGGCGGGAAGGTGCGGCACAAGCGGCAGGCGCTGCAGGACATGGCGCGGCCGCTCAAGCAGTGGCTCTACAAGCACCGCGACAACCCGTACCCCACAAAGACCGAGAAGATCCTGCTGGCCCTCGGCTCCCAGATGACCCTGGTGCAGGTAAGGAACCCCCCTACCCCCACTTCTGAGGTGTTTGATGAACGCGAGGGACAGGAACAGCATCAGCCAAAGCTCCTCTGTGAGCTGAGCAAGGTCAGCGCTGTGTATCAAGGAGTATCTGTGCAGCCAGCAAGACCAGGGGTCCTGTGTGCATCCTTCCTCCACCCTCCCCAGGGCTCATCTGCCCCAGCAGGCCTCTCTCCCGAGTAATTACTGTGTCTGAGCTATCCCGGCTGGGAAAGTGCTAAAGACAATCAGCAAAAGGTTGCCCTCCTGGGAACAGATACCCTCAGCCTTTCATCTCATTCATAAATACAATGGAAATATTTTTGCTTAGTCTTCAAAAATTTCCAGGTTAAAAAAAAAAAAAAAAAAAACCAGCGATGGGAGATTTCAGTACAGAATGGGAATTGCTGAGGAAATTGTAGGGAGCTACTATTTTCCCTTTCGAAAATGGGCTAGGATGAAAACTGTTCTATTGTTGTGATAATAATTGTCATCACCTGTTGCACAGACATTAGCATTGCCATACGCACTGTGTGCAGTGGCTCAGCACACAGTGACTGCACAGTCGGGCAGGAATTATCACTGTAGTGTAATTAGACATGGGGAGTAATTGTTTTACTCACAGGTAATACTCCCCTGAAACGACCAGTAGTTGTCTTGCCGTAATAGACATAAAGTTTGCTGCAAATGTTTATAAATCTTACTTCTTTGTTCTCTTTGCCATCTGGCACTCTGTTGAAATATGTGGTTAAATGCTATCAGTTGCCGAGTGATGCTATCTCGGGTGTGGATGCTGAAAAGATTTATGCATTGTGAATAATCGAATTTCCTTACTGCAAGCTACTGCTAGGTGCATAAAATGAAACCCATGTGTTTGCAGGATTGGGTCCTTGGCACTCTGCCTAACACATTATGTGTCACTTTTCAAAGGATGCAAAGATCAAAATAGCATGAAGTCTTAGAAAAAGCAGGTGGTAATTAACCATTATTATTTTGAGTGCTCCTTCAAAAAAACCTATGCTATGAACTTCAATTCTAGTAATGGAAAAATGGGAAACTTACGCTTTAGTAGCTCGCTATGAAACTACTGCACTAGAAAAAATACTATAGCTTTGACAAAAGTAATATGAATGTCTCAGAAAATGCCAGTTATAACTGGAAGATATAGTTAAAACAACTTCTCTTGTTTTTAAAAAATACACATAAAAGGTTTGCTCAGACTTTTAAAAATATGATTACATAAACACTATCCTTTTAATGGCACAATTCAATAGGAGTACTTTGTTGGACTATAGCTTTTAGAATATTCCTGTATTTTTACATGAGATTTAAAATATACATTCAAAATATATGTTGGGAGACCTTCACGTTCATAATATCTTGAGGAATTCTGCTGTTCTCTTATAAATGCTTTGGAATGAACAGACAATGGAAAAAAAGCTGGTGGGTTTTTGCAGTATTTCTCTCATGGCAGCTTTGATAAATCCTGATGGGAATAAACTGTGTTAGCCTCTACAAAAGCATCAAGTGGGCCATGGCTACCACTCCACAGAGTTCTGTGGTCTGTGTAAGGTGTAAAATAAAATTAGAAAGGACCAAGGAGAGTTACATTTAGCTCTGTGAGACCCACATGACTCTAGTGAATTTACGCTGAAGCTGAATTTGACCAACCTTGTTTCTATGTACTGTAGTATTTGAAAGAGCTGTGCAAACAGGCACATCTATCTTCATGTAGAAAAGCACACCATTGAAAAGAAACCCCAGGTGTTTCTTTCATTATTTGGGTGCAATGCTCTTTTAACCTAGGAATACTGTCACATCTGTATGAGAGGTAAATACATACGTCTGGCAACAGCAGTAATTCCTAAGCCTGGAAGAACAAAACAACACATACTCTACACTTACTTTTTGGATGCCCAGAAATAACAAGACTGTAATCCAGATCAAAATTTTTGTCCTCTGAGAGTAAGAAAGAGCAGGCTGTGATCTCAGTCACACTGGCTGTGTCTGAAATAGTTTCCCTGAAGGCTTTTCTCCTTCAGATGAATAGTATTACCCAGAGCAGGCGGGGATTGGGCTTCAGTGTCTGTTACAACACTTTGTTTTTGTCCCATGAGGGGCCGTTTGCAAAAGCATCAACCAGGGCTGCCTGCAGTTTGCTCTTCTAATCTAGTAACATCATTGGACACTGTTGGAGAACCAGGAATCAGCGTATGATGCTTTCTCGGAGTTGCACACCTTCATGTTCAATGACTTGTCGCATGTTTCCTACTCTTCTTCTATTTTTCAGTGCTGTCTTGTGGTGTTTGCTCCCACAGCTTTCAACTCCTGTGGAAGCAGTTGTCTATTGACAGCTGCTACCTCTTCTCAGGATCACTTGTGTGCTGATGCCTTGTCGTTGCAAGCCATAGGGGAGGCAAAAGATACTGTTAAAAATCCCTTTTAGTTTCTGCCAAAATGTTTAGAGAATGAATGTTTGGGACCTTGGAGAAGGTCTTCAGCAGCTGCCTTGAAGATGAGGTTGATCATAGTAATTTTGATAATGTAGCTATAATTCTTCTCCCTGCACTTTTCTTTCATCTAATGAACCTTATTCCACTACGTACCATCTATCCAAATGAACTTTCCCAACACCATGGCAGAAGATAAAACCAGTTCTGTGAGACAAAGAGAGAGGTGAACATCCAGTCCTGGTTTTCAGTTTTGTTATTAGGACAGTGTTTGCATGTCAAATCTTCCAGAACTTTATTTTCATTAGTTTTGCCATCACCCAGTTGGCTGATTTTAAATTAAACTAATACTTTGGCTTACCCTCCTTTTCCTGCGTGCAATGGGACAGCAAGGGCACTATTCAGCTGCATGTCCGACTGCACTGCTGAAGAAAAATCAAACTCTTTGAAGGAGGTAGGATTTTGCAGGAATCATAAATCATCTTGTTTCTTAAGCAGTAGTAGCAAAACCTGGGGCAAATTCTGGGCTGACTTACTTCTGTGCAGGCCAACAAGGTCTCTGGGAGTCCTCAAGGCAAATGTTATTGCGGATTTCAGTCCAACAGTCCAAAGTTTTCTACTTCCATAACTGCCAAAGCAGGAAACCAAAAAAGCAATATAGTTTGAAAGGGCATTTTATGTTTTACTACAATTAGATTCCAATTCAGAATCCAATAATTTGTCCTATTAATATGCTACATTTTCATTTGTATTATTACCACAGTGCTTGATTTATTTTATTTTAAATTTTGGTTTAGGTGTTCTTGTGAAATAAAAAAGAAAAATGGCCATATATTCCTTCCAAGAAAAAATATGAATGAATGTATTGTTGAAGAGAAGGTTTTTCAATATGAGGATTAATATATTGGTCATGTGCTCCTATGGATTGAATAGTATTCTGATTTATAAAGGCATATCTGGAATACTGGAGGAAGAGAATCGCTTGCTGTCTGTTCCTTTTCTGAAACTTTGGCCACTCTTAAGAAGTGAAGCAGAACAAATTACAATAAAAATTAAGAAGTCTCTTCAGAAGTAAAGCCAAAGGGTCAATATTTCATGATGCTGATATAAGTACCTGATGCTCTTTGGGAATGACTGAGCTGCTGTAAAAAAATGAGTGCTGGAAAGAACATCTATTATCATCCCCCTTGGGTTTTGTCTTTTTACTTCTTGAAGAGCTACATGATGATTGTTACTTTACCAGAATACTGATTTTTATTGTGTGTTTTTTTTCAAGATACTTAGTTCTTGTAAGGTTTCTGTGACAAAGATTTTCCCACTGGCTTGTGTGTAAATCATTGCGGGGGGGGGGGTGTTGTTATTTTTGGAGGTCACAGTAGTCTAACTTGGAACTGTGGGAAAGGACAGAAGCTTTTAGCAGCTTTGGTTGCTTCTCTTTACAATGGTTTAGGTAAATGTGCTGCAAACAGGCACTTGTGAGTGGTACCTACAGCAGTAGCCATGCAACTTTTAAAAGACCATATGGATTATGAAATTAATGGCAAAATTGTTCTTAGCTTTAAATAAGCCAGGAACAGCCTATAATAACCCAGGTAGTGGCTGGAGGTCAGAATGACAGTGCTGTCTGGTACAGCCTGTGGCCATGCAGCCTCCTCCAGTTTGCACACCCAAAGGTTGTCCAAGACTGAAGAGGGGAGAGTGTTGAATCTCGTGATGTCTTAGAGACCAAGGTTTTCCAGTGACATACACCAGTGCCCAAGAAAGGGAAAGCACCCAGGGATACCACATCATAGATTTAGCCTAAAAATCTCTTAAATGGTTTTGCCTAGCTTTCCTTCAGCTTTACTGGGCCTTGTAATTGCATTTGGGGTAAGAGTTTCTGGAGTGAATTTGCTGCTTTGTGCTTTAGTAGAAGGCGTCTCTTCTAAAAGCTGACTTGAGGTTCTTTCAGAATCACAGAATCACTTAGGTTGGAAAAGACCTTTAAGATCACCAAGTCCAACTGTTAATCCAGCACTGCCATGTCAACAGCTAAACCGTGCCCTTAAGCACCACATCCACACTTCTGTTAAATACCTCCAGGGATGGTGACTCAGCCACGGTTACTTCTCTAGACAGCCAGTTCCAATGCCTGAAAATCCTTTCTGTAAAGAAATTTTTCTTAATATCCAGTTTAAACTTCTGATTCAACCTAAGGCCATTTTCCATTGTCCTATCACCTGGGAGAAGAAATCAACTCCATCTGGCTGCAACCTCCTTTCATACAGTTGTAGAGAGCGATAAGGTCTCCCCTGAGCCTCCTCTTCTCCAGACTAAACACCCCCAG
>JAWWEE010000074.1:15289024-15407444 GCA_035221455.1 Xenops minutus
GCACTGACCCCTGGGGAACACCCCTGGTGACCAGCCACCAGCTGGATGCAACTCCATTCACCAGCACTCTCTGGGCTTGCCCATCTGGACAGTTTTCTACACATCAAAGAGCACCCCTGGTCAAGTTGTGAGCAGCCAGTTTCTCCAGGAAAATGCTGTGGGAAACAGCACCAAAGGCTTTACTGAGGTCCAGGTAGACACATTCACAGCCTTTCCCTCAACCACTAAGTGGATCCCCTTGTCACAGAAGCAGATTGGGTTGATCAAGCAGGACCTGCCTTTCACAAACCCAAGCTGGCCAGACCTGATCCCCTGATTGTCCTGTATGTGCAGTGTGATGGCATTTAAGATGATCTGCTCCGTAAAGAGCAGGAGGACAAGGTGCAGTGTATCTATCTCATTATGAGATACTGATCAAATACTACTATTTCCTTCTCTCATAGCAGAAGACTTAAAATATGACTCATCTTTTCATACTGATATACAGAAAGCAAAGCATTGGCATGGGAAGAATGAGCCCAAAATAAACTGAGTACCATGCAGAAATCACTTCTGCTAAATTTAATTGCTTTTATGTATGAGTCACACTGATACTACCCTATCTTTCTTCTCTGTACATGGCACTTCACTGATGAAATATTTCAATATGTAATGAAATGGAGCATAATGAAATCTTTCTTGTGAGAGGTTGGAATGCTGTCAGTTTTGTAAAATGCTGCAATAACTGCTGTAATGTTCAGTGAGACCTTGGATTGATCCATCTCTATTGTTACACACTTGATTTCAGAGTTAGATACTATGTCATGTGGCAGCCAGGTAACTGCTGCTTCAGCCGAGCAGTCTGGAGTGATTTTGTTAACAGCATTAGAAAGTGCATGGATTCCAGCTCAGCCTTTCTCATTTACTATAAAAATTGCTGTGTCAATATGATGAATATAAACAAGTAGTCTTGGAAGAGAATGAAGATTACTTACTCTGCCAGCTACAGTTTTGATCTTCTAACCTGTCACAGTAAACTACATGGCATGTAAAGTTATGTGTTTGACATCTGAGCACTGATTCGGGGCTCACTGTGTTTTCAGTGAAACCTGTTTCATGTAAATGTGATTTTAAGTAAAATCAAGGTGACAGGCTTAAGGCACCACTGCTAGGTTCTGGGTGGGACTCTGAACTGAAGCTTTGTTTTTTCTTTAGGCAGATAGTACTTTTGTCATAATCACATAAGAAGGGATTGTTGATCCAGAATAATTATGTAGATACTTCTGTGTGAGTTATACAACCTTAGCTGCAATAGACGGATGAAAAAACTGGCCAAAATCCAACACTGAGGTCTACGGTCTGTTAGGTGGGGTAGCATGTATTGATAAGATATTGGTTTAATAGCTTTGCAGGTTAATGTAAATTAAATGGTGTGATCATTCCCAGGTCAGAATATGATGGCATTAGTCTCTGGCTTCCTCTGAGTGCATGTACACAACACAAAGATGTGAGTAGGGCTATAGGCTCCAGACATTCTTTACGTTCTCCTTTGCAAGTAATGCTACTCTGCCTCTGTCTTGCAGAGGTCATGCCAAAATACACTTCTTCCTGCAAAAAGTAGATAGCACTTTTAAAACCTGATTTATCATTAAACAAATGTTGTTAGAATGTAGGTAGCTTGCCTCTGCTCTTGCTTGTAGTAAAGTTGGAGTAATGTCACTGTCACTATTTTCCGTTTTATGTACTTTTAAGTTACAGTAGAATTAAGGCCAGCATTTTCTTAGGTGTGCTTTCATGCAAAGTCACTGCAAGTACTGCATCCTGTTTGGTGGTTTGATTAGCACTGCTGGGACAGAAGAGTAAACTGTGCCTTTTTGCTCGTTCAGTGCCTAAAACACTGTGAAATCCTTGTGTTTGAGCCTGACTTTGTGGTAACTCTGTATGCTAACAGGATACGAACATGTATCCGTTTTGCTGTGTCAAACTCCAGAAAATGATCTGCAGCTGGGAAGGAAGACAAACCAGATTATTGTTCAGTAATGACCTTGTGACGAATCTGCATCTTCACTGGTTTTTAGGGTGTACACAAGAAAAAGAGTTCATAAAACCTGCTGCTCTGAAGAGCATATGGTTGATTTCTGCAGCTACTAGAAGCACATTGTGCTCTGTGTAAAACTTTCCTGATACCCACTGCTTGTCAGACATACAGTACCGTTAAAGTACAAGGGAAATTTTGGGCTTTTATACAAATTCAGAATGGGTTTTTCTGTTTAACAGCCTTATTGTAGCCTGTATAAATGTAAAAGGAAATGACTGAATATTAGATGCTGGTTTTAAGATAGTAGTAGTATACTGAAGGTTCATATTGAAATTTCAAGGCATTATCTTTAAAATAAGAAAATGAAAGATGAATATAAAACTAGTATTTGTGACTCCTTAATTGAAACCTTGTGATAATGTGGCTTTGCTAACACTTATGAAGTGTGGGAAACCTGAACCCGCCTTCTTGTCTGAGGTTCCTGTTCTGCTCAGTAACAGTTTCCTGGACCTTCGTTCTTATTTCTCTTGTTTGCTGTTTCTGTGAAGCGTACATAAAACTCATACGAAAACTGTAGGGGTTGGATTTGTTTTTTTGTATAATTTTCAAAGGAAACTATTACACTCATTTGTATGCAGGTATCAAACTGGTTTGCCAATGCAAGACGTCGCCTGAAGAATACTGTCAGGCAACCAGATCTTAGCTGGGCTTTACGAATAAAACTGTACAACAAATATGTTCAAGGAAATGCTGAACGACTCAGCGTGAGCAGCGATGACTCATGCTCTGAAGGTTTGTTGATGATCTTTTCATCAATTTTAAACTGATTAAAATATATTTGGAAAGTATCAGATACCCTAAGTTAGCTCTAATTTTTAATCAAAAAACACTCTCAGTGGATCTCCCTTTACATTCTTTGTGAATTAGGTGCCTTTTTTGGATCCCAGTTACTATGCAGCCTTGCAATGCAAGATTGTGTAAGTTATTCAAGGTGGCAATCTGGCTGCATGTTATTAGATTTCATTGTTACTAGACAGATAATTGTTAGTTCATTAGATTCTACAAGCCTATTCCTTTAATCTGCATTAAAGGAAAAAGTTAATTACATTTGTTAGTATAAAGAAATGAGAAATCACTTGACTGTTACTTTCCTTGATGGAAGTGTGATAGCAATATCACATTATTAACAGGAGAATCCGATTAACAAGAGAATCTGATTAACTTTGTTAGGCCTTATTAGGTGGTAAACTGAATATTGGTTATTTATTTTATGTATTTTGCCAGCAAATGTTTTCTGTAAGAGATGCACCAAAATTCTCTTATTTTATTCAAATTAACACATGCTCAGGGTTTTTTAAAAATAATATCTTGTATTTTTAATAGAACAGTTGTATTAATTAGGTCTGTAGGTACTTTTTTCAGACAGTTGTGACATGGAGTTACAATGACAGGAACAAATGCTGCAGAACGTTGTCAGAAATCTGTATGAGAACTTTTAGAAGAAATGTCTCAATTTGTACTCAGTTTCAAATATCTTTGTTCCAATTTTGTTCTGTACTCACATTTACTCACATTTCTTTGGTATGCACTTCCCTTGAAAAGATTGGTTGCAGATAAATAAAGAGTACAGTTTAAGCAATGCACCTAAATATAATATGATATTCAGGAGAACCAAATTTCAAGTTATCATACTAAGAATTTGTATTATTTACACATATTTTTAAATGCTTATCATTGATTAGGGCACTTTTCAGGGTTTTTTTTCCTACTTGCCTTGTGTTACTCATGGACTCATTAGACTTAAAGACTGTTTAGTACAGCTAATTAATTTAGAATAACTAGAACATCTGAGAACCATGGGGACTACTATGAGCAATGTGTGAACAGAATAAAAGGAGAATCAGTATGCAGTGCTGAAGTTACTGTCTAATTTTAGTTATATTTATCACAATTCAAAACATGTAGAGAAAGCCTTGTGTTAAGTATTAGGTATTCATTGTATTACTGTATCTTTGTTCTTTTGTTTTCAGATGGGGAAAATCCTCCAAGAAACCATATGAATGAAGGGGGATACAACAAACCAGTTCATCACACTGTGATTAAAACTGAAAGTTCAGTAATAAAAACAGGAGTGAGACCAGAAACAAGTGCCAATGAGGATTACGTGTCACCCCCCAAATACAAAAGCAGCTTATTGAATCGTTACCTAAATGACTCACTGAGACATGTCATGGCTACTAATGCAGCTATGATGGAAAAAACAAGGCAAAGGAATCACTCCGGTTCATTTAGTTCCAATGAATTTGAGGAAGAACTGGTGTCTCCATCATCATCAGAGACAGAAGGCAATTTTGTCTATCGGACAGGTAAGGGATTTGCTTCTGTATGATTTCTAATACAGCCAGCTTTAGTAGATGGTGTCACCTGGAATGAGTGTCACATGATTCTACCTTTTATGAGGCTTCTGTCCATCCTCTCACGTGGCAGTGCATAATTCCTGCCCATCCTCTTGCATGAGAGTAGGTCACTCCTGTCGTCCCTCTGGTATCAGGGTGGATAAACCTTGTCTACCTTCTTTTTTCTTCTGGAGAAGTTTTGCCTGCAATATTACAGTTAAGTGCTGTTATTGACCCCTGGTGAAACTGGTTTTCTTTTTAAATGGAGCAATAAGAATGATTTTTGAAAAGGCACTTACAGACTTTTTTGCCAGCCCTAAGACAAGCCTAAAGAAGGAGAAAACTCCTGAGCATTCTTTTACAATAAGGAAGGACTAGGGGAGGACTGAAGTACTCCATGATCTCAGCTGGAAGGAAGGGCAGGGCTTTGAAATTTCAAAGTGGCTGTTTGTGACTCTTCCCTGAGTCATACGCCCCTCAGTAGAGTACATGTGGACACCTTCTCCTGTTGTACAGCCCCTTTTCTGTCCTCAGAGTGCTTGTCTAGTATGTGGCTCTTTGCTGCTCATGCATCTCTTAGGAATACATCATTAGTTTAGACTAATTTCTTCATCAGTCTCCAGACACTGATCTAAGGGGACACAGATTTGGCCATTAAATACTCTCTCTTGAAGTTTTTTTGAAGGGTCACACTTAATTTATTATTATAATCTTATCAATAAAAACTTGAAAGCATGATTTAACATAATCCACTGTATTATCAGTCAGAGGAAGGCACATGGGGTGCCTGGTTCATGCCAGTAAATCGTTATAAATTAGGGCAAGATCAGGACTTCCTCAGGTCCCTGTGGGACAGGGAGTGCTGGAAAACTCCTCTTGTGAAGCTTCTGTGTTTCTTTGGGATGTAAGGCGAAATAAAATTTTCATTTTGAAAAAAAAGGAAGCTTTGCATCCCAGTCTCTGAAGGTCTCCATGAGCATCTCAGGGTTTCCACTCATTGTAGCAGCCCTACGCATTGTCTCAGGGCCTTTCTTGGCAGGTTATTCTGCCAGGGACCACCCTGTGGGCAGCATTGCTTTTGAGATGGATATTGATGAAAATTACTGGAGGATTTTGCACTAAAGTTAATACAGATTTAAATTTTTTACTTGGTTTCACTTGTCTGCGTTGGCAGGCAGGTTCGGGTGCCTTTGCAGCCTCTCAAGTTTGCAGTCTTTGCTCTCTCTTTTCTGGCACATTTCCTGTGATTTTTTTTGTCCATGTGGAGGGGCTATAAGGAACTCAGAAGGCTGAGTTCCATGGTGGAGGTTGGAGGACGTTTGTGTGTGCAGGTTGTCAGGGATGAACAAGGAGCGAGTGGGGGCCCTGTAGAGAAATGGGCTCTCGTGGGGAGCAAGAATAGTGCATGCACAATTAGTATGTTTCAAAATTAACTCTCTCTGTTCATTTAACTTTTTTTTCTCAACATACCAAATACATTTGGTCCACATTACAGGCATATTGTCTGCCAAGTTTTATTTTTAAGTGAAAAGTTACTCAATAACAGATGCAGCAGCTCAGATATGTAAACTGATGTTTTTCTGTACTTTATATTATAATCTAAAAATGGGCACAATGGACACAATGACTTTTTAAAATTTGTAATAAATTTGCTACTGGATTAAGCTCTTCTTGTCAGGTTTCAAGCTGCACTGAAAAATATGGTCATTGATATGAACGCTGAAACAGGCACACTGTAACAGTCTAAGTTCCAAGCTGTGCTGGATGACTAAAAACTAGTGTATTTGTCCTTAGAGTTCATAAGTGACATTCCTGGGTCTCCTCTTGAGACTGTATTTAAGTCGGTTCCTAAATAGCTTCCTTAACATTTTGAAGAGCTACAGTCTTTGACGAGAACACACCAGCAGCTCTCAGGATATAGTTTTGTTGTTTTTGCACTTTGAAAGCAGACAAGTAGTAACCTGCTTGTAGAAAGAAAGATCATGTGTATGCACAGTATTATTTACTATATCCTATCTATGTATGTGTGTACATTTTGAAAATAATAGGTACAAATGGGCTTCTTTTAGCTACAAGATTACAGTCACATTAATGATTTTCTGATGATGTTATAATATGCAGGAATTAAGCCCTTCATTAACAAAGTAGATATTCTCAAGTTATCCTCCATTTATGAAACCTCTTTTCAAACAGATGAAATTATCCACATGATTGTTAGGTAAGGAGAGATAAATGAGGATGGGGGGGAGTTTTATGATTTGTTTGGGGGTTTTTTTCTGTGTAATTTGAATACCTGGAATGGGAGTTCTCGGTGCAGTTGTGTAGCAGACTGTGTTCTCAAAAATAGCAAAATAACCGGGTATGTCTGACTGTACAGTCTTACCTTCCTGCAAGTGGCAAGTGTATTTTTAAGTGAAATATTACCACTTATGAGGAGTTCCCCATGGATGTTGAGTGAAACAGCTAATTTTTCACACAAAGGAGCTGATGCAGGATTGTGAAATCTCTACTAGGTGTTTTAGTTTATGAACACATTTTAAGCAGTATTTCAGAAAACACTGACTGAAAACTGAATGACATTTTATTTTTGAGAAATGTTTGGCAGGGTTGTCGTGCTCTTAAGGACAAAAAGTCATCAGAGTTGAAGCAAATTCTTTGTTGTGCTTCCCTGGAAAAGTATATTTTCATAGCAGGTCATGAGTAGAAAGCTGTGTCTGGTTCTGATTACTGATTTCAGGTACATCAGTGTGTCTGGAGCTACTTCGCTCTCCCAGCGCCCGGGGTCAGCACGGCCACATGTGTTTCGATAGCCTGCGCCAAATTAACAGGGTACGAGCGCAGTGTCCAATAACAAAAACAAGAAATTGCAGTTTAAAGTTTATAAGGAAAACGGGTTGTAGAGTTTCCCATTTCAGTCATTAACATGCTTATAAACACGGGACCATATGCTGCTCCAGCTCCATGCAACTGGGAAATCCCACATAAAGATCAAGGACGGGCTGTGTAAGTGACTGTCGGCGGAGCAGCCTCGTTTTATACCTCCGCACAATGATCCTGAGAGCCTGGGAAGCAGCGTCAGTGCTGGGGCAGGAGCAGCATGCCCCAAGCTGGAGCCCTTGCAGGTGCAGAGCCCACGCTGCCATGTCCCCCAGCCCCTGGCCCGAGGAGCCGGGGAGCTGCTGCGGGAAGAGATGCGGGCAGATGGTGCAGGGTGAACAGAGCAGCCAGGAGAGAGCACAGCCATGCTCGGGAATGGCACACGTGTGAGTGTTTCTGTCGTAAGCTGATATGCTTATGTATGTTCTATGACATCCGCCAATGTGTTCACTTGAGGCAGAAAATTTCAGTTCAGATTAATCCTAGTGCAAGTATAATATATAAATATATATAATTGGTCAAATACGTGTCTTAAACTGACCACTGAAAGGCTTGGTTCAGTGTTTTTGTTTAGTTAAAAATCCGTGTTGGAGAACTAGTTTTCATTAACTCCTTGGCATGCTGTCACTCACAGCAGGTTCTCTGTGTGACAGGAATAACTGAAACCAGACGTGCCTATCTGTTTTTGTTGTACAAATGCACACAGAAACAACAGTCTGACTGCAACAAGCACTCCAGAAATCTACAAGGAAAAGATCTAATAATGTTTATAGCGAGGCTGAACATAAATCTAAAGCGGCAATGTCAGTCTTTGGTTTACGGATCACTAAAATGCTGACTTTTCTGTAATCACGCTGCAGAGCTCCCTGAGTACTCTGTCATCAGTCACCTGCAGGAACAAAATGTTCTGTATCGTTATAGCACAAGGAAATGAAAAATTCCCAACTTTCTGGGATATCGTTATCTAGTGAAGAAAGCAAAAATTAAAACAAGAAAAAACGAGGAAATGGCAGGACAGGGAGTCCTTTTTCTGTAGGCAGATTTTTCATTGATTTCACTTTATATGTTACTTAGCACAGAAGAAAAGCCAGAACAAATAAAAACGGTGAGGAAAGTAAAGACTTGCAGGCCTGGAAAGGAGGATGGCTTTTAAACAAACTCTTGAATGACTGGCTCATTTTTGAAGATGTTTGATCTCTATTTTTAGATGTTTATACTCAGGAGTGTGCTCTGTTTCTTATGTTTTCATTACTGCTGCCTTTTTCTTTCCTCTCACCTTCCTTTCTTTCATTTGGGTCCTGCAAAGTTGGTTGATTTATAAAGCATGATGCTGGGTTGTTTATTGCAGCATGCTGAGCCCCTCTGGTGAGACCCTGGGCACACTGTAGGATCAGACCCACATTCCTATGGCGCATTGAAATTAAGGGTGTAGCCATGCACATAAGTACTATAGAGAGACACACAAGCTGCAGAACAGTGCTATGATTTTGTGTGGTCCTTGCCAACTTTTCCTTGCAATTTAACATTTTTAGAAATTAACATGTAATTTAAAAATAAGCTATAAAATTTGAAAGCATAATATGAACACAATGGAACTGGTTTTCTGAAACAACTCAAGGGACCTGCAAAAACTGCTCATACCAGTGACTTTTGCAAGTTTGATCTAAATGGTGTTGGAGGCCTTGGGGATACTTTGAAATAAATGGTAACCTGGGATTGCTGAAGGAGGTCCTTGTTGCAGATCCTAATGTCATCCAGAAGTGAAATGGAAAAGGTGAATGTCAAGTACAGTATTAAATGCACACAGCAGCATAACTGCAATTTGAAGGTTACACAGTTAAGATCGTATTTCTGCAGGAATTTTATTATTACTTGACCTGATTCGTCAACACTAAAATAGCATGGAACTGAGAATTGAGGAGAAGATTATGTTTAATTTAG
Organism: Xenops minutus; assembly: GCA_035221455.1. NCBI lineage: Eukaryota > Metazoa > Chordata > Aves > Passeriformes > Furnariidae > Xenops > Xenops minutus. The sequence continues at coordinate 15,298,256 of JAWWEE010000074.1, forward strand.
TGTTCTGTTGTTTTTTTCTAAAGAAAGATTAAAAGGAAACGGCTTTACTACATGGGAAGTGTCAGGTTTAATATACCAGATGTGATAGCCCAAACTTCAGAATTTTAAGGATCCTCCCTGCTCCCTGCTAGTTTTGTTCACTTCTTGCATTTCTTGCAGTTTGAACACCAAAAATCAAATAAGCTGTTTTTTAGTTCTTTTTAGCTTCTTGGTTTTTCAGCATTTGAGTGGCAAGGGGAATGGGCCGGGATTATTTCTACATGACCCTGGAAAACAGTGCTTCATGAGAACTGAACCAGTTTTATGGGAAGGTAGCAGTTCCAACCTCTGTCATGTGGGGGAATGAAGGAAGGGAGACCTGGGTGGGCTGGGAACAATAGCAGCTGGGGGCAGAGCACCCTCCCTAAAGCCTGGGCACCCAGGGTCTGCCAGTGGTCAAGGCAGAGCTTTGCCTGGAGCCAGCCGTGCTGGGAGGGAAGCGGCGCTCCCGGCAGTGCCAGCTTTTCCATGCTGTTTCTTTCCCCTCCCTGCTTTTAGTGGTTCCTTTTGTGGTAAAAGAGAGTATTTGTTTTCTCACAGGTGCTGGGAGCAAAAACTGTGCATCCTTGTTTTGTCTGTTTTCAGATGCAAAAGGCTATGAATGTTTGGAGATACTTTTTTTTCCTTTAAACCCAAAATATTAAAGATCCCAGAGGCTGAGCTCCATGCAGGCCAGATGTGGGTCAAGTAGCAGCATGTTTGTGGCTATTCTGTAACTCTGGTATAATTGCTATCGAAACCCCACAGAGCAGAGGGGGGCTGTGGGCACCTTTTCTGGTTTTGCATCTGTTGATGTCATGGCAAATTTTCTACATACTTCAGTAGAAACTGTCTTGAGTCAGTTGTTTGGCTGCAGAGGATTTTCTTCAAATCAGCTTGCTGCAGAGCAGCACGTCTCAGGACTCCTGACAGCTTTATCATCGCAGAGAATGAGATGTTCTTGCATGAATGATTTGAAATGGAAAAGATTACAGCATCTGACTGTAAAATCAGAAACACCAAAAAAGTCAGGGTATCAGCCATGTTTCCATGGCCACATGTTGTCACTGCCCGTGCTGGTGTAGCAAGCCTGCCTTTGTTTCTCCAAGACCATTAAAATTTTCCCAATGCAAATATTCACAGCAGCAGCCAAAAAAGCTGTAGACCCCTGTGCTTGCCCAAGACCTCTCTCAAACACAGCAGGAAAAATACGTGGTGCTGTCACCAATTGCTAACAACTATATAGTTTTATACTCCTCTTCAGAGTTAGTCAACACTCCAGGCCTCAGAAAGAGTTGTTCTCTGGCAAGCCTCAGGCCTCATTCATTTAGTGAAGGTGTTTTCAAAGAGAAAAAAAATATTTATCCCCATTTTCCCATTGTTCTAAATGTCTTCAGAATTATGCTTGATCTTAAAACCTGGGGCGAGCCCAAATGTGAATGTTTCAGGAAATTATGTGCATGGAAAAGTACATGATCATAAATCAGACTATTTTCCAGTTTTAGCTGTAGGCTGCAAGGTTAGTAATGAGTATAATAGGGAAATTAGTTAGAAAATTAGCTGTTAATTTAAGGGCTGTTCAAAGAGTGTGTGAAACTACAGCTTGGGAAAACTCATTTAGTGCTATGGATGTGATTCCTTCTCCCCTTCCATTCCCTGAGCAGGGTTTTCCCCAGTAGCCAAATTTACATGCTGATCAGAAACAGCAGAAATGCCAGGCTCCCATGCTGCCTTGCCGTGGTTCCCCAGCCTGGCAAACACTGGCCAGCTGTGACCATTGCTGCTGTGAGCAGCTGCATGTCTTGCAAAAGAAAACACTGTTCAGCAGGGCAGAGAGGGATTTGGGGGACATAATGAGTTGAGGTAACCAAGCAATGCCCCAGCTCCAGTGGAGCAGCAGAAAGCCCTGGATGCTGCAGCCCTGGTGCAACGTCCATGGATTGAGTGGGGCAGCGCCAGGCAAGAGCAATGGTTTGCATCCCATGGGTTGTCCCTGTACCCTGAATGCCTCCTGTTGCCCTGATGTGCATACAGAGGGGTCCTACCGCTGCAGCTGTCCCCCAGTATGCTTCTGAGGGCACAAAGGAGGCTGTATCTGCTCTGTTCCCTACCCAGGAAACAGAGCAGCAAAATATTAATATCAGCTGTTTGTGCCAAAGAGGGGATGTAGGCCAATGAACTTGAAAAATACTGCACTATTTTATACATGGAAGAGCAAAAAAGAGCAAAAAGCACAAGATGATTTGCCAAGACACAAACACAGGGGTGGGTGGTATCACCCCACCAGCACTGGCTTTGAAATCATACACTTAATTTCATATATCACTGATGGGGACGTTGCATTTGAGCACACAAAGCCGTGGCTGGAGGCTGATCATGGGTTGCGAGCAAGGCTCCAACACTGAAATGTGCCTGTTCTGCTTCTTGGGGCTCATGTGGGACTCCAGCTGACTCTGCTCCTGCACTGAGACACCTGCCCATGGCACCTGCATGAAGAAAGAGAAATTACAGGGAGAAACCTCTTCCTTTTTGCGCAGTGAACTACTTTTACATATGAAATCTATTACCTTCATCACTAGTAACCACTGGCTTCAGTGATTCTTACTAATATATACTAATCTGTGTGCAGTGCAAGAAAGTGTGACTAGGAGGGGATGGGGTGCAGGCACAGACAGGATGTGGTAGTAGCAGGAGGGAAACAGGGGATGGGCTTTTCATATTCTGGGGTAGTAAACTTAAAGGAATGGCAGGCCCATAAAAGTTTCACTTCTTTCTGGAAAAATATCTGAATTGAAACTTCGTACCTGGCTTTGGGTTCCTGCGTGTCTCAGCCTCCTGCTGCTGGAGAGAAATAATGCAACTTTGGGTAATTCCTGGTAGATTCCGCTTGTAGCACAGACTGTCCACCGTGCAGTGTTACATTGCTGCTGTTCATGTTGCTGTAGTTAAGGCTGTACCTGTGTTTCCATTAGAACCCTTTTAATCTGCAAATTTATGACCCAGCTGTAAAAATTCAATCCAGACTGAAAGTTGGCATGAACAGTGTTCGTTCTCCCATCTGTGGAAGGGATTTAAGCAGGTACATCCCAATAATAACCATCTGAGTTAGGCTTGTAAATTTGGAGCATGATGACTGGTGAATAAAACTGTGAGCTTTTCAGTAGTCCTGGAGTTTTGAAATACTTTATGCCTGCAGTGAGACTATTGAAAGGCAGATTGTTTGTATGCAGTCATATAGCTGTAAAAAAAGAAAATGTTTTGGGTCTTTCTGTATTTGCTTTGCTTACATGCACAAGTGCCTGCATTTTCCTTACCATGGCACTATTTTGATATGAGTGGCAAATACTTGAAACTCTTCAGGGTCTTGCACCAAAACAGTGATGAATCTCAAATAGGCTAAGAAATTGTATTCATGCTGATGCAAGTGATAGAATTTATCTATTGATGGTAATAGAAAAATATTGGGGACATAAGAAGACCGGGTTATTTTCTTCAAAGTGAGATTTTTGACTGTATTCTCCTTGAAATACTGTCAAAACTAATACAATATTGAACTGCAAAATGAATTTTATTCACCATTGCTTCCTCCCACTGAAATTTTATTTTCTAAAAAGCTACACACTGAATGTACCTGACCAGATAGACTTGTAATCTTATCTGATCCAGCAAATCCCATTTCTCTTTGTAGGTTTGTGGTTTTTGAAAGTAACTCTGTAACTTAAAAAAGCTCCTTTATGTGTTTAACTGAAATTTTTTTGGTCATTTGTCCATAATGTGGATACCAGAAACATAATGATGAAAGCAGTTTGGTGAGACCAGACTTCTGTTCTTTCGTGCGTACTCGCAGAGAAGCTTTTGGGAGGGTTTTGACACAATTTGAGAAGTGGACTGAAGGGATCTCTACATGGACTAACGTTAGGCTATGGATGAGTTTATATCCGCTATTCAAAAAATGTCAGGAACTTGTAAGTATTGTTTGTGAATAAGATTTTTGCCATCTTTGTGGAGGAAGGGAAGTGTTCATAAAAACTGTTCTGGAAAACCTTCCTTCGTGTTCATCTGTAAAGTTCAATTTTTAATTATCCAGAAAAGCAGATTTGTATTCAGTTTTACTTAATCCACTTCACTACAAACTTAAAAATGCCAGATGTGGAAATTACCAGTGATTACTAAAGACCTGTTTAGGTCTTTTATGCTTTATGGCACAAAATTGGCATCAGATCACTTTAGGTCTGTTAAAGGAGAAATATGTCCTAACAGTCAAAGCATGCAAAAAGCTTGTATAAGTGAGTTTTATGTGAGGTACAGAAAAAAAAAAAAAAAAAAGGAAAAAAAAAAGGAGCAGGAGTTTAAAGAAGGAAAGTAAGTCGGAGAGGTAAACTGCATTGTAAAAAATCTGGAAAAAGTAAAAACAATTCAAACAGAAAGAGATCAGATAAACAGCTGGAACAGCTGAAAAGAAACACACAAAAATAGGTAAAGCAAAATTCCAATGAGCCATGAAATGTGTTTTCCTTAATTTTTCACAGTGGCCTTGAAACCTAGTGTTGGAGACTCTATCTCTGTTCTTTCACTGATGGCCAGAAGTTGAGGTTATGATGACCAGATCGTTTGGTATGGCACTGACATTTCAAGTTAAAAGGGATTGCCAAGACTCTCAATTATGACACTAAAATATACCGCTATTTCTAGGGCCAATTTTCAGTCCCTCCCTCATGCCTCCACATTGATTTAGGCAACAGACGCATGAAAAGCAAAGCAGCATTCAAAATAATCCCTTAGCTGAAGCTGGGAGAAGGCTGGCTAGTGGGCTGTAGCCAAAATTCCTTAAATGTTACAATGTTTTACATTTCTAAACGTAAAAACTTTCTTTCCAATGTGAGGTACCAGCCAAATGTCTTAGTTATGGTATCTCAGAGTGAAAACTGGCATGTGGCCTTGTGGTCATTTGTGGGTATTGACAGATTTACACCCTCGAAGATCAAGTTAAACGCTGTCGGTTTCTCCATCTCCCCTTACTTTGTCAGGGTTTTTTTTTCTCTCTCTCTCAGTTACTATTTGTCAACTTAAATCCAGTTTGCTGGAAAAATGAAGGCTCTTCACGACCTGGCTCTTCAGGAGCAAATTGCCTCAAATTCTTTCTGCTAGCCAAGGTATTTTGTAATGCATTGCAAAACAGCGTCCGGATTACTCTGCTTGCACTGGATGTACTCTGTGGGCTAGACACTGTGGGCAATTTTAATGAGATCTTGGTGTGCTGGAGAATTTGTCTCAGCCCTTGACTTGAGGGAGACTTTCATCCCAGGTCCCTGTTTGTCTAATTGCTGTTCTACCCCAAGGAGGAGGGTCTAGCTTTGCCCCACTGTGGGCTATGCCATGGGGATTTTGTACTGGTGGCTGCTCAAGGAGCAGGTTCCAGAACTGGTGTGCAAATTAAATGGTCTGCTCCTGGCTATTTATGGCAACCTTGCACATGAGGAGTGGTGGATTGTCCATTACGTGGGCACACTAAAATCCATTGTCCTACTTTTCTCCCTCTCATGCTGTTTAGCTGGTATAGCTGTTGGTTACTGCATCACTAATTCATTTCCCCACGATCATCTTCAAATAAAAGCTTCCTCCAGAAGACAACAGCCTTTGTTCCTTTATCAGGGAAAGCTCCAGGTGTCTGCAGCATTGTTTGTGCTAGCAGTGTCAGTGAGAGCCCAGTGTAGGCTTGGAAGGCTTATGTCATCTGGGGGAGCAGGGGCGCTGTGTGAATCCTGGAGCTTTTCTCTGTCTGCAGCATCATAACTGCAGTGGATCTGGGCTTCCTAATTACTGAATCTCAGTAGTACTGGATGTTTAGAGACACTTTTTGAAGTGCTGAGAAACAAAAAAAGCTGTCATTGTCTGGCCAGCATCTGACACTGTAGTGGTGTTTGTAAGACATAAAATTTTTCATATATGTATGTGCACACACATGCACATACTCAGTGCTATATTATGGTGATGATATCTGTGGAATTCAAGCCTGCCGTCTTGCCATTGCTTACTTCTTCAGCTCAGAGCTGTTTGGTAGTCCACCCTGGCAGTGAACTTTGCAAAGGCAGAGGAAAAGAAGCTTCCAACTGTATTGTCCACAAATAAAGATACCTTGCTCTCAAATCCCATATCTCACTGAGGTGCTTACTCCAGATTGCCTAGCAAAGCTGAATGTCCTTTTCACAGAGGTCAGCAGAGAACACAAGGCTGACTTGCAGGTATTGATTCCAGTGATCTTTTATTTTATGCAAAGGCTTATTTTTGCTGGCTAGACCAAAGTAAAGAAATGCTTGTTTAAACATTGTAAATGTATAAAAATGGCAGGTGTCTTATAAGCCTGTTTTCCTTTTAGTGTTGTGTCATAAGCCTTTCTGATACTTGTTTTTACTCTTCATCTAATAAGACTGAATGATAATAGTTTCTCCTGGCTACAAGTGCACATAAGCATTAATTTGTGTTTATTACATTTGCTGGATCTGTATAGGGAAAAGGTCATTAATATTTTTCATTGCTCTATGCCTCACTCAACTCACAGATTCACATCTCTGATTCTCTGCCCTTTTATTTCAAAAGGGGTGAATAATTACATCTGATATCCAACTCAAAGTGCTTTTACCTTCACCTGATAATTGATGAACAGGCACTCAAATAGTTTTAAAACCAAGCCTTTGGAAGTACTTTATGTTGGATAAAGCAAAAATCCAATTTGCCAAGATCAGGTCTGTTTTTTGAGTGTTTTGGCCCCAAAGCATGCTGCATAGTTTGACATGCAACGCTCATGTGTTTGCAAAGCTTTCCAAACTTCATTTGGTGAACTCCAGCTGCTTTTGGTGGGATTTTTGCTCACAGATCGAAGACTGTGACCCTCAGAGGATGTAAGTGCTCATATTTGGGTTCTGCTCATTCTTCATTCCTTGCACAAAATAGGAAGCATAAAGGCTGTATTCAGTGCCGCGGTACTGCTGAGGTTTGTGTAGCTCTGTCCTCTCTCTGTGAGCTTCATGGCTGCTCAAAAACACCCCTTCCCTGTCCAGAACAATGGCAGTACCCAGCCTGATGTGAGCTTAGCAAAAGCCTCTCCTGCCTCATGGCTACATCCTCTTTCCATTGCCTCTGGGCAGCCTCCAGGCAGCAGCTCCACACTCCCCACCGGACCAGAAATCCTTTTACAGGTGTGGGACATGGCTCTGCTGAGTTAGGCTGCCCATGAGCCGCCGGGTCCTGCCCAGCCTCACGCAGGGGGAGCCTTTGTCCCACCACAAAACACTTCCTGCAGATGAAAAACCAGCCTGTGGCCCCAGCTGGGAACAGGAGGCCTCAGCAAAAAGCCAGGTCTGGGGGAGAAGGAAAAATGGCAGGAGAGGAGTGTTGGAGCAAGGTGTCTGAAGGGGGTAGAGGGGAGAGGTGGGTTTGTGCTGCCCCTCATGGTGCGAGGGACACACGTGCTGTGGGTTATCTGGTAATAGGGCTCACCTCCAACCTTGGCAGGCTCTGCTTCATCCAAGGATTTTGCTCCCTTAGCTCCTGCGTATCTTTAAAGCTGGATTATGGGCTTAGGGAAATCAGATGCCCTGAGATCACAAAGACAAGGTAACTGTTTGGAGAGGAGAGAGAAAATCAACAAATGCCTTTGATGTATTCTACGTCATCTGTACGTGACACTGAGACCTTCAAATCCTTAAACTAAAAACCTAAATGTAATTTAGTTAGTAAAAATATACCTTAGTTATAATAAAATGATAATAGTGGAACTTGGCAACAGAGCAGCTAATAAATACTACACTTTTGAAATGTGCCTGGGATCCAAGCACATACTCTTTTACTGTGTAGTTAAAGCATGTGGCAGGACATGCTAGACCAAGATTTTCTTTTTGTCTTTCCAGTGGAAAACTAAAGTTCTTTGTTTAAGTGAAGTCCATTGGGAATTTACTTAAGTAAAACAAGGAGCTAAAGAATTCCATTCCCTTTTGCCAGCTTTTTTTCATCCTTCAAGCCAAATTATCGATTAATGGGGCATTAAATAGCAAATACTGCCGAGTTAGAATCATACCCTCTTTTATTCTGGCTTCTTCAACACTTTCTTGTATTTTTAAAAAAACTTTGGTCTTTCAAACACAGCTGAATTAAAAGATGAGATATTTTATTGGGAAAATAGTACCCTTTCTAAACCTTTTTGGCCTTAAAAAAATAAAGGTCACTAATCTGAGAGTCATTACATTTGTATGCTTACTCCTGTCTGATTTTTTTAAAATTAAAAAAAAAAAAATCTCCACTCCTTTAAGATCTTCTTCCTGAGCTTCATTCTTTGCCTTCCTCATTAGCTGTCTCCATTTCGGTACCCTATCGTTTTGCCAGCAGTGCAGCCAAGTGAATGCTTGACCATATTTTTGTCTGGCTCTAGCGAAACCGTGATCTGACAATAGAATACTTTTCTCTGGGTTTTCCTTCTTCCCCCAGGGAACCATACTTCAAGGGCAACCTGCTTGTCCAGCATATGAACATGTGGAAAATCCACTGCTATGCACTAATGATTTTCAGATGGGCAATTGTTGCTGAAAGTCATCCCAAGAGCAGCAGCTTCTCCATTGTAGCACCTAACCACTTTGGGATCGCATTGCTCATAGCTGCTCTGGAATAAACCCTTTGCATTTATGTGTAGGGTGGTGACATTTGCTGCATCACACGTATGTAGTAACAAAATCTAGGGGAAAAGGAGGTAGAAGTTACAGTTGTGGTTACTTTTTGGCCATTGCAACGTGCATCAAAATCTGACACTTATTTTAGCTTGAAAGTATAAATGTAGGAAAAAGTTGAGCTATGCCAAAGATCCACAACAGCAAGGCAGAAGCACCCTAAATATTGTCCACAATTTAATAGCTTTCAAACTTGTGTTTTAAATATTTACAATGAGACTTGTCACATGCTTGGAGAGAGAGGAATGAGTTTTAAATTTAAAATAATTTCTATTACTGTTCTCAGAATATGCATTCTTTTTAAACAACTTTCACTTTTAATTTGTAATTAAAGTCAAAGTTTTCTTTTAATTTTAAGAGCTTGTCCTTGGACTAAAATAACATGGAACATTTTTAAGCATTGATCCAAGCTGCTGTAGATACATTTTATTTAAACCACAGAGCCTGCAGTTGGATTCCTCGCTTTGCCAGATCGGCTATGAACTGTAAGTGTGGCAGTAATGACTGTGGAGTCCTGGATGCTTCACTACAAGTGAGGAGGGTTGTTTTTCTGGAGTTGTTCCTCCCTTTGGGCCCTATTCATGAATGACTTAATCTCTGTCTATGATCAAATGTCATGCAAGTTACTGTGCACAGAAAAATCAAGGAATGCTTCTCTTCCCTACATTCCTTACATGGACTTGCTGTGCCTGCCCAGCAAACAGTTGGAGAGTGGTAGGAGTGGGAAGCAAGCAGCAACAAAAATCCGCACAAAAGAACACCAGAAGCAATATAAAAAGAGCGAGACAAAGAAAACAGAGAAAATTTTGGAAGATCAGGTGTGCAGGTTGGATTGGGCCATGCAGAGACGGCTTGCCCAGGCAGTACCAGCTGGAGGGGGAGCTGGGCTTTCAGCTGGGGAGTGTTACCAGAAGTAATACATTCACCATGGAAAACAAAAGTGTTGCTCAGTATTTTCACTGTACTGTTGGCCATCAAGATGATTTCTAGTGCATGTTTCTATTAGCTTGTTTTGTCTTGGAAAGCAAACATTTACTGTTTTGAGGAGCAGATCTCAAGAAGTTCAGGAAATGAATGCTTCTTAGTCTTTTAATCCTCTTGACCTAGCTACTTGTGTGGTGCAATTCTGTCCTTTCTCAGGATGTTACACCACTCCATTTGAAGCCAAGAGAAAGACTTTCATTACTAGTGATACTGCTTACATGATGCATGCCATACAAGGAACTTTTCTTGTGATGTTTCCGTATCTCAGAGATCCTGCAGAACATGGGGGTGAAGCGGTGCATAGCTGTCTCCATATTTATAAAGACCTCTTCCTTACTTTTTACAACAAAGGTTTTGCTTACATTAGTGCTGTTCTCAGTTAAGAGAGAAGAAAGGACTTACATTATCAGAGTTGTTTTTCTCATCACCAACACCCTGTGGCCACTGCACGCAATTCTGTCTGTCTCTGTGTGCCCTGGTGTGAGGACAGATTGTTATAGCAGGACTCCCACGCCAGACAGTCACTGGTGGCAAATGGGGAATAACTTGATTCAGGTGCAGAACTCCTCCAGCTGTTGATGGGAGTTACACTTGTTTGCCCAGGACAGTGACTGGAATAGTCGTTTAGCTCTTTTTGAGACATTTTCCATCCCTTTAGTACTGACAGTGGACTTAAAAGATGTACCTCTTTTTTCAGGGGGGTCATGGCTGGAGTATCATTTTAGCTTTAGGAGGGAAAAGATAGAAGAAAGGAGAGGGAATGAAGGGAAAAAGGAAAACTCACAGACAGAAAATAAATACAGGTGGGAAAATAAAGAACAGAAACTTCTGGAAGATTGTAAAGAGAAGGTAGTGCTGGGAAAGGACAAGAAAAGAAGAGTGCAGAATTAAGGACAAGGAAAACAAAGGAAGAGGAAAGCAAAGAGATCAAAGGGATGAAGGTAAGAAAATAAAATACTGGGGAAGCAGATACGGAGATAATGGTAGGAACCAGGAGTGTAACAGGGGAGGGCTCTAGAATAAATCAGAGAAGCATAGGAGATAGTAGGATTTTTCACAGTCAAAAATGCAAAGTTTGACATTTTCCTTTTCGAAGTATTTGAGAAACAAGGATAGATAAGCATTCAAGATACTGTCACCCTTCTTGGAAGGCATCTTTGGATCTGATTACTCTGTCTTTGCATTTTTTTTTCCATGTTACACAGGCTAAGAGCAAATACACTTCCAGAAAAATGTATGACCTTAGAATACAAAGCAAATTAATCCAACCTGTTGCTCTACAACTCAGGGGAAAAAACAGACCTTATTCTGGGTCTGGGAAATACTCTAGAGCTGATGGCAGTGGTGGTAGTGATAGGGGTGTCTGTTTGTTGGTGGTGGGGGGGAGGGAGGTGTGGTTATCAGTTTCCCAGGTTCTTGGTACGTCCAGAATCCCTGACTAAGCTGGACACAAAAGTATAGAATACTTTTCAGACCTGACCCAGACTTTGCCAAATTGACCAGAACCTGTTTTGAAAACTCTTAAGTAGTTTTCAGGCTACTGTGAGACAGTTTGGCCAAGTGTGGAGGCTTCCCTGACCCAGCGTTCCTGGAAGTTTGGACTTCTCCTGTGTCTGCTCCTTTCTGTAAATTTTTCAGATCAGATATTCTGTTTGAAAATTTTTCAAGTCACCATCTATAAGTTACAGAGAGAAAATCTTAACCTATTGCATAGTTGGCTGAGGGCAGTGTCTTTGTGCTCCTCTGAGACTAGCATCTGTCAGTAGTGTAGAAGGGACATCACCTGGGATGGACTGATAGTTTGATCGTGCATGTCAAAACATGCATTCCTATACAGTTCATGGTATATATGAACCTAAAATATGTCACGCCAGATCTGATTATACATATAATTTTCAAGTTCAACAAAAGGTTTTGTTTCTTTTTCCCCCATAATTTTTTAAAGAAACAGAATTTATCTGAATTAAAAACATGATTGGTGTTGGCGAGTGGGTGGTTCTGTTTACCCTGCCACATTATATAGTACCACTTTTACTCCTTGTTTGGATAGCAGTCACAAGACCCAGATATCAAGCTGTGAAAGTATTTTTCTTGCAGCAGCCTTTCTTTTTTTGGCAGGCAGTGGCTTTGGAGATGCCTCGCATTTTGTCATGTGATTGGACTGCTGATGAGGTTTCTGTGCTGCCTCATTTTCCTGGATTCCATGAATTAACTCTTCTTTGGGTCGCAGTCGTTAGCGCACTTCTGAATGAGTGGGGCTTTGCATCATAGTGTAATGAGCTCTAATGCTTAATCTCTGTGAGGAAACAGCCCGTAAAGAAGGAATTTGCTGCATTTGTTCCATGTGACAGAAATCTGTTTTCTGTACCTCCAGCTGTCCACATTGAAAACACATTCCTTCTTCACAGTAGTATTCCTTCCTGAAACAAGGGAAAATGAGGGGAAATGGCTTGTATATAATCGTTCCATCTAGCAACATTCAGCTCGGTCTTGTAAACACATAAACTAGTTATTTGTAAAGAAGTATCTTAATTTCTTTAAAGCGAGTATTTAGATGTTAAAGAGAAAAGCTGGGTACATCAAGCACATATGGTTCCTATTGCATCAGAGGCTTTCTTAATTTTGGTATTCTAATTGAAGAGACATTTTTGAAAGCATGCTAACTTTACAGAAACTAATCTATCTGACTCTGTTGGGTCTAGGTTTTATTCTTCCATCTATTACCACACTCTGGAAGCATTTACCACTTGCAATGTGCAGCAGTAACGATAGCCCTCGTGGACTTTGAACTGCCGTGGATATTTCCAGTGCATGATGTGGAAGCATGGTTTAGGATAGTTGGTGCTGGGGAACTGAGAGGGGCTTAAAGGGGAGAGAATTAGGAAGTGGCATCAGGGAAGGAATGGGAGTTGAGATTATAATTTATTCATAAGTTTTTGCTTTATTCCTAGACACAAAATGCTCTAGGGTTAGTAATATTTTTAACTGGACAAAATTTCTGTACACATCAGAGAAATAATGCAGGCCTGCTTTAAAATATAAACTATTCTATAAATGTCGTGAAACAACTACTTCCCTTGGATAAAGCAAAATTTCAGTTTGGCATCAAATATGTATCTTCCCTCCTACAAATAATAGGCACAAAACTAATAAGTTTACATTTGAGGTAGGTACATTTGAAATAGAAAACATGTTTCTCTCTCAGGCCCTGTGTTATGTTTTCTGCTGGTGTGGGTTTGCACTGCAGGTGTGTGCTCTGCTGGGAGCTGAGCATTGTACCTGTGCGTGCAAGTTGTGATGGGGTGGGGTGTCTTGTAAGAGCGCCCTTCCCAGCAGCACCCTGAGCTCTGTGCTGGGCTCTGACCTGCTGCATTGAGTGCACCAGGTTTGCCACTGACTTTGGTCTGAATTCTGTATTAATCAATCTTTCCCAAACATACAGAATATTTAACAATAAATTGTATTTTTTTTCATCCACAGACACATACAATATAAAGTCCACAAAGGTCGTAGAGGTAAATTTATTTATTAAATGGAAATACTTGGGTCCAAAAACCATTATGAATCATTTTGGTGTTTTAAGTTCAGGATGCAGAGTAAATTATTCCAAAAATAATGGTAGCCAAATGTCATTCTCTCCAAACATTTGTGTAATATCTATTTATCTGTGGGCAGATGACTGCTATGTATAATCAGAGGCAGACTTTTGTCAAATTGAGACTAAGTAAACACAGCTGAACACAAGCAAGTTGGACTACAATTTTTTGAGTTTTGCCAGCACTGTGATGACCTTGAAAATGAGTGTTTTTTCAGAGCAATCTGCTTTCAATATGGGAGAATTTTTAGTGTTTCAAATTAACAAGTGTTGATTGAAAATTTGTTCTGTTTAATTTTAATTTTTTTCCAAATAAATGGAAAGTGTGTATTTGTCCAAAGGAGGGCATCCTTTCTGCTTCTTAGAAAGAAGGGATGTTTTGTACAGAAATGTTTCTTGCCTGTGTCTGAGAGAACAACAGTTAGAGACAGAGCTGTAAACCCAGCTGAAACTTCATTATATAATCAGAGAAAACTTTCTATTGTTGCCTTGAAACATAAATGCCTTTTTTTTTTTTTTTTGGTAATGTTCTGTGCAAGTGAATGTTGCACTTAGGCAGTAGATTTTATGCCAGTACATATCTAGATACTGTTTTCATCATCCTAGGAAAAGTAGAACTGCTATTTATAAATTTTGTCCATTTTTCTAAAACTTGGTCTCCTCCTAAACATTTCCTAGACTCTCCTTTTCTCTGAGACACAAAAGAAATGTCTGATTTTATTGCAAAACAGGAGTACTATTTAAACCTTAGTTTTAACATGTGGATTTTCTGTTTTTACAGTACCAATCATTTGAACAGAGAACATTTTGCTCCCTTGATTTTAAAGGTCACAGCATTTGGAGCTCGGAGAGGCTTTGGAGAGAATTCAGATAGGAGTCATGATCAAAAATTTGTCTTTCAGTAATTACAGAAACTGAGTCTCATCCATTGCCAGTATCTGTGTTTCAAGACACTTCTTTCAAAGGGATTTTTTTTCAGTTTAAGTGCTGTATAGAAACCAGCGTACGCACCAAACTCCTGGGTAGGACACATACACAGCGTTATGGTCAGGGGGAGCTTTCCCAAAGTCCTTGTGCCTCATATTCACAAGCTGTACTTCTCAGTCTGCCTTTTTGGGGGGCAGCAATTACTGTTTTCAAATTTCTGACCAATTCTTACAGCAGCAGCAGTTCAATGCCAGCAGCCAAACATACACAGCAGCTTGTATTTGATGGGTTGCTGCAGGATGGCTTTGGCTTTGCAGGCCAAGTGCCATTCCAACAGGCAGTCCTGGATGTTTTTTGTAATAACCACAGCAAAGTCCCTTCTTGCTTCAGTTTTCTCTTCCCCTTATCATAGTAGCAAAAGAAAAATGAGGATCCAGTTGGAAATGGGAAGGAAGTGGAAAAAGATAGAAATGATAGAAGAGAAGACAACAGGACTGAAAAGTGATTTTGATTGAAAATGGCAATCAGGGGATATGGCTACCCATTCCTATATGTTCGTATACTTTGTTCTCTCTGCTGAAATGCAGATTTCAGAAACAAAGCAGCGTGTGTTGCTCCCGGGCCTATCTGAGCAATGTGGCTTCTTAACATTAACCAATATCATCTGGAAAAGGCGTTGATACCAGGGTTTTTAGACACTTTGTTGTGTCTTCTGGGCAGCAACTCCTTGGGGTCCGAGTACAGATACTCACAGTGTCAGTGTTCTGCTTCACATTCGGGGATTTCCGCTTCGCCACAAGGGCTAATGAGACTTAAAACCCCAAAAATAAAACCAGAATGTGCCAGTATCACCTGAGCCCCCAAAATGGGCCTCTGGGTGTTTGAAGGGTGCAATACAAGTTGCAAAGCTTGGGGCCATCAGGCGGAATTTACCTTGGGTTATAACAGCTTGCAGCAGGCAGCTGTGTTTGCGCTGTGAGAGGAAGGTGAAAGCCTCACTGCAGATGGGGCTATGGGTGGTCAGCAGCCGTCAGGGTGCATTGAGCAGCTCTCAGGATGCTCCTACCTGAGTGGTAGTTGCCTAGGAAGTGCTATCCAGAGAGTATTTCAAAAAGATACGCTGAACCTGGAGTTGCAGTTTGGCTAATGGTGTCTGCCAGCACTAGCCAAGCACTGCCTGCAGCGTTTGCTGGTGGTGTGCGGGCTGTTCTCCCATTGTTGGAGAAGGAGAGTGGGCAGGAAAGCAGGCGCTGTCTGCTTGTGGGATTTGCTGTGTCTGCTTTGCAGGCCCTTTGCAGGTCTTCATAAACTTCACAAACTGTGATGTATAGGCTGTTACTCTATGGGAGAGCTTTGGCTCACGGGCAAAAGAAAAAAGTAAAAGTTCTTGCAAAATGAAAGAAAAAGCTTCTGTTGTTATGAAAGTGGAAACAGAAGTACTACTAATAATAGCAGCAAGTTAATTACAGAACATGCAACAGAGCTTCAACTTTGCGTTGTAGCTGCCTGGCTTGTGTGGCTGCTGAAAGTCCTCTTAAACTCCATGCAGAAGCTCAAAGTCTAAGAGTTAAACTGTGTTGGAGAGACCAAAGGATCTCGCATTTTTTCACCATAGTTATTTCCTAAAAAATATGAATGTTCTCTATGTCTGGAACCATGGCTTCCTGTCTCATTGATTTTCTTTATAGAAGTAGAAATTCAGGATCGTAATTCTTAAAAGGGAGGTGAGAATGCAAGGCTATTTGTACCAATACATGTTTGTTACAGATGTGTCTTACCCTTAGGAAAGCATCTGAGTAGGCCAGGGAAGACACATAAGGAAATTCCAGGTGTGAATTACTCTGAGAATAACGTTAATTTGATTGCTTCTTGAACAAAAAGTCCACAGTTATTTCCAACTGCATGTGTGTAAGGAATTGCATTCTATGAATGCAGGTATTTTCCGTATTTCGCATATATGTAGCTCAGGTTCCCCTGATTGCAAACCCTAATGAGTGAAGGTTTTTGTTTTTTTTTAATTTATGATAACAGGAGGGAAGATTATTTATTTATACATGCTTATTAAGCCTCTGAGTTGTTTTTAATCTACAGAGCTTCCAAACTAATCAAAATTCATATTTTTTGAAGTATGTCAGTTGATTTAACCATAAATACCATATGGCTTTACCATAAATATGAATGTGTGTTTTAAGTCTAATACAGCAAACTGTTTTAGGAGAGAATTCCCTGACAGAAATCTCCTGGCTTCCAGGAAAACATGTATGAGCTAATGTAAAAAAATTATGGAGTAAATATGACATTATTGCCTTCTGCACCTGTCCTACATATTTTTGAAGCGTGTTATCTCTGTGCCAACATGACAATTTTAAGCAGTATTAACCTAATTTTGTGGGGAAATGTTGCAAGTGTCTATGTTAGATAACGTTGTCTTGGATCTTGGGAGCTGATAGCCAGCAATTCAATTAGGTTTTAGAGGAGGCTGTTGGATTTAACTGCATTTAGATCACGTCCACTATTGTGATTTGGGCTGCACTGGTCACGGTGTCAGTGCCTTTTTGAGAGAAATATGTTTAATACTTCTGAACAGTACTAATACACTGTGCTTCAATAATTCATAATTTTGTCAGTACAAAGGGAATGGGTTACTTTTTATCACTTGTTATTTAAAAGATACGTGTGATTACTGTCACAATTTTTATTACTACTATTTTAGTGTAGTTTCTATTCAGGTACAGCTTGGAGTGGCCAATGTAGCTTTTTCACGCGAGAGCTGTTTGCAGTGATCTCAGAGAATCGGCATCTTCACTCAGAGAAACAGCCTGGGCATGTTGCCTGTGGTTAAAAAACTCTCTCTTTGAAAGCAAATCTGTTTGTCTTGAAATATTGTGGCTTAGGGTCCTCTACAGCTCAGCAATTGCGTCTTTGCGAGCTGCTCTTCCTGAGATGAATGGCAAAGGGCTTGAATGAGCCTCATTGTTATGTGGTGTATCCTGCAGTTAGAGGAGCCGAATGGAACAGTACTAATCTCTGCAGCATCCTGGAGTGAGTTTCATGCAGTTGTGTTATACCAAAAACTCCAGGCAGTATATCAATGTCAGGATGAGCTAGTAAGCCCTGTCTCTCCGCACCGATCTTTGCCATGATACGAGTCCATTAAGGTGGCACAGCACTGCTGTCACGGCTCAGGCAGTGTTCTCTGCCACGTGGATACACATGCCCTGCTACGTGGTGCACATTTGCTCGAGCCTGCCTTAGTGGCTGAGGCCCTGAGTGCTGAGAAGTCAGAATCCAGCCCTGTGTTGTTATCAG
This sequence comes from Xenops minutus, assembly GCA_035221455.1. Lineage (NCBI taxonomy): Eukaryota > Metazoa > Chordata > Aves > Passeriformes > Furnariidae > Xenops > Xenops minutus. Next base: position 15,315,806 of record JAWWEE010000074.1, read on the forward strand.
TTGACGATGCTTCCCTGCTGGTTTCTTGAAAATCACTGTCTCCAAAAGCAGCAGTGTGTGTTGAATAACAAACCCCTTCACATTCAGACTCTTCAGGTTTTGGAAAAGAGCCAACATTCTTGAAGAATGATATAGTGGCCAATAAACATCTGTGAAGTCTGTAAGACTGTCAGAAACAGTAACATTGAAAGTAAAGATCGTATCAGTAGCAATTCCCCTGTCCTGACAAGGCATTCAGTGCAAATATTTGTTCAGTCATCCTTGCGCGTTCCCGTTATCAAAGACAGATTCATATGTTTTGCCAGAGGAGCAATTCCATCTTCTTCCACAAAGCGGTTCACATCCAAGGCCTTTGCAATGTTAAGTACTGGACTACTACTGTTTCAGGACCTCCCACACGTGCTCCTTCGGAGTGCAGGAGCCTCATCTGTCTTAGGCAAAGACTCCGCTGTGAAGGGCACTTACAACTTCCAATTTGTGAGCATCTGCAGCGTTAAGGTTTTGCTGCTCCTCGAGGATTCAAGCTCAGTCTGGCTGAGATATTACACTGCACCAATCTCCACAATAGCTGGGATAGGCTTTTTGCTCTTTGAATTATGATTCTCCTGCAGAGTTACTGGAACTGCACTGCATTAGGACTCAAACTGTTTTAAACACAAGATGATGTTTGGAGTAGAAGGAGAAGGTGTTTCTCCTTCTTCAAAAGCTGTTGGCAAATAGGTATGTCTTCCTGAATAACTCTGGGCATGCTGTTCTTCTGCTCCAAGAGCCTTCCCCCTTTGGCTTGCTTTGCTCCCCTGTCTCTCACTTGCTCGGTGAGTAGGAAAACTGAAAACACAGCCCTTCTTGAGATACCTCCCAGTTTACTAGAATCTCTGAGGGCCTGTTTAGAAGGTGTCTGGGAAAAGTCAGGTTTGGGAAGAAATCCTGTAATGGAAATAATAACAGTGCAAGTTGTGGTGAGCAGGAGCATGAAGACTGCAATAGCTTCACAAGGGAAAGCAAAGGAAACAGAACTAAACAGTTGACTCAAAAATAATGCAGTGAAACACTAAAATCACTTTTGTGCAATTGGAAATGAAAATAATCCACAGACAACTCTTTCCCCTGCAGCTCACTCAGCACTGTTTATTTCTGCTGCTTATTCTGCATATGGTCAGGGAGGTGTGTGACAACAGATTTCTCTGCAGGTCACAGTAATTCCTCAGGATGCTGAATAAAGGGGTTCCCATCACATTTCTAGCTAGATGACAGGATGCTTTTCTAACATATGTGAGGTGGCCTGGTTTGAAAGATACCTCAAAACCCAGCTCATGTCCTCACTTGGTGCTCATTGCTGCTTCTGTACCACTGAAGCAGTAGTGTGAATGCAGCTCAGCACCTCTGAGGACAGGATGATTAATTTTGTGATGTGCTGTTCAGTGCTATTAGATACATTCCATGTGGTCCTTTGCAAACTTTAATAGAGGTATTTCATAAGACATCTGCAGGATTTCACAAATGGGGAGCCAAGGCACCAAACAATTACAATTTGAAGTAACGTGAGATACATAAGACCTCGTGGATGCTCATGATTTCATGGCTTTATATACATGCAGAGCAAAGCTCGTGTTGGTCTTATTTGCACCTGTGAGCACTCAGCACTGCTGAAGTTGAGAGCCCAGGCTCTCTAGTCAGAGTCTAGAGACCTGGGAATGTACTGTGGCACCTGTGGAAAGGTCAGCTGGAACAACTAATTGAGCCCCACACAAACCTGTAGCACAAACAGAGACACAGTCAGTCACTACCATGATTTACTTGATGGTGTTAAATCTGTCTGACAGTCTTTTCTCTTTTGTGTCCTGTTCCTGCAACAGCCTCGGAGCTGCTGTGCTGTGGCACTGAGGTTGTGCGGGGAAAGGTCTTACTTACTGCTGTGGATTCGACCCTGGCACAACTCCATCCTGTGCCTTTGGAAAGCAGTGACCACAGAAAACCCCACAAATGATTGTACTGCTTTTTCTCACGGTATACTTAGGGTGAAGATAGGCTGCTTAGTCTTTCCCATTTTTATGCACGCATAATGTACAAGAAGATACAGGTATGTATATATTTGAAAGTATCTGTGTCTCCTTAGAGATATAAATAATTTTTAAAATTTCATCTGTAATCCCTGGATTTGCAGGATCTGTTGTGCAACAGTTGTCTGGAGCTTACAGCCATTTTAATGGCTGATTGTTGGAGCCCTGCTGATGCACTTTTCTTACAACCTGCCTGAATTTTAATGTTTATGATCTCACAGAGCACATTAAGTTTGAGGCATCACTTAGATACCTGGGGTTTAACATTTGCACACGTGTCAAGGGAAATTTAGATTAGAGATTAGAAAAAGGTTCTTCACCCAGAGGGTGGTTGGGCACTGGAACAGGCTCCCCAGGCGAGTTGTCACAGCACCAATCTTGCCAGAGTTCAAGAATTGTTTAGACAACTCTCTCAGGCACATGGTGTGATTCTTTGGTTGTCCTGTGCAGGGTCAGGAGTTGGACTTTGATGATCCCTGTGGATCCCCTCCAACTCAGGATATTTGTTGTGCTCATCTGACTACCCCATGCAGTGGATGGAAGTAGCTATGTCTAAAGAAGTGGTATTTGTCAGTCAGTTCTTTATCTTACAGACAAGTGAAAGAAACTGAATTTCCTCTCTCAGACAGACTTACCCATTCTTTACTCCATGCTGCTGGCTAACCACACCGTGGAAATCAGTTCTGGCATTGACTTAGAAGTTCCTCCACTTGTCTGAAAATACAGCACCTTGTAATTTAAATTGCCTTTGTGCAGCATATGCCATGTCTGAGCCTCCTTGGCTCCCAGGGACAGGAGAGGAGCTGGCTCCTGCATGTGGGGCCGCAGGAATGGGGGGCACTTTTCTCCAAATTCTGCGAGTGGCTTCTGAAAATATCCTGTGTGCATGCATTCGTATCATTGTTACACCGCATATGTAGGGTCTGCTCCCAAACCCACAGCCAACTAGCATAACAAAATCAGATTTTACTGCTGTAGTGTCAGCCTAGGGTTGAAATATGGCTTTGAAACCCTCCCTTTCACCCCACTTTTTTAATGAAAAACAATCGTGCTGGAGTGTAATAGTGCTTATCCTGGCTGCATTTGACTTTAGCTTTTTATTTTTAAAGCCTTATTTTAGGCTTTAAGAGCTCCCAATTAAACTCTTTAGATCCAGAGTGAAAACCTGAACGTGCCTGCCTGCACAACAGCAAGTTTCCTGGGTGGGAAAAAGGATATTTTTGTATTAAAACTGAAGAAAATTGACACAGTGGTATGTTTTCTCCCTTCATAGTCTTTACTCTTCTTTTTCCTGATGAATCTTCATTTGCCATGTTCTCATTTTTGTAACATCCCCCATACTCTTTCTTTTATTTCTTTATCCTCTTTCCCTTCCCCTTTCTCCTATTCTCTTTATTTCACCCTCCTCCTTACCTGCTGCCAAACATGGTTTTCACTGTTAACCCCTAATGGTTTGCAATAGGAGGGTGAACAACTTCATCCAGTCAGTCAGCACAGCACATGCTGTAAATTCCTTCCCAAATAACACATGCGAAAAAAGAAGCCCAGGTCAGATGTTTGTTTATCCGTTGTGAAATGCACGTGGGAGACTATCACCAAGGAATCTGACAACATTACACTACTAATTACATGCCAACTGAATGAGAAAAGATTTGATTTCAGTCAGCTTTGCAGCAAACTTGAAAAGAAAATAATACCACATAACCGTCAGTTTGTTAATAGGTTGCCTCAACACTTCACAGCCCTAGCTCCCATTATAAGCTTTGCTAAGGTCTGGCTAAGAAAACAAGTCTCACACAGTGCCCTGCATCACACCAAGGAGAACACGCTGTCACTGGTCATGGGAAATTTAGAGCCAGCCGTGACAGCCTGAACAATAAAGTGATTTACACCAGGTTTTTATCTACCTTGCTAACTCATAAATTCTTACATTCGTGTGCATGGTCCAAGAGTGTAAGACCATTTGCACCATGTCTGCTATTATGTGGGGTTTTCAGTGCACTTATTAATGCAAATATTAATACAGACTTTCAAACTCAGTTCTCTTTTATGATTTATAAAATACACCTATCCAGTCTCTGTGGGCATGTACACTCATTTTATAAAAATCACATATATTAAAATGTAACCAGATGCCTACTCCCACTGCAGCAGGCTCTAGGCTGTACAGGGTAAAAAAGTCTTTGGGTTCCTGGGTATTCACAAAAAAACTTGAGTGGTAGCAGTTCTTCGCAGTTAAAGCTTGTATATGAAATCTTGGTGCAAGAAGCAAATTTCAATTAAAGATTTTCACATAAAAGGCTTGGTCCTGCAGTGTGATGGGAAAGGGATATTTCTAACATTGTCAAGACCCAACCTAGAGGTCTTAATAGAAGATGTTAGACCAGGGTTGTAGCTGTTCCTGAAAAACAAGAACACTGGGTTAATAGGGAAAAATACTTACTGTAGCTGTCACTGTGAACATAAATTGTCATTATGCAGTTTGTTCTTCTGAAAGGACGTAACAGCTGATGACAGGTCAGTTGTTATACTTGCTGTCACTGTGAAGCCAAAGGAGTGAGGTAACGAGGTTGTGGGGGTGACTTCATTACAAGCTGCTCTGTAACCTCCTTCTGGAAGAAAGACAGAGCAGTGGTAAAATAAAGTTTTGCTGAAAAGAAGCTTTCTCTAGAGCCTGGGCCCAGAGCTCATTCCTACAAGTTTCTGACAGCTTTCCTCCTCCCACCCAACTAAAAAGTATAGTAATAAATCTTTGTCAGTAGAAATCCAGCACCCCCCTGAGGTCCGACCAGCTGTGATCGGTATCATGCACTCTCCCAGGTCACACTGCCTCGCTGTGTCTGCAGCCACAGGTCACCTGAAACTCCGACAGGGACATTCATCCCTCCTCTGAAAGGCTCTGCTGCCTGAGCACTGCCAGCCCCAGCCAGGCAGTTCCACACAGACCTTCCCAGTCCAGGACCTGCTTTGGGCAGGGATGGCCTCACGAGGGACAACACTGAACAGATGCCCTGTGGAGGTGGTGTGGGTCAGCCACCAGGGCAAGTTCGGGGAATATTTCTGTAGGAGACTGCGGTTTGGAGTCTTTTCCAGCATGAGCTTTCCTGTCTGCACTTCTCCATAATTCATCCTTAATAGGTCTGTTGTCCCTGAGGAAACCTAGGAGGATGGTGCAAAAGGAAAAGGGTTTTAAGAGTTTCAGTGCTGGATGGGATGAGTTCTGTGTGTAGAAAGCCTGTGGTAGTGTGGGTAGCTGCATGAGCAGTATGTTTAGAAACTTGTCTGTTTACATCAGGCTCAGAACAGGAGCCTGCAAGTGTAAGCATGGGGCAGGCAACTCCAGCTTCTCCCATTCAAGATAGAGAAACTTAGGTTTTCTTGTTTTTCTAAAGGTGCTACAGTCTTTGCACCAAGATTAAATTACATTTCTTATAAGAGCAAAGAGCCTGACCTCGTGCTTTGGGCTACAATTTCCCTTCCCTTGCACTGCTGAGCAGCCTTGCCTAAGCCACCTTCCCTGCTTGGATGTGGGTGAAAGTTAGTGGTGTTGTGTGATTCACGGTTTACTTCGCGATCCTTTGTGGGTAAAGGAGCTGTGTCAATGCAGAAGAATACGGGAATATTAACTCAAATTAACCTGATTTTGTTCTTGGAGAAAGAGAGATCTGAAAGTCTTATGCGCCCTGAAATTGCAGTTTGGAAACTACTGGAATCGAAGTGTGCATGTGTGTATGTGACCTATAGAAATACCTTGTCTCACCACTGATTTACTCACGCATATAAACTTCATTTTTCTTTCAGCTACCCCAGTTTATTTCCTGTTCCTCCCTCATTCTCCTCTTCTTGCTTGTTTTGTAAATGCTGGTCAACACGTGTTAAGCCTGAGTCTCCAAAACCAACAAGAGGAAGTTGAGGAGAGGCAGCGAGAGAAACAACTGAATAACGTTGACAATTTTAAAAAGAAGATAAGTTTTACAGGACCTTTTATTGAACCAACAAATATTTATAGTGTTCACTATTTGAGGCCAGCGGTCCTTTTTTTCCCCCTCTCTGTTTTGAGCTAGAGTAAAAGGTGTGTAATTCATCAGGAACCTGTACATGTTTAAGTAGCTTCAAGGAATATGACGGTCCTGCGAGACTGACCTACTATGTCTTGACTTTCATGTCCATTTTTCCCCCACTACATAATGTTCTGTACCCTTTTCTCTCTGTCTCATTCCCTCATTCACACATTCTTTCCCCTGTTGGTTTCAAGCCATCTTTGCTTTGTTAGTGTTACCTGATAACATAAAGCAGGATTTAAGCCAGTTGCTGCAGTTCAGCTTGGGCTGGATAGAACAGCAAGAGGGGGAGCAATGTGAATGCTTCTTGTCCTACATAAGTGGTCAGTTTTGCCTTTGCCGTTCCTGGCAGAGCCTTTAGGTAAAGTCAGTTCATCACCTCACACGTGTTATTCTTAGGTCAGAATTCTTATATCCAAAGGATAAAATGTAACTGCAATTAACATTTCTTAGCACACCTCTGAAGTTGTCCAAGTATATAAAAGTTATAAAATTTGAGATGTGGCAAACAATAAGAATCTGAATTGTTCTGAAACATTTGAATGTGCCACAAGCACCAGGTAGCCAGAGAGCCTTTGTACATAGTAAATTGGAGGGAAGTGCAGTTTAAAAATGATTTGCCTTCAAGAACCCTGAAGTTTGCTTTCTTTGGGTGGGCCTTTCTGATAGCAGAAGAACAAAAGAAAATATACTAAATATAAGAGAAATCCTGGAAAACTGTGTTCTTAAATGCTTTTGAAATGGTCAAAATATTGGCTAGGCATGTTGTCTTTTGACTTCTGAGGCTTATTTCCTTCTCTGCTAAAATGGGATGCAGGCTAACTTGCAAGAGGATCAGCCAGTGAATATTTATGAAGAATGCCATATGTATTATTAATAATTATGTGGGTCCTGAAAAATACCATGCTGTATCACAAAGCTGGTATTGTCTGGTGTCTACACTCTTGGCACTACTTCCTACAGTAAGCTGTATACTGAAAACTGCATACTAATGGAAAGGTATACAGGATTCCATTGGTAAGTGATTTATAGTGACTTCCTATTATAAACAAGAGGGAACAAATATCCCGCCTAGCTGGTTTCTTTGGGCGGATGTTGAGACCAGAATGAGACATTCCTGGCCAGGCAAAAGCTGATTCTCTGGATGCCTGCAACTGGGAGTGGAATGAAGCACCAGAGAGTGAGATATAAATGACAATCCCTAAATATAAATGATTGAGTTTCTGTTTTCACAGTGTTTAAAACTTTTTAGTTGTAGAACAAATGACCACTGTTTTAAATTATTTCCAAATGTGTAACAAAAAGATATTTCTGATGTTTGATATTAAATAGATTTACCATAGGTTCTCAATATATGCTGAAAGCCTACCAACCTCCTTTGACAAGAAGCGTAATCACTTCCAAGACAGAACAACACCTTCAGCTTCTTTTGGGTTTCAGTTAATAAATATGCTATTGAACACCACTGTAGTTTGTTCAGGAAAGTTATTTATGCTGGCTAGTTTTATGCTGTTGAGATGTATATATGTAGTAGGGTATATGTCATTGTTTCTTCTATCAAATGAGTCTTGGGAACAGTGTGGAATACAAGAACTCATCAGCATTGGCTTTCCCTGGAATCATTTGGCACCTTGATCTAAGCTTGGCAAATGGATAGGGGTTTATATTTGTGCGACAGCCTGCCTTGATCCAGCTAGTGAGATGGCCACACTCCTTCAGAAGGGAGCAGAGGTGGCTGCCGCTTAAGGCATGTGAGATTGAAGGGACCCACAGCGCTTGGAGAGGACAACTGGGGTGCATCCTTGGTGCCTCATAGAAAGTGCTGCTTCTCATGAAGCAGTGAGAGAGGGCTCATGAGTGAAGTGCCCATCCAGACTTGCTCTGTGGTCAGTCCTTAGCTGAGGCTGTTCAGTGAGATTCAGTATGCTGCATCATTTTTCCATTCCTTCTGTCACCATTTCCAGAGAAGTTATCCAGCCACAGCACCATTTCCTCGTTGCCTCAAAGAAGAAGTCTAGGAACATGTTGTGTAATGGTCAAGTAACAGAACACTTTCCATTTTGAGAATGCTGTTCTTTGATTATTTTCATGAAACAATCTCACCAAAATGTTGTTTTTACAGTTGAAATATACTTTGCAATTCTTGTGTAGATATGTCAAATATCAAAAGCTGTAGTTATCCAAAGCTTTAATTAGTAGTTGAGGGTAGTGCAGATAGATTGTGAAATATGAAGAAAAAGCAAAATGTTGGGAATGCTGGGTAAGATTCACTTTCTTTTTGTTGTTAAAAATTCGATAAAATTTTGTTGTCTATGTTCTGTCTTCGGTGAGTGAAGATCCAGACATGACCAGACTGCCTTTCTTCCAGACTGAGCTAAGGCTGTAGTTATACTACCAGTGTACTAAATATCTCTCTATATAAATACAGAGGTAAATACAGAGGTAAATATAGATACGGATTATGAATATACTAAATATCCAAAGGAGAGATATGGTCCTCCTCTCATGAGCTCACAACATATCCACATGAACGGTAATGGTGTCCAAAGGGTAAAAGTGTGAGGAAGAAGAAGGCTTGCTTAGCAATCTGGCTTTGCAGCAGCACTTGGAGGTGTTTGACTGTGGTGTTATATAGGTGGCCTGAAGCCACTTCTTGGAGGACATTCTGTTGTTTATGAATGGAGTCTGGACAAGTAGCTTGGATAAAGATACATGACTTAGACATGTGAGGTGAGCCCCCCTTTTGCTTTGAGTTGGATCAAGTTGGTTTGACTGGCAAGATATCAAGGAGAGCATAAGGAATGGTTTTTGTCTCTCTCACTGTGGTTATCCCCAACCAAAAAATGATGGTGGTACTCATTTCATTCACTAAGGGCAGTTCAGAGAGATGTGAGCTGCTTGGATGCTATGGTAGTGCAAATGGGCATGCTGTCAGAGGTTTGGTATAGCAGAAAAGAATTCTTGGCAAGAAAAAGGGGGCCTGTGCTTTGAAATGATGGATTTTCAGACTTCATTGTACTAACATGCTCTTACAGCAATTATTAGCAAGAGCTTTGAAAATTATCAGTGATGGTTTTATTGTAAGCCAGCTTTGAGTTTCTTTGACATAAATTATGTATTTGAAAAAACATAAAATCTGAATGGAATAAGAAAAAACTTGTAATTCAGGAAACGTCTTCATTAAAGTTAAAGAATGGGCAGCTTTTTCCTCCTGGATTTTATTCTTTAGTTTTGCTACTGCTTTTATATACCATGGACAGGCTGCTTTCTTTTAGAGCACCAGTAAAAAATATTTGCAAATACTCCTTCAAATAAACGCTGAAATTGGAATGTGTGTCACCATTCACACCTACTTTCCTCAGAAGTTTGTACAAGCAATTTTTTTGTTCATAGGAAATATTTTCCAACAGTGAAAGAAACTGACAGATGCTTGAGAGAAGTGTATTTATATCCAGGTTTGCTCTGGCAGTGATGTTCTCTATTACATGCCATTTCCATTTGTATGCCTACTGACCTATTCAGTCCAAACCTTTTCTTGAAAATTGTCTCTAATTAGAAAAAACAATGAAGCAGGGCTCAAAAATTCTTTGTAGACAAGTACAGCGTACAGAAGACTTTTAGTGTCATTCAGTACCTCTTTCTGGATCAAATGTTTCTTTTTTTATCTTCCTTCCTTGTCCTCTGTGTAGATTGGACTTCCCCCTTTTGAATCTCATTCAAGCATTGATCTAGGAGATCTTAAGAGATGCTGATTTTAGATGTGTGCTTTTAAAACAAAGCTTAAACTTTGGTCACCTGTGAACAATTTTTTATAAAGCTGTTTTGCTAAAGGGTAGAATCCTTCTAAATCAAACAGCTTGGCAAACAGCTTGACCTCTGAAAGTACAGCTGGTCTCCCTGAATTTCTTTGGTGCGACTGTGCTCTCCAGTGGTCACCTCCATGTGATGGGCAGTGCTGAGTTGTTGGCTGTATGAGGCAACGGGCTGTGGTGGGCAAGGTTGCTCATAAGTGAAGGGCTACCAAGGGTTACCATGTGCTTTGGCACCTACTCCCCTGGAAGCTCTGTTTAAACGCAAGATCAACTTTTAATTAATAATCTAGTGGAAATCCAGAAGTGATGTTGATTTGTAGTTGGGAATCTGGTCTGATTTATGCTGTGTTTAGATACTTTTGGGGTCTTGTAGCCATCAGTGGCCATGCTGTTGCTGTTCCTTTTGTTTGGCTTGTTTTCCTAGGTATTGCAATTGGGCATTGGCTTCTTGCTCCTCTATAACACATTTCTGTGTCAGGATAGCAAAGCTACTGAATAAAGCTTATACATTTCTGCCTGGTAAATATTTCTGGCTTCTCTGCGATGTGAGGATTTAATGAATGAACAAATGTGACTCTTGATGAGAACGTGAAGCTTATGCCTGTGATGCAGTTCCATCGTTGAGGGCTGTTAACCAGGTGTGCTTGTTCTTGTACCCTTCTCAGCCTGCCTCTGGGACCGAGGCGCAGCCTGGGCAAGGGGCACATTGAAACCCACACACGTCGTGTGTGCACGGGTGAGAGTCCTATTTTTAGTGCATACAAGAAGGCATTCACTGAAGGGCAGTGAAGCTGATTTTTATTTTTAGGTTTTGCAATTCTTAATGTCATTGGGATTTATGTCCAAAAGTGCTCTGTCACCCTGGAAAACGTAGATCAACCTTCGAGGCCAGCTTCATCCTCACTATTGCCAAGATAACTCTTCTCTTGACAGAGGCTGGTGTGGGATATGCTGGGCAGGGTTCAGCACCAGTTCTGCCAGTCCAGTTCTGATGAGGCTTAGCGAGGTTCTCCTTTACAAAAGCCTATTTTAGTTAAGTCGTGTCTTGGGAACCTTTCCAAAGCATTTTTGGTTGGCATGTGTCCTGCTCCAAGCTCAGTGTAGCTTTCTCCAGGCAGATGCTTGCATGAAGCTCATCCTTTATAAGTGTCAAAGCAAACATTTTATTTTAAATCTGGTATCACTTTTTAAATAAATCTTAGGTTATTTTTCAATATACCTATTCCCTGAACATGCTTGGTTTTAAAAATATTAAAATAAAATAGAGGTTTTTTTTCTTCCTGTTTTCAGAAAATCTGGAGAACGGACCAAATAAGTGTGAAAGGTAAGGGACTTCACAGTTTTCCAAAATTATTGCTGTTATTATGGTTTTCATGATATCATGTAGTTATGTAAGCTGTATGTGTAAATAATTGCTATTGCTTGAATCTAGCACAGCTAACAGAAAAGGAACCAGCAAAGATGAAACATACTGGAAGGAGATCAACGCAGCTATGGCCCTAACGAACCTTGCCCAGGGGAAGGATAAACTGCAGGGAACTACCAGCTGCATCATCCAGAAATCATCACATATATCAGAAGTAAAGACTGTTAAAGTGCCATTAGTTCAGCAGTTTTAAGAGATGGGTCCTTTTTCTTTTTCATGTCAAATGGACATTTTCCTCATAGGATTGGTTTTCAGCAAAATCAGAATCACAGATATGAGGCAAATGTGGAAAAAAGGTCCCCTTTTACAGAATAGTCTGTTGAAAAAAATAAGGTCCCTTCTGACTCAGACGTTTCCATTGTATTAAATGAAATGTTCAATTGCTTCATTAAAGGCATGTAAATTATAAAAAAACTGGTTTTATCAAAACATTAACTTATTTTATGTTAATCAAAATGCGCATAAGATGTTTGCATTGCTATTACAGTAAGTGCCTTGCTTTGAAAAAATAAGCTATAACGTGGGCATAGTACAACAGTGTTATGCCTCAAAATGACAATGCCATAATGCTTAAACTTTGTATATTATTCCAAGTGGGCTTAAGCAGCCGAGGGCTAAACACATTACTGCTGAAGGCCCTGGAGAGTTGTGCTTATATGACTTGTACAAATTGATGAGTCTTAATGAAATTGTTACATCATTCTCTCTCTCTTTTTTTAATCAACAGTGTTATAAAAATTGTACAGTATGTTTTGTCAAAGTGACAATGAGGTTGTTATGCATGTTTCTTACCTGTATATGCAGTATATTAAAATACCAAAATCATTCCTTTGAAAAGTGCAATACTCTAGAACACAAAAATTTAGGAAATAAGTTAATTGTTCAGATTCTTTTGAACTTATACATATGCTCCCAGCTGTGTTGCTAATTAAAGATTTCTAGTTGAGAAGGTTTTAGCCAGACTAGCTATAAATTCAAGTCAAATTTCTGTAATTTTAAAGCTTTACTAGTGACTTACTGAAGTTTTGATAGAAGTAAAATTGATTTCTTCTTCTTGTACAAAACGAAATCTATAGTGCCATCTATTATTTACAATGGAACTCAGAAATGTTTCCATGGTGGAACTTATTACTTTAATGTGGTTTAAACATTTTTATTTTGTGTGTACTGCATAAATGAGGACAGTTGATTGACATTTCCTATTTCAGTGAGAAAAATCTTTGATATAATCTATCAAAACCCAAGCTGGAATCACAAATGGGAACTGAAACATTGAAAAATCTCAGCATTTAAGGCAGAAGGGTTTTCAGAAGATACTGAACCATGTATTAAATGTCATGTCTCCAGACTTGACTGCTATTGAGTGTAATAACTAGCATAAAACCAGGTTTATTTTTAAATTTTATTTGGAGGTGTACAAGTTATTCTTAAGTCATATAACAATGGTCTAATGAGGTTTACAGTGCTTGAATAAACAGTGGCAAAGCCAAAACCAATTTATCCTGAATCAGTTATAGAAAACTGGAAAAGAAATGATTGTTGCTAGGATTTGGATTTTTTCCTGTGGGTATCCTGTCAGGTTTTTTCTTACTTATCCCTTTCCTTGTTTCTCTCTTTGGTGAGCCATCAATGAACAAGACAAGACTTTAGTTCTGCTCCTGCTGAGTTTAATGGCAGAACTCCCACTTCAATGGAAGCAGGACTGTGCTAATGATGAAACTAACTTCCAAGTAGAGGCTGTTTCAGTTGCACTAAAATAGTCAAGATACATTGCAAATATCAGCCTTGGTGTGACTTCTTAGGAAACTTCTTGATGTAAAATAACGTCGTTAGGTTTATTTAGTGTACAATGAAAATGATTTGATATGAAAATATTTTGTACATATATATTTTTACTTTGTTTTCTAAATTGCTGATTTGCATTGACTTAAAGTGCCAAGCAAGAAATGTATGTTGTGACTGTATGAACAGTTGAAGTATGTGTTTTACTGACTTGCATCATTATATGTCTAAGATTCCATGACATTAATTTTTGATACTTTACTGGATTTTGACATAATAATGTGAGTTTATAACTAATAGCAGAGTTAATACTTCACTTTTGTTCATACTATTATAAGTTATTCTGGTATTAAATATTTTGTGACAATAAATTCATGGTTTTGACAAACTTCTCTGTTAGAAATACTCAGTGTTTTTGTCTGTATAAAGGACAACAAAATTTGTCATGTAAGAAAGGTACTTTTGGGGACTTCTGAAGTAAAACTGGAGAAGACAAGCCATTGTATAAACGTCTTGTTAATTGTTCTTTTTTCAAATGGTCAAAGCACAAGAATAACTGTAAAACACATCAAGTGGGTTTTAAATTTAAGAAATACTTGGCCTAATTTCTTGTTACCATTTCCTTTAATTTATTTTTTTTTTCTACTGCTGCTTTAGAGTTTTCTGAAAACACAAATTCTAATGAATTATGTCTTTTTTTAAGTAACAAAAGTCATGATCAGTGCTGAGCCAACAGCTAATGAAAACTCAGTAATTATTTATGATATTGGAAAAACAAACATTATTACTATTTCTCTTCTTTGTTGCAACATATGTAACCATTTTAGTAAAATAAATAACTGCAAACAACATCTTGCTGGTTTGAATTAAATATTCATTTATCTGGTTTTTGGCATTTGCATTTCTGGATTCAGGGTTTCTCTATACTGGGATACAAGCATGTGATAGACAAAGCCAAAACAGAAATATTAGTCTTTCATTAACACACCTTGTGGTATGCAGTTCTGTGAAGTGGTTTAGTGCATCCCTGATGAAAATGACTGCAGCAAGGTTAGGGTAATGACTGCTAATGACGACATGGCACAATGCTCATAAATCCTTCACGCTGCAGGAGTGCAGAGGGAAGCCATATCTAATCACTGACCTGAGTAAAACCTCCTGGAGGAGGTCCATCAGTTGGAAAAGACTTTGGTCATTTAGGGTTTTTTGGGTGTACAGGCCACATTTGCCTACATTACCCTGTGAGGATACACGGCTGTGGAACCTCTGTGGAGAAGAAGATGCAATCAACCCATCCAAAAGCTCAGTGATCATAGTAGAGACCCAGTGCAAGTGGTCTTCTAACTTTTGTGCCCCAGCAAAGTTGCTCCACTTGCATGGGAGGGGTGATCGCTAAGGTTTGGTGGGCAGTCAGCACTTTTGGGTTTTATTTCCTGCTAATCTGTGGTCTTTGTACACAGCTGTAACATCTATAGCTGTCCAGCATGTCAGTGGAGATCTGGATATTCAGTTGATACGGGAGTTCCTGAGGGATTGTGTACAGCCTGACTATTGCTGTTGGGAATATGCTGAAACACCCATATAGTAATGATGCTGAGCTACTTGCCTTCTACTATGTACCGGAGTCTGACACGAAGAAACCAACTCAGTCCTCTATGTACTCTGTCACATCATTTGAAAGAGCTGAGGACTTGCAACCTCTTACAAATCACTGAGAGTAAGGGGAGCTCCAGTTTTCTATTCAGAAATTGAGATCAGAATTACAGTCCCTCCCCTCCAGCACTATAAAACAGCTGCAACCACTGAACTGTAATTCTCACTTTGTAGCCTTATGTCCCGCATTGGTGGCCTGATGTATAAATATGAATGCCAGATGAAGCAGTTCCAGCAGGAAGGCTGTCCCAGGACAACACATAGGCCATTTTGAGTACATTTGATAACTTGGTGGCTTAAGTTTTAACTTGGAGTTTGGCAAAATATGGCAGCTAGACTTGGATGTCCACATGCAAGTGCATGAAGTAAGCACTGCACTATGGGCTGGAAGCAGAACGTGGGAAGAGGAGGGTAATAGAATGTATGTAGTGTGCAAGGAAGAGTGGATTTAGCTTTGGCTAGGGGAAAGGTTATGTGGGCTTAAGATTTCGATTATGTTCTCTGGCTTTGATGAATTATATTTTTATCTACCTAAACTATCTATCAGTGGAGATCTGCAAGGATCTCAGTGGAGAGCCATCAGCGGAGAAGCATAGATGAGTTGCTATTAAAGGAAGCGGTTTTGATTATAAAATTAATTATAAGCTTCTGAAATTCACTGTACTCTTAATGTTCAGAAGGTCCTTCTTTGTGCCCGTGTCATCCCCAGCAATAGGAGAGAGTGCAGGAATCATTCTGCATTAGTCAAAAGTAGCCCTGCACCAGGGAGAGGAGTTTGTGGCTGCCCTGGGGATCTCTGAAGTACCAGGGAACTGCCTTCTCTCCCTGTTTCACCACAGTGAGTAAATACTGGCATGAGGATTCACTCAGAGCCACTCAGGGAGCATGCCAGTGGGGCACACCATATCATCCCTACCAAAGCACTGCCAAGTAGTGGGACTGCAGCCACCAAGCTCAGATCCTCCTTCACGAATCCTTCCAGAGACTTTCAGGATCCATAATGCCTCTGTTTCTTTCAGTCTTGAGGGAGTCCTGGGCCATATTCCCCTGCATGGCTTCCAAAGGCTGGATGAGATGGGTGTATCTGCTGGTGAATCCCTTTATGTGGAGCTGGAGATGAGACTAAATGTGTCTAGTTATGCAACTTTACAAAGCTGCAGAAAAGCTTCTATAAATTGAGCTCCACCAGGGCTATACAAGTTTTATTCATAATTTGAGGACTTCAGGGCAGCCCTGGCAGAGCCATGATCCCAGTACGGCCATGAGAGAAAAGCAGAAGAGCAAAGCTTCTCACTGCTCCTGGGGCTGGGCAAAAGGAAGTGTTCAGCTGTTTTGTCATGGCTGAATTTCTCACACGTGCCAACATTTCTTCCTGTGAAACCCCATGTTCTGCTATGAAACCTTCACCCAAGTGTGTTTCCACTCAGTTTGAACACACTTTCTTGTAACTGGGCCTGTTATTTGCAGGAAAATAGAGCCCAGATTTGGCACAGACTGAGAATACCAGATCCTCTAGTACTCCACAAGTAGATCTGAAGTCCAGTGGGCACCAAATCTGTGGTCACAGTGACAGCTTTAAGCATGATAGGCCCATTTTCATTCCTGTGTTACTGTGAACAACTATGGGACTCTTGGAGAATGAGAAATGACTTCAAAGGGTCCTAACAAATCCAAGTACTTCTGAAGATCCAAGGGCCAAGTCATGTTTCCATGACTAGGTGCATGCCTACTCTGAGGCATCTGGACAGAAATTTGGCTTAGTTCAGAAACTGGATAACCAAGTTTGGCATCAAGCATGAGCTGCTACACCAAGGTCCCAGCAGAGCATGGACTGGACTCAGCATGGTGTGAAAATGTCTGTGCAGCTTTTGGGCCACTGCTTGTTCTATGCCTTCATTTTTTCAGAATGTCCACAAATGTCTCTGTGCAGCATTTTAAAGAGGACAATAATACAGCTTTGTGTGGCTGAGCTCTTGTGTGTAGGAGGACATTGGTAGCTGGAAGCTCCTCTGGTGAAACAGCTACCCAGCCTAGTTAGCTACAGCAGGAAAAGAGAGATGAAGCATAATACAAAGGGCTGAATTGCGTGAAAGTACTGTGTTGACCCACTGCAAGGGAGGCTACAGGAATCCAGCCTGGATGTGGGTTCATATTTTACAAGCTGGTTTGCCAGTGCCCGGGTGTGCTCGATTCTCATTAGCAGCAGAATTGCAACCCAAACCCACAGCTTTCATAGTGCTGGGTTGCTGAGCCAGTGTTTAGGTTTGGGCCCCATCTTGAAACTCCTCTTGTTTAACAAGAAGGGAGGTGGTTGGCTAAAATACAAGTACCTTGAGGAAAAAAAAAATATTGAAAGAAGTGGAAAAGAGACATGAATGCCTAATGCAACAGAGAAAAAAACCCAAACCTCCTTAATGTTGCTGTTATGTCAGCTTGGGTTATTGGCAGTGGAAGTGGTTATTGGCAGCGGAAGTTAGACCTGGCTTGAGGCTAATATAACTTGTGCACCTGACTTTTTAAAAGGAGCTGAGATCTGGTTTCTTTATGGATGGGTTTTTTTGTTCATGGTGTTGGTCCCTTCTCCAGATTTTCTTAACTTTCCTTTCAGCCTGCTTTGGACTTGACCGTCCTTTCATCTTTCTTCCTGGCTGAAAAGTCTCCTGTTACATGCAGGCAGCAATGGAACCCTTCATGCCAAAGCTCATTCTTCTGGCTATGCAGTTTCTAGGGCCATACAGGCGAAGGATGTATGACTCAACAATCTGGTGTTCAGGGACAAAGTCTGGTATCTCCCTTCTCCCAGTCCAGGGCCAGTGAACATGAAGCGTCAGGAGTGTGCAGTAGAGGCTCTTCAACCAACAAGCTCCACCATCTATCACTTCACTCCTAACTACTACTGCTTTTGGCTATCTTAACTCCCAAAAGGACTGTCAATTTAACCATAACTACCTAAGAACTGCCAAGTCTCATTTTATGAGCTGCTGTTGAGAGTTTAGCTATTTAAGCCTGATTTTAAACAATTTTTATTGGTACTTTGTGGCATGTGCCTGATTTACAGTGCTGTAAATAACCACAAATTAGGGACATTTCTTTCTTTACAGTAAAGACACATTATCTTGACCATAAGAAAGATAGTTTCTTGGTGAAGAACTGGAGTGCAGGCCCTTTTCTGCTACAGGCTTCCTGTGTGAGCCCAGACAAGCTTCATCCTGAGCTTGGTCTGTGCAGAAAAACTGACTGTTTGCTGGGAATGCTCTAAACACTAGGGAAGTTGGGATGAGGATCCCATCTCGAGATGTTCCTCGCTCTCTCACCCTGGTGCTATGATAGGAGAGAGCAGTGCTGTTTTGTACGTGACACACTCAGCTTGATGCACTTAAGGAACTGTAGGTATCTGATGCTAAGTGTAATTTAAACTTTCACCTCAGCCACATGTCCCAGAGCAGGCATCACCACCTGCATCACTTCCATCTTTTCACTGATTGCAGCAGAATGGGCCACTGAGACCATATGCCCAAATCTGACACAGCTGAAAGGGAAGACCAACCACACTCTCAGGAAACAAGCCATTGGGACCCACGTCGCAAAGAAACCTAGTGGACTCAGGCCACCACTCCCTGCCTTCCTTTGCAAAAATGCAGCATCAGAGGAGCAGACTGATGCACAAGGAAAACCTCATGCTAGAAAGCGTGAAATGTGTCTTTATAAAACCCTTCATGCTGTCCAGGAATTTGTGGATATACAAGTTCAGGTATAAGCTATTTCATTGCCCTATGACTTTGGAATGTTCAACAAAGCTTCCTCATATTAGATCTTCCTCATATTAGCTGGTGTGAGGCTGAGAATCTTCACTCTAAGGGGGTTTTAAGCTCCTTTCTTTCACCTTTTAAAGAATTTTTCTACCAGGCCTGAAAATAGGAGAATGTTCTCATCATGATCAGAGGAAATCCAGAAGTCATGCAGCACAAGACAACCCTGCCCTGTGCTGTCACGGTGGGAGAGGACAGCAGACCAGCAGGCACCATGCTGGGGTCTTCAGTGACTTCGCTGCTCTGCACAGATGGGCTCCTCTACAGCTGTAAATTTCCTATTCACATTTGCTCTCTTCACGTACAGAGAAAAGTCCTATTCATAGCGAGGAGTGAGAGTGTGTAACTGAAGTACATGGCTAAATGCTTAGGGCAGCTCTTAAAATGTGAATCTTAACTTTGGGAATCTTGTGAAATGGCCACAAAACATGTGGCCGGATTTTAGAATGTTCCAAGTACTCTGTGGCAACCAGTGCAGTCATGAAAAATGGTCAGCAGCATTTCAGCTAGACCTTTGTGAATTAGATGCCAGGTCAGCAAATTGGAAACGTTCTGTGGAACAGGACAAATGTGCTCACTTTCTTTGGATTCTTTTCAGAAAGTTTGGAGATGATCAAATCCCCAGTTTATTTATTTAAAATTTTTTGAATGAAGAAGTCTAGGGTTTTTTTTTTTCTTGAAATGTAAGATAATTAGAGTTAAAAAAAAAAGATTGAAATTGACACCAAAATAGAAATCATTGAAACTTACAAAAATATTGAGGTTTCCAAATTATTTTTACTCACTTTTTAAAAATCTTCTTTTGGCTATTTATATTCATTTTTAAATATATATTTACACATTCTAACCCATTTTAAAACAACAAAAAAAGAGTTTTATCATCTCAAAAATATCTGAGTGGGAAAATACACCCTCCAGAGTTGCATGGAAGAACTTTTAATGCTCAGTGTCTTAAAAAAAAGCACTTTTGCATGGTGACCTGTGGATATAAAAGTCTGTATCTCAGTGCTTTATTTTGAGAGTACTAGTTTTTATGCTGAATCATTTCAGCAAGGACAATGTTGCTTTTGCTGTAGGTCACCTTTGTCTCAGCATCCTGTTGCCTTCAGAAAACACTGGGCTTAAGAGAAACTGAGACTTCTGCTGCTGTCTGGGATACTGAAAGGAATTTGCATTCAGACAGAAAATGAAGATAGTGAGCACAGCATTTGCTAGTCCTTCTCAGCCTTGGAGAGCAGACACCCACTGTGGTAATGGAAGAACCTATGTGGTGTTTGTTCATGCATATTGATTGCAAATAATAGAGAAAGCAAGAGAAAGAGAGGGTATCAGACTGAAGAACGTATCCCCATTGCTTAAAAAGAGACTGCAACAGGAATAATACATGAATTTCTCAGTGAGCAGTGTAATGGTAACCAGAAAACTCAGGAGTGCTCCAAGATTTGTGCCAACCTTTCACTGGCAGTGAAAACACATGCAAAAAAAGTGAGAAAAAACCTCAACAACCAACAGTGCCTCACCATGCTTCAAGATGTAAACCAAAGAAAATTTTAGTAATTTCCAGTCTTTTCAACTCCTGACTACAGTCCTGAAGCTCACATCTGCTGAGAAGGGTGTCTGTAGGTGGACAGCAGAAAGGTCTGCTCGAGAGGAGCCCGCCCTGACTGGTATAACCCCATTATGCCATGCCCAGGGCCAAATTGGAAGAGACTCAGCTGGAAAGTCTGGTGCTTTTGTCACTTTGAAGTATGTGAACTGTTATACAGTTACAAGTTATATTTATCCACCCTCTTTCACCTTTTTATTTAAAAGCTTTTCCTTTATGGTCTGAGTTCCTGGAAAACCGCATGTCTGTGACTGCTATCTCGAACAAGGCTACTTGCAATGTGTTTACTATGAAAACAACTATATAGGCATTGCCATATAGTGCTGTCAATACCAAACATCTTCTAAGAATTATCAGCCAGATTCCCCTTCAGGAACAAAAATACAAGAAGGTTGCAGTCTCTTTGGGATTTCCTAATGGGCAGCTGGGGTGGGAACTCTATACCAAATTTATAATATGAAATATTCCCTGTATCTGTTTCACAAGGACATGTACCAGCATGAGAGTGGGATTTGGTGGAACCTGGATTTACAACTAGAAATTAAATACAGGCATGTGGAAACATTATTATGTAAACTAATACTGAGCTACTTCTTATTGCATTCCCTCAACAGCAACAAAATAGTAGCATGGAAACCAAAGGCCAAGGGTAATTTTTTTAGCTTGTTCTATAAGAACAAAAAGAAAACCAGTCCCAGGTAGAGCAAGGAGGAGTCATTAGTTTTTCATCTGTGAAGTCTTAAATGACACAGCCCCTGGGCTGAATTCTCCTTTCATCAAAACCAATGGAGCTTTGATACTGGTTTCCACTCACTGTGGAAGATCCCAGAGACTCCATTTTTCACCTTTTACTGAGAATCCTGGCAATGTACTTTGATGTTTTGATTTCAGTAGTTTGATTCGATGGCTTCCATTGCTCAGGTAGGAAGTATACTTCAGAGAATCTATAGCTCAGAGATACAGTGAGCCCTTGGGTGCTGGTGATTGAGCATCACTCTAGCCTGAGGCACTGCTGCACCAACCCAGACAGGAGGGCAAAGTGCTCTAAGATGCAGCCAAGTCACCTTCATCTGTATTTCATCCACTTCTTCAGTCCCTGCAGATCAACCAGGAAACCACCAGAACAAACACTTGAACAATCAGAACTCACCTATGCCCTGATCCTGGCCACACCTTCTTCATAATAGCAGGGCAGTAAGAGACACGACTACTTCTGATCCCATAGAGCAGCATAAACAGCCCCGTATCTGGCTGTTTGCACTATACAAGGATATCCTCTGATCCTTCAAAACATGTACTGCCCATCCATTTGTCCCAGGAACAAATTAGGGAAGTCCAGACAGTTGACTGACATCTTGGGGATCTGCAGAAACAACCAGTCAAGCTGTGCATAATGCAGGAAAGTATGGAGAGTAACAGTCAGCACAGATTTCTTATAAACAAATCACATAAACCAAATTGATTTCCTTCTGTGACAGTAGAGCAAACTGTGTGTATGGAAGATTCACAGTAGATCAGCTACTGGGACTCTAGCTAGACTTTTGGCATTGTCTCATATGACATTCTTAAAAATAAGCAGAGGAAATATCATGGAGCTGAAATTACCACTGAGAGTGTCTAAAACAAATGGAAAACTCACAGAAGTTATTAGAGACTCATTGTCAAAATTGAAGTACCCATTGAGGACTTCCACTGAGGTGTGTCTTTGGCAGCTTGTGTTCATTATTTTTGTCAATAACTTGTCTAAAAGAATAGAGGAAAGGTTCTCCAGTTCTACAGTATGTGCTATTAGCTTTATACAGCCAGTTCCTACAGGGCATGTAGCCTGGGAAAGGCCTTTGGCTGCTGCTGTTGGGACGTGCCCCCCTGTCTGCGCTGTTTTTCATGGTGGTCTTAAGTAGAAAAAAGTGGAGCTCTTGCAATGTAGAATTCTGTATATTTTTTGTTATCAGCTTGGTGTTCCTTGCAACTATATCAAAGGCCAGGGTTGGAATTCAAAATTACCTTGATATGTGAGCTGAAGAATAACAGAAGTCATCAACTGTATTGCAAGAATCTGTGAACTAGAGGTATGAACTGCATAGAGCATAGGGAGGCAGCCAGGAGTTCTGCAGATGAAGACTGATTGCAAGGTGAGGATGATCCAAAACCATTCAGTTACTGTGAAGAAAATGACACACTGGGTTGTATGTATAGGTGTTGGAGTATATGAAATGAGAGTGAATGTCTTCTGCTCTGTTGAGCCTGTTGGGGCTGCACTTAGAAGAGACAAGGACCAACTTAGTTGGCACCCAGTTATTACATTAGGAGTAAACATGTCCTGTAATGGAAGACTGATTGATCTGGGGGTTTTAAGTATAGAAAAGTTAATGATCTTCAGTCATAGGTGATCAGCAGAGGCACAAAGATAAAAATCTGTTCTTTGTACTATAGTACAGTTGAGGAATAATGAGCTTTCATTGCAGCAAAGGAGATGTTAGGTGAGTTCCTGAATAGAACATGCCAAAGAAGAAGGGGGAATCAGATAGGGAAGCACTAGAATACGTTGTCTGTGTGGGTGGTAGACTTTCCATCATTGAAGCCTTTTTTAAGAACAAGTTAGAGACATATTAATCAGGAATTAAATAGGTGCAATTGATCCTAGTTTGAGGCAGGATGGCCTCTCGAGGTCATCTCTTCACCCTGATTTTCCATTTCAGCAGACTGCCTTATAAACATGGCATGAAGGTCTGTTGCTCAATACATGGTTAAAAGAGTGAATAGCAGCCAGTTTATTCCTCTGTTTTTGTGAGGTGTGTTTACATTCCAGTTGTAAGAGTGAAGGGGAAGGACAGTGAGTTCTGATCCCACCAGCCAGCCAGCAGAGGAGACTGGGCAGCCATCCATTGGAGGCTGTTTAACTTTCACAGCCTTTCAGAGTCTAGCATAAAGGACAAAGGTGGCTCCCAGATGGAAGACAACAGACTTGAAAAACATGGAAGCTGACAGAGAAGGATGTACATTTAACATGAAAGCTCAAATTGCCAGAAGAAAAAAGCAAGGAAATTTCCAGTTAGGTGCAATGGAACAGCTCCTGAAGGATCTGTAAGTGCTTTTGGCCTCCATAGAAAATACTTGGGCAGAAACCCTCCAGAAGGTATGTTTGTTTTGAGCAGAACCTAGAGTTTCTGCACAGACCTTTCTGAAGGTTGTGTTGCAGGATTAGTCCCTATTCCCTCTACTCAGTGTCATGGGAGACTGAATGTTTTCACTGTTTTCTGGAGCCTGACAGACCACAAAGAAAAACACGGGAACAGATCCTATTAGCTGCTTCAAATAACACTTGCTCCAGAGCATCTGGTGAATGCTGAGGAATTTTAGTTTCACAAAAGATGCCAAAAGGGGAAGAAATTATTTCGCAGTTTGCCTCAAGCTTCAGAAGGGGTTGCTGAACATGTTAACCAACACCCTTTTTGACAGGCTGGTTTGCGGTCACCGCCGCTAGCTAACAGGAAAACAAATGCCTGTAGTCCGAGCAGGGATTCACACTCTGCACCACAAAGCCAAGGAAATTGCTGCTGGAGAATCCCCAGAGCTGCTCTGTGAGTGCACGCAGGCTGGCAGGATGTGTGAAAAAACATCAGGAATGTTCCTTATGTGACAAGATGGATCATTCAGAAGGAAGGCTCTGCTGGGTGTGTAAAGACTCAGTATATTGACTCAAAGGGACACTTTTAATACATTCCCAGGTATGAGCAGCTCACTTCAGAAAGAAACTAGGGGACAGGAAAATGGGGAGGCAGGAGTAGGAGGCAAAGTAAAGTCAAGCTATGTACGAGTGAGCCAGAAATAGAAAGGGGGAAAGTGAATCAGAATTTAAGAGTCTCGCATACATTCACTATGATTAGATATTTTTTTTCTGCAAACACCAGCAATTCCATTAGCCAAAGAGATATACAGTCACTTTTGATACAAAAGAGACAAGAATTTTGTTACCATTGTATCAAATCCAGTCACCAGAGCAAATTCAACCCCCTTCCTCTGCCAACTACATGATTCACAAGGTGTTCACTACCAAGACTGACAGTCCGGCTGTTTGTGTGTGCCGAATGAGCTATTCTGGATGCGAAGAACTCACATATCTGGACAGAAGTGTTCAGGAGGATGATGAAACCTGAAATGGATCCAAGTACAGCATGATAGAAATAGTCTTTGGCTCTCAAGGTAGGAAAGAGAAATATCTGCTAATGGGAGCTGGTTACTGAATTAAACTACTGATCACTGGAGGATGGAAACCAGTCAAATGTCCTAAATCTGAAAGATCTGACCGACATAAAAGATTACCTATTAGCGACAGAACATGAATTTCCCCCTCTTCCTTCACCCAGTATCAGGGATTAAAGAGCCCCTGATTGTCACTTGCAAATATTTCAGTGAGACTACAAGTCTAGTTCTTTATTTAGGTCAACATTTATTTTCTTGTATTAAGATTCTGCTCCTTTAACAAGAGTTGCAAAAACTGACTTGTGAAAACATACTTACTTGAGGAAATGGCAGAAAAGTCTCAAGAGATCCTTGCAGGAGCAATGCATAATACTGATACTGTTGTCTGTCTCTTGGCACCAACTTTTTTTTTTTTTTTTGAGAGGTCTGACTGCAGAATGTAGTATTAGCTCCACAGTCAGAATGAAAGAGCATGAAACATGAAGAATTATAACTGGTCTTTTAAGAAATCACAGTCTGATTGTGTGTAAAGACAGGCTTTTTCTCTGTTTCTTGGAATTGCCAGACTACCTATTTTTCAAATTACCAGCAAAAGCAACACAGCAGTGGATGTTCCATTTTCTGACAATGACTGTTATTTAATTATATTTCTTCAAACCAAATTAAAATACAGACCTCATTCATCTGTTACTTCCAGATTGGAATTAACTCTGCCCTTTAGACCAAGGGAAAATGTAAAGTCCCAAACCATCACAATACATTTGTCTACAACTTTTCTCCTTCCTTGTGCTTCCCAATGCATCCTTGCCACATAGTAGATGCAGCTTTTCCAGGGATGAGTTGACTTTTACAGGGCCTGACTCAATAGGGCACAGGACTAAATGATGTCTTCTTTGTGACAATGTTTACTACTAAAGAAGAAGCAGCTACTGAATAAGAATAATCTTTTAGGGTTTAGGCACACTTCAGTCTTGGTTTACAAAGGCACTGGTTGTGCCACACGTTTCCATTGAGGTGAATCTATATTTTATGTTGGGGAGAGAGCCAACACTTCTAAGACAAAAAGCTATGAACTGGTAGATAAGCAGACTTGCATTTTGAGTGCTGCTATTTGTGTAGACAAAAAGATGGTGCTTTGGAGATAATGAGCTGCAGAGAGCGCCTCAAAACATAAAACTCAGTAGTGAATGGAGCCTTGAAACATGAATCCAAACCCACAACCAGCATTCACAATCCTGCTGAGAGGCTCTTTATTTATTTTTCTGTGCCACTGAGAGCAACAATTCATTTACTCCTGATATATAAATACATACACACACGACACCAAGTAATATCCTGCTGATCCAAAATGCTCCCCAGGCCTCACACCCTCCCCACTGGCAATCCCCCTCCCAGCCAGTTCTCTGCTGCTCTGCAGCAGCACAACCCTGGGGTATGTAACTGAGAAACCTCTACTTCAGACAAGGGAGAAAGCTTCATGAATCACCAAACAACACTTCTCAGGTGGGAAAAGCACATTCTTTGTTTCTCTACATGGAATTAGAAAAATATGTGTAGAAGTAAAGCCCTGAAAGCCCCAGGAGAGCAATTGCTCTCTTTTTCTTGTTTTGATTTTGTGGAACTTGTGAATTTTGGGGGAGTTTAATTAAAGGTCTTAAAATTCTTTAGCACTAACATTCAAATGCTTCATATTTTACAGCGAGACTTGCAGAGTTTCTGTCCTCCCCCTCTTGTGTCATTTTTACTCTGCAATAAAACAATTGAATCACTCACTGGTACATAAATATTGGCAGATTTTTAGGTTTGCTGTTTTTTTCACTCAGCCTATTGGGCAAACAGCCTAGAAAGGCTAAGTTATTTGCCAGAGTTTGAATTTCTGGCAAACAGTGCAGATCCAGTACAAATCTCAAATCATATTTTAGGAATGCTGTGCTTCTACCGCACCTTTCCAACTCTTCCCTCTGTGCACTAATGACTATTATGGGGAAATGCGTTCCAGAAATGTGAAAATCAATGTGGTGGGAAATGTACCAAAACCACCTTTCCACTTATACAATCTCAGTTGTCCAAGAAACACAATTAATTAGTGTTATTGAGCTGTTTAGCTCCCCAATAAAAGCTTTTTGAGTGACTATATGAAGAACCATTGGTACTGGAGACTTCATACTGAAGTAATTAATGGAAGTTGATTATATTCTGACAAGTTAAACACAGGTTTGTTTGATATTACACACACATGGAAAACACATGCACTATTGAGCTTAGTACCTGGGAGTTTAGATTAATGGTGTTGATGAATTATGTGGAGATTATATACTTTGCAGACACATAATGGACCTGATTTTGAAAAGCAGGCTCTCGTTTTGCTCCTGCAATTTTGAGGGTGTGAATAATTGCAGGTGATTTTCTAACAGCTAGACATCTCACTGCCCGGTGAAATTCCTTTGGGCCGAGGTCATGCCTGGTTTTGTGCAAGGCACAGAAGGCACTGGGACAGTGCCACAGATAGTGAAGAACAAGCTTTGACTAGTTCTGCACGTTGGAACCACAGTAACCAGAAAGGACAAGTGATTTCATGCACAGCTGTGGCAGCTGAGTTGGAGCTTTCAAGAAATAATTTCTCTGTCTAAGTTCAGGGGCATGTGGTGACCTTGAGGCTCAACCCCAAGACAGGAAGGAGGAAGCTGTCACTAGGCTTTCTCTTGGTGCCACTAGGCTCTCTTGGTGCCACTAGGCTTTCTCTTGGTGCCAGACAGAGGTTGGTAACAGACCTGACAGCCCTGAGACCAGCTGCTGAAGCTGTCTCTGCAGGACATTACTCAGGTTCAGCCTAATATCTTAGCCTACCATGTAACATCTTTCTCTTGAGATTCTGTCTAAAGGCAACTGAATGTCATTGGGATGAGGACAGAGGCAGCGATGAATGCTAATATTTAAGGGTTGCAGGAGATAGCCAGGAGGTAGATGCCCAGGTTCAAATGAGTGGCTTGACTCAGGCAGGGAGTGGACACAGATTTTGGTCATAGCTGAACTGGAGTCCCATGTAGAGCAGCCTGCATAAAATAGTCAACCCAGATCTGATCCTTCCTATGTCATTTACCTGCAGGAACATGTAGGGGTGCCACAGCCAGTATCACAGGGCATTTACTGGGTGCTTGGAGCACCACCTGAGCATGCTCCATTGGAATTTTCCTAGGAATGTGCCCAGAAGGAGCTGGGACTACAGATACCCCAAACCCAAACTATGAAGGCAGGCTAACTGCAAACTGTAGATAGCAGTCTGGCTTTCAAAGCACTCCTGGGACTGGCTTATGGATCCATGACCCAGCCCAGAGCTGGATGATCATCTCTTCCTGAGAGCAAATCCTGCTGAGCTCTGCTGATCTGATGCAGTTCGAGACATAAAAATCCAAGAGTAAAGATGCAGGTTTCCATGTGGACCAGGCAGCTAAACTCTATTGACATGATGGAGATCTCACTAAAATTGCCAGCAGAGCCTGCAGAGAGATTCTACCTGCTCTAATCCAAAATTTCCTTGCCCAGATGCCTACACTTCCACTCTACCTCAGATAACTGTGAACACCTATCTTCAGAAACCCCCACTTAGGTGTCAGTCACCCAGTGAAACCTTCCCCTTAGAGATGCATAACAGGTATAGCAGAGCCACACTGGGCTATTTCCAGCACCTCTGTGATCATTGCCATAAGCTGGCTGCCCAGACCTCTGCTCTTCCTTGGATGGGATGTGCCTATCACCCTGTGGCAGCAAATGTCAGCACTGCCCAGCTCTCTCTGACAGGCAGAAGAAGCCCTGAGTGCTCCTGGGTGCAGAAACAAAGGATAATATTAAGACCCAGGGTAGGGCAGGAAGGATCAGCCAGTCTTCCTCCCAGGACTAGCACACCTTCTTCAAAATTTTGGTGTGTTCATAGCTAAAGTGTGTAGAGATTAAGTGTTTTCAGTTTATCCATTTCAGGTCACCCTGGCTGAGAAAGAAGTTAAGAAGATGCATCATACTCCATATTCAGTGGTTATACCCAGAGACTTTCTTTATGTTATAGCCTGAGGTATTTTGCATAGAGAGACAAGGGGAAAGATGTGCAGACCTGTTTTGGCTTTGATCCTAAAGGCATGTGAGGAACAAATGCAAGGCACCAGCATGTGCCTACAGAGGTACAGTGAGTGGAAAGTTAAGGAGGACACCACAGCTCCCCTCACCTGTGCTTGCAGTCTCCAAATACAGCATCTGTCTTGGTGCATCATTAAATGTTGACCACTGCCATGGTCTATGAACAAATATAGAGCACGCATCAATCCCTAAAAAAATGAATGACAAATGTGAACCCCAGAAGAGGCTGTGGCCCCCAGCTAGTCTAGCTCTGAGTCCATCTGAGATGGCTTATGTTGGTACATACCCCAGTCAATGACAAAAATCTATGTGGCTGGCACCCCAGCACTGGTGGCTTTCTAGTTTTCAGTGGAGATTTCAGCATTCTCTCTAGCCTGCCTGATCCCAAAGAATCTGAGGATAAGGACACATTAGAGTAGGCAGGGCACAGAGGAACAACAAGGGATGGAGGGGAGTCTGAGAGGTGACCTCTGACAATGCCTAAAGACTTTAAATGGCCCTGTGGAACATGGTACCCTATGGATCCCGATGGTCTTGTACCTGGGTCAGGGCAGTCCCAAGTACAAATACAGGCTGGGCAGAGAATGGGGAGAGGACTTGAGGGTGCCTATGAATGAGAGGCTGGACTGAGAGCTGGCAATGTGTGCTTGCAGCCCAGAAAGTTGTTCATACCCTGGGCTGCATCAAAACAGTCACAGCCAGCAGGTTGAGGGAGGTGATTCCACCCCTCCACTCCACTCTTGTGAGACCCCACCTGGAATAATGCATCCATCTCTGGGGCCCCCAGTGTAAGAAGGATGTGGACCTGTTGGACCAAGTCCAGAGGAGGCTACAAAGATGATTAGAAGGATGGAACACCTCCTACGAGGAAAGGCTGAGACAGTTGGGTTTGTTCAGCCTGGAGAAGAGAAGGCTCTGGGGAGACTTTATAGCAGCTTTCCTGTACCTAAAGGGAGCCCTGCAAGAAAGGTATAGAGGGACCTTTTACAAGGGCATGTACTGATAGGACAAGGGAGAATGCCCTTAAGCTGAAAGACAGTAGGTTTAGATTAGGTACCAAGAAGAAATTCTCTACTGTGGGGGTAGTAAGGCACTGGAAGAGGTTGCCCAGAGAACTTGTGGATGCCCCATCCCTGGAAATGTTCAAGGCCAGGTTGGACGGGGTATTGAATAACGTGGCCTAGTGGAATGTGTCCCTGCCCATGGCAGGGGGCTTGAAGCTTGGTAAACTTTAAGGTCCCTTCCAACCCAAACCATTCTATGATTCTGTGAAACCTTGGACAGTACTGCTGTGATGCAGAAACTGAGCCACAAGAGAACCATGGCCAAGGACAAGCTGCTCTGTCTTTGTCCCTCCACATGGAAGTAGAAGACCTAACACAGCAGCACCGGTGTGGGTTCTTTATACAGTTTATTTGACTGTATGAATAGCTAACCCTTTCCTAAGACCCTGCTGCTTTGATCACTCACCTAGCTGCAACCCTATAAGAAAAACAGAATTAGGACTTAATTCTGCAATTATTTGCTGCCTCCAGGAAAGAGCAATAATTGTTGGGAAAGGGCTTTTAAGTCTCCCCCACGCTGACAGTCTGCTGGAGGCAGTGGATAATCACAGAAGCAAACCCCAGTTCTTGCCGTGCCGGAGGACAGGAAGCAGTCCTTTCCGAGCAAGGGGAAAGACCTGGCTTCAGCCGCTTCTTCTTAATTAGCTGCTGCAGGTGGAGAGCTGTGCAAGTCCCTCACATTGCTTTTATAACTATCACATCTTTATGTGGCTGAACTGGTTTTTTCCACTGTAACTTGGACATTTTTGGAAGGGAAATATTTTGGGTCACATTATCAATTTTCCCCCCATGGAAAGCTTATGAAAATTAATCTATAAGCAAACTGATGTGAGGAAAAATTTAGCAGAAATGTTTTCAAATGGACAACTTTCAAAAGATTTGAGCTCATTCCATTTGAATTACAAAGTCAGAGCTTTGATCCAGCCACTCTTTAGTTATCCACCACTCTTCCCGCCCCATGCTACTTTGCATCACACTTGAGCAGGTCCCCAGTGAGTACGTTTTTGCTAATGATTGAATTTGTCATTGGCAGAAGTAGCTTGATAGGCTGATCTTGAGGCTGAAGGCTCCATTTGCTGCCCATAGCAGGCACAAGAAGCCTCTGAGCTGCCTTTTGGATGGTGATGTGCTAGTGGGTCTCAGACAGGCAGAGGAGGGAACTCCTTCTCCAAGACCTACATGTTACTGTGAATTTTTTTAATGGTCCCAAGACAGTTCTCAGCTAGGGCAGCAGTTTATCTGCAGACAGCAAACTAACTGGGCTAGACTAAGACCATTATGAAAATACCTGACTGTAGAGCAATCTTATGCCCTTTTAGTTAGTGCTAAAGCAAATTAGTGACCCTGAGGCTAAATGGCTGGTACCTACAAAAACCCAACCCCACCATTTCTTTAAAGTGAGATGCCAATTGCACAGACAGTCAAGTGCTGAAATTGTCCTCATAGGAGTCAAGGGGGCTTGTAAGAGCCACCATTCCTTTGGGATAAATTTAAGAGACAAAAGCCTTCAAGACGCTTTATGTAACCAGAAAAAGCAAAGTGGCCTCCATGCAGAGACAGGCATTCCTGTAAAAATAACATGAAGAAGTAACTTCTACTTACAGGTGTCTTGCACCTCGCTCATTATTAGGTTCTGGTGTTTATGAAAAGAAGGCACAGTAGATGAGAGAAGCAAAAGACACAGCCTAAATAAACATCAAGATTATGGCTCCAAGAACAGAGACAGGTTGACAGAGGAGAGATATATTTGTCTAGGCTGATTAAAAGAAAATTGTAACTTGAAAAAAGCAGCTCCTAGTTCCTCCCGTGTCTGGGGACACTGCACATTCCTTATAGGTGGAGGATCATAATAAAAGAAGCCTGATTCTATCATCACCTCCACCTCCTAACCAAAACAGCTCACAGCACTCTGAATTTTGGTGAGTGACCTTGGGTGCAAAGCATTATTGTGTATGTCAGGAGCAAGAGAATGTGTATGTCCAAGAAGAGAAGCTGAGGAGGTGTATGTGCACAGGCTCAAGAGAGACAGGGTAATGGAGATGCCTTCAAAACCAGCCATGGCAGAAGCAAATCTGAAAGCCAAGTGGGACTCAAGGTCACAGGCTACATCTTGTCTGCACCTGCATTCTGCAGTGCCTGAGGGGAACCTAAGTCCTTGCTCTACCTCAATCCCTCCATCTCACTCTCCATGGCTCTTCTACCTCTCCCTCCCCCATTACTCCTCTCTCCCTCCACTTTCATGGTGCCAAGTGGCAGAAGGATGGAGCTGTTACATGGCAGCTATGTGTCTTTCACCTGCTACCTGTATTGTTGGCGTGGTGCTGGGAAAGGACTGGGACAGCCTTCAGCACGTTTGAACTCATTCAACTTCCCCCACGAAAAAGGACTCTGTTGACCTCGAGCCAGCAGCATGAGGCATCATTAAGGGAGAAGTTATCAAACAAAAAAGGAAGAAGCTTCCAGAAATCTTTTGAAAATGGTGGAGAGATGACTCGTAGGTGGAGATGGAATTGCTTCTGGAGCAACAGCTGCAGTGTCTAGCCAGACTGCGAAGCCCCATAGTTGGAAGCAGAGACCTGTCTGCTCTGCATAAGGAGGACTTCCATGGAGCCAAGGAGACTCAAGGGTGCCTTGACAACCTGAAACCTCCTAATAGACATGAGCAGAAGCAAAGAATAGCAGATCTCAGAAACGGTGTTGAGAAAGCAATGAAAGAGGCAGAGGTCGGAGCAGACCTCACTCAGCCACCTGGCTGCATAAGTGGGTTAGCCAAATGGCCTCAGTAAAACTATTTTCTACTCCATTTGTAGCCCTCAGAGGCCACTCAGAGAGAAGAGAGATTGTCCAGTTCAAATAATGCAAAACCTGATTTCTTTGAGAGAAAACTCCTTAACAGGCTTCTTGGCTCTGCTCAGTGTCTCACCAAGTGAGTGGCTAGTAGGAGGAATAGAAGAGGTTTCCAGCAGGCAGCCTGCACATGCCAGCTCTGTCCATGCTACAGAGCAGCCCACGGCAGACAACCAAGTGCTCCAAGTTTGTAGGAGCTGTTGAGATGTGGTGTGCAGGCAGTCACCAGACAGAAAGAGACGGATCAGAAATTTAGCAGCAAGGGGAAAGATGAATCCTGTGGCCTGGCTGAGGACCAGACAGGACCTGTTCTTGGCATAATCAGGTGTAAACAAGAACTCCCAGGATAAATGGGCAGCGGAACAACTTATGCACATTTAGCTGGATTTCAACTTGCAGGGCCAAATCAGAGAAAGGAAATCAGGCACCCCAAGGGCTTGCAGAATTTGCCCCATCATTTGAGTTTTAATGTGCAGCAGCCAATCAGGAAAGGAAGCAGCTGCTAGCAAGATGGACATTAATTGCCATGAACCCCACAAGCACAGATACGCCAAATGGAAACGGTGACTCTAGTCTGGTCTGTGACATTTTGGAACAATTAGAAAAAGTGATAGATTTGGTTTGTAAAACAAGAGAAGTTGGCAATAATGCAAAAAGTAAAGAAAGCAGTTAAGTGCCGGTACAGTGAAAAAGTTTGCTATAAAATGTCAACTTGTTATAATAGGAGTCTGGACCAGAACAAAATATCGTAAGAGTCTAGTAAAAGCCTCTTTCCCAGTCTTAGAGTTGCAAGGACACCACATTATGTCATTGAGACCTAGAGGTACACAAATGAGGCTGCAAGTTTTTGTTCAGATCCTCACAGCTGAACAGCAGAAGGAAGAGAATGGTTACAAATTATCTGCTGGTATCTGTGAAATGCATGGAAAAAGTGGACACTGCCTAAAGGATAACCATTAATAGAGCAGACATGCTAAAAACAGTAAGGGGTAGACTGTCCAAATGTGAACGAACTAATTGGTCTCAAATGGAGACAGTGACAGGGAAACGTGCATTTGTCCAACAGTTGGGAAAGCTGGGTTTGCAAATTGGACATCTGGAATTTGAGCTATATTTCTGGATAATTAAGATAGTGGATGAGCTAATAAACAGTTTGGATTTCATAATGCCTAATAGCTGAATAAGTGCCAGGAAACCATGTCTTACAAACCCTAATTGTGAAAATTTAAAAATATGGGTCACAGGTGAGTAAAATGACATGTAGACAACTGATTTGCAGAGAGCAGGGAATGGCACCATTATAAGTGACATACCATGGGAGATTTTCAGACAAAGAAATCACTTCCCAGAAGCTGAAACTGATTTTGAGAACTAGGAACTTAAAGGGATTTTAACTGCTCAGGTGCTGGTATACAGGAAGCAGGATTTGTTCCCTCTTGTATGCTAGACATTTCTGATGAGGAGCAAATGAAACAGGAGAGAGGAGAATGTGGACCAGAAAGCACGATGAAGTAAACAGATGCATCAAATATACAGATGAAAACTAGCAGGGAAAGAAGAGCGAAGACAAAAGTAGGGAGCTTGGTGTTCAATGCTGAAAATGGCTTGCAAACCTCTGCTGCTGAGGCTTCTGGAGCTGTCCTCCCTCTCGTTGCCAAAGCAGCACAGAACTAAAGTATAGAGAGGTGCCACAGAGCCATTGCTTAACTGAAGTGTGCAAGAGCTATATTCTGGGCAGCTGGGAATTTCAGGAAGGTGAGACTGAGTTGTCACATCACCTTGGGCATCACT
The DNA here is from genome assembly GCA_035221455.1 of Xenops minutus. Classification (NCBI taxonomy): domain Eukaryota; kingdom Metazoa; phylum Chordata; class Aves; order Passeriformes; family Furnariidae; genus Xenops; species Xenops minutus. The sequence continues at coordinate 15,350,048 of JAWWEE010000074.1, forward strand.
AGTTCTTCAGAGCAAGGAGGGCAGCCCTACATCCTGTTCAAGGCTGCAAGGACCTCTGCAGCCTAGTTTTTCACTCTGGATTTAACAAACATCTGTGGACCTCAATAGAAAGTTCTGTTTCACAGTGGCAGAATGAATTCCTCAGTGGCCACTGAATGTGGCTGCTTCCTCGCTGTCATGGGCCAAGGGATTATACTTTGAGCACAACCCTGCAGAGACACAGTCAAACTGCTTTACAGCATCTCAACACTGGCACATGAATCTTGTGATGACATGCCCTGAGGGAGCTGTCCCTCTGACTCCTTGTCAGGGCAGTTCTGCTGCACACATCAAAAGCCATGGTCTTTACCTGGTGGGTTTACAGATGGCCTGAGACAAGCCTAAATCTATCAGGCTGCAATAAAACTCCTGAGAAAAGGAGTATTTCCAAGTGAAAAAGCTGTTTGCTTTGGGCAGGTTGGTAGTGAAGGAAGAGTTTCTGCTGGCACAATGACAGTGGAGCTGACCTGAAACAGCCACTCGTCCTGAATGTGCAGCATCAGGGAGAATTTTAGTTCCTAACAGGAAGTTTACTTTTAAGCTTGAAGTTACTGCACAACATCAGCTAGATTTGGTGAAATTGTGGCAGAAAACCATTGTCAGCAGAATAGATTTTAGCATTTGTGGAGTTACAAAGGCTCCTATGACCATTCACAGTTTGTTTTTCTGGATTTTAAAATGCCTTTCATATAGGAAACAGAAGACAAGAGATACTGAACTTCTAGTTTAGAAACAGTATTGCTACAGCAACACAAGGCATTTGAAAGTGTCCTGGTTGCAGCAAAAGTTTCAGGCCTCTGAGATGATTTCTTGTATTACAGAAACACACCTTGGGGTAAAAATTTTATTTGTATACTTTCAAGACTGCTGGGATGGGAAAAAAAGAATTGTAGAATAGCAAAATTAAAATATTCTGACCAGAGGGAATTGCATAATTATGTAATAATTCAGTAACTATACTTAAAATATGATTGCAATAGATGCCATTTTTCTGTTTGTCTAGGTCATACTCTTCAGACTACTGCCATTGTAGACTCATGACATTGGTGAGAATAAGGCAAAGGTGCTTTTAATAGATTAAATATAGCTGCTGCCTCTCAACTGGAAGGAATTAAGTCTCTTTGTGGAACTCAACCTCAACAGCCTCAATATGAACCACAGGCACCACTACACATGTATCTATGGAAACGTAAATCTCTCTTGGTCTTATTTTGTAAAACTTGGGTGTCTGAAGGAGGACCAGCATGTAGCAGAAGAGCAAGAAATTCAGTATCTTGACCCAACAAGCTTGGTGAAAATCTCAAAAAAAGACAAGTTCTTTAACCAAGTGTCCTGCAAAAGGGAAAAGGAACTATGAGCAGAATGTTGATCCCTTGCTGTTTAATTCCTCCTGTGTTGAAGACAAAAAACTTTGGATTATCACTATGAATAAAGAGGCTTGCCCAAACCCCATCTTATTTAGTGAGCAATTTCTCCTCTTAACAGGTTGCACCTACAGGACTGTGAGTTTCCAACCACTCAGGTTAATAGTCCCATTTTTTTCTTAAATATTTTGAGAGTATCATTGACATGCATGAACTTAACATTCAAGTATTCAGCAGACTTATTTATAACATTGTCTTTAAAAGCCCTTCTTCACCTATGTAACTCAATGTCAAATTCCTTCAAACCAATTACTCTCCATTATAAAATTAACTGGTTGCTGATAGAGCTACTACTAATTTTTAAATTTTTTTTCCCATCAAAAAGAACTGTCAAATGCTGTTTTCTGTAGCACTAACAGACACAAGGCAGAAACCTGTCCTTGTCCAAAATGAGGTGATGCATATCTGCGTGCTAGCAGTAACTGTGTTATCTAAAAATTCTTTGAAGCCACAGAAATTCTTTCAATAAGCTCTTTTATTTCCAGCTTCACCTCCCTTTCCCTGTACCAAACCACCAAATGACAGAGTTACTTTAAAAAAATCAAATACAAATTTTTGCCTCTGAGAACTATTTTGTGCTGTAAGATGTGGCAAGCTCATGCTAAAACAAAAGGACGCTCTCTCCATGGCATATTCATTATTCTCCCCTACTGAGTAACTGTATCACCTGCCCTCTACAGATTCTTTACGCTTCCACAGAGATGCCATTCTGTTGGCATCTGTTGGCCAGAGCAGCTTCAATATAGAGTCTTAGCTTCCATGGTTGTGTAATCATTTACACCTGTGCAAAGTAGATGTAAACTCACTTTGCACTCACTTTACACAGGTGCAAATGACTGCACAAGGTGAGAAGCAGTGGAGACTGGAGCATATAATGACTGCAAAGTGCTTAAGCAGGGTATGATGCAGATCAGCAGAGGTACATGGCAAACAGTGAGATCAGCAGGCAAGCAAATGTCAACAGCAGTTTTGGGAGTCTATTCTCCCTCATTGTGCCAGCAGTGTCTATTATTTGCAGTAGAAGTTGTGTGTGTGTGTGCCTAGCAGATAATAAATCAGCTGCTGTGTGAATGCCACAGGCTTGCCTGCCCCAGCTCCCCCTGGTACTGCTGTCAGGCTCTGGCTGCAGCAGAAAACCCGTGTTGCCCCCCGGGTAGGAAGATGCTGGGTGGCTGTGTGGTTGTGTGATCAGTTTACATGGAGAATCAGGCTAAGCCTAGAGACTTTGGCTTGGTTTAGGGCATGCTTTTTCTTGTGAGTTAAACAGCTTATCCAAAAACCTCGCTAGATCACTGCTGAAATAGTACAGGTGCTCCTAGCCCTTTTCTTAATATTGCCTCCTAAAACTGCCTGAGAGATGGGGAGTGCAAGAGCTTTCAAAGGAAACTTTACTTTTTATGAGCTGTTGGATAGAACAGAGTAGACAGATCTAAAATTAATCTGCTGCCCTTTGTCAGAACTCTCTGACTATAAGGCTAAAGACAGTAATTACCACAATGGGCTACTTGGGAGATGCTGGAAGAGAAGGGAGAGAAATTTTTTCATGCTGACTCTTTTAGCCTGAAGATTAGAGTTTATATAACAACTTTGCTTGGTAGTCTGAAAAAGACCTTCTGAAATATGTTCCTCTTGGCCTTACACCTGCCAGCTTTCTTCACTCTTCTTTCCCTAGCCTACTAATAGTGATGGCAAATGCATCCAGAGAAATATGTTTGCTATAAAGTACTGAAGTTTCTGTGTAGCATGACATAAAATTACTGAATCTGAAATTATGTGTGTCATTTTTCCAAGGGACTTTTAAAATGTGCCTCTGGATATATGTGCAAATATAAAACACTGCTCACAAGAAATTAAAGCAGAAAGCATATGCTTGTGAAGGAAAACTACTTCCTTTGTTACAGGTATCTTTTCAAGGCAAAACAGTCACACCCTGTGCATGGCAGGCTGGAAATCTACATGTCCCCACTGATTTTGCTGTGTTTGCAGTACCTGGTGTGAGAGAGGGCTGGCCATCAGTGCAGATGTGTTTTCTCATGCCTACAGAGTTCTGCAGAGCTGGCACTTCAGTCTAGCCCAAGATTCATTCACATCCCACAACAGTCAGACTAAATGATTCACAAGAAAGATGATGACAGTTAGGACAAGGGATCATTTTTAGTTGTAAAGCAAGCAATTTTGAGCACATGATTGTGGCAAATAATCCAAACAGTTTCTTATTTAATAAAAGCACTTACGAATGACAGCATCAAAGATGTGGTGTCAATGGAGGGTGGGTGAAGGGAGGATACTGACCCATTGCAGGCCCCTATGGGCTGGGAAAACCAGACTCTAGAAAGAGAGGATTGTCTCAATACCTACATTAACAATAGAGTGAAAGGAGTCTTTATTTACAGGAGCAGGCTTGAGCAAGGGACTTTTACCCTCCATTCCTGTTTTCCTAGTAAGTTATGGAAGGTTTATTTACCCTACATCAGGTACCCCAGTGGCTTTCTCTGTAATGGACTTTCAGATGTCTTTTCAGCATGAGCTAAAATTAACAAAAAGAACATGTTCTCTTTAGGTAGAGCAGGAGTATAAGGGCTGTTTTGGGACTGCCTTCCCTCGAGTGATAGCAGTGCCAAGCACTGCTGCCTGAGCTAGTTTTTCAATGGGGTAGCACACATGGAGTCAAGAGCGAGCCCCAACCCTGCCCTGGTACTGGGCTCCCAGAGTCTGCCAACAGCATCCCACCACCTTATCTCACCCATGGGTTTGGCACACACTGCAGCCAAAGTCATGGGCTGCAGCAGGAGAATGGAGCAGGGCAGGCTCAGCTCCTCATGACTGTTCCACTGTACTGTGGACTGTGCCTGGAACCTGTGGTGCAAGGCCACCACTCGAGGGTAAAGCAGCTGCTCAAAGTTCCTTCAGCCACTCTACTTGCTTCATCTTCACCTGCAGTCCCAGATGCAGCACACAGAGTTGCCACAAACATGGTTCTCTGTAGCATGAGAATAACTATGAAGCTTCTCTGCCTGGTTGTGTTGAAATACCTGAAGGCATCTGGCATAGGGTGTGGGCTTCTTCACCATACTTGGCATTTGTCATAGGATCCCTCCAGCCCCTTCCTAGTGGCAGTTGGCCTCTGGTACCTACTGTAGAGTCCTCCCAGTCATGGTCCATGGTGTGCACAGTCTTCAGCTTCTGTGAAGGAAGTCACAGTGTAATACTGTGACCAGATTCTTGTGGATTTATTCATTAATATCATAGATCTACTTGAATGCCATAAATTATACAGGCAGGTTGACACCAGTCTGGTTTCAGCAGTGTCATCTACTGCTGCTGCTATGAAACCATTTTCTTCCTCTATTACCCAGCTGCCATGAAATCTGCAGGTATTTGCTGAAGGTGTATTTAAGGTATTAAAATATTCTTCCATTTAAGTGTTCGAGTATTTTTTCACTCAAACACTTATCTAAATCTGTCATCCAGTTTGCATCTACAGGTTTTTTCCTTACTCTTGAGGTCTGTTATGGCATCTTAATAGATCTATCTTCAAGTTTTGCCATTTACATTATTTTTCCCCCAGATATAGACTATAGGGGAAGCATCCGGTATGCCCACAAAGCACAGCAGAGTAGACAGTATTGCTTCTGTGACCAGCTCCTGTGTAATAACAGATCTACTTAGTCTGGAATCATCAACACTGACTGCACCCTACACACACAGGCTACCACATACCTTTGCTGCCTGTGTCTGCAAAAATCAGGGGGTGCCTGTCTAAAACTTTGTATTGCTCAGTTGTGCCTCCTGCCTTCCTCCACTCTGCTCAGAGAGTCACTCAGCATGAACAAATGGCCTTTTCTTTCTTGCTGGGTTCCTTGTTTCTATGTGTCAATACCAGTTTTCAGACTAAAGCTTTTGAAAAGCTTTCATAAGCCTGAAGCTGAGCAGATCAAATGCAGACCATTGAACTCTAATGTGGCTATCAGTCCAAAGAGCACCCCTTTTTCACCAGTCTCCTGTCTGTCTTAAAATATATTTTCACAAATGAGTGCATACTCATGCATCGGTGCAAAGGCAAGAATGCAGCCTGAGACAAACCAGCCCCTCTGGTCCTCAGCTTGGCTGCCCCATCATTTGGTTGCACTTGTACTGCCTGGTTCTAGTCCTATTTGGCTCAGACAGGTCTGAAAATGCTGTCCTTTATTTTTGTTTTAATCAAATTCAGCTAAAGTCCAGCAATCACTGACATCCAGTGGCAGCCGAGGATAATTACAAACGTTTGTTTTCTGAGAGACTAGTTTGCTACCTGGAGAAAACCCAGTTACAATGAAGGTTTACTTCAGAGGTCTACAAAAGGAGGATGAGCCAACTAAAGTACAATGTTGTTTTTTTAGGTGGGAGAGGGCAGGTACCTGAGAACCAGTATCAAAAAGCATCTCGGTGTTCTCTACACCAAGGGATCCAAGTCCAACTGTGTTGCTGTACAGCTTGGGAGCAGCCTCAGATGGCAAATCGAGTTCTGCCTCTTGGAAACTGCAGTGAGACCAGGCCTGAAGTTTCCTGCCCCAAACAGTTTTGAATGGAATAAAATTAAGACTTGAGCAACAGTGACCCCACTATGCTGGTCTAGTAAAAACACTGTGCTGCAGAGTGAGCCCATCAGTCCCTGCCCAGTAAGGCCCAGTATCAATTAAATCCTCTGGTGGGTGATCCTGCCTAAATAAAATAATGAGAGTGACATTTTTTTGCTTAATTCCATTCAGTACAGATAATTAACAATTTCTTTATGTTTGTAGGGGGGTGGGAGGGCATTATGTACCTTTTTTATCATGGTGCAAATACTACTTGTTCTTAAATGCTTGTATACTCTTATCTTTCTTTTTGTATAAAACTGTATGGGCTATGGATGGCACAGCCTGTCCTAATGACTACAGGAAATGTCAATTCATAAGTGAAAGCATAACTGTGAAACTGAACTTCTTTACACGACCTCTTTGATGGCTTTTTCCTATTTTTTTTTTTCCCGAGGGTGGGGCACGGAATAAAACCAAAATAATATAGTCATCTTACTTTTTTTTTTATTTCTATAATTTTTTCAAGCGTATTGGAGCAGAAGGTGAATTTTGACAAGCATGAAATACTTCCAGTGCAGCAAACTTTAATGGTTGCTGACACCACCATAATTTAAACCTTGGGCCTTTGTAAACAGTTTGCACAGAATGCCTTGTAAGCAATCTGAGCTCATTGCAAGGGCTCCAGCACTTTCTGAATGCATGTCTTCATCTGCCTCCTCCCCTTCAGCCTACAGTCCTTTACTGTTTCTACCTCTTCTGATACCCCTTGCAGAGAGAATATTCTTACAAATTTTTTGGCAGCCACCACAGGCCACCTCTCACTGACATGTATTACAATAGCATGTCTTGGAGGTTTGGCCATAAGCAACACCCCATCACAGGGCATTAGTTTTTTATAAGATACTCTCTGCTGCAAGGGGTTCAGAGGTGAAGGATGTACCAAACAGAAGGGGTACATTAGCTCATTCTAAGGTCTAGTTGGGTTTTGAGGCCACTTTTGCTTGTGTGTCCTGCTCTAGGGGAGATGCTGCCCTAAGGAGCAGCAGAGAAAGCTGGGAGAGGAGAAGCAGCAGCGCATCTTAAAGTGACAGGTTTAAATGTAATAAAAAAGAGGAATTTCACTTCCTTTGAGTCTCATAGATTTTGTTTTGTGCCCTCTGCCCATGTAGGGGGGGGAAAGTTTCTGTTTTGCACTGTATGGAGGGTGAAACTGAAGCCCCATGGCTGAAAAAGTGGAAGAAAGGAGTGACACCTCCCTTGCAACACACAAGACCACCCTTCCTGGATCATCTTGGTTGGGATGCGAGCAAGGGCTCTCATCTTCCCCTGCTCTGTCTCACCAACAGCAAGAAGCATTTCATGCTCATGCAGAGCATTAAAACTGCAATGATCCCAGGACGTGCTGAAGCAGCTGAAGGAGCCGAGCTTGCTCCGAGGCTGATACAAGTCTCCACGCAGCGTCACTAATGAAGGATTGCTCTGCCCGTAACTGGGGAGAAAGCCAGAATTTCTTTCCTGATACTGAAATAAAGCAGTCCCCTCTCAGACTAGTCAGGAAAGTAATTGTTCATTCCTCAGGTCGAGCCGCACATATGCAATCTCTTTGTTAAGTAGCTTTCTAAATTTTTGCTCCTTGGCTCTTCCAGTCGCAGCCTGTGTGATTGCCAGCCCCGAGCGCCGGCCAGGAAACCCCATTCCCAGCCCAGAAGGGGCTAACACAGCACACGGTGCTTGCAGCACAGACACAGCTATAAATGGGCTGCTGGTTACAGCCACTGGAGAAGCAGGGGGGAAAAAAATCCACTCTCCCCAAATACAGCTTCTAAAATTCCATACAGGTCCTCTGCTTCTAAAGCACATAGAAACATTAATTCTAAGAGAAGACCAGTGTGTGGAAAAGGAAGGGAAGTCTTTGGTGGCTACTGTTGGCAAAGGCAGAGGTGAGATGGACAAGCTAAACACTTTTTCTTACAAAATAACTATAGCCTCAATGTCATCGTGCTTTAGGTAAACATGCCCAGGCAGAAAGCCCAGCAGTGAGAAAGAACAGGGTAACTAGTTCAGATAGAAGGGAATTAAATTTGTGGCAAGCTGAAACCAAAGCCAGATCTCTTTGTGGTATTGGAATAACTTTGCTACTGCCCTGAACACCAGCGTTCAGAGTGGAGGGGTCAGAATGTGCTGTGGGGGAGACTGGGTGACAGATGTCTTATGGATAACTTATAGATAACTGTCTCTCTTCTGCATGGACAGACCTGCAAAGTCGCAGTCTGTTTCTAGGATCTGGAAGTGTTGTTTAAGTATCCAAAAATCTGGTTCCCATCTAACTTACAGCTTGCAAAATTGCCATATATCTGTGTAGTTTTGATATAAAACACCACCATGCCAGCAAAATAACATTTTACACAGGCATAAGGGCTTCATAGACTTAGACTGAGAAGAAATGAAGGGTAAGAAGTACTTCTCCCATATCATTATCAGTGTGTTGAGAGTCCTGGACTGGAAGCAGGCAAACAGCATTGCTCAATTCATTTCCATCAGACATTGAATGTGTTTCCACATTCCTGGACAGCACATGACAGGAGGTATTGGCTCATAAGGAGTTAGTTTGCAATTTAACCATGACTGGCTGAAGGACTTGGAAATAAGAAGTGTTTTTCCGCATGGGCCCTTATAGAAATGTGAGCCTGAAAATTTGTCCAGCCAACAGCTGGGATTCACACCTTTCTTTCTGTACCTTTATTTCTTGGTCCTGCCAAGGGTGGGTATTTATCTGCCTGTTTGATAGCTTTAAGACTGGAGAAAGCCTTGGCTGCAATAAGGGGATCTGTCTGAAAGCAAATCATAATATCAGGGCTAAAAACAAGGCGACCTTTTTTGCTGGTGCTGTACTGTGGAAGAGTCATCTCACTGTTGTGTGCTGAGCAACCCAGGCCATGGTTTAGGTACCAGGCTGCTAGACATCACATTAAGGACAGGCAGAAGGGGCCAGAGATAACTTTTCTGCATGGTTCTTCTTCCTAATGTAATGTGTGACTGGTTCCTGTCTTTTGTGGCCTCAAAAAGTCCTGTTCAGGTTCCCAGCATCTCTCTACTTTGAGAAGACCTAAAAAATGTCTTTTCTTAGGATGAGAAGATAGTTAGTTTGTATTTTATATAGAAACTGAAAAGATGAGCCTGCAAGATCTCTAATGCAGAACACCAGTATTGAGGCTGTTTACCTGCTTTGAGAAAGACATATCTAAGTCCCTGTTCCTTCTCAAATAAAGGATTTTGAAAGCTGCCTCCTTCTACTGAGCAAGACACAGGTGTTTGCTGACTAGTTACTCTTGTGAATGGATCCACGGACAGACACTCAGCGTGCAGCTTGGCAGTTGTGTTTTAATCTTTACTGTGGTTAATCCTTACACAAAGCAGAGCAGCTTTAATGGCAAGTGATGAGCATGAGAGTGAGCAAATCCCAACATTTCTGGCAGCCAAGTACTTGTTTGGGATTTGCCACACAGATGAGCAATTTGAACTTTCCTCCTCCCATAAGTTTAACAACTATTATGCCCTGCTGGGCTCTGCTGAAATACAGCTGCCTCTCTCTGACCAGAAATTTTGTCATGGCTCTGAGAAGATATCCCATGCAGTGAGTATTTTCCTCTTGCTTTGCCCCAGTGCTGCTGCTCTGGGTGAGCGCTGTTAACACTCAGGACTCGGTAGTGGAGAACATTCCATTCCTGCTGTCCTTGTCTGGACTGCAAAACTGGGATGATAATTTTAAAAAAAATTGCTTAGGCTCAGACCTGGAGTTCCAATATTTCTTGAATTTTCAGCAAACCAAGAACCCTGCACTGATTGAATGGGCCATCCTGTTTCCCTTTGTGTTTCTTGAAAGAGCACCATTGATATGCCCACAGATCTATGCACCCATCACAGCATATGGGATGGTATCTCTCCTGCATCAGTCTCCAGAGCAGAAGTCAGGGGGTTTGTATGGGGAGGGGAGGTGAGATTTTATATCCCCATGCCTAACTCAGAACAGGGTTTCCAACCAAAGCAGGTCTGGATGCAGCACACCCTAGTCATGTGCCATAGGATCAGTGGGGGTAGAGCACTTCCAGAGTCCCCCCCCTTCTTGTATTTGGCATATATAAGTACATATCTGTTGGAGGAGGAACACGTTGGGTTTGCCATCCCCATGCTCTTGGGTTGTTTGGTTTCACAAACCAGCTGGCACTCCTCTGATGTTCTCAGTTCCTCTGCATGAAATTACCTTACCACTTCATATTGCTAATTCTTTTTGGTTGACAAAAACCAATTGGGATGTTTTTTTCTCTCTGTTTTTTTCTTCTTTTTGTCAAATAAATGAGGCAGGGAGAGAAATCCCTCAGCCTACTACTTATGACTCTACATGTAAGGGTGGAGTACAATTTGGAGGACAAGCAGTGGGAAAGACCATCTCCACTGACACACATAAATGAAAGAGTGGATACATGTGGCAGAAGGCAAGCTTCTGTTTTGTTCTTTTCCTTCTGACTCTATTCAGTGTGATTACACTCAGTGGCTTATACTAAGCCATGCCTGGGGGGATGGAAAGAAATCTAAAGGATCCTCCATCTCCTTGGGGTTGGGAGGCAGTGTGGGGTTTCTGTGGGCTTGAGCTCTGTGGGCTGACTGGGGCAGCATTCAAAAGGTCTTGGTGGCTTTGCATGATCCACTTCTTCAGCATACTAACTTGCGTCCACTGGCTAGTCTTTATGAAGCATTTAATTCTGTAGTTTTAGAGCTGTTGAAAAAGCAAAGGGAAGATTTATAACAACATTTGCTAACTCTAGGCCAACTGGTTTGGCACAGGAAAGAACTATGTTTTTCAGAACAGCTTTTCAACATTCCACTGTTAGCTAAAATGTATGAAAATTACAGTTTTTAAATGACCAGATGTTTTTGCCGAGAAAGAAATAGATGGCCTGAAAGGGGAAGATGAGGCCTGAACTCAGGCTTCTATGCTACAATTGTCAACTTTTCAGCTAATGGATGACCTACTACCATCTAAAACTACTAAATTTGTGTGATTAATGCTGCTAAATTGCAGCCACAGTATATTTATAATTTTCTCTGTCAGCTTGATACCATTTGTGCAGCATCACTATAAAAGGTGAAGGAGAGAAAAGGCGATTAATCTGGTGTCCTTGTACAGAACAATATGGCATGGCTCTCCTCAGAGCAGAAGCTTTCAAGTGAATTAAACTAATGGTTTCATCTGTTTCATTTCCAGCTCCATTTTTTTTTAAATCAAAAGCACCAGCTTCTTTCCATGTTGTCTGCTTCTCTAGACAGAAACCGAGACTAGAAATGTTCTTGCTTTCAGCTTCAAATTGCTCACTACAGCATGACCATCCAGTATTTCACCCTTATGACTTATCAAGAGCATGGGGATCTAATTTTGGCCACCCATAACAGTCTAACTGGACTGGCCAGTGTTAAAAATCTGTGCTGGGTTGATGGGATTCTTCAAATGCTTTTCGTATTGCTCTGTTGAGCAGTTACTGGTCAAATGAGATTAAGAACAAAGAGAAGGACTCTGGAGAGAGATGTGATGGTGTTGGGTTGCAATCCTCCTCCTCTGTTTTATAGCCATTGTTTAAGGTGCCCAAAAGAGATCTCATAATAGAAAATCTCTTTCTGCCTTTTCTTCTTCAAAGCAGACATTTGTTAAGGGGGAAATTAAATGAAGCTGAAGATGGTGGAGGAATTATTGAAACTACAATTACTTCTGTGCAATGTCATTCTCCCTTAAAAAGGAGCCAGTTCACTGGCAAGGCCCAGCTGGATGCCTCCATACCCAATTATCAGAGTTCTTCCATTGCCACCATTGCACTGTAGGTGAGAACAGGAGCACCCTGGAGCTCCCTTACGAACCCCTGAGAAGTCCTGATCCCACTAGGTGCAGTTTAGCGCATGGCAGGAGAAGCCAGGGCCAGTCAGCACCATGGGGATCAAGCTCAGAAAGCCCCTGCCTCTGCTCCTAAAAAAGTATTGTCAGCTGGCTCTGCTCCTCTTCTAAGAGAGTTGACAAAAAAAACTATTTAAAAATCTGTTTAAAATTACGTATTCTCTGCTTGAGGGTTTGCTAAGCTCATTATAGAAGTGGAATGAAATTCCACAGCACATTTAACATTTTTCTTGTTCTTATTTTCTGAGCTTTTCCAACCTAATAGAGAATGACTGATCCCACTGGTGATCTGAGAGGGACGCGGTGGAGGAATCACAGCAGGCTGAGCACCATAGCAATACTGTGACTACCAGTTTGGCTACTTCATTGTGCGGGCTGATCCAAGGAGGGATTAGGAGGATTTTGTTTTCCATTTTTTAAGTTGAATGAGCTGGGATGAAAGCTTTTTACTGCATTTCTGAACAAGTCAGGATGTTTAGAAAAGCAGTAACAATGGACTGCACCAGACTTGGACTTTAAGCAATATAAAATCATTCACCATAGGAGACTGACTGTATGAAACCACCCAGCTTCCCTGTCTTTGATCCTTTAGTGGTCACTGATGACCTCCTGTCTTTCTCTGTTCCTTACAGCCTTCTGCAAGGAGCCACCCGGCTGCTGTCTGGCAAGTAATGGGAAAAATGCAGCCCTGGAACGTCTAATTGCCAGGATCCATTAAAGTCTGAGGGATGTGTGGTGGTTCAGATCAAATACAAATCAACCATAAGCCGTGGCTTAAATTTAAGTTGACCTTCACCTTCTGACGGGTTTGAAAATGACTGATTGTTTTTCATTTCTTCTTCCCCATTCCACCCCACACATCCCCACCCCTGATTCTTAATTAAGGACAGAAGAAAAGGGGACTAGTAATTGTTATCACCAGTTTGGATTTCCAGACTAAGAAACATCAGTTCAGGGATATGTTCTCCAAATGTTTTGCTAAACTGACCCACAGCCAGGAATTTTCAACACCGCACTCATTGCTAACCTATATGCATGAAATCATACACATTTTTCTCTTTTAGCACCTACCACTTGTGCCTGAGGACCGTTCAGGTCTTTACAAAAGCTTCTGCCGAGAAAGCAGTATTTGCCTTTCCCACTAGCCAAGGGAGTGCAGGTGAGGAGGGAGTAAGCCTCATGTTTAATGACCAATACCTTGTTGTGGATTGCTGACTTTTGGTCCCTGCCAGCACAGCCAGCTGCAGACTTTGTTGACATTTTTGCAAAACCGAGGTCTCACTACCTCAAATATATTGGTTTTCGTGACCCTTTGAAAACTACTGCTATTTTGATAACTTCACCCATATACCTGCTGCTTGATACGTACTTGTGCTATGCAATTAAGAGCTTTGCAGTTATATCACTTAAACTGGGCACAGTTTTACCAAAACTGCTACCAAGGCTCTACAAATGGCTAAGCAGGTGCTCAGTTCAGCAGATTGTGAAGGAAAAATGAGCCCCTTGATTTGGAGCAAGCAAAATGGTGCCAAATTTGTGATTAAACATCTACTGCAACTCCTGGCAATTTACATGATAGCATGGGCACAGGTGGAAGAGAAGGTTCATCGACTCGCTTCCAGAAGGGAAGAGAAGGTGGGTTTGTCTTTTCCTCCCTTCCCCTCTCTGTAGCCCAGCAGTCGTCTCAGCTGGCTGATGTTATAAATGACCCAACTTCAAATCTTGCCTGTCTGATTTGGGGGACTCCAGAGGCTTACCCAGACTTCTAACTTCTCTTGCAAGGAATACCAGACATCTATACCAAGCAATTATTTTATACAGTTTCCCTTTAGGTCATCTTGCAGCAGGAGGCCCACCCTGGGAATCACTCCAGTCCTAGCACATGGGGACTCTCAACAAGCCAACACACTGAAGCACTGTTTCTACTTTAGGCACTAGCAGCAGCAACCCAGGCCAATAAATCTTCCATCCTTCACAGACTCAAAATAGTCCAGAAAAACCTGAATAAAATCTTATCTCAAAGTAGGTCACCACTAGGTTGATTACCAGATCAATTAAAGTCCATTTTTCTGCTTAATTGTACTCAATAGAAATCTACCAGATTAAAAAAAAACAAAACAAAACAAAACAAAACAAAACAAAACAAAAAAACCCAGAAAGTTCTTTTTTAATATGTAGGTGGAAAAGGTGTCAGAAAGGCAACAGATACTGCCAGCAATCACATGTAATAATTTGGAAGCACATTACACCTCTAAATGAAGCATGTCTGTTAGTATTCACACACATAACAGTCTCTGAGTTTATATTTAAAGAGCATAAATAATTACATAGCCAAAGTAGTAAAGCACATGCAAGCTACTAACCTAGAGACAGCATGACTATACCAGTCCAAACTGTCAGGTATAGTTTACAGCTTTGCACAATTTTGGAAACAACAACTCTGAAAACTGGCTATCCACAAGCAGTAGAAATTTCTTCTGCTGGCTGAGATGGAGCATAGAGCTGAATCCCATATGTGCATTTGTGTGTGTGTCCACACTACAGATATACATGCATGTGTATGTATGTACAAATCCTAAGACCACCAAGGGTATTTTTTAATTTTGACACTTTCTGAAGATAATTTAGATTTTTCTCTAACTGATGTAATGAATAACAAACAAAGCAGCTTGAATAATTAGCAAGACCATCCATTACCATTCACTGTTTTGATTAATATTCATAATTTTAGAACACACTTAGCAAATTATGACCGATACACTTAAATTCAGTCTATTGGTCAGGACATCTGGAAGGCAACATTTATTGATACTGATATCATACAAATGAATTGAAGACTTAGTGTAGTTGGATTACTCTGTATGAATGAGATGATATTTATAAAAATACATGCATATATATAGTTAAAAGGCTATATACACGTAAATCTCAAATTCTGTCAAAATATGAATCTCTTTTATATGTTCTTTGGAACAATCCATAGAAACTTCAGCTGTGAGCTTGATATCAGCCAGTGGAAGAGATTTGTTGATAATCTAGGGTAGACATTTTTCACAGTTCTTATTTCCAAACTTCTGCAACATAAGAAATCACACCTGACAAATACAAGCTATTTGCTGTAGTTCAAAATTACTTTGTTCAAAAAGCAAATTAAGCTTGTGATGGGACAACAATTGTACCTTGTCATTAGTTCAAATTACAATTTTCATGTAAGGTGTTTCTATGTGAGTGTTTTGGGTGATCACTGTTTTTTAATTGTATGTGTGATAAGTAAAATCAACAAGATCCACAAATGACTGTGGTTCTTCTGAAGACAGAAGAGCTTCCTGCACCAGCCAATGGAAGGTTCAAAATATTTCTGGGCAGACAATGTAGAGTTAATTATTACCTTAGAGGTAATTCCCTAACATTTTATTGGTTTAGTTCTGTAAAACATGCAATAATTATACCCATTATCAGTATCAATTTTAAGAGTTCAGAATCTGTTTAAATGTATATATGTGTTTGATAGTTTTAGTTTCCCTTGCTTCATATGTGAAGCCCTCAGCTGAGATTTTGAGGGGAAAGAGTAATTCCCATCAAGTACTGTGTACTTTTTTCTAGCAAAAGGACAAAATCCCCTGACCTCTCAAATCACTGACGGTTCAGCATCCAGGCCAGAATCTCATAAAGAGTGTGTTTGATGTTAATAACTTTCTTCTGGGTCTCTCTGTTGATCTCTTTCTTTGTAGACAAGGGGACAGTCATAAACCTTGCCTGGTGCTGTCCAAGGTAACAGTGTCCTGCCATGCTTGGCTGCTCCCAGGGCTGTTCCGTGACACACCACCACACAACACAACTGTGTGCCACACCGCTGACACAGCCAGGAAGAGCATTGCTTCATTGGCAAAACCTTTCCATGTTTTGGGGACTGAAATATTAAAGTCATGACAGGAACTTCTTCCTCAGTACTAAAGGTAAGACAACATGCATAGATCAATGTGGCACCTTCTCAGCGTCTCTGGATCTTAACAGGCTCCCTCAAAACAACCCAAGCCAAGCAAAGGTTAATATCTGTGTTTGAAGAGCCTGTGCAATTTTGGCCATTGTGTAATCACAGTAAGTTAAAATGTATTCTACACTATTTTAGGTTTGTTTAAACGTCCCAGAAAATACCTCTTTGCCGCCTCAGTAAATCTGGCAGGTTTGAAAGCAATGTCAAAATTTCAGGGACACAAAAGCCACATTTTTAACAGAGACTGCATGCAGTCACAGAGATCTATTTGGCAGGGAGGGAGAAAAAGAGATCTGTGTGTATGCTTGCATACACCTTCACTGTTTCAGGCAATGTATAATAATTTCCCTTGTGAATAGCTATAAAGTTATTGTAGCATTAAAGCTGGATAGACCTACAGTAATGGTATTTCCTGACATTTCCAAATGTTAAAAGGTCAACAAAAACAGTACGTATGGAAACAATCTCTTGTCATTACATTCTATAGCATGAATTAAATAAACATTTCCTATTTTTTCTCCATCTTCCTGTCACTGAATGTAAAAATCTAAACCATGCCATCAAAACAGCATGAAGCCAGTAAGAGCTTTAATTGAAGAAGAATTCAATAAAAGCAATCTATTCTGTTTCAGTCAGATCCACTTCTTCTTCACTTATTGAGGAGTTAATGAAATCACAGCAATGACCACTGACATAAACATGAATCTGTCCAGAGAAAGTCTTCCTCAGAAGGAAATTTCTAGTAGCAAGAGCCAGCCATCCCCAACCAGTACACAGACTGGTGTCTGCCAAGGCAGTGATGTTTACTGCCTTTGCTTTACACATTGTGCAAGAACATAGCTCCCAGTGAAGCAGTTAAGTTCAGACATTGCCTTGTATGTGCTGACAAGCCTATTAACAATAACTTTTCAACTGCTTTTGAAATCAGACTGAGTTCCAGCTGCTCCTAACATCAGCCTTAATCTGTATAGGTCATACATTAATAGGCAGCTCAGTGTTGGGATGCTCAGTGTAGTTGCCACTGCCCATAGAATCACAGAGTCATTAAAGATGCAAAAGGCCTCCAAGATCATCAAGTTCAAACTTTGATTGAACTCCACCTTGTCAACTGAACTATAGCACAAAGTGCCATGTCCAGTCATTTCTTGGGCAGTTCCAGGGATGGTGACCTCACCATTTCCCTGGACAGCTTGTTCCAGTGCTTAACAACCCTTTCAATGAAGAAATTCTTCCTGATGTCCAACCTGAATCTCTCCTGGTGCAGGTTGAGGTCATTTCCTCTTCCCCTGTCTCTAGTTGCCTAGGAGAAGACGTTGACCCCCATCTCGCTACAACCCCTTTCAGATGGTTGTAAAGAGCAATAAAGTCACCCCTGAACTTCCTCTTCTCCAGGCTAAACAACCCCAGCTCCCTCAGCTGTTCCTCATAGGACTTTCTAGACCCTTCAACAGCTTTGTTGCCCTTGTCTGCATGTGCTCCAGCATCAAAATGTCCTTTCTGAGTTAAGCAGCCCAGAATTGAACGCAGTACTTGAGAGGCAGCCTCACCAGTGCCAAGTACAGAGGGAGCCTGCATATCTGGCCTAGGAAAGAAATGAAGCTGTTTTTGCAGCCTGGATCTGAGACACCAGCTCTCCACCGTGGTTGCCCTTCCTTAATAGCTTCTTGTATTGCCAGACAGCATGGATAATATCTTCAGTGTGGTAAGCTCTAAATGCTATTTCATGTAAAGTCTTGGTGGGCACAGTGATGATCTGCCATAGCATGGCTGGGTTAACACAGCAAAATTGTGACTTATGTGACCTGATACTGAGATCCTCAGTCATCTGATAGGCTGGAAAAAGAACAACTAACATGGCAGATTCCATGACGAGCTGTCAATAAAGTCTGAACCAGACTGTTGGCAGCAATGCTAACCATAAAAGCAGTAGAACTGCTATTAAATTCCCTTAAGCTGGATAAAAACAGAACCCCTCTGCATGGTGAGACTGAGGGACTTTGGACAGAAGACAACCACTGCAGCTGCAAGACGAGTGGAGATGTGTGTTGACCAGGGGAAATGAGGGTGACCTAGTGTAACACCCTGGAGACTCTCTGTGTACAGAAGCATACAGATAGAACGTGCAGCCTGTGCGAGGAACTACAAGTAACAATGCAAAGGATGAGGCAGAACATACTTTCAGGAAAGCCCTTCAGCTTGGGCCACTGATATCACTATTTCTTGTGTTTGCTGAAGTTCAGGGTGAAAGAGCCAGCCTTCCTCTGGGTCAACCACAGAAGTCACTTAGCTCCTTCATGGACTCATGGAAAGAACCCCACATCCATCACATCTCTATTTTTTTGGACTTCCATCAACAGTCCTTTAATACACTGTTTTGGTTGTCCGTACCCCAGTTTTCCATCTTACACTCTTGTTTGACCTTGATTTATCTGAAAATTATGGCAATATTCAGGCAAATACGTCAGAAATACTTGCAGGTACTAAGTCTCCTGGATGAGGTCACCAACACAGTAGTGTTTTGTGCTGCAACAATGGGGAAAGGGCCCTGAGACCAACAATCCCATGTTACAATGGCACCTGACAATAACAACCACCCAGGGGGATGTGATTTCCTGACAAAGAGAAAAAACAAACTGAACTTCTGGTCAAAGGATCAGTGCTATGAGAGCCCTAAAAATGTATCTCTGAGGGAGCAGGCAGTTCTGTCAAAGTCAATAAGTGACAGAGACTCAGAGATGTCTTCTGCTGCCAATTCCTGAGTTTCCCGTGCTTTCTCTTCAACTAAGTACACAAATAAATAAAATAAATTTATCTGTACCAAGGATGCTCCTCACTCCATCACCAGTTTCTTTCTTCTGCAGGGAATAACCTGGTGAAACCCAAGTCAAAAGGAAGATTTCTAAAATGATACCACCACCTCCTCTGTGCTGTCCATAGTGTGCCCCCCTCAGGCAGTACAACCACACCAGTAAGCTATATCCCCCCATAATAAATAGTTGCATGCGTTGAGGAGTACCACATGTTGTTACTCAGCTGTGATTCTGTTGTGAGGCCAGTTTACCACAGGTGCTTTTGGTGCAGCTCACCAACAACATCTGGAGAACAGCCTATTCAATACTGACATTTGACTTTGTTCTCATGTTTTATGTGGGTGTGACAATAACTCCTCTTGTGCCTCTCTACTTTCACAATTAGTGCTGCTTCTCTTATCCCACATCTGCAACAGGACCTAAAATCCATACTCCTCCTAAAGAAGAGGCTATTTGCCACACTGGCTTTGACACTTCTTGGCCTTCTAGACATCTGCTAAGTTATCTTCAAATGGTTTTCCATAGACAGAAAATGCACAAACACACACAGTGGTTGCACTGTGCAGTGTTATCTCTGTCACACTCTCAGTCTTAGGGTAAATTTTTCTTCTAGGGGACAAATTACCTTTGCACACATCTGGAATAAGGCACTCTTACTATTTAGACCCACTGCTTTCAGCTGCACAGTAGCACACACCTAATCTATGTGCAGAGGATGACGCTTCTCCACCTTTCACCAGACATGTAGCCTCACATACAAAATGGAAAAAGGTGAGGGTCTGGTAATGTAACAGTGCAGAGCATAAATGGCTAGTTAGATCTTCAAACACACCCCACACTCCTCCGTTTAGAGGAAGACGCATGAGGCTCTGAGGACAGATTAGGGTCAACTACAGGAAGTTCCATCCCAAACTTTCTTTCCAGGACCTGGACCCAGAATGAATACGGTAGGCAAAGCCTCCCTAATAAGTCAAACTCTTTCTTCTTTCACTAAATAAACCAAACATTTTTCTAACCTGTATTGTTTCTGGCTCTGCTCACTGCTCAGCCCCTTATTACAGCTTACTCCAAAATTCCTGACCGGGTGTTTGGCAGAGCAAGTATGATCTATAGCGTGACCTTGCAATTCAGTGCACCGCTGTCATTCTGTATAATGCACTGTAGAGCATAGCTTTTATTGGAAATGAAGCTGCATAAATAAACACTCTTACTTTAATGTGAAGTAAAACAGTTTGCATTACCAATGTGCAGATTCAGATTGGGAGAAATTAGTTACTAGAGAGCCAAAAATCAAGCAGCAATGGGCCTATATTATTTTGATCCTTTAAAAATGTAGTCAGTGTCTAATAATTCTATTGCAGTTTTGTAGTCTTTCATTAGGGGGAAGATTTGTTTGCATACTATAGGGAGTTGAATGCATTTAAACCCTTCTCTGGGGCTCCTTTTATCCTCTTGAACTCCAACCACACTGTCTACAGACACACACTGATTGCATGAAGTAAGGAAAAAGCAAAGTAAATCCAGTCTTGCAAACCTGGCCGAAGATGAGTTGAGCTTTAGTTATGTAAGTGGAACCTCTTTGTTTCTACCATACTAGCTTTACTTTTCTTACATATGCTCGCTGACAGCTTGTTGAAAAAACATCTTGCTAATGCATGCACTCTAATATGTTTTAATTTTGTGCTTTTTCAGTCCATTATTAATTAAGCTATCACTATTTGTTCAGAAGTCAAGGCTGACTGCGTCCAGTGCACTTAAAAACATATGGGCAAAATTCATAGACATCAGCTTTGCATGCCATACAGCATGAGAGGTGACAGTACCAATTATGTGTCTGGGAGGAGATGCCCCAGCCAGGCTACAGACAGTTAGCTAATATTATTCCAATGTGTCATTTTGAGAGGGGATAAACCTGTCCTGGTCGTCAGCTATGTAAAGTGCTCTTTGGATCATTAGGCTAACTCTGGCTGTGTCTTGCTCCTTGGGTTGTTTTTTCAGTAATAATACTCACAGTCATTCAGTCAAATACTTGTGCCAGAACATTCACCCACAGAAAATGCTGCTTCTCTTTTATGAACACCTTGGTGCTTCACTTAACAGGTTGCAGTGTCACATCTGACACTCCTTGGAGAGCCAGCACCAGGAATTCAACCTGGTCTCTGCAGCAGACCATTCCCAAGGAGGTTGTTTGCTCCAGAAAATATACCCCAAAATAAAATCAAAGGAGAACATAATGAAAAACACAGAGCTGCAGGATAGCAAACACAGCTGCTTTCTCCTTCCTCCATTACTTCAAGGCCATCCCTGCAATATGGATCCCATTTATGGCTCAGAGACAACACTGCAAGATTACAAGTTCAAGATGTTATTGAAAAAGCCACCCCATGATGTTTTATATGGTTTTGTAGGGGGGGAGATTTCTTTTTTTAGATTTTTAATTTTTTTTTAATATAATTTTTGTAAGCAATTTTTAAAAAAGTGATTATTTAGTGCATTGTATCACTGCCAGCAATTGGGCTGGAAGTGAATATATGCATAAGCACATAACCAACAGCAAAGACTTTCTGTGCAGCTTTTCTCAAGATAGGGGAAAAAAAATGTATCAGGATCAGTCACTTCATCTGTACTTAGATACAGATTGATGGAGCCCCCATTCATAGTTTTCTACTAAATCACACAAGCAATTATTTCACAGTGCTGTCATATTTGAAAGTCAGCTACTATGTAATAATAAAGCATAAAGATGTCAGACAGACTGATGCTAGTGAACTATTAAAACACAATCTTTTCATTTAGAAATATATGGATTTCACCTTAAAGTGGGCTTTCAACTTGGCCAGTTATCAAACTTTGAGATATAAAAAACAATTATATGAAATCAAAGTGGAAACAAGACATTGCAATTCTGAAACTAGCTCTAAGACACTAACTAGTATGTGAAGCTGCCATACAGGCAGCCTCAGCACTGGCCTTGCAGCCCAAATAAGTACTCCACTCACTGCAGCTGAGGCTGGCTGTGCTGGCAGCAGGGCACCAGTGCTCAACCCCTTTGATCACCCAGTCTTAGCTGTCACTGTGCCCTGCCACACACCCACTGCTCCAGGACAACCAGATCTCTGCCATTCAAATAGGTGGTTTCTTCCATGGCTGGCAAAATAGAATGATTTTACAAAGCCTGAATTTGCTAGTCATGAAGAACCTGCCACTGCCCAGTGTGTAAAAGGAAACCAGGTCCCAGCTGAGCACATCCTGCCTCAGCCCAGCTGCCCTCAGCCTGGCTGAGGATACCCTGCTTCTCCCATGGAGCATGTAGGAAAGCACAAAGGGCCTGCCTGCATCTCTCAGCTCCCAAAAAAGCTGTTCATAAAACAGTGCTACTAGATATATCACCTCAAATGGAGAACAACAAGGTATGTTTCTATTTATGCATTGCACTGCTGCTGCCCAGAACAAATGACAACCCATGTTCCACCTGCTGAGACGGAAAAGGACCTGTCCTGTAAAGTGTTCAGTCTCTTGCATTGTATCTACAAAGCTAAAAAAGTCAATTAACAGGCCTCTGCTCTAAAGTTTTTTTATGTACAAATACTCTAGACTAGGCATACTCTATATATACATGCCAAAACAGGCTTTCTTGGGCATTTGTTGTGAGCTGTTCTGGTACTATTTATTAAAGAAAACACTAGATATTGAAAGTCTGCTTATGTCTTCTCACACGCTACTTGTATTAGAATATTAAACTCATCCATTGAGTGTTGCATTATATATTCTTTGCCAGATTATTTTTGAGTTGTTTCTCTGTGTGTGCACAAATCCCAAGGCATATGTGCAAACTAGAATTCCTGTCCCATGCCAGTCTGGGCACATGCCTTGTTTATATGCTCATTTAAAAATATGTGTCTTGTCATTTCAATCTGCTACAGCAATTTAGCTCTAATGTGAAACCGGTGCCAGGGGTTTGAAGGGTTATTTTTCCTCTCTGTGGACAAACTGCTATACTGTAGTGGTTACATTCCTAATTAATGGCATGAAGCCCCTTAAAAGAGTTAACCTGCTCTATGCAAATGTCAACAATAATGATTTTCTGGTAATAACGTTCTACTCAAAATAGAAAGTCAACTGCTGCTGTTACAGATATATGCAGGTACTCTGAACCACAACAAGATGGTAAAGAGCGCTCTTCTGCTCACATCTATGCAACAGAAAAAAGCTAGACATGAGCTCTGAAATAACTAGATTGCTCTGGATATGTTGTAAGTATGATGGGCTTACTGTTAGGTCCATGTAATTGTCTCTCACAGCATTCTCCATTCTTTTCCCATTCCACAGTGTCACAGAGAGCAATCCAGTACTATGCAATATGGCTAAAAGAGCATCAGCAGCAGACTTGAAAGACAAGTAAACAGCTCTTAGGCCAAAGCAGAGGCCCAAAGCATACCAAAGGAGAAGAAAAGTTCTGGCAACTGGGTGCCATGTCTGGAAGACATAGAACTTCAACTTGCAGATGCTGAGCTGAATGGCCAGAGCAGTTGTCTTCAATTACACTGAGAGCCAAAGGATGGAGAGAAATAGAGAGGGTAACAAGAACTAGATGTTATTCTGTCAGCTCCTGAGAGACCGTATGTTTATTCATTTAGTTAGTTACCAAAACACCAAGCATTTTCAAGAGAAATCTAAACTTTGTATATGTCTGGGTGCAATGCAAGTGCACAAACTAATCTGCATCTGAGACGGTCGTTAACTACAGTGGATGGCAATGATACTGATGTTTACTACCTAAAATACCCTCTTGGTCAAAATCCAGGAATCTGGCATATGTGCTGAGACATTCTGAAATTCCCAAAAGTTTTCATCGTGAGTTTATTATCTGCAGAACACCCAAGAATGTGCTTTGTAACACACACTGTCCTTGTCCTAAATGCTAATTAATACTCCTGTTTCAAATGTCACTTGCCAGGAGAGAGGACACTTGGCAGAGAAGGTTTGAGGTCAGTAACAGCATGATTTATTGCAGAAAGACCATAACTCTGCTCAGGAGACTTTGGCAACTCTTCAGGAAATATTGATTAGGTGGTGAAAAGCTTAGCTTTCTTCTTTGTGGAACAATTCACTCTAGCTAGGTTCTTCATACTGAAACACATTGTATATGAAGCAAGTGACAGGCAGAGAACATTGACTCAGGCACAGAGAAGGCTTAACTCATGTCCTCCCCCTCTCCTGATTTCAGCAGTGCCTTAAGCCACGCAAGACATCCCTTTGAGGCACAGGCACTACAGCTACAAATAAAAAATTAGACCATTTTTAGTTGTAGCCCTGCAAGTCTCCACAGCCAATGCCCTTCAGAGCTCCCCTTTCTGCACCACTTCAGTTTTAAGTGTAACTCACTCCCAGGATTGTGCCTCTCCTCACTGTTAGATCTTCTGTCACAGGGCATCATCCTTCCCTTCCTCCAGTCCGTTGCCAGGTTTGTGTTTGAACCATCCTTCCAGAGATGCTCTGCCACCACTTTTGTCAGTGCAGCATTGCCAGAAGGCCAGCTGCTGCTCCAGGCATTCCAAGGAGTCAGACCAGAACAAAGCTCTATCAGCCTGTAGGATTTGTCTTACCATGCAAGGGCAAGTTCCACTGCTGACACAGAAGCATCTTGTGATTAATGTTTCTCCCTTTACTGTATCAGGTCTGCTTTAAGTTGTAGATGTTAATAGTTGACGCTACCCTTTTACTTATAATCTAAGCCACCTTGAAAATTCTGGGTGGCATTAAGTAACAAAGTATGTGCAATAAAATAAATGGATTGTATATACTAGTAGGATAACATTCTTTCAATGGTTAGAATCTCAAATGAAGCATGAATAAGGAGCAGCATAACACCTTTAGAGGGAAGAAATCTGAACCAGCCAGGCTATGGTGGTTACTTGGCTTTTCAGATGTAAGAAATCAAGAATTTTATTTGTCATAACCTACAGTAGGCTTTGAATGTTTTTCTTCTTCATTGACTAATAGAATAAATCAAAGAAATTCATGGTATCATACACAAATAGAGACACTAACAGTTCAAAATAGAGGGAATACAGCTTAAAGTCTGATTCTCTGAAGTCTTCACCTTTTAAATATATATATATATATATATATATAAGACTGGTATGATTAATTTTGTTACCAGCAAAACATGGACATAATAAGCTACAGAGAAATATGATGCTTATATCTGGGTGTCCATCAAATGCTGTAAGTAGCAATGCTGCAAACTGTGCCCATAAGACCCACTCTTCTGGTGGATTGAGGGTCTTTTGTTAAGCCTTCAAAGTTTCAAAGCATGCTGTTCTGAAGTCCACAGCCTTTTGAATCAATGGTTTGTGAGAATAATTCACCAACACACACAATAGTTCAAACACTGCTATATACCACAGAGTACTGGCTGTATCAATCATAGCCTTAGTGTAGAGGACAATGTGAGTTTAATATAAATTGTTTGCCAAGGAGAACAGTACCTGGAAAGAAGAAAGGTTACATAAAGCTTTTCTTCCAGATCAATGAACACCTTACTTTGGAAGGTTACTGGTACCACCAAGTTGTTCACATGTGCAGGGCTATAAAAATTCCACCACTGGAGTTCAAGAGGTATTAAAAAAGCAACAGGCAAAACCCTAGCCAAAGACGTATTTTATCTTTGTAGACAGAACTTTGTAAACTAAGTTTCACATTTTCCTCAATCAATTTCTGCTCCTGATGGAATACACAGATGATAAACACATCATTCTGTTTAAAAGATGGCTGTCAAATATTCTTACTTTTCTGCAAACATAAATATAGCCTGTGACTTAGCAAATGAGCACCACTTCTTATGTTTTTGTGGCTAATGTTTCCAAGTCTAACCATGACGAAAACCTTGAACAACTAATTCATAATTTATACCTGCTTCATGTATAAGTAATTTGCTAGAACTGTTAACTAGGAACAGTATTTATTTCTCCCTCTAGCTCCATCCTATCCTATTTACAATCTGATAATCTGGTTTAAAATAGTTAGCTTATAGATTTATAAGAGTCATATGTGGTCAAACAAAGAATATACCCTTTAAAATGTATATTTGAAGTATTGTCCCAAAATAATAAGTTATGTTTATTTACCTAAAATCTGTCTCACACATGCAAAGTATCAAGAGTCATTTGAAACTTAAAGATCCATAATAAAGTTCTGAACAAGAAAAATAAAGGTTATGAACATACGCTTACAACCACTCTAATTATCAACAAGGCTTGCTTTATGAAACTCTTGTTTCTCTTCGTTGCTGCTTTAGTTAAATCCACACAGGACCTCAGAAAGGGAAACATCTCAGTTCCTGTACAAAATACAATCTTTTCCCTCGATGGCAAGAGGCAAATCATGATGCATAAGAATTCTTTAATATATTTGCCTTTAGAGTTTATTGACTTTACTTCCACTGGTATTCTACCAGGTAGGAATAACATTTAGTTACCAAACTGAATCCTTGCTGACTTAAAAATCCATCCATTCAACCACATTTTTGAATGAGTTGTATTAATTTAAGCAGCATGAATCTAGCTGGACAGAGAGTACTGGGTAAACTAAGTACATTTTAAAGGTTTTCTTTCTTAAAAGGGTTGGGGGGGCGGGGAAGTCAAGCCTAAAAACATTTACCATAAATCAGGATTCAGTGACTGAAAGGTGGAGCAAACATCCCTCTGGGATAATAAATCAAGTTAGGACTTGAATTTGTATCATCTTAGAACATCTTTCAAATTTATTTATTAGGTAGCTGAATGATTTTATCTTATCCATGTGTAGTCATTTGGTTCTGCCTGTATCAAGCTGTTCCAGACAGCATCTCTCTGAGCAGTAGCCTGAACTGTGTTGGAAAGAGGCTACCATTGATGAATATGGTTTTGATTTTGGAAAAGTGAGCTGTCTGTCTTTATCATGGATTAAGGTATCATTCGAAGGTACAGAATACACTCAGCTCAGAGTGGGCCAAGGTAGTCTCTATCCCCGCCAGCCAGCCAGGCTTTCCATCTGGTTCTCATAATGCTCCCCAGCTACATTTCATCTTGTAAGCTGAAGAGATGATGCTAGATTAAAAGCAGGCCCAGCAGCGATAGGTTTCAGAAGTTGGGGCAGGTATTCTAATTATGTAACACATGTAGTCATTTCTGGTACATAAATTGGCTTCTTACTGGTATGTATTTTATTGGTACCAGTTTCTCCAAGAAGCAGAATGACAACAGCCTGTACCAACCCACAGGGCAAGGAAAACTTCTGCTCATTTTGCTCTTTAGTTCACTTCTATCTTTTAACTAAATACTAGAAAACTAGTAAACAGCAATCTGCTTAAACCCCTGCAGCCATAAAGTTGTCATTCCCCTGGGCAGGAGATGCTACAAGAGGACTTGAGTTTTCTGAACTCATTTCTTGTCACTCCATTTTCAACACTGAAGCCGCCACTTTGCAAGAGTTCACCTTGGTGTAGATCCTCAAGCTCACACAAAGCCTCTCAGAGCTCAGTGGGATTCAAGGGCTGTGAGCTTCCTAACAAGTAGATCCTATTACAGCACTGGGGACAATAGTACCAAAAAAATCTGATTTACAGTTACCATAGGTACTATTTCAAGAGCAGCACACAATCCATGTAGCAAGCATTACACTTGCCTGCTGTGTATCAGTTGAAGTTACTTCCATTGTTTTTGAAATAAAAATAATTAATTTAGGCCCACGTTCAGGAAAGCATTCAAGTATAATTTTAAATAAAATAAGCTAGAAATAGAATAAAATAAATCATCTAAAGTGCACTGAAATATCTGCCATGGAATTTTTCTAAACCCTTTTTAGTAGGTTTCTGACATAGTTAGAGCAGAATTCACGAATATCCTAATGCAAGGAATCACATAGTTTCTCCAGTAAATAAAAGGTAAACAGCCTGAGTTGAGTACTGACAATTTTAAATCATAAGCTCTCCAAAATCAAAACAAAGTCCATTTGCTGAATGTGGTGCAAGTCAGAGGTGAGTGTGCAAGCCATTTCTCTAATGAAACAAGTATCAAATCTTTATGTGTTCTGCAGATAATGTGGCTTATCAAGCAAAACACTGAATTTCTGTTGGATTTGATGTGACACAAGCCATCAGCTAGTGCTTCTGTCATGACAGGGTCTGGCCACAGGAACAGACATATTTGTACCAAGTGCCAGCCCTGGCATATACCCCTGCAGGCCAACCTATTTTAAAGCTATTGATCAGCTCCATGACCTTTTTCTCATCCAGCCCATGAACAGTCAGTGAACTAGCAAACTTTGACACACAGCAGACTTGAAAACTCCCCAGGTTCCCTCCATCTAGTAGGAAGATTATAGCAGATTTATTGGATTTCTCACTCGTACTTCAGCCATTGTGCCAATAAACAGAATGCCTTCATGCTTGGTATGAATTTCTTGGTATGCGTTTCTCTGGGACTGTACTGGAATTCTAAACTTCCACCTGTATGACATGAAAGGAGCATTTCATGGAATTAACTGTTTAGTGGAATTTACCCTATTGGATGCCTTTTTTTTCTTTTTCCACAGGAGGTGAAGACTTCAGGACTGTTGAAAAAGTTCAGCAGGTAACAGCATTATACACAGTCTGTGTGCATTGTATCACTATATTTAAGAACACATTTAGTTACCATTTATTTCTATGGCCTGTTTTCAGCAGCCTGTGTTAATTCTTTCAGAATGATATTAAATCATTCAGCTGCACCCATTGTGTTAGATTCAATATAGAATGGAAAAAAGAACGGATAGGTCAAATGCCACTCTGTCTCTTAGGAATTACATGCTTGCTAGCAGTAAATTATGTTGTATTATAATATAAAAATATTGTCATGAGTTATTTGTGGCTAAACACCAAAACAAAGTAGTATGTGGCAACATTTGATACTCAATTGACTTAAAACTATTTGCTCCAAGGAATTAGTTACTAACCAAAATTATTGCCACTAACTTGTTCTGTAACAGAACTTTTCCTTTGCAGGAAAGAAAATCCAAAGCACTTTATGGGGCCATGGAAAGCCCCATCCTTAGGCTAACACTCAGCTACCTGTTGGGCCATCCCTCTCAGCCTCATTCACTCCACCTATACTGAATAAACCAGGCACTTTGCTTTGAACTTGGTGTTCCCCATCCAGGCTCCAACTCTGCATTGATCTGTTCCTGTGCTCAGCGCCACAAGCCAACTCTGCATACCCAGTATTCCTCATACACTTCAAATTGCTCTCATTACTTTTCATCTCACCCATTTTGTTTCCCCAAGCCCTCTGGAGCCATCCTGACCAGAGTCTCTGGATGCTATCATAATGCAAATAATTTGAGGTGAAAAAGACTGTACTGAAAGTGAAAGAAAGTGGGCTCTTGGAAAGAATATGAACCTTTCTAGAATAAATACATTTCAAATATTATTCAAATAACTTGCTTTCATCTCTCTCTTTATTTCTTTAAAGTTAATTGGAAAGAAAGAAGTCACCAGGACACACATTCCAGGAGTCTCCTTGGTATAAATCAGGCAGCACACACACTGCACACCAGCAACAATGAAATGACCCCTTAAAATACTGCATTTCTTGCCAAGCATAACTTCTTTGAAGACTTTAAACTTCACCACTGGCCAAAATTTGTGAGCTCTGAGTCCTTCTTTTCCTAGTTCAACTTCGGGCACAGTTCAGAGGAAGAAAAAAAGGAATAAAGCAACTCATCTCAGCTGATGGTTTCAGTAGAAAAGGAGGTCCAATAGTTAGAAAAGAGATGCTCTCGGCTTCTAAAAACCCAAGTTCTCCTTCAGGACCAAAACTGTCAGACTCCTGTTATTAGTAATTTGGGCACATCTCTTTCCCAGCATGTCTGTGGAAACCACTCACACTTTCTGTGTTTGGCTGATTCACTTCCAGACAAGATCCAGCCCTGGGGTCCTCACCAAGCCAGAGTATGAACTAAAGGACGGGGAAGCAATGCCAGAACTGGCTCATGATGGATCCCATTTGGGCTGTACTGCAACACATCAACACACAGAAATCAGAATCATGGAACTTAAACAGTTTAATGCAATAATTAATGAAAGGCAAATACCACAGAGTCTTATTCCTTCCACTCCTCAAGTTTACAACTTTGTTACTGTGACTCCTGAACACTTGATAGATTGGATACTAATGGGCCACAGGAAACCAAAACAGATGACTAACATTAGCCAGTATGTAGAAGCACCAGGAAAAGCAAAAACAGGCTGCTTTTCACTCCTCCCATGTTATCCAGCTATTCAGAATAAGCACAAACACTGAGAAAATTATTCATAATTTGCACTTAAATAGAATCTTCTATTAGTGGGCTTCACAGCAGTTTATGACTGTTAAGTACTTGGTGCTAATGGGATAAGTGTCTGACACTCATCTGCAGAGAAAAATGCATGAAAGGAGACAGTCAAACTGCACAAATGTATTGCACACACCACTGTAGGTGTCATGGAAAATGTGGGAAACATTTAGAAGGGAAAGTGAAAATACCTGAAATATAAAATCCTTTTTGTATTAAGACTTCAGAAAATAGTTCTTTCCAAATGTTTTTCCTTCCACTGTCTTCTGCTGGGGAAAAATTATTCCTCTCCACAATCGTCTTCTTCAAAAGAAAAACTTGCGTCCAGTTCCAACAAAACAGTTCAGTGTTGTGAAACTCATCTCCACTTCTTCGAGGAGAGAAAATTCCAACTGTTTTTCTATCTTTTCTGTTCACAGAATGCAAGTTGCTTTGGGCAGTTATTAGCAAAATAACTGCACAAAATTAAACACTTAAACATCAAAATAGGTCAAACAACCCTGTCACTCTCCCCACATCCTGCACACTGAACCCTCACAAGTGCAAAAGTGTCACTGGACATTAACAACTCTCTTGGTGAGTTTTTCTCTTCGCATCTGCGTCTCCATTTAGAAAAAATAACATAAAATCACCACTGCACCAAACAACCAAAATAGATTTGCACATAAAGTAAGGTTCACAACAGATCTGTACTGGGACAGTTATACGGGATGCGCACCAAAGGAATTGAATTAAAGCTTAATACTGAGCGCCTGTCTTGTCAAGCTTCCAGCAGATACCCTTTCACATCGGCCTCCCATCCCAGTTCACAAAATAAGCTGCTGCCATCTTATGGAAGAGACCTTGAAAAGCACTTGGTCCAAAACCAGTTCTGATCTTCCTGCCTTCCTGCATTACTTCACATCCCTTGGTTTACTCTGTAATAAATAACTTTTTTAAAAGAATTTCCTTGTCTTGCAAAAGTCTACCTGTTGTGGAGAGCTAACCTTTGTGGAATTTACTTTTTCACCTACGATTTTATAGCAATTTTCAGAGCATCCAGGAAGTCAGACAGAGGGAGTAGCATCTGAGAAAGGGAACAAACCAGCCAGGCTGTTAATCCTGACACTGCCTCAGACAGAGGTTTCTTGTACAATACAACAAAAGCCAGCTGGAGCCATTCAGCCACTATGGGATAAAGTCATCATTTTTGCCCAGTTTTAAGGCAGTTATTCAGTGTGCTCCATCTCTGGCCTTCTCTATGTAGCAGCTTGAATCAGTTTAAATAAAGGTGTGATTTTTAATATGCTAAAATAGATGAAAATATGTCATCTTAAGCCTGAAGTCAGCACATGCACAAAGGTTCAGTTTTTCCATCTGTATTGCAAAAATAGGTGCACTTGCAGAACATCAGGGAGTTTTGCTGAGATATTTTGCTTTAGTTCTGTAAGGGAAATCCTTCCACAAGTTTCTGTATTATGCTTGCTAGAAAAGTGAGATTTCAGATAAGGACTGCCTGAAAAAGGAGAACGATCAGCAAGGCCAAGAGACTGCATTTGTGAGAACAGGACTCCTGAAAGTTCACAGCTCTTGTCAAGACCTAGGGCACAATACTCAACTTGAACACCTAAATCATTGGATTTCAAAAATCATAAACATTTTTGGAAGGAGTATGATCTGCACAAGAGAAGCCAAGTGTCCTGTGAGTCCCCCCCCCAGCAGCTAACACTGACACTCTACCAGCAAGCCTGAGCTCCCCAGCCCTCTGGGGCTCTCACCAAGAGGTGAAATACAATCACTGGTCAAACACTTCCTTTTATCTGACCTGACCTCTACTTTTTCCTCCTCCCTATGACAGAATTTTCAAACCACTAGGAACTAGAGGGAACATTAAAAAATTCCTACTAGGAATGAACAGCTACAATGCATTAAACCTGCATTTTTAAGCTATACGAGTTAGATTAAGGTAACTTGCACCCAAGTATCCTACAACAGTTAACTGAGATGATGTCTGGTCATTTGATAGCTCTGTCTAATAATTGAACTCCACTGAAATTCCACAACATAGAGGAGTTATGGTCCTGTATCCATATTCAAAAAGGGAAGTATAAGATCTGGAACTATAAAGCACTAATTCCAGACAATGCAGTAGAAAGATGATACAGTGTGCCATTAATAAAGAATAAAAACATAATTTAATCACTGTGCTGATAAGAAACATGAATGGGAAAGCAGAAACATGCCAGTGACTGAAAGGACTTCTAAAGGCTTTTATAGTCTCAAGAGTTGAGTCTTTAAATGAGATTGGCCAGAAGATAGAATAGCTGGCAGAATCAAACACTTTTAAACACCATTCATTGGAAATGGGCATCGTGAGAAAAATCTGCCTTCCTTCTTTGGGGCAAACACAAAGTAAGGGGAGGGAGAAATGGTGCAGTTTTTAGGAGCTTGGCATATCAGACAGTGTAAAGAAAAAGTCTGCACTACATTGTATCCATAAGCACCATGGTCCACAAATTTAGCTGACATTGCTCACCATATAAACATCAATGAGGAACCTCGGACACTAGCACAGTTCTGTAAGATGAGTCCATTGAAAGCACATGTACATCCAGCACATGCTCTCTAGATCATTCTTTGCAAGAGCAAAACTGTAACTGAAATCTGCTTTAATCCAGAGAAAGCATTCCCAAGCCAATAGTACTAGAACAACAGTGCACAGCCAGCTCTGGGTGCAAACTGCTCCTGGGTCAGCCCATAATCCCTGTTTCCTCATATGTCCAGTGCACCTAAATGAAGTTTATATAGAGCAACAGTGAGCTGTAACAGGGAAGCTCCAACCACTGAGCTAGGGGGAAAGAGCTGGTTGCAATCAGGACGCTAAGTGGGAACTCAAGTATGTTAGTTCAA
Organism: Xenops minutus; assembly: GCA_035221455.1. Classification (NCBI taxonomy): domain Eukaryota; kingdom Metazoa; phylum Chordata; class Aves; order Passeriformes; family Furnariidae; genus Xenops; species Xenops minutus. The sequence continues at coordinate 15,383,056 of JAWWEE010000074.1, forward strand.
ACTGCAGGTTTCCATGTCCTTGTGAGTTTTTACACAAATAATTTGTGCCTGAATACTCAAAGGGAGTTTGCCACCTAAATGCTTCTACAGCAATCAAGACCCATCTTGCTGTGGCTCTGCAAGCCTATCTCCACACAGTGCAGAGGGCTAATGAGCGTGGAGAGCTCACAAGCTAGGGCAGCTGGCAGCTGCAGGTGCACAAGACAAATATACTGTCTTCTTTCTCATATCAGCTTGGGAAGTCTCATTTAGCAGCATTTCTCAGTTATGTCTGAAAAGATCTTATTATAATGTTCACATTGGCCTTTAAAGAAAAATTCCAGCATTTTCATGGCCCCTTATTAACTGAGAGATATAAAATTTTAATAAGGAGAGAGACTGTGGTTTCAAGGGTCCACTTAGTCTCTAATCAGAGCATAAAATACTTTTTTTTTACATATTATATATCAGATATGAAAAACAGCTTCATTTAAAATGGTCTTTCCATAATGCCCAGTGTTTTCTTTGGCAAATTTGGAGAGCTGGGTTTGGGGATAAAAGTAAATTGCACCATAAGATGAAAACGGGATTAGGAGATTTGACAAGGCTTCATAAAAATCAGTTGCATACAGGCAAAGGGGGACTTTTTCAATATGTCATTTAAAAGATAAAAGCTCTGGAGGAAAGAGTTCCGCTCGGTGGCAAACTCATCTAATCTCTGCAAAGCCTACTGTAGGGATTGCAAGGTAGGCAGGAGTTACTGAGCATAAGAACACACACAAACTCTCACATCTTAAAGTTGTTTTACACATGATTAGGTATAATTTTTCATACAATGCACACATGCACTTGAGCAATGGCATAGTCTGGAAGAAGGACCTCTATGTCTCTTTGACTGGCAAGCAGTTTGGGGGTAAAGGAAGCAGAAAAGGAGCAGATTCTCTCTAACATTCACAGGCATACATTTTCATTTCTGAATGTGCTTCCACCTCCAATCTGCTCCCTCACTTCCCCATATTTGTTATGCTGTAAAATATTTACAGATCAAGGGGGATGATTTGCAATGATTTCTACTATTTGCAAGGATGGACACAGAAGACTTTTCCTGCTCTACAGACATAGGTTAAGCTGCAGAGCACTTCTTTTGCAGCCCCTCTAGCATAACTGATAGCTCTGGCAGAGTAGGATGGATTTCTGTCTCTTCTGTAGAAGACAGCACTCCCCTTCAACATGGTACACATTTTTAGAGCATTCAGTGAGCAGCAAAACATTCAGAAGGTCCATAACCCCTTGCTAGCAGATAGCAACTACTTTATTCAATAGATCTCCTGTTAGAGATACCAAAGTAATCCATCTTGCAATGAATACAGTGAGTACTTGCATGCAATTACAAAATATCATGGGATTCTTTAGGACCAGCTGCCCTTAAACTATGTTGCTGTCTCAGCACCATGTAATTTCTTCCCCTCACATTTTCAGCCATGCCTGTAAGACTAAACACCCCTAAATATTTCAAATCTAATCTTTTATTACTAAATTAACATTAGACCGAGAATTTTCCACTAAGTGTAGGAAAACCACACCAATGTTAATCACTTGCATGTGGTCACTAACATTTTAATAACAGCCACTCAAAGACTTCAAGTGCACCAAATGCACTGCCAGGGCTAAACACGGCAGGAAAGCACACTGGAGTCAGCAAGTGCAGGCCTGGATCAAGACAGAAGCATAAACATGTAACAAATGACAAAACATGAATTTAAATAACTGAACTGAAACATTACTGTGTGATTTACTTAGAGGGAGAAAAAACACTCAAACACCATGTGCCAGAAAAATTAGAGGGTCTTCAGCATTTGCTTTTCCTTAACATGCTTTCACACACTTCCAAGTCCACTGACTTGATTCCTTCCTGCTGTGCTGCAGCAGGGCACAACGGGCTGATCATCCCCAGGGATTTTCTGCAGCTCAGGAGTGGCTACTAACAATAACACAGCTCTTTAAGACTCACCTAGAAGAGAAAACGTCAAGGAGACATTCTGAAATTTGTGAGCTACCAGAGGGTCATTAAAGTAAAATTTCATGTTGTAGTGAACAAAAAACCCCTTAGAGGTGTTTTCCTGTATAATAAAAGAGACACAGCTGCTAAGCTGCTGTCCTCACAGCCACATGAAGAAATAAGTCTATTACTAGGTTTAAGCTTTGGGATCTGGTTCACTTCTACAGACTATGACACATTAACAGAAGAAGTGCAGGCTCAGAGAGCCTCTTGCTACCTCTTGTATATATATTACCCAAAAAGAAAAAAAAAAAAAAAGAATAGGCATCACTTGGCAACAAGCAAATATCTTGTTCAGTAGGAAATGCAACTTCTTCATTATCTTACATCATAAATGAAACTATCTTCAGCTCAGCTCCATTGGGCATGTAGGCATCACCTGGTAACCACAGGTTTCAGTAAAAGCCCTAGCTAAGGGAACACACACTCATTACAGCAAAGGAAATAAGGCTAAACAGAAGGGCAAGCTTTCCATTATTAGGGTTCCAAAAACAGTAGAAGAGGTTGCTTGTGGAGGCAGTAAAATCCTCATTGCTTTATTTCTTGTAAGAATATTTTAAATACATGACTGTTTTGAGCATATTTGATCCTTTCTTAGGGTAGAGAGAACTACTACTGTGGTCCTTTAGTCCTTTCTTGCTCTGTTTTTCAAGACTAAATCTGCAAATAAAAATGTGTTCAGACTTCAAGCTAGTATGATAAAACATTACAATCTGTACATTGTCAATTAACTTTGACTTCCCTGGAGGGCACAGCAAATGCATTTCAATGCTTTATTGCTTCTGACTACTCCTGTGAAATATATAGCAAATAATTGCCCCTGTGTTAAGAAGACTGCTACTCAGATTTTGAATGTAAGAGAAAGGAAGCATATCCTTGCAGACCTTCAGGTAGCATTGTTGTCTATCTGTGACATACAGAGGAAACTTCACTGCACTTTTTTCCATTGCTGCTGCCTCATACAGCTTGCCTCTCCTCTCTAGACAAAAGCAAATTACAATATCAACAAATAGCCTTTTCTTACAGTTTAAAGGGAGAAGGGAAGCAGGTAGGATATTCCCAGTTCACCTGGTGGCTTAGTCCATAGAAATGTGTTAGCCAGTCCATTATATTTCACCACATTTGCCTGTGAAACAACAGAAGTTTCCTTCATTCCATTTGTCAGCTAGCACACAATCCCAGGAGAAAGAAATAATATGGCAGGAATGTGCTCCTGCTCCCAGAGCAGGAACAGACAATCAAACATCACAACTGCAGCAGGTCCATGTCCAAATACACTCTCTGCAGCACCAAACCAGAGAAGAGCCAGGAAGCAGCCTTCTTCCTGAAGGGGCACAGTCAGCTACAAGACCTGCATTGCCTCAGCTAGACTGCTGACATACCTGACCTGTAACACAGCAGCTGCGCCACAGGAACAGTCCATTGATGCCTTCCACACCCTTACTCATTTACCATCCTTCTACATGGACTGCTACACGTGTAGGGAGAGGCACAGGCACTCAGATCTGACACAAAAGTGTACTGTTACATCTTCCCCTTCATATCAAGAAACAGTAAAATGCTGCAATAGCAGTGTTATTGCAGCCATTTCACAGACCTGAAAAAGGATTTTTGTGTCTTAACACTTTCCCAACTACAGCTGCTAGTTTGGTAAGTCTTCTTGCTCCCTCTCCTACAAGCCTTGAACACTGCAAGTTACAGAAAAGCCTGTATGAGTGATGGCTGCAGAACTGAAAACCAAGAATTCGTTAATTCAAACATTCTTGACAAAGCTTGAATGCCGCCAGTGCTCCAACAGATTGTGCTGGAAGCTGAGAGACCATTATTAACACCCCACTAGAAAGCTTAAGGTCCTGCACCAAGCGAGTATGAAACTTAAAATAAAAATGCAAGTTTCACCACGAAATCTTCCATGTTTGTTAAGACCTGTCCAAGAGCTCTCTCACCTGTAATCCACAGTTCCCAGCATGTGACCCCAAGCCCTCTCGTCCTGAGTGAGGTAAGTGGTGAGAAACAGCTCCTACAACTCAAAAAAATCTCCCCATGGGAGACATCAGCATTTCTTCCCCTGTATTCTGACACAGTAACACATCAGGTTTGCTGCAGCAGTGTCTGCAGTACCGATCTGTCCCTGTTCAGCACATACAGCAGTTATCAAACACAATCAGGAATTCGGCTCCCCTGAGAAGGGATGTGTATCAGTCTCTGTGGCGCAATCGGATAGCGCGTTCGGCTGTTAACTGAAAGGTTGGTGGTTCGAGCCCACCCAGGGACGGATGAGCTCCCTTTTAAAGGCCAACAGAACCTCACACAGCCCAACAAGGGGAAGTGCCAAGTCCTGCCCCTGGGAAGGAACAACCATAGGCACGAGTATGTGCTGGGGCCACCCCACTTGGCAGAAATGGACCTGGAGGGTTCTGGCAGACACTGAGTGAACGCAAGCCAGGACAGTGCCCTTGTGAGAGGGCACATTGCCAGCAGGGTAAGGCTGGCAGTCTTTGCCCACTCCTCAGCACTGGTGAGGCCACAGCTCAAGTGCTGCATCCAATCCTGGGCTCCCCAGTACAAGAGAGACATGGACATAGTGGAGAGGGCCCAAGGAACAGCCACAAAGATGAAGGGTCTTGGACACTGCGACTGTTCAATTTGGAAAATGCTCACAGGGGATATTATTAATGTACATAAATACCTAAGGGGAGGGGACAAAGTGGGCAGAGCCAGGCTTTTTCCAGTGGTGCTCAATAGCAGGACCAGAGGCAACGGGCACAAACCGGAACAGAGAAGGTTCCAGCTGAGGTTTAGGAAATACTTTTTCACTGTCAGGGTGACTGAGCACTGGCACTCATTGCCCAGGGAGGTGGTGGACTCTCTTCTCCCACCTTGATGACACTCAGAAGCTGCCTGGACATGGTCCTGAGTAAGGTAGCCCTGCCTGAGCAGGGGCATTGGATCAGATGACCAGCAGAGCCCCTGTCCAACCTCCACCCCTCTGTGTTGGGCATTCTGATCAGGAAAAAACAGAAGTCAAATCACATCTAGGCAAATGGGATCACTGATCTCTGGCATCCCGAGTAGCCAATCCATCTAGAACTTCAACTTTGATTTCATTCCAAGCTCAGACATTATCTGTATATATATAAGGCTCTTCACAGAATATTCTGAGTGGAAAGGGCCCAATCAGGATCATCAAAGTCCAGCTCCTGGCCCTGCACAGGACAACCCCAAAGGTCACACCATGTGTCTGAAAGCATTGTCCAAATGGTTCTTGAATTCTGTCAGGCTTGGTGCTGTGAGCACTGCCCTGGGGAGCCTGTACAGTGCCCAACCAACCCCTGGGTGAAGAACCTTTTTCTAATATCCAACCTAAACTTCCCCTGACAACTTCAGGCCACTCCCTCAGATTCCCACCATCTTGCTTCCATAAGCATCCTTACTTCTGTCCTCTTGGATACCACCTGCCCCACAGGCTTTGTATCTTTCTCACACATACCCTGAATTAAAACAATTACGTTTAAAGTTGAAATTCAGAGATTATATATAATCTCTAACCAATATAAAATACTTACACATTTATACATTATGTATTTTATTTAAGTATATTAATCAAGTATGGTCTATAGTTATATTATATATGCTTACTATACTGTGCATTATAATAATTCTATTTTATATTTTGTGTATAAAACATTCTACGTATTATCAAAACTGCCTTCACAGTTTAGGGGGCTGCTACTGCTCTTCCCTGAACTTCAGTTTACAGCTTTGCTCCTAATCCCAGAGTAGCTAGTTCTGGAGATTCTCATTACTATGCTAAAGAACAAGTTCATGCTGTCAAGAACATCTGGACAGCCACATTCCTCAGAAAGTCCAGCCTGACAAGCATTAAGAATTGGGAACCAAAAACTCCTGTCAAAAGGATCCAAGCAGACTATTCCCAGAAGCAAGTAAATCCAGAGCTGATGATACACAGAAAACACTAGAAGAGTTTTCGTCCAATCAGGATTTGACACTTCTATTTCAAGTTTTCGTCTGCGTTTTGGGTGGGGATTTTGGGGATTTTTTTGGTTGTTTTTTTCTGGGGGGTTTGTTTTTTTCAGCATCTAACAGATGGCTAGAGCCCAGGAGTTCTAGAATTTGACTGGAAATTTTGCTGTCATTGTATACAAAATGTGCATAGATGTTACAGAAACCAGGAGCATGAGGAAAAAAATAGTTAATCACCATGACCATTTTTACTCTGACAGAAGTGACCAGACACAAGGATAAAGACAAAACTTCTTACTCTTGGATTAGAATGAATCACAGAACACAAGCCTGTAGTAGTTTGGAAACACACCTTCGCGGTTCTTTGCCCATATAACCCTTCATAAATTTTTAAGGTGCCACAGGTACTCACGAACAAAGGATGTGGAAACCTTACAAAACTTTGAAGTTTTAACAAAGAGGTTCTCTCTTTTTTCCCCAAAAAAGCTAATTCTGTTGGAAAGTGATGAGGAAAAACCTTTTATTTTGTCCTTGGAGGCTAAAGTAGCTCTGAAAACTATGCCATGATTTGTCTGGCAACATGAAGAAGCCCTGCTCATTCCAATGTTGCTTACTGACACCTTCATGAAGGACAGCAAGACACAAACCTACCATGGGAACTTCGGACAATATGGCACGTGTGGACTGGATGCAGCATTGTGAATGTTCGCATCAATTCTCCAATAGAAGGGTTGCTGTAGTTCATTATGTATCAGGTTACTGGCAAAAGAAACTGGATATGAATCATACATATCACTCTGGTACTCAATGGCAGCAAGGCCACCACTGTACCCTTACGTTCTGCCATGGCTGATGAGACAGCCATTGTTATTGTCTGGGGGACTCACTGAACTGACATTTTCATTTAGTTAGACTTTGAGCCAGCTGTTGATTTCATTATTGCAGTAGAACAGGAAAAATGATGCTGTAGTTTGGATAAAAGCTGCACTAGCAATAAAAGAACCCCACACCTTGAAATCTCCACCAGAAGTCTGTCCCACCTCCCTTTTTAAAACAGCAGCAGCAGAAATACAAGACAAAACCCTAACATTTGGTAGTATTTTCAAGTGTAAGTTTAAGAGGATTCAAGTGTTGTGCCATATTCTTCCAGGCTAGTGTAAAGCCTACAGAAAACATCTGCCAGCCATGAGTACTAACCTGCCTATCAGCACTATTGACTAAACAAACTGGAAGCAACTTCAGTTTTAACAGCCTTTCATAATCATGTAAGATATCTTATTTACCTCATTGTGGTTTAATGCTTTGTACAATGGAAATGGACACATTCTCATTACTTGATGAAGAGCAAACAGCTATCTCCATTACCCCTCAGTTACCTACTGAGGTAGGCTGAGGGATCTCTTGTGCATACTTCCCTGACTGCAATACTCACTATTCCACAAAGACAGAGGCCTACAGCAGTTCTGATCAGAGGTTTTATGATACAGCTTGTAATAGTTTCAGATACGCTTGCATTACAACTACAACAGTGGAAGGGCACTCAGAGATAATCTGATCTACAAAGGGAAAAACAATTTGGAGAGCATGGGAAGAGACTTATTTGAAAGATGGCAGCTCCATTCCCCACCTTCCACCAAAAAAGAAAAAAAAAAAAGGAAGGATAAAAAAAATGTAGCAGAATAAGAATAACCACTGATAAATTTGCTGTAATAAATATTGGAAGCACAGAAACCCAGCCCTCCAGTGCACATCTTCTTGACATAAGCAATGATGAAAGGAAAAACCACTCCTCAGGGACATAACCAAACATGCTTAAAAGATGAAGACAGAGAAGCTAGTTGCAAGTCAATAAGAAAACATCTGCTTGACAAAAACGTATGTCTAACTGCTCTCGGTCTCACCAAATACACTATTTCAGAATACTCCTCTCCCCAGAAATATTTTGCAATGAAATAAGGAGTAAATGACTTAATTCTTTTGCAGAACAATAGCCACTATTCAGAGTGGCCTGCTGTTCCCTCTCTCTGACAAAAGCTGTCAGATCTATCAAAGACAGAAAAAAAGATCAATTCAGGTCCTATGATAAATGGGCCTTTTGTGAGAAACTGAAAGTTGAGTCTCTTCTCAACATAGGGATGCACCCAGACTAGGGGTGAAACAAATATGGAAATAAATTAGTCATCTGCCACCATTACATTACTTGCCAACTATTGCTGACAAAATAAATTTGTTCAGAGTTTGAATGTTCCTACAACTTTCCTCTGCTAACCTACATAACCCAAAATCCTACGACCTCAGTGCTAACCAACAAGATTTACTCAGTCCATATATTCTACATGAAACTGTAACGCAAATCTAACAATTTGATTCAATATTTATGTCTATTTAATATTAATTACATTTACATATTTAAATTATCCTACTACATTAACAATACTAGATACAATATTTGATAAAAACAGTTAGCATGGTTAAGTCTTCAAATTTTGGTACTGTTTTCTATCAAGTATAAAACAGAATAGAAAACAAAGTTTCCATGTGAAGAATAAAGCCTATTGTAACAGAAGCAGCCAAGACCTGTTGCAAAACACAAATCTTGTATGCTGACATTTAGACAAAACCTTGCAATAATAAAAGGTACCGTCATTCACTATATTTATAAGAAATTGTTTAATAGTTCATTTATCAAATGCACTATAGTGACTATTTTAAAAAAAAACAAACCCCCACACAACACAGCATCCTTGCCTTGTCCTACAGAAATAATTTGTAGGTAAGAAGTGACTGAACTACATGTGCTAGAATATACACAACTGCAACAGGAAGAGGTTAAAAAAGTTGAATACTGTGGAAAAAAATTTATTAAGTCTATACAAGTCTTCTGAAACAAACCATTGGCTTTGATACAGTAAATTCAAGTGAATACTCATTGCAATAGTAATTTTTCATACAGAGATCAAGAAGCCCTGTAGCTTCCCATTTAGTGTCTTGTGACAGGAAGTTTTATTTCTGAAAAAGTAGCTGCACAAAGCAGACGTGATAGAGATCTCACAGCCACAGTGAGCTACAGCTGAGATAAACTTATATTACAAACATTTCAGAAATTAGGAATCCATATTGAAGTGTGGCAAATTGATTCACAATGAAAGAACAAAGACATCACTCAGACCCCTTGCCAATAATGAAGACTTTTTGCAGCGAGTCTAGAGCAGAATGCATCATAAAAAACTAGAGTGCAAGAGTACCACAAATTTAGTATATAAATATCACAGGATTAAAACTCCAGTTAAGCCATCAACTGAAGTGATGATTAAAAGAAAAACATGGCGTTCCCCAGCTTTGCAAAGGAAGCTTTCAAAGCATTTCTTCAAGAAGGTGCTGATACCAACTATGGCCTGTGCCAATTTGTATTTTAGACAGCTCTGCTGAAAGAAAAAAGTTCAGCAGATTTGCCTAAGAACTGTATAATCCTGCTGGTTTTAATACCATAAAAAAGCATTTACTAGAAGAAATGAAATGTAACATATATAGCTCACACTGTTTGCAAGATCTGTGCACACTATATAGTTCTATAATTTCAACAGAATTTAAAAATAAGACAAAGAGCAGACAATGCAGTAATGTGTTTGTTAGATGAATTTGTTTAGAATAGTTACACAATTAATGTATACAGTTGTAAAATTTTTAGTGCATTTGTTCTTGCACATTATTTATGCTACTTATAAAAACCTGAAGATTGCAAATTGGGCATGCTTACCATAACATTTTCATACTGGGAAAGCTGCAGAACATTTTTCCTACAAGTGTTCACTGCCATGATACAAAACAAATATGTGCAAACTGCAAGGTCCCTAAAAATAGCATTTAATGACTTCATGTACAGAAAGATGTCACTATCTGTTTAAATATGCAAAGAATAAGCTTCCCGAAGTTTATAACATAGAACAATATCCACCACATGCTCCTCCTCCTCCATATCCTTCTTCCTTGTTTGATAACTTTACACCTCTGTTTTGGCTTTCACTCTCCCACAGTCCAGGAGTCTGAATGATTTTTTCAACAAGCTCTTCAAAGGCACACTGTACACCATCGCATGTTTTTGCACTTGCCTCTGGAAGGAGGACATAAGAAGTCAAGTGTTAGCATAACTTCTAGTACCTTGTTTAGTGTTTCTCTTTCAGTTAAGTCTCAATCTACAACCTACACTTACAACATTCTGAAATAAATTCTATAAAAATGTAACAATGCTAAAATTAGCAGTTTTGCAGATTTACGTCATCACATCAGGCAGCACTTAGCCGATAAAAAATAATACGGGATCTCATTTCTCTTGCAGTTAGCAGAATTCTACATAAACTCACTGAGGAGCCTTTCTGGACCAAGCCCAAGAAATCTGCTCACAGGTAATATTATGAGAGCAACAGACACGATCAGAAATCATTCTGTAACATTTGCCCTGTTCATCTACACAGCCTTGCAGACACTTAATATATGTACCACACACACATATATATATAGTTATAGTCTAATTTTCATTTTTCTTTTCATCTTCCATGCACTTAACAGTTTATGCCTTAACTTAGAACTTCTATTTCCACATCTGACACTGTAGCTGAAAAGAAACACAGCAAGGTACTAAACAAAAATGTGCCATTAGTCATAGATGTAGAACGTAAGTCTAACTACAGGACACATCAATGAACTGCTATGCTACTGGAATCATCATATAAAATAATCCCTGCTAATCCTTAAGAGAAACATGCAATAAACATATGCATAGAGTCACTTCATCACCCATTTTTTAATTTATCATTACAAGGCTTTGCCTACAAGACCCATTTCATTTTGCAGCAAGATGAGACCAACATACTTGCTCCAGCCATAATTATGTCATTATTCAATCCTACTCACCATTTGTAAGTTAATGACATACCTACCTATTTTTACATCCCAGTTCTAATATAGATTTCTGTCAGGTAGCAGCTATTTCTGAAGGCTGGCTACTAGTACCAGTTTCCCCTCTTTCATTTTGCTTCTGTTATTATTCAGCAAGTTGTGTGGGAAAAGAAATCAGACAAAACCTCAAAACCCAACACAGGTTTCCACCAGGCTATGGCAGAGCCTGTATTCTGTCCTTAATCCTTACCAGTTAGAATAGGTATCTGAACATATTCAAGGACAATTTTAAAAAACAGGAATACCTATTATCTTTGTACCTACAGCAGCTGAGAAACATCATTAACTGTACCATATGTAAATACTACAGAAGTGGTATTTTTCATTATGTAAAAAAAATCAAGTAAGATCTCTGCAAATACCTATAACATACCTATGAACAACATGGAATGTTTTCTTGCAAATTTGAGGCCTTCATTTCTGTCAACTTCACGGTTTTCCTATAAGACAACATAGCATTAAAATGCATTATTAACAAAATACACTCACAGATTACTAACTGCAGTTGAATTTGGTTTACCTTATCAATCTTGTTTCCAACTAGCATTTTCACTATGTCATTCCTTGTGCAGTACGTTTCCAATTCATTTAACCAGTTATCCAGCTTCACAAAAGTATCTCTTCTTGTGACATCATAAACTGAAAAATATTAGCCATATTATTTCCACAATATTTTTCCAAGAATTACAGCTTACATTACAAAAGGAGCAAAAACTATGGATTTTTGAATTAGAAAATCGAAGGAATCCCAAGGATTCCAATTTACCTTCTATACCAATAACAGGAAAAACAGGTTGGACATCCACCAGCTCAAATCACTGATGCAGAACAACTCTACTGTTCAGTCAACTACTGATCTCAGACTAATTAATGTTGAGACATCCTATCTTACAGGCTATACTCATTCTCTAAAGAATTCTGGCCTTGTAGACCCCAATGTAGGATCCTTACTTACATCATCACACCACAGTTACGCAAAGAGGATAGCATGATCTCCAGCACAAAGTTAATTAGTGATAATTAAGACTTGTTTTAACACCACTGCTAAGCTACTGATTTAGCTAAAAAAGTAAACAGATCAGCAAGTCCTCACAAATACCAGTGAACTGCTGAGTTTTCAGAATTGTACTGTTTTAAATGATGTAGTATTTGTGTGAAATATAAGTAGTAAGACATGCTAAAGGCAGACAAAAAAAAGCAGACCTCAATCTAAAATCCACTACCCAGTAACTATCTAATAGCTAGCATTTCAAACTATGAAGGTTTTTTTTCCTTCATTTTCACATCCAATGTGCAGACAGGCATAAACAGTTTGTTTCAATCAAATCTGTAACCTGGCTTGCATTTTTAGGAAGCCACGTAACAAAGAAATAGTCAGGAGGTATTTCATAAAATGGAAGAGCAAATCTCAACAGCAGAATCTTTTGGCTCCCAAACAGTACTTGGTAACTTTCACAGCTTTCAACAGTAAGTGGTAATTTCAGTACCAGCAACTAAGTGACTTGACAAGACATGCCTTGACAGGAAGACAATGCAACTCAGACTTGAGAAAAGGTACATATAAAACAAAACCTACCAGGTAGACACATGACAGAGGTTAATAAAGTCAAGCAGTTTAACTGGACACAATATCTTATACCAACATTCTCTCAAGTCAGATGCAACTTCAAAAAAATTAAACTTCCCTGCCCTTACTTTAGTCAGCTCCTCACTTCTAGCACTAGGGAAGCAAAACTTCAGAGCTCAGTCCCTACATAACAGGTTTCCATATACAAAGAGAAAGCAAATGAGACTTCATTGTGAAGCTGCAACAATGGGTTTTGCCTGGGTTTCTCAAAGGCAAAAATTGGTGTTTTCTATATGCCCAGCTAGTCTTTTCTAAGTGATTCTGACTGTGTAACATCCCATCAGTAGGGAGACAACAAAAAATCCCAGCCAGACTCCACACTGTTTATATTAATTACATCAGGAAAAAGGACAAGAAGAAAAGGAGAAAGCTGGATGCATACAAAGAGAAGCCTTTTTATTTTTTAAACACTGGACTTGGTAAACACAAGCAAAAATAATAAGTAACAAATAAAAGACAAATTCCAGATAGCACAGGGACCACAGCTCCAAGCTATCCTTTCAGATAGCAGTAGTTTTCAGTCTCATGCAAAAATCAAGAGATTTTCAAGTTACTCAGATGGACTACATGAAAAAGAGGTCAGACATCAAGATCCTTTAATATGTGTTGCTCAACAGAGATACAACAATTTTTAGTATCAGTTAGATATTATGTAAAGGCTATATGAGTTTGTGTAACTCCAACACATGAAAAACAAACATTCAAAACAGCAAAGCTATACTTACCTAGGATAACACCTTGTGCACCTCTGTAGTAACTGGGCGTCAATGTTCTGAACCGCTCCTGACCTGCAGTATCCTAAAAAGCCGATCACAAATTTCCATTATTCAGAATTTGAGCAGAATCTAGTTTAGCTTTCAGGTATTCTGCTTCTAATGAACACACAAAATAAGATTTACAGTATATTTCACTACCAGATTAGCTGAGTTTATTCCACTCCTCCTGTTTTACCACACATCAGCTTTCTTACATAGTCTGCCCTGGGAAATACCTTTTAATTGTCAGATGGAGGAAATAACTGGACTATATGGCAGTAAGACTGCTATTTCTGCAACACCTCTCTGTTCAGCAGGAAGTACTGCAGCAACCAGCAAGAAAGCAGCATAGCTGCAGTACTTACTAAGATTTTTTAACAAGCATCACACCCATGGCAACAAAACCAGTTCCCTCACTTCAGTCACTTGGTCCAACTAAATTTGATTGAGTGCCAGGGTAAATGCTTTAACACACTATGACAGAACAGAAGCAAAAATAAGTCAGAGGTTTTTCTGGTTTTAACTAAAGTTGAGTTTACAAATTTAAAGAGTCAACCGCTCTGAAAAAAACTCCTAAATATTAGAATGTTGTTTTCTTATTAGAGACTAAGTTATAGTGCACACTTATTGCAGACTTTATACATAGAATATTTAAACAATTTACTCTAGGTCAGAAGTGACATATGAAACACTGTGGATTACCTGACAAAGAACGTGAATAACCAAACTGGACTTCCAACATTCTACAAGCCATTCAGTCAATCCCACACATCTCAAACTGGTTTTGTGTAATGATGAACATTTACAAGCTTTTCTTTTCCAGTTTACTTCAGGATTATTTCTTTATATTTACCAATATGAAAAAACCCCAAATCCTAAGTTAGTCCTATGTAATATTTTCCATCTCATTATCATTCATGATTCTGCTATCAGTCTGGTTTTCCTCCTGTATGTCTTTTTTTCTGTTGTGAGTTATTTTCCTTGTCAAAACCATTTATTTTAGTGATCATTACTATTACAACCAAGACATAAATCCTCTTTGTTAGTTAAGATATGAACCACCCTCAAAGCAACAGTAATATTGCAATACATGTTTCACATTCCACTACTACTTCCCAAGGAAGCAAAAGTCCAGTATCCTGCTTATATGAAAAACAAGGTTTTATTCTTGCTTGCTGCAAGACAACTGGGTCTAAATATTCAAAAGAAGCTTCAACTCACATAAGGGTGGAGGCTGGTTTACATGATGGAGAGTATTTTTAAAAAGCTTGGAAATGCTTTTCTTTCTTTGCTTGCCATAAATTTAGAAATTCTAATTTTAACTACAGTAGAAGTTGAATACTCTAAAGCTCTGAGTACAAACACTGCCTCTCTTTTTCAGATGATCTGCTACAAATAACTCTAACCTTGAGCCTACAAATGTCTTTGTACAAGGGCTATGAAGTTTAGGCTAAACATGGTTTTACAGAGGTAATATTTGAGCATGCAACAGTAATTTTTGACCTATTAATAAACAACCTAATGTTATAGGTGAAATTTAGTAAATAAGTGCACCCTTTTAAAATCTGTCAAGTATAGACAAGAGTGATATAGACAGGGATGTCTGAGATTACCAAGGGCTAACTCTCTAGAATAATTAATTACTCATTAAGAATATCTAGGAATGGCCACATTCAATTTTTTTAAAGTCTGAGTGATTTAATACCATTTAATTTCTTCTCTTCTCTACTCCTATCCCAACCAGACCTGGAACCACTGCTGCAGAAGTTCAAGGCAACAGAACCACCCCATCAGCCAGTTGTTCCACAGTTCATTCCGCCTTTTGAATGGTGCGGTATTAACCTCCCACTTCTCCAAATCACCTTCATATTAATAGAAAAGGATTCTATACAAACTGTACATTATACAAACAATCACTATTCCTAAAGCAAAGCAATATATTAAGAACTTAGGAGAGACTTACCCATATTGCCAGTTTAGCTTTGTTTCCATCAACTGAAATAGTTTTCACCTTGAAGTCCACACCTAGATGAAGGAAAATATTTTAGTTCTTCAAATATGCTACAGCTATTTTTAAAAGACAAAAGAAAAAAAAAATCAAACTCAGAAAACAAGCTGTGTTTTGACATAAGAAGGAAGAGTAAGTTTCATTAGCTATTAATGAACCTTCCTCAAAATGCAACATTTATTGCTGACAGGCTTTTGCAAAAGCCTAAGAGCCTTTGAGCCATTGGCTCAAAATGTTTTAGGGAAGTAGAGCAAATACTACATTTCCTGTATTAAAGCATGTATTTCAGGAGAGATTTTCAACTCTGTAATACAAATGTGTTAGTTTTCTATTAATTACTCTCAAATGTGTTCTCCTTGGGTAATACCATGGCCTTGAAGAACAGTACACTTTAAAAATAATGAAGGAAGCTGCATTCAGGCAGCTATTTGCTCTGTTTCCCTATCTCAAACACTCTGACCAAGCCCCATCAAGCTTGGTAAACCAATACAGGTAGATACTCATCCACTACATGATTGCTATCCTATGAGAAATAACATTACATTAATTTAACAAGTGCCAGATTTTGCAACTGGAATGGGGCAATCCCAGTTGTGCATACAGACTGGGGAATGAGACTGGAGAGCAGTGTCACAGAAAGGGCCCGGAGGGGTCCTGGTGGTTGGCAAGTTGGATATGAATCAGCAGTGCCCTGGAATCCAGAGGGGCCAACTGTGTCCCAGGGGGCATCAGGGAAAGCATCACCAGCCAGTTGAGGGAGGGGATTGCCCCACTCTGCTCTGCACTGGGACGGCCTCACCTTGAACATTGTGTGCAGTTTTGCACACCACAATATAAGAAAGATATTAAGGCATTAGAGTGTCCAAAGGAGGGCCATGAGGATGGTAAAGGGCCTTAAGGAGAAGCCGTATGAGGAGCAGATGAGGGCACTTGTCTGTTCAGCCTGGAGGAGATTGAGGGGAGACCTCATTGCAGTCTACAACTTCCACAGGAGGGGAAGTGGAGGGGCAAGTACTGATCTCTTCAGCCTCGTGACCAGTGACAGGACTCAAGGTAACAGCCTGAAGCTGATTCAGGGGAGGTTTAGGTTGGGTATCAGGAAAAAGTTTTTCACTCAGAGGGTGGTTGGGTACTGGAACAGGCTCCCCAGGAAAATGGTCACAGCACCACACCTGACAGACAGTTCAAGAAGCATTTGGACAATGCTCTCAGACATATGGTGTGACTGTTGGGGTGTCCAGCATAGGGCCAGGAATTGGACCCAATTATAATAATGGGTCCCGGGTCCCTTCCAACTCAGCATATTCTACAATTTCATGATTCTATGAAACATGTCAAATAAGCTTTGGAATATTTCAACATGCAGTACATCTCTTACAGGGATTCCAGCAACATCATGAACTCACCAATACCATTGCTCAGTGACCAAGAAAAAAACCAAACTGACAACTCGGTAATGGTTCTGCTGTTCAGTCATCTAACCTCAACATCTAAAAATTCTTCCACCTTCATGTGTCCTCCCCCTGCAGGAATGAGCAGCCTATTACTTGCTCAAGGACAAGCTGCACAAAACCCAAGCCAAGGAGGACAAGATGTTAGTGACTGTGCAAATTTAAAGGATATAGCAACACACATCAGTTTGAGAGGCTGAGTACAGTTATGATCTATTATGCTGTAATTTAATCCTTAGGTTACTAATAGCAAGTAACTAACTGGAACTACGTTTCAACTATTTTGAAACAACTCACTCTCCACCAGGCAGCAGCTCTGAAGAGAAGCAGCAGTGTGGAAAGCTGATACCTTGATAAGAACAACTTTCAAATGCAACAGCAACCTTTTTGCACTTCAAGTTAAAATGGCAGCCATCAGACCTGCTACCAGAAAAAGAATTTATCTATTCTAATAGAAAATTAGTAGGGCCTCATGATAAGCGTGCTGCACTTATATTCCTAAGGTCATGCAGATTACAAACAAGTGCCAGCAGGTGCCAAAGTATGTTCAACGTGAAGTCACAAAAGGTATACAGGGTGACTAAGAAACTAGAGATAACATGATTTAAACTTTAGTTGCACTAAAGCTTAAAAGATATTTTTTTTTTTTTTAAAGAAAAGATAAATACAATTTGTATTCCACTGTTTCACAGCTTCAGCTCACTAGTGTTTGCTAAGTGTTAAGTGATTTTCAGACAACGTTCTGCTCTGGAAGAAGCCCATACTCTTTATTTCAAACAAAATTTTCCTGAAGTACATAAACTTCTGTAGCAATTGAACAGAACTTTGTTTTGTAGGGACTAAGACTCCTAGTCCCTAGCTTAGCACTAATGCTCAGTGCCATGCACAGGGATGGTAAATTATTCTGCAGTTATATTCACAGAAAAGAACAATTGTTATTTACTTTATTTTAAACACAAGTTTTTGGAACTTTACCTAGTTCATAGCGGACTGCTAAGCAGTAATTTGACACAAATTGATCCTCAAGAACATCCTGTCCTGTCCACTTTTCAGCACTCAGCATAACTTTTAGACTAAGAGAATCTTTCTTCTACTGTAACTGCATAATTCTTCCCCTAAACTGCAAAAATCACCATTGTTCAGTCAGCATGTCCAAGAATTCACATTGCACTCTTGTCCATTAGTCTGGCATCAAAACCTGTAACTGCAGGTACTGGATACTTAACTGCAGGTATTGGATACTTAACAAAGCAAAATATGTCACAGTAGTTTCAAGAAACAAAACTTTTTTCCTTGGGTTAAACTTATTAGGTATATTTGGAAGCCACAGTATCCTTCTCCCATTCAGTAACCAGATTCAGTATCTTTTGCAGTATCGTCTGCTTGCACAGCCCAGCCTTGCTGCTGGCTTAAAATTTAATTTTGCAGGAGCAATGCAAACAAAACAAGAAACTAAAATACCTAATAAATCCTACGTTAAACTGGCAATTGAAAAGCAGAAGTATGAAAATGAACTAATAGCACAAGAAAATATACCCTTTAAAGTGATGAAGGCATTTAAAATATAATTCTAGCAAATCAAAGAGTTCAACACATATAAAAGCCAATGAACAAAAGAAAACTTTTAAATAGTTAGGTTTTTGATTGTCATTCTGCCATAAAAGAGGACAAGTAGAAAAAAATAAAAGGCTCGAGAAAATCTTGTTGAATTGAACAAATAGCATACTTGTGTTCTCTAAATACAGACATGTTTGTGACAGGTGTCAGTTTTGAGCTTGCAAGAGTGATGTTTCTACCCCTGACAGCAGAAAGCTGACACTGCTTTCCACCATGCCTTGGAAGGCATCCAGAACCCAGAGAGCAGTCCTAGAGTGTACTCCTGTGCGTTAACACCTACTGCCTCAGCACTGCACACTAGCAAACTATGGACTTACAGTCTGCAACAATAGCTGTCACTGAGACTGCTCTCACACACAAGCCAGTATGCCATATGCCATGCTGGATTTACAGGGAGTGCAAAATGAGGTAAAGTGCAGTATTTGTGCTATAGCTAAGTGACAAGCTGGACAGCTTAGAGTTGGAGGATTCCAAATGCAAGGAAAGCTAGGAAGTTAAGAGACATCAGATTTGTGCAATACAGCACATCATTTATGAAACAGGGATTGCACTGAACACTTATCTAGAATCTCTCATACAAAGAGCAAGCAAGTAAAGACAAGCATGAGCAGTTTGGACAACAGAAAATACTGGGGTATATACAGTCTGGTAAGATCCATGTGATGAAGTCCAGTGAACAAGCCAGCCTCAAGGAATAGAAGGAGGACAGGTGAGGTGCCAGGATGAATAAAACACTGTTAATCCAACTGAAGCTATTTGCCCAAAGCAGCTTATTCTTCCCAGAATATCACATGATTTTTAAAAAGTTCTGAAGAGAAACCCACACAAAATAATCATTTTGGGTTTCATTTAAACTGCACCCAAGAGGTCTGTGCAATCCAGAAAGATAAGGTACATCTCAACAGGTCATTCCAAGGGACCAATTGTACTGCAGTCAAGACTTTCCCTCAGTATCATGGTTTTGTGTGTAGTTCTCGCTATATGTTAAGGAAAAAAAAATAAGCAAACCAAACACGTAATCACTTTGTATTCTAATCCAAATTAAAAAAATATAGTCCCTTTAACCAGTTCAGTATGTAGATGATATTATCTCTACTGCATTCATTTTGGAAAAGCACCATACTCTTCAGTTTCAACAAGAAAGGCTTAAAAACCTCTTCTGTCCCCAAACCCCCCAAAAAATAGTGTTTAATGAGCACAAAAAGAACTCCAAGTCAAGACTCATAAAGTGTTTTGACATTTCACCATCTTGCAAGTACCTGAATTTGGCATCTAGGATCTGTCTTCATGCAGCACAGAACAGCTACCTCTAAGAGCTCGCTCCAGTTGCTGTATCTATATGAACAACAAATCCTATTCTGAATTTAAAGCTGCTATATTGCTTCTTAGAAACACATTCATCAGAAAAGTGGCAATGCCACTGCAGGAAACAAGAAACCAAATAACAACCCAGATTCTATCTTTTTCAGTTAAGTGGAATAATAAATTAATCTGCTATACCCCATGAGTGCTCCACACACCATGCTGTGGGACTTTCACAGCTGGGGTCACAGTAGCTCTACTACACAATAATATAAACATCAGCTAGAGAGGACAAACGGGGTGATCTAGGCCAGCATTTGCTCAGTCTCTAGAAATTGACTTTTCCTGCCAAATGATCCCATTCATTCCCAATTAATGTATTTGTTTCAGGAATCAAACTCTACGTAAAGTAATGCTCACATTGAGTACTCTTCTTCCTTTTCCACATCAGAAACAGAGCAGGGTAGGACTTGCTAGTAGATTCTACTACTGGCATGGTAGGATCTGCCAGCAGTAAACCTTGAATTGTTGCTATTTAACAACTAATGATTAGATACCACACTTGCTGTTGTGCGTTTTGGCAAACGCAGAGAGGAAGAATTACTTCAGGAAATAATTTCTTAGTTTCTCAAATAGCACACTGATGTCAGTTTTTGACACTGGTAAAGAATATTATGTGCCAACAGCAGAGAGAAAACAAAACAGGTAAACACAAACAAAAAAATCCCAGCAATAAAGATAACCACATGGAGACTGAACTAGTCTATTTGTATCCAAAACATCTTGAAAGCTGAAGTAGTTATTCTGCACTAACTTCCTGGCCCACATAGTTGACTTACCAAGAAAGTAACAGGATCCAAAGTATATACAGTGCCAAAACTATTAGATTAGAATACAAGATTGCCACCTCCATCACCTGATCTATTACATTCCTGTTTACTTCCATGCTATCCTCCCTCATAAACTGAGGTGGGGCTACTTGCACAATTTCATTTTTTTACAAGCAATGGAATGAACAAAAATAGGCCACATTCCTTCCCTTGGCTGCTCAGTGCTTTATATAAAATAGTGCTCTTGTATCTTATTAACATTAGTGAAAAGCTGATTAATCTATTGAATCCTTAATCAATTAGAGCTGTCTTTGTTTACCAACAGCTGAACTCAAAGAAAAAATTTTATGTCAGTGCTTGAATAGAACTCTTCCAGCAGAGAAAGCAAAAAATGCAACTGAAATGCATTGTGTGAAAAAGTATCTCCATTTTTTCATTATTTTCAATACATAATTTTTGAACTATTAAAAACAATACTTGAAATATAATATTTAATTGTATAATATATATTTTACATAATAATACTATATTTGAAATATATATTTTGAGTATCTAATATTCAAAATATTATTCAAATATTTCCATGATTTCCGTTATTACTCTGGTACAGAGTTGCATCACATTCTTAAAAGCTTCATTTTGCTCTTTTGGCAACAAATCTACATACAGGGCATCCTGCATTCTGGACCATTCTCCTTCAGCACAACTGACCTACACTGGTAGGTATCACACCAGCACAGCAATGACACATCACTGCTTTGTTCCCAGCATGCTGCTCTAGATGCTTGGCTCTCTTCCACTTTTCTCAGGAGTCTAGCTGGCAAGGAATTGACTACTAAGAGAAAAAGACACATTGTAATTTCCTCCCTATAGAGGGAAATCAGAAGCCACACAGAGCACAGTACACTCTAGTACTGTCAGAAGTTGCAAGAGTTAACATCCTGTACTAAAGGGTCTTAAGACAGCTACCAAGTACCATAATACATAAAACACAAGGTCTGGACAGCAATTCAAACAACCTGACAGCCATGTTGCACAGATAAACCAGTAGGAGACTTAACAGTAATTCTTCCCTTTCCATTTTAGCCCAAAATGCTGTGAACAGGGAATTGCAGGTAGTTCCACTGGAGCTCTTCCCTGTGACTTCCATTTGCATGGTGATGGGTGTCACTCATCTGCTTTTTTGGCCAAGAATACATTTTTGCATAAAGAGAACAACTACAGGTCAGTACAGTCAATTAATTCCCTACACCAATGAGAACTGCACACTAAAAATGTGTCATCATTCTTGCATTATGTAGAAAAGCAGATGTGTCTGAACTTCAGTACACACTAGGCAAGTCTGAACAAATTACAATTTTCCACTGAAAGTGGTATAAATTTTTCTAAGGTAGCATCATTACATACTTACCAATTGTTGCTGCAAGCTCTGGGTCGAATGTATCATCTGTGAACCGCAGCAGCAGGCTGATAGGGAGGAAAGAAAAACAAGAGATACTATTACTGCAGCATACCCACAGCTTGCTGGAAGCCCACAAATTAGTCTGAGAGGAACGGAAAGATCACACAGCTAAATAAAAACACACCTCATTGTTTTTTGTGGGAGAGAAATTAGGGAAAAACGAAGGGAACACGGAAAGAGTACAGCAGACATGCTCTGCTACCTGAGCCCACAACTCCTCACAGATATGTTACCAAGAATGTCTGTCTGAAAAAAAAGTATCACACAAGCTGTCAAATCAGGTGCCTGAACAGTCACATGATCTGCTTCTCAAAGCACTTTACTTCTATCTTACTCTGTTTTTCTTTTCCCAGAATTCAGCATGAAAGCAGGATTTTTTTTTTTGTTGTGTTTCAATATTGCCTCACAGTATTTCTGTAAGCTTGACAAAGAAATTCCAAGTCAGCTTTTCATCCCAGAAATAACTGCTTGAACTGGGCACACAGGGGAATAGTAAGGACAACAACCACCAGACATAAAGACACAGAAGTCGAAGAGTAGAATTAGCTCACTATTGTTTTACAACTTTGTATCTTTCTGTGTATAAAGACTTCCACATGCACATTTCCCTCTATCCTGATGTTTGCTACCAACAAAGTTCAACTAAGATCCAATGACACATCACACTGTAGCAGTGTAGGGTCCCTTAAAAAAGTGTCCATAATGCCACTCTATTTGTGACAAATGTAAATATTTTTGCAAGAAACAAGGATTCTCAGCATAGTTTCTAAAATCACCAGACTTATGCATCTGTAGCAAGTGCATATTATCATGTGGCAGGCAGCTGTTTGCTATGACGCAACAGCTTCCAGGCCTTTCCAGGCTGGAGAAACAAAACAAAACCTTATTTACTTTTTGGTCTTCCCCCTCACCCTGTTCTTTTCTCCTCTCTTCTCTTTTGGCATGTGAATTTAGCAGTCAAGTGCTTTTTAGCATTTGGACAGAGTCCTGCATTGACAAAAGAAGTGACTACTGAAATTCCTTTGCTTCAGTGACGCTGGGTGGCAACTCCAAAGCTAACCATAGATCAACCTTTTTTTTCCTTACTCCAGACCCCCAAAACCAAAGGGTAAATAAAATAAATTATAGCTGGTATAGGTTTCTATAACTGGTATAGGTTTCTACCAGTACCTTCAGAGTTGCATCAGGATGCTATTTAAAAGAAGCTATTTTCAGTTACAACCAGAACTAGTTTCATTCAAAACAGACAGAATATGGAACCCTTACACTGCTACTTGGATAAAAACATCATTTTACCAGTCTTGCATGCCAAGCCCAGCCAACTCCTACCTTCCCTACTTGCTTCATATGTAGCTATCGTCTTGTACAAAGTCCAGCACGCTCACCACAACCAGGTCTAAGACAGAATTCGTTCAGGAGTCAGGACTCCGACCGCTTACTACACTGGGCTAATACCAGTTTAACATCTGATCTTCCCTAGTCAAGTAATAGGTAAGCAACACAAATTCAGGAATAGTTCAATATTAAGTTCCTCATCTGAACAACTGCAGTGTTATTGTTTAATAGTAATTTTATTTCCTTTACATAATGCCTCTTTAAACAAGTATATAAATCGGTATACAAAATCATTGTGTGCTTTATCTGCCTCAGGAAAAATTCTTCCATATGGCCACTCATATATAAGAGATGATCTCAACTAAAGGAAATTTACTCAGATCATGTCTGTCACCAGAGGCCTACTGTACTAATTATCAGCTCAGTAGCTAACTCAAACGAGTAACTGACAGATTTTTAACAATTATGGGGTTTTTTTTATAACCAGCAACTTACATGTACTTTGAGGTCACAGCAGAAGATACTAATTACTGCCATAAGCCCCAAATCTAACATTACTGGTGTTCCCAGATGCCCTCCTGCATTTATACCGCCCATAACCTGTGGCAGAACTCCTCCGCTGCCTCCCCCTGCTCCCCTGCACGCTGGGCCACTTGTGACTCTGCATGTAAACATCGCGGGCTAGACACAGCGCGACGGAGACGGACAAGGGCACCCACCTCCCCACGACACAACGCCGCCCTGGGCAGGCCGGCAGAGCCTGCGGTCCGGCTCTGCTTCCAGCTGGGCCAGGCGGTCCCCGCGGGGCCGGGGCTGAGGACAGGGCCGGAGGGACGGGATGGGGCCGGAAGGGACGGGGCCGGCAGGGGCGGGAAGGGACGGGACGGGGCCGGCATGGACGGTAAGGGACAGGACGGGGCCAGGGCCGGGGGCCCGGCCGGGCAGGGCCGCGGGCGCTCCCCCCGCGGGCCGCGCTCTGCGTACCGCAGGCCGCGCCCCGCCGGCGCTGTCCGGCGCGGGGCTC